>CM075961.1:135260568-135958068 GCA_038048745.1 Coluber constrictor foxii
GTGCCTCCGTTTTCCTGGTAGGGGATATCTTCCTGATGTAAATTTGGAGGGCCCTCCTTACATCCAAGGTATGCCATTTCTTCTCCAGGGCATGACTTGGCCCTGGGCAGAAGTCTGGCAAAATGACTTCCTGGGACCAATGGAACCAGGAGTTCACCTTGGGGATGAAGGAGGGATCCATCCGGAGGACCATCCTGCTCTGATGGAAGATGCATAAGTTTCTGACGGAAAGAGCTGCCAGCTCTGATATGTGCCTGGCTGAGGTGATAGCCACCAGGAACGTGACCTTAAAGGTCAGAAAGTGTAAGCTCACAGTCCTTAAGGGCTCAAAAGGTGCAGATATCAGGGTCTGGAGGACCTTCAACAAATCCCAAGAGGGGTACCTATGGATCACTGGTGGTTTAAGGTTTACTGCCCCCTTGAGAAATCTCTGAATGATTGGGTGACGAGCCAGAGATGTCCGTTTCCCACACATCAACACCATAGACAGGGCTGCTACCTGCTGACGGACGGTATGTGTGACAGGCCCTTGTCTAGTCCGTCCTGGAGAAAGTCCAGGACTTGGGGCACTGATGCTGAGGTGGGCGTGATGTTCTTTTTAATGCACCAGCTAGTAAAGTCTTTCCACGTGGAATCGTAAATTCTGTTCGTACATGGCCTCCATGAAGCCTGAATTGTCTATATGTCCCTGGAGGAGTAATTGTCCTTCCTCAGGAGACTCCTCTCAAATGGTCAAGTGGAACCACTGTGGCTCTGGATGGTTCAAGACCCCCTCTCTGCTGAGGAATTTCCAGGGCCAAGAAATTGAAAGGCCTACCAGGTCCACAAACCATGGGCATCTGGGCCAGTGGGGGGCAACAATCAGGATATCCATCCTCTCCAGCAATGCCTTCTGTATGACCCCTGGGATAAGGGGAAGAGGTGGGAAGGCATATAGCAGTCCCCTGGCCCAAGGGCTGCGGAAGGCTTTGGTCCCCTCTGCTCCCGGTGACAGAAACCTGGTGAAATATCATGGTAATTGAGCATTCATCGGAGAGGTGAATTTGCCTACAACTGGCTGCCTGAACTTCTCAGTCAGATCCTGGAAGAGATTGCGATGCAATTTCTATTCTGTCTATTGTCGGTCTGCTGACGCAGTCTGGCTGTATGTTTGCTGCTCCTGCAATGTGCTCTGCTCTGAGGGAGATCAAATTCGTCTCCGCCCAACTGTTCTGCTTCCATCATGAGGGCCTGGGAATGGGTGCCCACTTGACGGTTTATGTGAGCTTTGGCCATCACGCTATTGGTGAAAACCAGAACATGTTGTCCCTGGATCAGATCTCTGAAGTGCTGAAGGGCTAGGTGTGCCACCCAAAGCGCCAGCCAATTTATTTTGTGGCTTAGGTCCGCCTGAGTCCAACAGCCCTGAGCCATGTGGGACCGAAGATGGCCTCCCACCCAGCCAAAGAGGCTGTCATCTGATGTAATTGTGAAGTGGCTGGGCTCCTTGAAGGCACAGCCCTTGTCCAGAGCTGGGGATGTCCACCACTGGAGAGACTGCAACACTTCTGGGGTGATTCGTATCCTGATGCATGAGTTGCTGCTGCCTGCCTGCTGATATGGGAGCAAGAACCAGTGAAGGGTCCTGTCATGCAGCTTTGCCCAGGGCACTATTAAAATGCAAGATACCTACTTCCCTAATAGTCGAGCTAGAAGGCCAATGGGAACTATGTGTTCTGCCCTTACCTGCCGGAATTGGCCAACCAGGCTGTCCTTGCAGTCCTGTAACAAGAACACCTGTTCCAATATGGTATCAATTTCCGTTCCCAGATGCAAGAGTCTTGTGGTGGGAACCAGATGACTTTTTCGGAAATTGACTGAGAAGCCATGATCTTGTAAGGCTTTGATCACAGTTTGCAAATCGTCTGTCCCTTTCTCAAGAGAGGATGCTTGAATAAGGATGTCATCTAAGTAACATTGCAGGCATATTGGTATCAAACAGAGGTAAGCCGCCAGTGCCGCTAGGAGATTGGTGAAGGCTTGGGGCACCGACGCCAGGCCCAAGGGCAATGCCCTATATTGGTAGTGGGCCTCTGTGCAGCAAAAATGTAAAAACTGACGATGTGCCAGGAGGATTGGCACATGGAGGTAAACCTGTTAGATTGACCAGGAAGTCGCCCTCCCGAACTTCTTCCAGTATGGATTGGAGGGAGTTCATTTTGAAGCTTTTGTAGACCAGATACAGATTCAATTTTTTAAGATTCAGAATTGCTCTCCACCACTACCCCTCAAAAACTTTGGAACAACAAACAGAATGGAGTAAAACCCCTGTCCTGTTTGGCTCTCTGGGACCACCTCTATGGCCTGAATCTCCAACAGATGCTGGATGGCGGTTTCCATGAGGCCCTTCTTTTCGTTGTTCTTCGGGACAGGGCAACGAATAAAGTGGTTTGGAAAGTGGAGAAAAAGTCCAGGCTGAGGCCGAGGCTGAGGTCCTCGTCGTACTGAGGACCCAGAGGTCTGTTGTTATCATCTCCCATTGGGGTGCAAAAAGTGCCAACAGGCCAGCAATGGGAGGATTGGTTGGGTAGTCATCATGGTCTACAAAAGGCATGACCTCCTGCCCCTCAAAGGGGCCGTTTGGTCTGGAGGTGTTGTCTGGGCTGGTTGCAAAACCCTGCCTTGTCTGATTGTCATTCTGATCGCTGAGGGAAGAATCAGTGGTGTTGTGAGGGGTCCGATTCGTGTGGCCGAAAGAATGATCTGCGGTAGTATGGAGTGGTACGCCAATCTGCCCGTTTAAAGGATGATGGAAAGACCTTCTGTTTGTCCTTATTTTCAATAAGGACCGGTTCTAGAGCCTCACCGAAGAGTGTGCCCTGTATAGGGGGCCGAGGCTAGCCTCCATTTGGACTTGCCAATTGCATAGCCAAAGCATTCTCCTCAATGTTATGGAGGAGGCAAGGGTTCTGGAGGCTTATTTAACCGCATCCACAGAGAATTGTGTAGCTGCTATGAGCTTATTTAGGTCCTGATGGAGTCTGGTCTCACTTAATGGAACCCTCAGCTGCATCTGGTGCAACCAAATTAATGAGGTGCGATTAAAAACTGAGGCTGCTAATGCAGCCTTGATCGCCCAGGATGAAGATTGGCGTCTCTTGCACAAGTTCAATTTGACCTTTTTATCATCCATTCTTAACCCTTCAGCTATGTTGCCTGACACTAGAGAGGAAGACACCAGAGAAGACACTGGACCATCTACCTTGGGCAACTGGAGTGGGTCAGCCAACTCGGGCACCAAATTATAAAGGTGTTGATCATGCCCGCTAGGGTCATGAATGAGCCTGGTTGTGCCCACTGTTGTTGAACCATGTTTATAAATAGTTGTGGTGTAGGTATGTCCCCTTGAGCCATGGCTGGCTGAGAAAACAGATGATCTCTGGGACCTTTGCCCCCCCCCCCGGTCTTGGGTTGGGATCTACTCCCATCCCTGATGTCATCTGTGCCTTATGTAAAATTGACTTAAAGATGGCATGAGGGAAAAGGCCGGTGAAGGCCAGCACATTGGGTGTTAAACCCTCATCCTCAGATAATTCTGCCTCTCTTTGGCTCTCCTCATGTAGCAGTGAGTCCTCACAATCAGAGGAGTCATTGGGTGATTGAGTATCCTGCCAATAAGACTGGTCCCCTGCTGTCTGAAGGCCCTGCTGGAGACTGGTGGAAAGCTCCATAGGCAGGGCTGCTGGGGCAGGGGGGTGCTACAATCCAAAAGCAATGTCCTGAGAGATAGCCTGCGCTATCAGTGATTTAAGATCAGCAGGTAAATCAGAAGTTAAGTTTTCACTTTGCTGCAAGCCTGCAGATCTAGGTGTAAAGGTTGCAGAAACAGCCCATCTGCTATTGAAATGCTGTAATTCAGTTGTTGTTGCTGGGCTGAAAAAGTATCTGCTTCAGTTGCAATGCCAGCTTGAGGAGATAAATGAAAGGAATGCTCATTTGCTTCCTCTTTTGACCCAGCTTGTGGCAGCAACACTCATTTTGGAAAGGGTGGGAACTTTCCCCTTCAATCAGATGAAAGACTTACTCTGACTGTCATTCTCAGCTCTACGAAATTGTTTTTCCAAGGCTTTGTGTCTCCTGTTGGCATCCTTCGCAGAAGCTTTAGAATGCTTCTTAGTACCAGAAGCCTCAGACTTGGATTTGGCCTTTTTGCTGACTGCAGCTTCCACATTAGAGTGAGAGCTGTCAGTGAGCTGCTTCTTAGATTTTTTCTCAGCAGTTCTGCCTGCCATTTTCTTTTTCAAATTCTAACTGTTACTGCTGCTGCTGGCTATTGCCTGCCTGCTATAAAAGTATCCTTAGTCTAAACTAGGCAGGGACTTCAAGCCTTCTAAGGCTAGCAGGAGCTTAAGGCTAAATTACTGGCAGATAGTCATTGCCCCAATCTGTAATAGCCTTAATTAATGGGTGTGCCTAGCTGGAACTAGGCAGGGACTCAGTTCTACTCTGAGCTTCGCCTCAGGCAGTTAAGAAATGAGTGTGCCACCTTCTGGTGGCGCCGCTGGCGCCGCTGCAGCTCTTTTGGGAGCTCCGACTCCCCTGATTTGTAAAGTCACCAAAACAGCAAAAATCAGCTGTTTTGGCAGCTCAGAACTTTCCCCTCGGTGAAGAGGGGGAAGTGAGTGCACAGGCGTGGGTAGAGCCCCCCAAAACCTCCAGGATTAATCCTGGGGGTGCAGAGGGTGAGGGCTCCCCAAGCGCCTAAAAGCAGCTCCAGATCCGGGAAGATTCTGTCACTGACAGAACAAGGCGCCGTCACCACCCCTGCGAACCAACTGACTCCAAGGATTGATTTTAATGCAGGCAGAACAAAACAGGAGAACTTTTTGCAAGTATTTTACTTTTCTTTAACTCTGCAAAATAATACTTCCTTTCAGAACCGAGTGAAAGTTTTTAAGAGATTCAAAATGGCGCTGATAGAGAACGGAAGCTAAAGAAGAAAGTGATTGTTAAAGCTTGCTTGCGCTTGTTAAAGTTGTTACAGCTGTCAGTACTTTGAAGCTTTGCTGAATGAAGTGGAAATTAAGGCTTGCAGCACAAGAAAATAGGTCTTTTTGACTATGATTTGCTAGAGACTGAGAAATAGAATTTCACTGATTTTGTTGAAAAGCTGCTGGAAAGTGGTGTTTTTTTTTTGGAAATGGCGGTGGTAAAGATTTTTGAAGGGGATGAAGGCTTCCTATTACATACTTCAGCAAGTGTACAAATACTGACAGTGGATCTTTTGGAAGAAAGGCTAAAATCATTTACCTCCTCGTTAATGGAAAGATTGGAAGGGCGTTTTGACAAGATCTCTACTCAAATTTGTAATAAAGATGCAAGGGGGGGACAATGTATTGGTATCTCAGATTTCAAATAATACTGAGATGCTTGAGGAAGAGGTGGAAGAAGTAACCCAGATAAAAGCGCCTGGAGAAAATGGAATGGATGTCTTTCAAATTAAGAATGGAAAGTCTACAGACTTGAAGAAGATTAACCAGGAGATATGGAGAGAGATCTATCCAGAGGTCTTGACACAGATGAAAGGAAAAGTGCCAGGAAGCATTGGGACCTTTAAGATACGAAGGAGGATTCGAAATGGAACATTACAATTTCTTTATAAAAATGGACTTTTAATCTTAATTAAAGAGGTGTGTTTTCCAAAAGGAATTATTTTGTGACCTGCACAAGATTGCAAGATTCAAAAATTACAGCTGAATATTCAAGAGTTTCAAAAAATAAAAAAAGATGGAGGAATAAGACGGAAGAAGAAGGCTCATAAAAAGGACAGGGGAAAATGGAGGTGGAAGATTTATACGCCTCCTTGTCAGGCAGGACAACACTGGTAAAAAAGAATTACCATATTTGTATGCAGGATATGATTTGTTTTGTTCTGAAATGTTATATTGGAGTGAAAATGAATGATTTACTTATATTTAGGGACGTGATTTATTTTGGAAAGTTATTTTAAGCAGTGTTATGTTTCAATTGTTATAGGTTATTGGTTAAATCTTTATTTATGTTTGGATGGATTAAAATGAAATTTTTTGGAGGTTAAAATTAAGATCAATATATATTTAAGGCTTTTAAATTATATTAATGCTATTTAGTGGATTTGAAGAGAATAAGTAGGACAAATTTATGTTTAATATAAGTTCTTTAGGATGGAAAGTATAAGGTTTTCTTTTTTTTCTTTTATGTTGATGGATTAGATTAACAATATATTTTATTGGAGATTAGTTGAAGTATTTTTTTTCTTTTTTTTTTCACTGTGGTAATATTTGCAAGGGTGTAAGATGCGATGACTAATTGTCACTAGGTTCTGATTATAATGAAGTATAATGAAGATTTGCTTATTGCTGAAGAATGGATAAGAATCAACCGGGATTAATTACCTTCAAGCAAGAACAGTTATATTTAGTTATGAATAAGGAGAGTTAAAGTGCAAGAGAGAGACAAATCTATAGATAATTAGCGTGTGGGTTTTTTGTTAGTGTTTATTAAATGTTTTACCCTGTATTTGCTCTGGGAAGTCGGGGGGGGGGGAGTAGGGGTTGGGATAGGAGGGGGGAGGTGGGGGGAATAAAAAATTTTTTTCCAGGTTATGATGCATTAGAGATATTTTGATGACTGATTATGTTGTGTTTATATGCCTAGATGTATGTTGATTATGAAATAAAAAATTTTTAATAAAAAGAAAAGAAAAGAAATGAGTGTGCCTAGCAGTGACTAGGCAGGGACTCCATACCTCTCCAGAGGCTGTTTACTCATTATGCCTAGTGTGAACTAGGCAGGGACTCCGTATGTCCTAAGAAGCTACTTTAAAGAAGCGGCGGTGTGTTGTAATCTTCGGAGTTGTTGACAGCTCATGTGCCCCAGTTGATTATGAAACAGAAGTCGATGATTTATTCTTTGAATTTTCCATATCTTACCCACTTTTCCCATCAAGAACTGCAATGCATATGATGCAATCTAAAAGGCAAATGAAAACTCAGAGATAAAGCTGAGAAAGCAAAAACCAATCAGCAAATATTTAAAATGATTTTTAAAAAATATTATTGGCTTTATTTTCAGAACATAATAGTTCTGAAAACTAAACATAAAACATAAAAGATCTTCACAGCACAATGACAGAAGTAATGACATATACACATCAGTATAACAATAGTATTTTTACAGTGTATAGGCATGAAATCACTTCGGTATTTCTGCTCTCTTTAATATGATAAGATACTAATATTGCCATTAAATTATTCATTTTAGATAATTTTTTGAAAACCTCTGAAACGATACATAAGGAGAACCATTTTAGTCTATATTTAGCAAAACAAAAACAAAAAACCAGAAGTGTGGTAGTACTTTTTCCAACTAATAAAATTTATTTAAAGATATAAACTAATATGAATGAAGGCAAATATAACTATCCCAGGACAATCTGGGTCAGTCACTGGGACCAGAGGTTTAGACTCCTGCTGGAGCCCATCTTTAGGGATTTTTTTCTACCAGAATGTATGCTTTGATCTATTCTATGAATAGTATTTACATGGTGCCTGGTTGAATGTGGCTTCTTATTGGTTGATTGGGGTGTTGATGGCTGGCTATTTAGTCATTGGCTATTGCTTCCTTATGCGGCCAAATCCTTGGTTCCTAAGTATCTGATAAGCTGGTGGTAAATCAGCACTCCTGATTTAGGGAGGCTTCAATAATTTCCCTGAATATCTTTATACCTACTAAGCCATCAACCTTAATGTCAATTCTGAAGTGAACCTGGCTGAAGCCATCTTGTGCGTCCTCAAAGTTGCCATGAAGCCCAGCAGAGAAGGGGAGGGGGGAAGTAGATAGCCCGGTTTACAGTCAAAATGGGTGTTGGTCTTACCTGTCACGCCCTTTCTCTCATGGGAGGGAACGGCAGTCAGGCACAGGTAGACTCTGTCTATTAACCAATTAGGACTGAGTCTGCAAATGTATTAGGCCCCACCCTTCCTTCTGCTCTCCAGTTTGTTGGCGAGGACCTCAATGCAGAGTGATGTGTCTCCAGCTGGAAAGAGAAAAAATTAGAGAAACCCATCCACCCTGACACCCAATGGGTCGGCCCCATTCATGAAGAGGCTGACTGCCATTCCCTGCCATGAGAGAAAGGGCACAACAGGTAAGACCAACACCCATTCTTTTCCTTGGAGAGAATGGCAGTCAGGCATGGGACATACCAAAGCATGTTGTCCTGTATGGGAGGGAAGTCCAACGGCTGATCTGATCTTAAGATGCATGGACTCCTGTAGCACTCTTCTGCCGAACTGAGCCTGTGTAGCGTAGAGGGCTAATGCCTCCTACTAAAGGCAGCAATTAACACCAGCTGCCTGTAATTTCTGTGAGTTCAATCCTCGCCAGGCTCAAGGTCGACTCAGCCTTCCATCCTTTCTAAGGTAGGTCAATTGAGGACCCAGTTTGTTGGGGGCAATAAGCTGACTTTGTATAAATATACACAAGTATGAAGGCTATTGCTTAACACATTGTAAGCCGCCCTGAGTCTCCGGAGAAGGGCGGCATATAAATCAAATTAAAATAAAAAATAAAAAATAAAATAAATAAATCAGCTGATGCATAGGAATCCAAGCAATAATGGTGAATGAAAGGTGCTGGGGTAGACTAGTGATTTGATGCTTTGGTCACAGATATCTGGACACGTCCGATCCGACTGATCACAGTGATGGAAGACAATGAATCGTTGGTTTATATTTCTGAATCACATTTCACAGGTTCTAGGTCCAGACACATTGACATTCGTTATAGAAATACCAAACAATTAGTGAAACAAGGTTTTTTAAAATTGCAGTATGTATCTACACATGATCAGATTGCAGACATGCTCAACAAACCGCTCCCAGCAGTTCAACACGTGTATCTGTGTAAGAAGACGTGCCTTATTTGATGATGTACCTGATGTTCACTCAACTGGCAAAGAAGGGGATTGTCACTGTGTTTTTGTATTTACCAATGAGCTTTTCCCTTTTTGGACTTTCAGACATATGGTAGCTTATTATTTATTTATTATTATTTATTTAATCAAATTTATATACTGCCCTCCTCCCAGAAGGGACTCAGGATGGTGAACAGCTGAATAAAATACAATGACATACAAAAGTTAAAAATATTTAAAATAAATTAAATAATTAGGCTGAAACAATTTAAAATCCAATTTGACAAAACATTTAAAAACCCATTATAAAGGGGAGGTTTAAGCCAGACCAGCCTGTTGAAATAAGAACGTTTTTAGGGCGCGGTGGAAGGTATGTAGGTCCTGAATCCTCCTTATCTCAGGGGGGAGCTCGTTCCAGATGGCAAGTGCCCCCACAGAGAAGGTTCTCCCCTGGGGGCCGCCAGTCGACACTGTTCGGCTGACGGCACCCTGAGGAGCCCCTCTCTGTGGGAACTGACTGGTCGATGAGAGGCTATTGGTGTCAGAAGGTGGTCCCGAAGATACCCTGGTCCTAAGCCATGGAGCGCTTTGAAGATAGTAACCAAAACCTTGAAATGCACCCGAAAGGTTACTGGGAGCCAGTGCAGCTCGCGCAGGAGAGGAGTCACATGGGAGTGCCACTTCGCTCCCATCACCACCTGCGCTGCTGCATTCTGGACCAGTTGGAGCTTCTGGGTGCTCCTCAAGGGGAGCCCCATGTAGAGAGCATTACAGTAGTCCAGGCGTGAGATGACAAGGGCGTGAGTGACCGTGCGTAATGAATCCCGATCCAGAAGGGATGCAACTGGCGAATCAGGCGAACCTGATAAAAACTCCTCCCGGCCACGGCCGTCATATGCCTTTCTAAAGACAGCCGTGAGTCCAGGAGGACGCCCAAGTTACGAGCCCCATCCGTGGGGGACAATGACTCGCCCCCAATAGTCAGAGATAGCGTCAACTGACTATATCGGGATGTTGGAAACCACAGCCACTCGGTCTTGGAAGGGTTCAGCCTGACTTTGTTCCTCCCCATCCAAATCCGTACGGCCTCCAGGCACTGGGACATCACTTCAAGGGCATCGTTGGGGTGGTCTGGGGTGGAGATGTACAGCTGAGTATCATCAGCGTACTGATGGTACTTCACCCTGAAAGATCTCACCCAGTGGCTTCACATAAATGTTGAACAGAAGGGGCGAGAGGACCGACCCTTGTGGCACCCCACATACAAGGGGTCTCGGGGTCGACCTCTGCCCCCCTGTCAACACAGACTGCAACCGCTCAGAGAGAAAGGAGGAGGACCACCGTAACACGGTGCCCCCCCTCCCAGCCCCTCCAACCGGCGCAGCATGATACCATGGTCGATGGTATCAAAAGCCGCTGAGAGGTCTAATAGGACCAGGACAGAGGAACAGCCTCGTCCCGAGCCCTCCAGAGATCATCAACCAACGCAACCAATGCCGTCTCCATGCTGTATCCGGACCTGAAACCTGACTGGAATAGATCTAGATAGGCCGATTCATCCAGGTACCGAAGCAGCTGTCGCGCAACCACACTCTCAACAACCTTCGCAACGAAGCGAAGGTTGGAGACGGGACAATAATTTACCAACATTGCCGGGTCCAGGGAAGGCTTCTTGAGGAGGGGCCTCACCACCACTTCCTTCAAAGCGGCATGGAAGACACCCTCACTTAAAGAAGCATTTATAATCCCCTGGAGCTAGCCTCTTGTCACCTCCCGGGAGGCCAGCACCAGCCAGGAGGAACACGGGTCCAATAAACATATGGCTGCGCTCAGACTGCTTAGTATCCTGTCCACGTTTTCTGGAGTCACAGAGTCAAACTCTTCCCATATAATATTCTCAAGACCTGCCCCATTCACCTCCCTGGATCTACCCACTCAGGATTAGAGTCCAGCTGTTCCCGAATCTGAGCGGTTTTGTCATACAGATATTGTACAAAGTCCTCAGCTCTACCCTCCAAGGGGTCCTCCCGCGTGATCTGTCCCCCTCTACACACACCCACAAAAACACAGCCAGTCGAGGGTTAAAGAAGCACTTGGCACACATCACAGTCCTTATCTCCAACTTGGCAGCGATATTCACACCGTCTGCCAAGTGCTTTAATTGTTCACAGAAAGAAAATCACATACGTAGCTTTGCCAAAATCCGTTCTTTTAGCAGCTTCAGGCTACAATGACTACCAGATTGAGTTTTGTTCGTCACAGGGATCATTGACCACCACCCTCTCTTATATAGTCTCTGGGGTGTGGTCCAGTGACTCATTGGTCCTGTGACTCAAGTCCAGTGACTCAGGTCTATTCCCTCGCACGCCTCCTCAGCTGCTGCAAGCGCTTATCTCGCCTTCGTTGACGTGCGTCCAGGAATGACGTCTCTCCCTCACTCTCATCTGAGACACCTGTTTCCCCACTACTTTGCTCTCTTTCAGCTGGTACCTGAGACGGTGCCAGAGGGGGGGGGCTGGGAGATCTGGCTGGCTCCTCTTCCTCATGCTCAGAGCTTCCTTCCTCCAATGGGATAGGCTCAGAGGACGGGGCCACAACACCACGCCCCCTGTTGTAGCAAGGAGTGGGTCACCCTAAACAGGGTGGCTGGGCAATTATCTGATGATGCAATAAGAGCGGAAAAGTAACTCCTCTTCTCCGCTTTTATCACCACTAGGTAATTCTTAATATGAGCTCTTACCAGTGTCCGGTTAGATTCAGAACAACTGGCCCTCCAACTGCTCTCTAGGCATCTTTTCCGGCACTTCATCTCCCTCAGCTCCTCAGTATACCAAGGAGCCAGGTGAGATCGGTGACGGGTCAGAGGCCGCAAAGGCATGACTCAGTTCAAAGCCCCGTCGGCTGCCTCATCCCAGGCGGCCACTAAGTCTTCGGCCGAACCATGTGCCAGAGCCTCAGGAAATGGCCCACCCTCCGTCTGGAACCTATCAGGATCCATCAGGCACCTGGGGCGGAACCATCTCACCTGTTTCCACCTCCCTGCAGTGAGGTGCAGCGGTTCGAAGGTCTAAGTGAAGGAGGGAGTGGTCTGACCATGACAAGGGTTCAATCGCTACATCCCCTATCTCAAGATCACTCAACCACTGTCCAGAGACAAAAAACAGGTCTAGCGTGTTTCCCCCCATGTGAGTAGGGCCATGAATTAACTGGTCAGGTCCATAGCTGTCATGGAAGCCATGAACTCCTGAGCCGTCTCAGACGTCTTACCGACTGATGGCAGGTTAAAATCCCCCATGACCATAAGCCTGGGGGTGTCAACCGCCACTGCAGCAATAACGTCGAGCAGCTCAGGCAGGGCCACTGCCACGTGGCAGGGAGCCAGGTATGTGACTAGCAAGCTCAACTGCACCTTATGACCCCACTTCACGAGGAGGGACTCACAGCCAGCCGTCTGAGGAACAGTGATCTCCCTTGGAGCAAGACCCTCGTTTATGACAAATGCCCCTCCCCCTCCCCTTCCCTGTGACCTTGGCTGATGAAATGCACAAAAACCATGTGGGCACATATCAAAAAGGGGGACCCCCCCTCTTGGCCCAACCAGGTCTCCATAATACCCACCAGGTCCGCGCCCCCCTCCTGAATAAGATCACAGATGAGGGGGGCTTTATTTACCATGGACCTGGCATTGCACAGCATCAGCCGAAGGCCCTGGGCCCGAGGATCTGTACAACCAAGGGAACTAGAAGAGCATTGGGGGCCAGAGCATGCCACCGCTTGTAAGCAGCGGGGGCGCACTCCCACAACCTGATATGGCCTCCTGCTCCTGCCATATCTGCCCCTCCCACCTACAGTCTCGATGTTATAGCCATCCACAGGATTGGCTCTAACTCCCTCCTTGGACCCAACATCCGTACCTCCCATGCCACACCTCCTGGCTGGCCCAGGTGCCCTCCCCCATGGGTTCTCCCCCAGACTCACATAACCCACCCTCATCCCAGAATCCTTTAAAATTTTGTTATAAAATTTATCTAAAAAACCCCATAACCCTCTTTTTGACGCATGCCATCTCTCCGGACTCCAAAGTCCGTCCTCGAGATAGGCCCTCAATAGAGTGGAGGGCCACATCTGCGAGAGGGGAGAATCTCGTAGTTTGAGGAGTTCCCCCAATGAATACCTTCCGTAATTCCATGGCATGCCAGACCCTTATCAGTAAGCTACTGTGCATGTCCACATTCCACAGTCCGCATTTTCCATTCTAACCATGTAGTACTCCGTATAGATCCTGCATTCTTGCCTAAGGTGAATTCTTACTTTCATCGCGCTCAAGAAATCATCTTACCTGACTTCTGCCCTCATCCTTGCCATCCCTGAGAGCACGGTGGCACACCTTAGATGTTTGCACAGCCCTCAGATGATATATTTCATGGACTGCCTCGTTCAGACAGACAGAGGCTTTATTTGTGTCATTTCATCCTTCTTCTATGGGAAGGAAAGTTTTTTCTTCTACAGTGGGGAGATGGCTGAAGGCCTGTATTTCCAAAGCCTATGAACACAAGGCCAAGACCTTGCCAGGAAAGGTCTTACTGCATTCTATTCGCAGCGCAGCCACTACGGCTGCTTGCCCTATCCAAGCTACTGTAGAGAACATTTGTAGGGCAGCTTCCTGCTTGTCGTTGTCCTCTTTTGTAAGACATTACAAGTTGGACACTTATGCCTCTGCCGAGGCGTCATTTAGGAGGCGGGTTTTAGAAAGTGTAGTCTCCACCAATGGCCAAGGGATCAGTCAAGCCCCTGCCCAGTATCTTTGAGCTTGGGTATATCCCATGCGTGGATTGTCGGAGCAGCGAGACTGGAAAATGGACATTGGCTTACCTGAACATCCCTTTTCAGGTCGCTGCGATGACAATCCAGCTTGCCCTTTGGCCTTTCTGATCCTGGTTGTCAGTAGTTTGGCCGGGGTGGTTTTTCTTCTGTGTTTCTCCTGCAGATTTCAAGTGGACTATACCTTCGTGTCTGATTTTGGCCAGTTCTTCTGGATTGTCGATTCTGTTGCTACTATCCTGACTTCACCTTTGTGAAAATATTGAAGAGCAGGAGCAGGGAGGCGTGGCTAGACCAACGGAAAAAGCTTTGCACTCAGTCTCTAGCAAATAGAAGTGAAGAATACCCATGCGTGGATTGTTGTCACAGTGAGTTGAAAAGGGACGCTGAGGTAAGCCAACATCCGTTTCCCTTTCCTTTTTAATGAATATCTACCACATACTGTATACATACAATTAAAATTTTACATTTATTGTAAACCATGTTAATCAAGATGCTTCATGTATTGAGAAATACATAACCTGAAATTACAAAATGATTCAAATAATGTTTGATGTATTATAACTAAATTATAGAATGAATTATTAATTACAATCTTCTCATATTTTCAAATTCACATTTTTGTCTAAAGATGTTTAGAGATATTACTGCAAGTTACCATACTGTGAAAAGTAGACATGTTTGACAAAAAATGAAATAAAGGCATTCAAAAGTACTACTAAAGTAAATATAAATCTTGGTACAATGCTTACTAAGGAAGGGAAATATGTGCAAAATTTGATATGATGGTGCTGGGTAGTATGTGTTCTATAAGGGAAATGGTTGTTTCTTGGAAGAAATTATTAATTGTAAGCACAAAAGCATAAAGGTATATATTTGTCCTAGCTTTAAATTAGGATGGAGAGTGCTAAATAAAGTTTAGCCCAAGACAGATGTAATCCCATCTTTATCCCAAAAATATAGTACAGACAGTAATAAAGAAGGAAAGTCTAAATTACTCAAAATTACCTTAAATACACATAACTTGTTGATACTAATTTTTTGGTCAGAATTACTATTTACAATCTGCTCAATATTTTTTTTTGGAGAAGGTCACTTTACTCCAATTAAAGCTCTAAAAAGTATATTTCCTGTACAAGATAGTTTCACAGAAACTATGTTACAGAACCAAAGGAATAAAGCTGTCTGGAAACAATATGTGTGCTGGGCTGCAGAGATAAATGGGGATCTTAGAGATCCAAGCTTTCTTTCTGCAGCCTGATGAAGGATTTCTGTCCCCATCAACACCATGTACAGAGAGGAAGGAAAATTCTTCAGCAGGTGGCACCAGCTTGTAACCTTTCCTGCCAGCTTCCCCACTGCTTTTATGGGGAAGCTGGCAGAGAAGACTGCAAATGGCAATCACATGACTGCAAGGTGCTTGGCAACCAGTCACAAGTATGAATAGGTTACTAAGCACCCAGATTACAATTATGTAATTGCATCTGTGGCAACATTTTACAATGACTGGAAGTGCATTATGATGATAAAATATCCTTTTTGAGTTGTTCCAACTTCAGTTGTTAAAGAACGTCATAAGCTAAGAGCTTGGGCAACGTGGACCAATTAATGAAACAAAATGCATATAAAAGGGGATAATCTGGATGTCACATTGGAATCACCATAGCAAAGGCTAGAGTTGAAGAAATTGTTTACATAACAGGGAAAATAGAAGTGATTCAACTGCCTATAATATTCAAACAAAATGAATTCAGGATGTCTCTTTCTCAAATAATAATTTTACAAACCTGCGTAGTAAGTTTCCATTAGCTAGGCTGATGCTGAAGCAATTGACATGCTGATGTTGGATAGTATCATTAAACACTTTAAAAATAAAGCTTTCTAGAATATATTAGACACAGTATATATCTGCAAATTGGGAAGGTTCAAGGTGGCTTACATAATAAACTCAACAAAAACTAGCAACAAGAATACCAGAGGTACAAAAATGAAATGAAATGATAGGGACATATCCAAGTATTCCTTGGATTACTCAAATTGTTATCATTATCCGCTCTAACACTTCGATTCATTTTTATCTTCTTCTCTCTGCCCATTAGAGAGAAGACTGTACCAACAGTTAGCACTTTTTAATAGAAAGTGGAGATAAAGAGCTGTCATATTTGCAACTAATGCATGGTTAAAACAGTATCATTCTCTGTCTACCAGCAGTTATCATGTTGTTTTGGCAGCAGGAAGGAATCTGTGGTTTTTCTTGACTTATTCTTCTTTATTTAAACTACCAGAAATAACTCAAAAATGACAGAATGCTCAGTCTATAAATAATCATTCCGGTGTAGAGTTATATTAGGAGGTAACTCAGATGGTATGATAACGCCTAACTGACTAATCTTAGACCTGTAACACCATAAGATAAAAATAAACTACACTATGAATAACTGACCCAGGGGAGTCAGCCTGCTCCACAGAAAATGATGCTTTAGATTAGTATCTAACAGAGCAATTTATATTATTCATCCATCTAAACTTTTCTTCTTGAAAAATGAAATAAAGTGAAATAATGAAGAAAAAAGTCAATGTAGCAAAATTATGAAATATATCCAGTCATTTAAATAACTAAGTGATAGTTACTAATCAACATGACGATTATATTTATGTTAATAAAACTGCCTAAATTTCATGCTGATTGGGTAAGAGAAAAGAATTCTTATTCTTTTTCTAATCCAGAAAAAATGGAACATCTTTTTTTACTCAATTCACTCACTTAATTTTATTAAATTCCTAGTTATTCATCCTCAAATGGCAAGTTATTAAACATTTCACTGAGTAAAATCCATATTGATATAACCTGTATGCAGATAATACACTGTACATTTCTTTAAAAAGTATGCACATTTATATCCCTCTTATCACATATAATTACATGTAATTAAAATGAACAAAAATATTAATAATTAACCCAAGCATTATATCAACAATGGCAGGCTATTTCTCATATAACAATTTTTGCTGCATGTTATTCATTCAATGAACTTACTGGATTAACTACTGGATTCAATATTAAATACAAATTATTCCTCAGAAAGAGAACATTATCTACTATTGAATAAAATAAGACATATTTTACAGGTGGAAAAACAAAGTGAGGTGGTTTGTTATAAATTTTTGGTTTGGTAAGAAATGTCATCTATCTCAAGCAAAAAATGGTTAATACAGTTAAAAAAACTTTTTAGTAACAAGAATTAATCTTGTAATTTAAATTACCTATAAGCATAAGGTTGTTGTTAACTTTAAAAGAAAATACAAAGTATTTGGGTGGGGTGTTTGTGAAGGGGGGATTATATACTTTCCCTTCTGAAATTAATAAACAGCAATTCCCTACTGAATTTTGACTTAATTATTTGTAAATGTTTTAGCTATTATTTGTATTTTTTACATTCCACTTCTATACTTATACTTTCCAATTTAATAGTGACCATCAGGATGACTATATTCTAGTCTTGGAAAGTGAATTTATCAGCTCATAAGTCATTATATGATGTCTAAAATGCAGATGTGGTTACTTGGAAGAACTGATGAGTCCATCAAGGCAATAAGCAAAACTCTAAAACATAATATTAGCCAGGGGTGAGGGGAACTGTGTAAAAACATAGTCTGCAAGTTGCCATCAAAACATTTTATCTCAAAATGAGATAACAATAATAACTTCTTACCATAAACTCAAACAATATTTCTTTTTAAGTATTTTTATACATATTAAAAATTAGCTGAATCCACAGATCTGACAGAGCACCTCTCCCACTAACCTTTAAATATTGGGTACAAATTAGCATTATCCAATTCATTGGGTATCAATTACAGTATTACTGCAATTTACTGTAATATATTGATTGATTTATATCTAATATTAATGTCCTTAATTGAGCTGTAGCATATATATCTTTAGAAAACTATGTTTGCTAGTTTTGAAGTGAATAAGTAAAATGTTAACCACAATTTACATATTTTCAAGCCATATATTTTAATTACTGCTATTCAATACTTCATGTGGTTTACAGTAGAAAAAAGAATTAAATTATGCTTATTTCAATGTTACTTCATATCTTTAATTTATTAATCTGATGCAAGTATATAATTTACAGTAAGACTGTAAACTACCCAGTTACCTTGTGCGAAGATGGGTATTCAATAAATTTTACAAATAGATATAACTAACTAACTAACTAACTTACTAACTAAGAAAATACTGGTTATAGGAAAATGTCTTTTTGTGTTTTGGTGACTGGTAAGTAGTATCTCTACTTGCATGACATAAAACAGGTAGACACTCAGCACTGCTTTTTCCTAAAGGATTTATTTACAGATATGGATCAAAATATCACCCTTTTATTATGAAAGTCACAGTACACAGTATATTGAGTCAGAAAATGTATTCCCAGAAATTTAAACAGCTGTTTAAGTGATTTCCATATTAAATTTGAGTGCTTTGGAGCCCAGATGAATGGGTTGAGTGTAGCTGATATCCCAGAAAGTTAAAAGTCAATCTACTGGACTTATGGATATAATTTATTTAAAATTTAATAATTTTATTTAATATTTAATATCATCACACTGTAAATTTCCAAAGTTTTGTTTTTAAAAAATAATCTGAAGAGCCAATGATTCTTCGCTCCTATTCTGTTTCATTGGGTACTTTTTGGAATAGTGATATTCATATTGAAAAATTGTTTTATTATGTTTGGAGACAGTCCACAGAGAGAAATAATTTATAAAACCTCATATTATTAGGCACTTTCCCCTGCATTTCTAGTTCAATATTGGATGGGACTGAAGGATGCTACCTATTTAGTGGATAAATAAACTCTGGATAAAATGAAAGTTAATTTGTATGTAAAAAGCTATTTACTTATTTAAGAAAATTTATAAGGCCACCCAACTCACTCTTAATGGCTCCAAGCATTTACAAAAATAAAAACATAATATGATATAAATAAAATAACAACACACACACACACTAGCAGCAACAACCAATCAATCAAATAAATCACTTAATGGGCTCCATCCCACTCTGGGTTCCCCAGGTGCTTTGGCAAAACCAGATCATTAGGGCTTTGTGAGAGTGAGGCCAATCTTATTCCCACATGAATGATGTCATGAATGAGGTCAATCTTATTCCCACACAAATGATGTCATGAATGAGGCCAATCTTATTCTTAAAAGAATAATGTTTTATAAGGAAGGGACCATTATGGAGAAAGCCCTTCTTCTTGATCCCACTAGATGCACCTCCTTAAAGATAGAGGACCCCCAACATTCCCTACTCTGGTGGGTTGAGTAGATGTGACTGAGAAAAGACAATCCTTCAAATAACCTGGTCCCACGCCATGTAAAGGTTTAAAGCTATGATCTTATAGCACAAGTCTAGCTGTTTCATTTATTTATTTATTTATTTTTATACTTCTATATCATTTTCTTTCAGTATTGCCTTTTTGTATCTCAATTGATAATCCTTGAATCCCTCAGACTTCCTTAAAATTGCCCTATATGAAATATGATGATTTCTGTCTTTCTCACATAATTATCCTGTACAACTGCTTTACATAAACATGCAACACATGTAGTCCTTGTTTAGTGACCACAATTTGGACTTGCAACTCAATCATTAAGTAAAATGTTTGGCAAATTAAAGTGTGACTATACTTACAGTCTCACTTTAGCTTTCCTTTGCTTGTGAAAGTTGTAAATGTGATGATTGTTTGCAGTTACTTTTTCAACACTGTCATAACTACAAGCAATGACTAAACAAATCAATTATTAAATAAAGACTACCTGTAAGTACATAATGATAAGTGGCAAGAGCAGAGGAACATGTAAATTTTATATCTATGTACTTAATAAAGGTATGATTGCAATTTTCCCAATATTTATCACAGGTAACCTTGATAACTCAGAATCCTGTTTAAATGTATTCTAAAAACCATATTTTCCTATGTAGGAATAATATATTTAAATTTATAATAGAATTTTAAAATTCATTATATCCAATTCAGACTGATTTGAAAATACAAATCATATGACTTTAATCATACAGGTAGTCCTTGATTTAAAACCATTTATTTAGTGATCATTCAAAGGCACCATCCCTCTGAAAAGTCACTTATGATCTTTTTTCATATCTATGACCATTGCAGCACGCCCATGGTCATGTGATTAAAATTTGGACACTTGGCAACTGGCGTGTATTTATGATGGTTACAGTGTTGAGGTCATGTGATCACCTTTTATAACCTTTTGATAGGCAAAGTCAATGGAGAAGCCAGATACGCTTAACAACCATGTTACTAATTTAACAACTATATTGATTCATTTAACACCTGTGGCAAGAAAGGTCATAAAATGTAGCAAAAGTTATTTAACAATTGAAAGAAATTTAGTCTCAATTAACCTGTATGGTGTTTCTTTTTTTTAAATTGTTTTACCCACTCCCTGTTTTTGGTACCATGATAATAAGTGTTGAATCTAGGGCTGCTACTGTGACCTACAATATTTCAAATCAGAATTGGATGCTTGTGATTTTTAAAAAGTGTGCATTTTCTGCCAATAAATTTCAAAATAACTATTCTCAACTGGTAATCTGCTAAAAAGAATACACTTAGACTAGGCTACGTTAGCAGAAAAATGTGGAAGAAAACAGAAATTGACAAATATTTTGAAACTGGCTATGTGTAATGGTGAACACCCAAGCCATCTAATGATGCTGTGTTTTACATTCTGAATTCTCTACTACAAACTACTAAAAAGAGTGGTTGTATAAATAAAAGATATCTTCATTAGGCCCTGAAAACCAACCGAGAAGCGAGAGAAAGTATGAGATGGGAATAGCAGATAGATTTGAAAAGAATGTGTGAAGTTTGCATGGAAAGAAACAAACAAACTAAGATTAATAAGTATTTTTTTTAAAAAAATGTTTCTGTAATGACAATGAAATCAGATTCTGCTGGAATAGTAGTTGTTCACTGATGTTGATGTTGATTTTGGAAGATGTAAAATCTGTATAGACTCAGAGGTCTTTAGACCCACTTTGGAGCAATGATTCAGTGCAGTAGAAGTCGGTGTTGGTAAGTGTTTGTGAGGCATGGAGCTTCTGAAACGGCAAGGAAACCAGGTTGGATAATTTGCTCAGGAGCTAACATTCAATTTGGCCTTTTGGATTGTGGGATGAGTTGATGGGGATAAGTGGCAGATCAGCAGATGTGAAGCACTGAGTTAAGGTACCATCACTTGGCTGATGATTTGGCAGTACTGAATTAGTGACAGAATTGTCAGTATAACTAACTGGAATGGTTTCTCCATTTCCATCTGAGAGATGGAGGTGATAGTAATCCAGGGATGCTAACTGTTAGTACACTGTAGAATGCAAGCACTCAGGTAACGGTGCTAAGGAAGTTATGGAAGCAGACTGTGGATATACTGGAAGGCTGTATTGTATTTTTCAAATGCTGCAAGGTTTGTCTTCCTGAGCCATTTGGAATTGTTTCTGATGCTCTGATGCATGATTCAACTGAGGCCTTAGTTGGCATTTCAAATAAGGGGACAGTCTTGTTCTTGGATCACATCATGCCTATATGGATTCTTTGTTTACATTTCCAGAAAGCTCCTTATTTTTTTTGGAGACAAGTGACAGAAGCAACATCTGGAGAATCATTGGAGGAAAACAAACAGCAAATACAACTGAGCATAGTAAAAGTTCTATATTAAGAATTATATTGTGGTAATTAGAGTAGCAACTGATAATTATTTTTCTATTCTTATCATGTCTACAGATGGCCAGGTAAAGGTTCTGATCTAGGTGACCCATTCCCGCCTGGGCAGGGATGAGCTGGAGGAAAATTATAGAACTATTGTTCTCACCTAGGCTTCCTGAGAAAGCATAAATCACAATCATAGTCCCAAAAAAACTCATTTATTGAGACAGCTGTGAATTATGGTCATTCACAGCCCGTCATAAACAGTCTATGAAGATTCCAACAGATGTGTGCTCGAGTTGACACAGTCTTTCAGGAAATGTTCATAAGCACGCACCTTTATCTCCCTTGAAACTCTGCTAGTTTCCTAATTGTCAATTAGTTGTGCAAGGCCAAACGGAGCACAGAGTCAAACTGACTTCTCAGAGCTTGAACTGATTATATGAACTAGTTGCTTCCGGCAAAAGTTCACGTCTGTTTGCTTTTATGTCTTACGGGAAGGACATAAGAGCCATTTTTCCTTTTAAATGGGTCTGGCGATCCAAGATCTGACCATCCCAGCTGAGTTGCCTGCTAATCAGGCAACTCAGCTGGGATCGCCAGAGCCATGTAAAAGGAAAAAACTTCTTTGCTAATCGGCAGCAAAAATCCCCCACCCAGCTTGCTTACCTTAGCTGCTAGTCACAACACTTGCCTTGCTTCGCTTGCTTGCAATCCATTGCATCATCACGCAACTGAATCTCCCTGCCTGCAGTCAAGCAGGCAGGGAGTTGTGGATTTCAACTCCCAGAATTCCTCAGCCAGCAAAGCAAAGCTGGCTGAGGAATTCTGGGTGTTGGAGTCTACAAGTTTTAAAGTTGCCAAGGTTGGAGACCCCTGTTTTATTGGGTAAGTTTTTTCCCCCTTTGGGAGCTATAAAAAAAATAGTTAATTGGGGTTTTTTTATTTGTTCTTTTTTAGACCTAGCCATTTAAAGTTTAGGAAGTTTTAAATTTAGCTTTCATATAAAAATAAAAATAAAATAATATTGGTGCAGCTTTCTGATATTTAGTGTGTTTCTATAGTGTTTCACTCTAACTACACAAACACACAAAATCTCATAAAGCTCTATGTGGAATTTTGTGTGTGTAAAATGTGAAAGTTGGGTTTTTGGGCTTTTTGTGGCTGTGTGAGGTTCCTGCTTGTTGCAGGGGACATTTTGGGTCTAGCACAGTTGCTTTTACATTGTGGGTGAGCCAGTTGTGTTGTGTTGTGTTGTGTTGTGTGTAAAATGTGAAAGTTGCTTTTTTGGGGCTTTTTGTGGCTCTGTGAGGTTCCTGCTTATTGCAGGGGCCATTCTGGGTCTAGCACAGCTGCTTTTACATTGTGGGTGAGCCAGTTATGTTGTGCTGTGTGTGTGTAAAGCGTGAAAGTTGTTTTTGGGGGGGGCTTTTTGTGGCTCTGTGAGGTTCCTGCTTGTTGCAGGGGCCATTTTGGGTCTAGCACAGCTGCTTTTACATTGTGGATGAACCAGCTGATGTTTTTAAATTTCTATTAGGTGTTCATTGGAAGAGGGGTAGTCTTATACAGCGAGTATAGCCCAAACCCTATATTTTAATAGGAAAAGTCGGGGGTCGTCTTATACGCCCAGTCATCTTATATGCCGAAAAATATCTTGGATGTGAATTTGATAGAGATCAATATATTTTTTGGCTTACTGCTCTATACATCAATTTTTAGATCCAACCATGAAAACATTGAATGTCTTTTGGCTACTGATGTAACTAGTCAAGAAATTTTTAGATGTGTAATGAATCAAAACAGATTTGCTGTTCTTCCTCAATGCTTCAATTTGATAATCCAGATGACCGAAAATAACGATGGGCATTGGATCCCTCCGCCCCAATTGCAGAAATGTTTGCACAATTTGTAAAAAATTGTCAGGAGGCTTATATGATTGGGACGTCAGCCACCATCGATGAGATGTTAATTGGATTTAGTGGGAGATGCAAATATAAAATGTACCTTCCACTAAAACCTGACAACTATGGGCTAAAGCTCTTACACCTTACAGTTTCTCACAATAGCTATTTTTTCAATGGTTATTTATATTTAGGCAAGAATTCAGATGGACAATTTTTATCAGAGGAGAAGCGCAAATTTTCCAAACCTACTCAATCTGTATTGGGATTAATCGAACCTCTGTTTCGTACTAATAGAAATATAACTGCTGATAACTGGTTTAGTTCGATTGAGGTAGTTCGTGAATTAAGAGACAGAGGCTTGACTTATATAGGGACTCTGAAGAAAAATAAAACTGAAATTCCTCCTTCATTTCTTCAACATTGAAGGAAAGCTATTGGCTCTTCCATGTAAGCATTTAAAAAGAAATAACCCTCTTGTCATATGTTCTGAAGAAAAATCGAACAGTATGTTTAGTATCCTCAATGTATCATAATGAATACACCAATTCTGATAGCAACAAATCTGAAATTATTATTTACTACAACAGTAATAAAGGAGATGTTGATTCATTGGACCAAAAGTGTGTCATATATTCTAGTGGGAGGCATACCAGAAGATGGCTTATGGCAATATTTTTCAGAATACTGGATATTAGTTCAGTACATTCTTTTATCCTCATGTCTATAATAGTGTAGCCAAAATAGTACATCTGTGGTTAAGGGTTAAGTATGTAATTATTAATTAAAATAATTCAAAACAGAGTCAACTAAATATAAATTGTCCATATAGTCAGGCTGGCACCATAGGAAATATTGTTAGCCATGCTGATGACCATATTGGGGACTGAAGGAATAGTTATATATCTGAATTAATTACAAACCCATTAAATTATTTACTATAAACATGACATCAGTGATAATAATCGAATCAAAGAACTTATATATAATATAAGAACTTATATATAATAAAAAGCCAAAATAATATCTCATGCCACTACTCTTTTGCTAATCCATTGCCTTTCCAAGATCTCTACTATTGATCTTTTTATTTTACTTGAATTCCTTTCTGTGACCCATCAGCTAACTTTTCATCATTTTTCTATTTAATAAATCCTTTAAAATATTTTATTCAAGTGTCTGTTAAAGATTTCATAATTGATTAATTCCTACTAATGTTTTGGAAAAGGAAAAATGCATTGACTCTTAAGACATATAAATGGCAGCCTGAAGTTTTAAATTTATTGTAGCTCTATATCAGGGGCGGGTTCCAAATCCCATCGCTATCGGTTCACTTGCATGTTCTCAGCATTTCTGCACATGCACAGAAGCTTCTGCTCATGCACAGAAGTGTCCGAGTGGAGACTCCCACCGCTGTCTGTTTGCCTGATCTGGTGGCAACCCATCACTGCTCTATATGTCCCAAAAGTGCTTTTTCAGAAAGGCAATTGGACTTTCTTGATTTTTTCCTTTGAAAATATTTCACTTGTCATCCAAGAAGCTTCTTCGAAACTTAAGTTGTCTTTTGGAAAAAGGACCTTTTGAACAACCATGACCTGGGTGATCAAGAATCTCCATAGTGATATACCTGTATAGATTATATCTGTTGATACTTTCATTATTAAAGTTGTGTATCTTTAACCATTGATGGAATATACGCAGATACTGCTGGCCGTATCTTTTGCATTTAAGAAAATTACACCTGTCAAAAATCTTACTTCTGTACATCTGTACAGGAATTATAGTGTAAGCCTGTGCTTCTAATCTCACTGAATTCAATACACTCACTCCTACAGTCTATGGCTATACGTAGTAGATTAACAGAATACAAAATTCTCCATAAGGCCAAAATAGCTTAATAAAGATAGCCACATGACCACAGAAAATTTCTTCACATAACATTAGCTCTCTTGGCCTAGAAAAAGAGACCAGCACTGCACCCTAGAGTCGGACATGACTGGATATGGAAATCTTTACTTTTTTATATATTGTTATTTTTAGAGTTAATTACTATTTGCAATTTTTTCAAGGCTTTTGAAGAGTAAAAGTTCAGATTTACATTTGATGTACTTCAGTAGTAATATGTTATTTTTATTATACTCATTCCTTTCTCCTTTCCCCAAAAGAATTGTGGGATCAGGTTAACTTGAATATTTTTCTCATACCCAAAGGAAAAAAGTTTAACAAGTGGAAAACATAACTTTTTCTAATATGGAGAAAGTAATAGAAAACTTCAACTGGCATTATTTGCCTATAGTAATTTTAATGAAGTTTCTCTTTTTTTTAAGAATGTGTAAAATTAAATCATTCTCAAAAACAAAATTAAAAGGGAGGGGGAACAGACATTCACAATTCCTAAGAAACCTTGTTTCCTGTTGTTCTATTTTAATTTTTGTTATAAAGGTATAATTCCATATGTTTTGCCATATAAACCAGGAAAAGTAACACAATACCAAATGTCATACATTTTAAATACTGCGAAGTGCAATAGGTGTACTGGAAATATAAATATCACAGTAGGCAAGCTATCAATCATTTTTTAAATTTCAAAAATCTTTATAAATTACTTGTAGGTATGAGTAAATATTTCAAAGGAAAAAGATGGAGAGAATTTAAAATGAACAAACTAGAGAAATTAAGATTAAAATAATCTCATTACGATTTTGGAAGTACTCAGAAGCTCCACAACATTTATTGCACTTAAGAGCATTTATGCATTTATCTGTATTTTAAATGACTGGCAAACACATAAAATACTTCCTCCAAGATCACATCACCTTGATGATTTTACAAAATATCTAAGCAGAATATAAATTGAAGAAGCCATAAAAGTTGGCCAGGCAGGGTGGGGGAGGGGAGCTTTAACCATTTCGTAACTGCATCTTTAAAACACCTGTTCTTTAAACACTTGCAGTTACTCATTGCTATCTAATTTTCCCATTCAACTTTCCCAAGTATGTTTCAAGTTCTAGAAATGAACTCAAATGTAGAGCAAACCAAGGCACTTAAGAATAATCTTTCAAAGCATCACTATAGAATACAAAAAAAAACATATTAGCAGAAATCATACAAATTTTTCAATAACATTACAGTGGGAACATGCATCCAGGACATCAATAATTTGCACCATCTGAGTTGGTATTGCTGTCTATTCGTAAAATCAATCCTAAGTAAGATTTTACCAGACTTTCTAGTTGCAACAAGGACATAACCCGCTTCAGCAAAACAAAAATTTAAATTTGCAGCTAAGAACTGTTACCTTAAGAACTCATTGATTTGAATAGTTAAGTGTGTTTGGAGCAGTTCAGCCCATAGAGCTTTATTTCAAGCAGACCAGCTGCTAGGTATGTTTACTATTATAACCTGTAATGGTTTCCCAAAACACCACCACCACTAATAATAATAATAATAATAACAGGAAAAAAACTTGTCCCCAACTCCCCCCACCCCAAGAATCATCCCAAAATGATATGACATTCAACCCACAAATAATTAGAACAAAATATTGGAAAGAATAGAATAAGAAACAGAACATAAAGAGATGACAAATCCCTCTCCCAACGTTATTATTGTTTATATCTATATTTTATAGATAAATTACTCTGAATTTCCTACCTGAGTTGATTATGCTGTGCATTCTTTGCTGAGCCAAGAGCTGATCACGTCTTGAAACTCCATCTGAGGAAAAACAATTCACTCTCATAAATTGTCTGCAGCATATTCCAATCAGTCTGCAGTGCAGCTACATGAAAGATTCATCACCAATCGTTCAGGGATGTTGGAAACAAACCTTTCTGAGGGATTTAAACAATTCTCCTTGTTTAACTGTTTTCACAACTTGCCAAAATGTACATATATGAACTACTTTGAAACAGACGGATTTCTAAGTTATCAATCCAGTTCCAATTACGATGAAATCTAATTCTAAGACAATTCATTTTGTTACAGAAGAATAAACTCTCTTTCTGTATGCATGTGTTTGTTTGTTTGTATGTATGTATGTATATGTATGCATGTATGTATTTGTGTATGCAAATGAGAGAAAATATATTTTGTACCTTAGTTGTGGTCTGCATTCAAAGAGCAGGTGGAAGAAAGATAAATTTCTCTTTCAATTTATTCTTGGGAATCGAATAAAAGAAACAAAGCCACTTGAAATTCGAAGACTAGCAGGCATTTTCTAGGGATTGTATTCCCTATGGATTTCAGTTTCAATTACTCTCAAACCTGGTGCATGTCATTATCCTTGAGTCTAATGCTTCCTCTTCCTCCTCCTGTGCTGTCTTTGCCTTTCTGCCTGCCTCTCTTCCTTTCCTTGGCAAAATTGGCTGGAGCTAGTGAGTGCTCATTTGCATACAGATCAACAACAGCAGAGCCCTGAAGCAACAGAAATAGAACAATGGCTGGTCTGAGCCAAAAATAGGTCAAGCATGGCCTGATGATCGGAGCCTGCATGAATGCATTTAAAAATATTTCAGCAAACCCAGCTGGCGGGTCTCCGTCTTGAAAAGCTGCAGGTCTCCAATGTAATCCCTCAGAAGCAATTCTTTGTCCTACTGCCAAACCTGCATGCATCTCTCTCTCTCTCTCCCTATTTGCATGTATGTTTACATTTCTAAATCTGTTTATGCATGTGATGGCGAGAGATCAGTATTTTAATTCCAGCCAATGACTCCTCTCTTTGGTGGATACTAAACTGGATTGACAAAGGAGTACAAAGGAAATAAACCTGTGTAAGTTCAGAAATAATACTGTTGGAAGCTTCTACTCATACTGTGGTTTTTGCTTCACCCTCACACAACAAACCTGGGTGTTCTATTTTTGTTTGCTGTTTCTTCTGCTTTATTGCAGAGGGTTGGCTGGCTGGAGCAATGCTATTTTGCTACTATGTAGATGCAGGGCAGGGAGATTTTTTATTATTATTATTTTTAAAGGCATTGTACTCATATGGAGAAAAAACATGAACAAGAAGTTGCACTTTGATTTTGAAATGGATCATTCTCCCTTTGTTACTTTTATATTGCATTCAGCACAGCATTTTAGAATGATGCAGGATACAATATCCTCTATTTAAAAGAGGAAAAGCATTAAACAGTTTACAGACACATTTAAATATAAAAATAAATATTGGTTTAAAATAACTATTTAAATCAGCAGCATAATGATGTTTAAAGGTACTTATGTATACCTTGCATTCTTGCCCTATTTTTTTTAAAATTAAATATATTCATCATTTATCTAACATGCTTTCATTAAAAAAATGGGTGTTTCATTTCAGATTTTTTATATTTTCCATTGTGAGTGGAGACAGCAGCCAGGATGGATTGTACTTGTCTATTCAGACTGATGGACTGAGACTGTCATAGCTATTAAGTCCTGCCCTTGTTACTCGGGAGATCCAGCTTTTGACTCAGTCCATCAGTTTGGACAGGCGTGTGGGACTGTTTCTCTGGCTTATTTCTGGCTGTTTTTCTGACTATCTTGTCACCCTTATTGCTTCAACAACTGGTTTTGACCTGGACTGTTATTTGACTACGATTCTTGGATTCTTCACACAGTAAGGCCTTTGCCCTCAGTGGCTGACTTTGCCTGTTTTCTGAGGGGGTGTTTTTCCTTCAACTTCTGTGGGACTTCTTCCTTTAAGTCAGCATTCCGACAGTGGTTACTGTGGAGCTTTGCACTCCTGTGGGGTGGCCTGAAGAACCTTCCCCATTGCAGCGGAGGTTTGAGCTCCTGAAAGGAAGATATTGTGTGCGAAGCTTCGCACTCCCCTCAGAGGTTGCCGGGCAGCCATTTTGAGAATTTAACGTTTGGAGGAATTTCTCGTGCTCCCTTTATACCCATGGTGTAGAGGTTGCAAGCTGCGCAGAGGGTGCTCTCTCATGTGACCGATTCGTTTGAAGTCTCGCGATTCAGAGACACTGGCTTTTAGTGGAGCCTTGCGCTCCCGCTGACAGCGCCAATTGCACGCTTAAAATTGTTTGATCAGAGTCGGCCGTTTGAGAAGTTTTGCGCTCCCTCTGATTTCGCTCTTGCACACCACCAGTTTCGGGGCCATTAACATTTACAGAGCTTCGCACTCCCGCTGATAGCGCATTTTTCGTGCCAGTGCAATTTGGAGTGGTGCAATGTTCTTCAGTGGAGCTTCACGCTCCCAGGGCAACCACAATTCACACCTTGGTTGCTAGCTTCTCCTGCTATGAATTGCTGGTTGGCTTGGAAGCCTCGTGTCCCTGCTAACTAGGCCCGAGTTGGCCCCACTGTAGCGTGGCGCTTTCACGCTCTCAGGTGCCACCTGACATCACGTTCTGCCACATGGCCCCATACTAAGTCACCTTGGCGACCTGGTATAGGCCTCCAGGCTATGGTCTGCGCCTACCTGTGGCTACCTTGCTGATCCCCCTGAAAGGATTGTTTTCTGGGGGTCTGCCATGTCATTGCAGGCATTGCCCTTTCATGTTGACTAATTGCACAGACTTCATTACACCAAAGCCATGCCTAAAGCTTTGCAGAAGTCAAAGCATGGCCGGAAGGCAGGTCTCTTTGAAAGGGACTCTGTGGTTGCAGCGGACCCGGACTCTGGAACTTCATCCAAGCAAACTGCTGACAAGCATTCCCGGCTACATCACAAGTATGCCAAACACTCTGCTCCTTCCCATGCTGAACTATGCCAGGATAAAGTGTTAAACAAACTCTGCGACAAAGCTAGCTGCCGCCAACTGACAAAAGACAGTGAGGCAGGCCCCTCTTTCTCTTGAGAGGCTGCTCACGCAGTCTCCGGGGTACACTCTGACCAGCTTTCCCTGCAAGATTGTCCATTGGCTATTCATCCGGACAAATTGTGGGGGACTGCAGTGGCACCAGATCCATTGGTCTCTACAGGGCCTCCTCCTGCACAGACTCCGTTGCCAGCTTCCTCTGAAGCTACAGCCATCTGGGGTCCGATGGATATTGAGCCTGGTGTTACTCAACCGCACAATTTTCTGTCACCGGAACAAATACAGCACTTGATTGCTACAGCGATTGAGCGGTCATTGTCTGAGCATTTCCTACACCCCAGCAGGGTGACTTCAGTGAGGTCTGCTGTTTCGGCCTCCCGGGCTAATGCCTGTCAAGAGGATGCTCTCTCCATTGAGGCGCCTGACTCTCCAGTCTCCTCCGCCGGGAGCCATATATCTTCTTCCACTGTAATGGAATTTCAAGAGCCCGACCTATCTGAAGGTCCAGCCTGCTTTCCCCGGACCAGCCTGCTTTCATGGGCCTTTTTCCTCAGGCCTTGTTTAAATCTCTGCTGTTTAAGGCGGTGAATACAGCTCAGTTGGGTACCACTCCTCCTGCTGCAGCTCCTCCACCCTCTTCTCAAGGACCTCTGAATTCTCTGTTCGTGGAACAACCCAAGATGGCAGACTCCATCCCTACCCTGCCTCTATTTCTCAATGTACTCAAAAAACAGTGGGCCTCGCCTGGGTCGGCTCCAGCTCCTACGGCAACTGACAGGAGTAATTTGAATGTAGCCCCTGACCTGGCATGACTCCTTCAGGTGCCTTCCATAGACACACCTGTGGTGGCCTTACTGCCTAATGTGTCCATTCCTGGGGATCCGGACGAGGGACTGCACCCAGGGGAGCGTAGATCAGACCAGGTTTTACAGCGAGCTCACCAAGGGACCGCATGGGCTATCGTTTGGCTTCTACTGCTTTCTTTTTCAACCAAACCACGCTTCTATGGTTGCGTCAACTGCAGGAAAACTTGACCTCAGAGGATGTCAGAGTGAAGCAGGATTTAAATAAGATCATTGCTGCAGTGCAGTTTTCAGCGGACACTACTCTTAATGTGGCCCGCTTTGCTGCTAAGTCCCTAGCTTCTTCCATAACAGCCCATCGTCTAATGTGGCTCCGCCATTGGCAGGCGGATGCCAAGCATAAGTGGCGCTTGGCATCGGTCCCTTTTATGGGGTCCAAGCTGTTTGGAGACCCTCTGGAATCCTTCCTCATTGAAACTAAGGACAAGAGGAAGGTTCTGCCTTCACAGGGAGCCAAGGTTCCACCCTTATCCTCCTCGCTCCCAGTTCTGAGGCTATGAAGGGGGTCCCTCTTCTTTTTCTACTGCTAGATCGCAGAGAAGTTTCCAACCCAGGCAGTGGAGCATGCAGGACAGGGCGACTAGAAGTAGACCATTTGTCAGAAAATGGCCCTTTCGAGGGAGAGGAGGTCGTTCAATCCGACACCGTCACTAACTGTATCCTGGACCCTTCCATAGGCGGCAGATTGGCCCTCTTTGCCGACCTTTGGGAGAGAACCACTTCTGATAAATGGGTCCAAGCCACGGTAAGATCTGGGTTGGCCATCGAATTTCTTTCCCCCCCCCCCCGATGTTTTTTGTACGCTGTCCACTCTCTCGTGATATCAAGAGGAGATCCCTTATCGATTCGGCAGTCCTTTCGATCAGGGCGATCCAACTGGTGCTCAATGATCAGGAGGGAAAGGGATTTTATTCTGGCGTTTTTCTTGTACCAAAGTCATCGGGGAGATGGAGACCTTTTCTGGACCTTAAATGTTTGAACTGTTATGTGGTGTACCGCAGGTTCAAGATGCAGTCGCTACGTTCCATCCTCAACGGTGTTCGGAGGGGCGATCTCCTCTCTTCTACAGACCTCACTGAGGCCAATCTCCATATTCCCATCCATCTCTCCCACAGGAGGTTTCTTAGGTTCTCTTATGGGGGGTCCCATTATCAGTACAGGGCTTTACCCTTTGGCCTCTCTTCTGCCCCACATGCCTTTACTAAGGCATGTGGGGCATGTTGGCGGCCTTAGCTGCCTCCCTTAGAATCAAGTCCATTTGTCTCCAGCGCTATCTGGATGATATCCTAATTTTGTTCTCTACCCCACAACAAGCATCGGCTGATGTACAGTTTACTCTACAGGCCCTTGCCTCCCATGGCTTCTCCATTAATATCGACAAAAGCCATCTTGCTCCGACCACCCATCTACTCCATTTGGGAGCATTAATTGATTCAGTGATGGGGACAGTCTATCTGTCATAGGAGCGTCAAGATAGTTTGAGAGCTCTAGTTTCCAAGGTTGAGGGGAGTAGGTCAGCCTCACCCCTTTTACTTTCACAACTCCTGGGCAAAATGATTTCTACCATCTCGATTGTTCCCTGGGCACAATTACATTCTAGAGACCTACAATGGTTTCTTTTGCCATTGCAGAAAGTGGGCAGAGGCATGTCACACATAAAGATTCCAGTTCCCAGAGTGGTACGCAGATCCCTTAAATGGTGGCGGTCACCAGCCATGTCCAAAGTTGCCTATTTTTCAAGCCCCAGAGAGTGTTGGTTACGACGGATGCCAGCCTTCACAGCTGGGGGGACCATTGTCGGGAACAGGTTGCTCAGGGCAGATGGAACAACAGCGAAGCCCGCCAGCCTATCAATTGGTTGGAGTTGCGGGGTTTTCCTTGCCCTTCTGGCATTTCATTCTCTCATCACCAGCTCCCATGTTCTCGTCCTCATGGACAATGTTACTATGAAGGCTCACATCAACCGCCTGGGGGGCACAAGATCCAAGTCCCTAATGTTGGAGGCCATGAGGTTGGGCCCTTGGGCGGAGCGTCATCTCTGCTCGTTGAAGGCAAAGCACATCTCCAGAATAGCCAACATGCAGGTGGATTGGCTAAGTCGCCAACAGTTGGACCATTAGGAGTGGAACCTGCACCCAGAGATCTTCAAGGAGCTGGAGGCTCATTTCGGCATGATGGACATCGACCTATTTGCGATGCAATAGAATGCTCACCTTCCTCGTTTCTTCACAATCGGCCTCCCCTCTCCTCTCCCTCAGGCTAGCCCACAGAAGCCTCTTCTCTCCTCTCCCCTTCTCTCCCTCAGGCTTGCCCCATGGATCCTCTCCTCTCCCCTTCTCTCCCTCAGGCTTGGCACCATAGATCCTTTCCTATGCCCTTCTCTCTCTCAGGCTTGCCCCACAGAAATGTCTCTTATCCTATCCCCATCTCTCCCTCAGGCTATCTACCCCCTTTTCTCCATGAGGCTTGCCCCACAGAAGTCTGTCCTATGCTATCCTATTCCCTCCAGAGTTATTTTCAAGTTGGGAAGGGGAGTAGAATGTCTAACTAATTAACATCAGAGCGTCTTATAATAATATAGGAAATACTAATGCTCTGATGATCATTTCGAAAAATCCTTTCTTAATGAGCACATAGAAGCCAAGAGGAACATAAGTGGCAAATGTCAAGTTTGTAGGCTTTATGGTTCTGGAGATTTGGTGATAAATGTGTGAGTGGTTTTCACTTTTATATATATAGATTCAATGGCCTTAGCATGACAGATTACTGTAATCATAACTGAATCAGAGAATTAAGAGATGGCAGAAAAGAAACTAGATATGTCTTCTAGAGATGCTTGAGCAAGTGAAATCTTCTGCTTCATTTGACCTGCTAGGATAATTACTAACCTATGGTTATAACCTCCTGCTTTCACGCTGAAATACTTTTAAGGTATTTTTATCTTTGGGAAATTTGAAGCTTGTTTTGTGTGATTCATTTGCTCTGTGAAGAAAATAATATGGTGTAAAAATAATAGAGCAAAGATACCTAGTATGCTTGCAATTAGTGAAGTACAGTAGTACAGCATCCATAGAGAGCTCAAAAGTAAACAAGGAACAAACAAAAAAAAAGATTTCATCTCCCTGTGTGAAAAGTTCTGCCTGTTTTCATACTGTTCATCAATAAGGCATAGTTGATATTGCTGTGGCTAGAGGCAAGTGCTTTATACTGATGCTCAATTTAGTTGAGCTGGGTTTAAAGGAGGATGCTGGCTCTTTGCCTGATTAAGTACAGATTGACTTGATACTTGGTATCTTGAACTCTGTAAAATAAAACTTCAAACTTCTCTGCAGTCAAATTCTGAGAAGTATTTTTGTTCATTTCTCTTTTTATGCTATATTTGTCTTTTAGTTAACTTTGAAGTAGTGAATCTCAAAGGTGTTTTTTTCCAAAAGGCAACTGGAATCATGACCTGGATGACTGAGTGTCTCCACAGATCTTTGGACCAGTAAATGTACCAAACAGATAGGCTGCCATTCTTTAGGCAATTTAACCACCCCATCAAAATTAAATAATCTGAATTATCTGGCTGAGTTTCAAATAATTGCAGATTGCAGTTCTGTTTGTTGTACAAAGACAAGTCATTTAGTTTGGAAACATGGATGTGGAGGGTGAGGTTTTCTGTGTGTGTTTGTGTCAGTCTTCGCTCCTGGACAAAAGCCTAGTTTTGTTGTCAAGAATTTCAGTGATGGTTTGCTATTGCCTTTTTCTAGGGCTAAGAGAGACTGGCTCAAAGTCACATAAGTGGCTTTATGCCAAAGGTAGGACAAAGTCTTCCAGTTTGTGGCCTGGTACTTTAACCATTATACCAAACTGGCTTTCTTAATTTATATTAAAAGGTAAAGGTTCCCCTTGCACATATGTGCTAGTCGTTCCCAATTCTAGGTGGCAGTGCTCATCTCCTTTTCAAAGCTGAAGAGCCAGCGCTGTCTGAAGAGGTCTCTGTGGTCATGTGGCTGGCATGATTAAATGCCAAAGGCGCACAGAATGCTGTTACCTTCCCATCAAAGGTGGTCCCTATTTTTCTATTTGCATTTTTTTTATGTGCTTTCAAACTGCTAGGTTGGCAGAAGCTGGGACAAGTAACAGGAGCTCACCCCATTACGTGACACTAGGGATTCGAACCGCTGAACTGGCCACCTTTAGATCAACAAGTTCAGAGTCTTAGCCATTGAGCCACCGTTTCTATATTAGGCCTGTGCAAAATATCAATAAGATGTTTCTTTATTCTAACATAATTGTTTTTTATTTATGTGTAGGCTATTTTGGGTTGCCTTAAATTAGTCACTTTATTTTGCTGTGGTACAATAGGTAAGTGTTGGAGCAGAACTCAGAAATCCTAAATTCAAGAACACTGTCAGTTATGAACAGTCACCAGACTTTGGATCAATCAATTCTTTTAGCCTGACCTATTATACAGGATTGTTGTTGAGAAATACAATTAATGGAATCATATAAACTGTCTTGAGCTTTTGAATGAACGGTGAAATATGTATCAAATCATTTGAAATGTTTACTCACAGCTTCAAGGAATGGATATAGATGGGTTCTTAACTCATACAGCACCTTGTTGAATTTATTTGAGGAAATCTAAATTATGACTCAGTGTGTTTGTACAAAAACAGTTCATTTAACTGATGTATTTGTATATTATGTAGATAGCCTCTAAGTCACTGTGCATTTATTGCAAATGAAAGAACAGTGAACATGTAATATACACAACTCTATTTGCATATCCGTAATAAAGCCTTGATAAGCAATGTTATAATTTTGAAGCATGAATGTTGAATGTTGATATTTTAAAATTGGATGTTATTAAAATATCAACAGTGTTGTGTAATGAAATAGGCATGCGTTTCACCGAATCAAAATTACAGTATTCTATTGCTTTTAGTATTTGTAACTCGCTTGCTGAATTCTATAAACTAAGGATGCATATAAGAACAGCAGTTATAACCATTACATAATATTTCAGGAATTTCTCAGAATGTTTTTCTTTCCAGAGTGATAAATATTACTGCAATTTCTTTCTCATTGTCTGACATACAGAAATTCCAGAGTTCCATGGTTATAGTAAATGTATGGATACTGAAATCTGATCCTTTAGCTAAATCATCTGGAATTGGAACCCAGTCCAAAAATGCTGACATTACTGATCTTATAGTACATAGCATATTAGAAAGAGAATTGTTTGCTTTAAAGGTAATTTTAACTATATAGAATAGATCAAAGGGTTCATTTAGGAACATTCAAGGAAAACGAAAGGAAGGAAGGAAGGAAGGAAGGAAGGAAGAAAGAAAGAAAGAAAGGAAGGCTATTATAGTAGAAGAGAGTTAATTGCATATTTTCTTTAATCTTCATTCTCAAAGATTTGAGATTCTCTTATTTCTCTTATAACTGTTAAATGGCTAAAGAATCCGAACCATAATTTTCCAGCTAAGTCTCACATACCAATTTCCTCTTGCCCGTTCTATATTGATTACATTCCTGTAGAAGGGGCGTTGTCTTATTTAAATGAAGTGAGGATAATGATGAGTTACTAACAGACTTGACTAAATAATAGAGATATGATATGTATATGCAAAAATCTGGATAACTAGTATGCAGTTAAGAGACGCAGAAGATTTCAGTTTTGTGTGTGGCAATCTATTGGTCATCTATATTTTTGTAAGCCAAAAATATTTTTGCAGATCTATTAAATAAGGAAATTGAATCTAAGGAGTTAAGAGTGTAATAAGATATTTGGATGTCAAAAAGGATCAAGAAATCCGTAAGAAATAGAAGTAGTAGGCACCAATGCACAAATTACCGTATTTTTTGCGCTACAAATGCATTTCCTTCCCCCCCAAAAAGTGGGTAAAATGTCTGTGCCTCTTATAGAGTGCATATTGTGGTGGGGTGGATGGGGGTTAGTGCCTGTAACCACTGCCACCATTCGCCGCTGCCGGGGGATGCTGGAGCCTTCGCTGCCGAGCAGCTGATCGGCAGTTGGATTGGCCTCCTGGAATACTGCTGATCAGCTGTTCTAGGCGGCGAGGATTGCCACTGTCACTGCCAATGGCGGAGAATGGCAGCAGCAGCAGTGGTGATAGATGGCAGTGGCAATCAGTGATCAGCAGCAGCAGTGAATGGTAGCAGCAATGATTGGCAATGAACGGTGGTGGCAGTGGCAGTGAAGGCAGAAATCATGTGCTGGGGCTGTGATAAAGTGCTGAAGCTGACCAGGCTGTTTGCTGCAAGGGCCTAGCCAGATGAATGCTGGGAGGCAGAGCCAGATTTTTTTTGTTTCTTTTCCTCTTTTAAAACTAATATGCATCTCATTTATTTATTTTTATTTATTTATTTTATTTAATATAACTTATATGCCGCCCTATCTCCATAGGACTCAGGGTGGCTCACAACAATTAAAACAATCCAATAAAAACATAAAATACATACATAAACAAATATTAAAACCCATTAAAATAATCGAAAGCCTGCTCAGTCCAGGCTAGGTGCCACAAAGAGCCATGTTTTTAATTTGCTGCGAAAGGTGCAGAGGTGAGGGGCCTGTTGTGGCCCCGTCCTCTGAGCCTATCCCATTGGAGGAAGGAAGCTCTGAGCAGGAGGAAGAGGAGCCAGCCAGATCTCCCAGCCCCCCCCCCTCTGGCACCGTCTCAGGTGCCAGCTGAAAGAGAGCCAAGTAGTGGGGAAACAGGTGTCTCAGATGAGAGTGAGGGAGAGACGTCATTCCTGGACGCACGCCAAAGAAGGCGAGAGAAAAGGTTACTGCAGCTGCGGCGTATGAGGAAATAGACAGTCACTGGATTGGAGTCACAGGATCAATGACTCACTGGACCACACCCAAAGCCTATCTATATAAGACAGTACGGTGGGTCAAGAAGTTTGTGACGAACAAAGCTAAACAAACGGAGCAACCTCGTAGTCTTGGAAGCTAGATGAACGGCAAAGCTACGTAGGTGATTTTCTTGTTTGTGTAAACTAATAAAGTCCTTGGCAGACGGTGTGCATATCGCTGCCAAGGTTGAGATAAGAACTGCGGAGTGTGCCAAGTGATTCTTAACCCTCGGCTGGCTGTGTTTTTGTGGGTCTCTGAAGGGGGGGAACAGATCAGGGCCAGCCGGAGCCCCAGAGGGAATTGATTCCAAAGAGTGGGCGCACCCACAGAAAAAGCTCTACCCCTGGAGGCTGCCAGCTGACACTGTCTAACTGACAGTACCTGGAGCAGGCCCTCCCTGTGGGACACACCGGGTGATGAGAAGCTGTTGCTGGTTGCAGATGGTCCACCAAGTATCCTGGGCCTAAGCCATGTAGAGCTTTATAGGTCATTACCAGCACCTTGAATCTCACCTGGAGGGCAACCGGCAACCATGCAAGCAGCGCAGGAGAGGTGTTACATGGGAGTATCGGGATTCTCCCATTGCAACCCACGCGGCTGCATTCTGTACTAGCTGAAGCCTCTGAGTGGTCTTCAAGGGCAGCCCCATGTAGAGAACATTACAGTAGTCAATACGGGAGGTGACTAGCGCATGAGTAACTCTGCGTAGGCCATCTCGGTCCAAATAGGGCACAACTGGCGTACCTAGCGAATCTGGACATATGCCCCTGTCAGAGGAAAAACCTCTTAGCATATTGCTGCAATTAATTGATTGATTTGGTTTAAACAGTTTGAATCAACCAATCAGAGCACAGCTTCCTGGCTCTGAGTTTCCTGCACTTTCCACCGGTCAGTGTGGAAGAGTATATAAGTAGCTGCAGGATTGCAGCCAGCAGAGACTCTCCAGCAGCTGAGCCTGAGAGCACCAGAGGAACAGTGAGAGAGGGAGGGAGGGAGGGAGGGAGAGGGAGAGGGAGAGGGAGAGGGAGAGAGAGACTCTCACGCAGACTCTCACTGAGACCCTCAGAGAGAACCTCCAGAGCTGAAGTCACTATGAAAAGCTGAATCATTGCCTTGCTCCCAAGAAGACTAATGAACAACCCAGAGAGCCTCCCACATTTGAGAAGAAGATTAGAACTAATGGACTTTGCTGAGAGGAGAATTCTTTAGGCTGTTGATGCCTTCTTGTAGGTTTTGTTTTTATGTGTTTTTATTATTAAACCAGTTATCTTTTTAAGACTCCTCTCTCAACTTGCATGCTTTAGTGCGTTTGTGTGCATATCGAGTCACGGTCCATGTGAACCCAGAAACCTTCCTTAACAGCCCCCCTTATGCATCATATGCATCTTATGGTTCAGTGCACCTTATAGTCCGAAAAATATGCTTCACAATCTACCTGGACTAATGAATTTACCTAATGAAGCAGCATATCAATAAAAAGCAAAGCCACTTTATTTAGATGAGGAAGAACAATGTTCACAAATAATACTCTTTTGCACAGCTTTCTTTTAAAATTATTATCATCATCATCATCCTTTGGACTGTTAAACAAAGCAAACCATGGTAGTCCTGAGGTTTATTTTTTCCCCAGCACCAATGGAGGAGAAATGAAAAACAAAATAAAAAATAAAATAAAACAGGAAATGCTTCACTTTATAATATCTTTTGGATTTGGATAAGGATGACGAGACAAGGAAGTTTTATCCAAAATAATTCCAGTATTGTTTTGTTAACCCTCTCTCATCTCGATATTGACTGAATTTTTCAAATATGAATTCTTGATACCTTTCAACAGAGCCATGAAGTCAGTGGTGGGATTCAACCAGTTCCCACCACTTCGGCTGAACTGGTTGTTAAATTGCTGGCTAGCCCTGCCCTGCCCTGCCCAGCCAGCACTTATTGGCAGAGGTGGAATTCAGCCACTTCAGAGAACTGCTTGATCTCACCATTGGCTGGCCCTGCCCCTCACCCCTCCTCTCCCCAGGACTCCTAGCCTGGGCCAGCCTCTCCTGAGGCCATTTTGTTATCTTGGCACTTCTCTAACCGGCCCCCTGGCCCCTCCAAGTAAACGACGTCTGTGCAAGGCAGCTCTGACAAGCCACTCGGAGAGGCTGGAGCTACTAAACAGGTGGCCAAGCTAAGTGCCTGAAGGACCCAATCTCATCACCAGCAGTCTGGGGGTGCCTCAGTGGGTGGCAGGCGAGGCCTCAGTTGGGCTCATCAGCAGACAACAGGCTTTGTAGGGGGCCAGTCTAATGCTTGGAGCCAGCTCTGCCCTAAGATTACTGGGGGCATCGTTGGGGCTCCTGTGAAGAGGGCTTAAGCAGGCCTGGTCCCCGTGCAGCACCATGATCCAGAAGCTGTTGCTGGCACTGTGCAGCTACCTGGGTGGCCTCTTCATGGGTGGCAGCCTGTAGGTGGGTGCCCCTCGCCCCTCCCCTTCCAGGCCCAGCCAGCCACTCCTCACCTGGCCTGAGAAGCTAAGGCCAACGGCGGGGGAGGAAGACCAGCAGCTCTGGGCCCGCTGCACTTTGCCAGATGGCTGCTTCTGGGGGAACACAGTGAGGCTCAGCCGTCTTTTGGGCCCAGCTCTCCCACAACCTGACTGGGTGGACAGGTGGGGGACTCACCAACTACCGGCCTTGCCTGCTGGCCTCTCTACCCTTTGGGGCAGTGCAAATACTGCTAATTCCAAGTGTGGAGGCATGCATCTCCTTTGCAGAAAGGTGGGGGGGAAGGTCTGTTTTGATTGGTGTGTAGCAGCATAGTGTGGAGGTGGGAGGTGGGAGAAGAAAGAAATCCTTGATTCCTGTGCATGTCTTTTCACTTTTCATTAAGTGTAAATGTGTGTGTGTGTGTGTATAGTGGAGCTCTTCCTGAGTCTTCTCACTGCCCTGAAAATACACAGCAATCGCTGTATCTCTTTTCGAAAACAGCTCTGCTCCCCACCACACACACAGAGATACAGTTATGCACAGGAATCAAGAGGCTTTCTATCTCTCTTCTCCCACACCCAAAGCTTGTAAGCCAGTTGCCATGAAAAGGAAACTGGTGTGCGTTCCTCTGCCCTCCATAAGCCTTCACTACCTGTAATAAACTCTCTGTGTAGAAGCGGATGAATCTCTTCAGAATCCTGCTGTGTACCAAAAATGCAGCTTCTGAGGAATTGAAACATGCTACACCTGCCAACACTGTAAGTTGGAGGGTCAGCTTGCCTGGTGCACAAGCCTGGCTGGGGAAGCGCTGCCTATGCCCCTCAAGAGCAGCCATCCTTGGAGGGCACCATGAGCTGAAAGTGAAGGATGAAGTCCTTTCTAGCTGCAGTGGAGCCAATAAGTCAAAAGAGGGCCAGGTTGGGAATGATGGTGAGGGCTCTGAGAGCCATGGTAGGGAGGGTGAGCAAGAGTGAAAGCGAGGAGCTGCGTGTTAACCCAACAGGAGTGAGAAAGGTTTTGTGGACATTGCGTGTGGCTCTGCCCTCTACCTTCCTAGCCAAGTAATGGAGCAAACCATGCACAACTGGCAGCATGACTTTCGCTCAACTTTTTCTGGGGATGGGGCTTCTGCTTGTTGGCACCAGCAGTAGGTAACATGGGTGAGGCAGGGAATCCTGACACCCTGTGCTGGTACTTATTTGGCTTGGCCACAGGCAAGCTGAGAAACAATGGGATGGAGTGCTACACGCCCCTCACTCGCTCCTTTGCCTGGCTCCCTCCTTCTGCTGCTTGTCCTCTCCCTTCCCAGTCTAGCTTGATGCAGGCGGAAATTCACACTTGCCCTTTCCAAGCCAACTGTTGGTGAAGCTGGGCAGAGGTGAGGGCTGGCTTTTTGCTTAGGTATGTCTGTTTATCAGGGGGGAAATAGACAAGGGCCTGTGGAGGAAACCATTTTCCCCCCAACAGCAGGACAAACCTAGGCAAAAAGCCAGCCCTCACCGGCACCCAGCTTCACTGACAGTGGGCTTGGAAAGGGCTATTGTGAGCTTCCACCTGCATCAAGCTAGATTGGGGAGGGAGAGCACAAACAATGGGAGGAGGGAAGCCAGGCAAAGGGGCGAGCAAGGGGGATCTGCAGCATGCCGTAGCACATGCACTTTCCATCAGCCCAGCAGACTTTCTAAAGGAAGGAGTGGGAGTGAAAGAGAGAGATCCAATCCAATCTTGGAGAGTTATACTGTATCAGGGCAATGTTCTCTCTCTCTCTCTCTCTCTCTCTCTCTCTCTCTCTCAGAGAGAGAGAGAGAGAGAGAGAGAGAGAGAGAGAGGTGTTGGCTTTTTCTTTTTTTCTTCCCACCCCATCCACTGGAAACCCCTTGATTCCCTCCCCAACTCTGCCTGGTCCATACAGGCACCACCCATGGGAGTGATGTAAAGTTGACCATGCCCACTCAGTCACATGACACCCCCAGCCGTGCCCACCCAGCCAGTCATTAGGAAGAACATGTTGTTAAATTATTTTAATTCCACCACTGGCCACGGCCACCTAATCACATGACCACAAGCCACATCCACCTAGCCTCATCCACAGAACCAGTTGTTAAAAAATTTGAAACCTACCACTGCATGAAGTATACCTAGAACATGACATCTTAAAGTCCTACACAATGTGGCGCCTATTGATCTTCAAAGCTGCCTGCTCCAAATGTGTGGTGCAAAATACTTCCTGACAATTCATGCCTTTGAATTCATAGGTAATGATAGGGAGTACCCAAGAAAAGTGGGGTCTACAGCTAGTGGTTGCCAATTTTTGTCCTCAAATTAAATTTCCTATGTAGGCGTATTATTTACAGGTGAAACTCGAAAAATTAGAATATCATGCAAAAGTTCATTTATTTCAGTAATGCAACTTAAAAGACAAAACTAATATATGAGATAGACTCATTACATGCAAAATGAGATAGTTCAAGCCTTGATTTGTCATAATTTTGATGATTATGGCTTACAGCTCATGAAAACCCCAAATTCACAATCTCAGAAAATTAGAATATTACATACACTCCCGTTCATAATGGGGTCGCAGAGAGGAGATCCTGCAAACCATGATGTGTTGTCTTTTAGAAGACGCCAACCTCAGTAGCCCATACTGGGGTGAAGCTCTTAAATATGCAAATTACATCATCAACCGTACTTGGAGTAGTGTGATAAATCAGACTCCTTTCTTCATAATGTATGGCTACAAGCCAGATCTCAAGAACCTCCGTATTTTTGGTTTGTATGCCATGGTGAACATTCCCTTAGCTCAAAGAAGGAAAGGAGGTCCAGCAGCAAAGAGACTGAGATTTATGGGTTTTGATGACAATTCAAAATGGAGCAAATTTTGACTCTAATCATACACTAGTGACTTCCCAATCTGCTAATTTTGAGGAAGACGCTGACTGGTCCAGGATTCATTCCAATGATCCTGGAGTTTATTTTCCTAAAGATGATGTTACTGATGCCACGCAACCTGATGACCAAGATTCACAGGCAAATGTTCCACCCACCAGTTCTTCCCAATATGATGTTCTGCCTTCGCAAGCCGGGGATGCTGATGCTAGCGACGATGATGAAGACGAGGACGAAACAGAAGAAGAATGGACGACTGTTCCGAGGCGTTCCAAGAGAGCCACAAAGAGAATCCCTCCACAGCGATATTCGTGGCAACTGACAAAAGCACCCTTGCCTTTGATTTGTAATGTTAAACTTCCCCCTGATAACTTCACACAAATCAAACATCTTCCTGATTCAGAGCAAGAGAATTGGTATGATGCAATGCAGGCTGAAATGGACAGTCTAAAGAAACTTAAGGTGTTTATGCCTGCAAAACCTCCAGTAAACAAAAAGATCATTGGCACTCGATGGGTCTACAGAATCAAAAAGAAGCCAAATGGTGAGTCATTGTACAAGGCCAGACTTGTAGCTCAGGGTTTCGCTCAACGTTATCCTGAGGACTACACAAATACCTACTCACCGACAGTCAGAACTGAAAGTGTAAAACTTGCTTGAGCCACTGCAACTATTCTTGGTTTAGAAGTTTTCCAGTTTGATGTTGACACCGCTTATCTATATGCTGACCTAGATGAAGAAATCTATGTGAGAGGTCCTCCAGGATTCCGACAGCAAGAAGGGGATACCTGGTTTCTAAACAAAAGTCTTTATGGTCTGAAACAGTCTGGTTTAATGTGGTACTTATGTCTTACTGATAAACTAAATTCAATAGGCTTTATTAAGTCCAAAACTGATGAGTGCGTGTTCACAAAAAGATCTAACTATACATATGAGATAGTTCTTGTTTATGTTGATGATATTGTTTATATTGGTCCAAATAAGCAGATGAGTGAGATTTTTGCCAAAGCTTTGCAGAGATACTTCATATTGAAATCTTTAGGTCATATTAGCACTTATTTAGGTGTTCAGATTGAAAAAACCCAGAAGGGGTTTAGTCTTTCACAAGAAGATAAAATTGAACAAGTTTTACATCATTGCAACATGAAGGATGCTAACACAACAAAGACACCCATGCAAACAGATTTTCACAACTTGACACATGAACCAAGTCCTGAGTTCGAGGATCAAACACTTTATCGTTCAGTTATTGGATCACTGTTATACATTAGTAGTTGGACAAGACCAGACATTGCACTCAGTGTTAATCTCTTGTCTCGACACATAGGTAAGGCAAAACAGTTTCATTGGTCATGTATTAAGAAATTATTGAAATACCTAAAGCACACTAAACACATGAAGTTATTGTTAGAACCAACACATACTGATTATGCAGAATTAAGTTGTTATGCAGATTCTGATTGGGCAAGTGATAAGAAATCACGTAAAAGTACTTCTGGTTATATGATGTTCTTAAATGGATGTCTTGTTTATTGGCAAGTGCGTAAACAGAATTTTGTTTCTTGTTGATCTACTGAAGCTGAATATGCTTGTGTTTCAGATGCATGTAATTCTCTAACGTGGTTTGATGCTTTGGTCACAGATATCTGGACACATCCGATCTGACCAATCATCGTGATGGAAGACAATGAATCGGTGGTTTATATTTCTGAATCACATTTCACAGGTTCTAGGTCCAGACACATTGACATCCGTTATAGAAATATCAAACAATTAGTGAAACAAAGTTTTGTAAATTTGCAGTATATATCTACACATGATCAGATTGCAGAAACGCTCAACAAACCGCTTCCAGCAGCTCAACAGGAGTATCTGCGTAAGAAGATGTGCCTTATCTGATGATGTACATGATGTTCGCTCAACTGGCAAAAGAAGGGGTGTCACTGCATTTTTATATTTACCAGCAGAGCTATTATTTCTGGACTGTCAGACTCACTGTAGCTTGCCAAATTTCTTATCAGCACCTACTACGCATGTCCGCATTCCTTTTCCTTTTTCTAGAAACTTTCCTTTTGTCCTCCAGCCAGCTAAGGTCAGGCTGGGGATTCTTTGCCAACATGTAATCTAATTTAGATAGTGAGATGTCTTTATTTTCTTTACAATAAATATGAGTTTAATTAGAAGATGTATTCCGGTTTCATTGATCAAAGTATACAGAAGGATAAAAGTCACGATCCAACTCAAAATGAGGGCAATTACCCCACACAAGATAACGGGGTTGATTGCCGCTCTGACACTGAGAGATCAATTAAAGGCTCAGGAACCCTTTGCAGGTGTTATGGCTTAATTAGCTGATTAGAGTGGGACACTTTGAGCCTAGAATATCGAACCTTTTCACAATATTCTAATTTTCTGAGATTGTGAATTTGGGGTTTTCATGAGCTGTAAGCCATAATCCTCAAAATTATGACAAATCAAGGCTTGAACTATCTCGCTTTGCATGTAATGAGTCTATCTCATATATTAGTTTTACCTTTTAAATTGCATTACTGAAATAAATGAACTTTTGCATGATATTCTAATTTTTTGAGTTTCACCTGTATACATTCAAAACTACCAACTCACTTTTTTAACTATGTTAGGTATAAAGTAATATATATTAATATATTAATTTATTAATATATATTAATAACAAAATAGTTAAGAGGAAGAACAATAATAATAAAAAAGGCAAGGTTAAAATTCCAAAGCCTCTGTTAATAAACTATTATTGTAATCAACTTGTAGAAAATTTACCACAGCGTCCTATGACATCATCCCAAGAATGAACAATGATTGGCCCTGGATCAAATAGCTACGTTTATTCCTTAATACCATCTTTTATCAATTGTCTGATTAATTACAATAAATCCAATCTCTGAAGTCAGTCTATCTTCCCAAAGAAGTCCAGATATTATTCTCCAGTTAAATGTGATAAATCCATTCCCAATCTCCTTAAATTTACTTTAAAAAAAAACAATTTATTACTTAACCATTGAGATAGTTTTCTGATGTTGTTTAAATGTACAGGCTTGACTTCAGGAAGGTATATGGAGTCAACTCTGATATTTTTAAGTCTAGGCCCATATTTCTTCTTACTGAATCTACTGGTTTGAAATCACATTCCTTTTGTGGGTTTAATTTATTTTGAGATGGTTGCCTTTGAATGTTTCCACAGTCTTGATGAGTTCATCAAACTTTTAAAAAAAGTTTTCAGTTAAAAATTGCATGTTGCCAATTCTTTTAACAGATAGAGTCCAGCAGAGGATTAAAAGAAATCAGCATTCAGCAAACTTTTAAAGATAAAAAGCAAACAAAAACAGAGGATTTAAAAATTGAAGTTAAAACCTAGAAAAGTTCCAAAAGGAAGATATATGCACAGTGGTTTTCCAACTGCTCCCAAGGGGAACTGGAATTTTCAAGACTCCCTTTCCCAAGTGGATCCATCCAATGGATCCAATGATTTTGGGTCATTCTTAAATTGCCAAGCAAATTAAAAACTGTTTATTGCAAGGAAATGAAATTGATGAGTGGCTAACATCTTGCAAAATCTACCTGATAATGAAAGATCCAGAAAGAGGGGCAGCACCAGACAATCCTAGACTGATTACCTGCTTGCCAACAACTAATTACAATGTGTATGAATAATAATTGCCATAATTACACAGATCTATACTTTTTATTATTTTGGATTCAATTTACCTAACACTTTTCCAGCCTTGATAATGTAATCTTCTTTCATATTCTGCATGACATGTGTGCATTATAGTAGCATTTAGTTTGAATATGTAAAATTTATGACGACCAGGAATAATTTTAAACAAAAACCTTATTGTATAATTGGTACATAACAATGAGATACCATAGATGGAATTATTAGTAATACATTATATTATATCTGAAAATGTAAGAAAAATGTTTTCCAATTTCCAGTAAACATGACATGAACAGTTAACAAATATCAAATACAAAACATACATTAACTTCAGGAATATAGTATAGAAAGAAATGCAAATTTTCATTCCAGACAAGGAAAACAGATATAAGGGTCACTCACTCAGTTTAATTACATATATATATTGATTGATTGATTAGCCCTTAGGCCATATCAAAGAGCATAGCTCCAGAAACAATTATTACAAAAATTTGGTAGAAACAATTTAAAATGAAATTGGAATAGGAATAAAACACAATTTAAAATGTGTTCATTTTAAATTTCATTTAAAATGAAATTAGAGTAAAATACAATTTAGAATAAAATCAGAAAAAACGGACATTGCTTACCTGAACGTCCCTTCTAGGTGTGCTGCTGGCGAATCCAAAGCGAGGGTTATTCAACAGTCTAGCAGTCAGCACTGAGTGTGTCTTTAAATTTCTTCAGACATGCCCCCTTTGCTCATCTGAGCCTCAGTTTTTGTTCACGAAGAAACAGTTAAAGGAGACATGCAGAGACCCACAGGCGGCCAGCAGCCTGACCAGGTCGGTTGGATTCTCCAGCAGCATGCCTAGAAGGGACGTTCAGGTAAGCAACATCCGTTCTCCAGCATGCTGCTTGGAGAATCCAAAGTGAGGGATATACCCAAGCAAGTTCTAGACAGGGAGGGCGGAAGGCTGCTCGCACGTGACTGAAGCAGAACACACCGATTGCAGGATTCGCCATCCAAACGAGGCATCCAAGGCGAAAGAGTTAATTTTATAGTGGCGGATGAAAGTATTCAGCGAAGTCCATGTGGCTGCCTTGCAAATGTCAGAGACAGTGGCTTGAGTCGCCCAAGCTACCTTGGTGCATGCGCTCTGTGTGGAGTGAGGTAAGATCCTACTGGGAACTGGTTTGTTCTGAATCATGTATGATTTGGATATGCAGGCCTTCAGTATCTCCTGTTGGTAGACAAGGAAACCTTACGACCCATTGTTGCAGGTAGAAGTGAGACAAACAGTGCTTTCGATTTAAGGAAATGTTAAGTTCTCCGGATATATCTACGTAAGGCTCTACATACATCTAAAGCATGCCAATGGGCCTCCTGCGGATGCCTCGGATCCGGACAGAAGTCTGGGAGAACCAATTCCTGCTCACGATGATAGAGGGTATTAACCTTAGGCAGGAAGGAAGGGTCCAGCCGGAAGACTACCTGGTTGGGGTAGAAAGCACAGAGATCCTCCCAAACAGACAGGGTGGCCAGCTCAGACACAAGGGGGGCTGATGTAATTGTCACCAAAAAGGCAGTTTTTAAGGTCAGAAAACGTAAGCTGATGGCTCCCAACGGCTCAAAGGGAGGCTGCGTAAGGGCCTGAAGGACTAGAGGCAGGTCCCAGGTTGGGTACCGGTGGATGACTGGAGGCCGTTTGCCACTCCCCTTAGAAACCCCTGAATCTTTGCATCATGTGACTGTGGAAGGTCGTTCTTAGCCGACAGGACCGTGGACAAGGCTGCCACCTGTCGGTGGAGCGTGTTTGGGGCGTGTTTGTCCAGGCCATCTTGGAGAAAGTCTAGTACCTCAGAGACAGAAGCAGAGGTAGGGTCCAGCGGGCTCAAGAGCACAATGTACAAAAAGAGGACCAGATGGCGTTATATATACGGCATGTGGATGGATGCCTGGACACCTGGATCATAGAAATCGCCTTTCTGGAGATGTTGTCCCATCTCAGGAGGATCCTCTCAAGTGCCAGGTGGTCAACTGCAGCCATTGAGGCTCTGGGTGCAATATGACCCACTGGCTGAGAGAGATCCTGTCGTCCAGAATGCACAATGGGGGAGGTGACTGACAGATTTAGAAGATCTGCGTACCAGGCCCGGTGTGGCCAGTGAGGGGGCGATCATTAGAACATCTGCCTTCTTGGCCAGGATCTTGTGGATGAGCCTTGGGATTAGAGGTATCAGGGGGAATGTGTACAGGAACCCTGGAGGCCAGGGGATGGTGAGTGCGTCGATCCTCTCCACTTGAGGGCAAGGGTATCTTGCAAGGAAGTGAGGGAGCTGTGCGTTGTCCCATCATGCGAACAGATCAAGGACAGGAGGACCGAAGCATTGGGACAGCTTGCGGAAGATGTCTGGGAGGACGCTCCTGTGAGTGGTCGATCTGTGTCCTGCTCAGCCAGTCCGCGGTTACATTTGTCATCCCAGAGATGTGCTGCACCCAGAGGGAGAGGAGGTGAGTCTTCACTCTGGTCAGCAAACAAGTTGCCTCATCCATCAATGGTCTTGAGCGTATGTCCCCTTCGTGGTTCACATGTGCCATAGTAGTCACATTGTCTGTCTGGACGAGTACATGTTGTCCCTCCACCGATGATTGGAATTGGAGGAGGACAAGGGAAACTGCATGGAGCTCCAGCCAGTTGATTTCGTTCTGGCGATCCACTGGAGACCAACAGCCCCGAGCAACTTGGGAATGCATGTGGGCGCCCCAACCCAACAGACTGGCATCGATCACTACCGTGATATGACATGGCTCCTGGAAGACACAGCCTTTCGTCAGGGCTGATGAGGTCCACCAGCGAAGAGATTTGTGAACCTCTGCCAGTAGCAGGATCCGAGTGGCGGAGTTGCTGCGGCGGGAGCATTCGTATGGAAGCATGAACTATTGGAGCTGTCGACCATGAAAGCGCGCCTACGGGACAATGGAGGTGCATGATATCATCTTCCTAAGCAGGTGAGACAGGAGCAAGAGAGGAATGGAGAGGATCGAGAGGATTTGAGAGGTCAAGGATGTAATGCTGAGGCAATGTTCTGGAGACAAAAAAACCTGCCCTTTGGCAGAGTCTATAATTGTGCCCAGATGAAGAATCCGTGTAGTGGGATGCAAGTGGCTTTTTGGCAGGTTCAAGGAGAAGCCGTGTTGCTGTAGGCATTGGCACACCATAGACAGGTTGCACGTGGCTTGATCCCGTGTGGATGAAAGGATGAGAACATTGTCCAAATAACAAAGGACTCTGATGGGAATCTGCTGGAGATGTACAGCCACAGCTGCCAGTATTTTTGTAAATGTCCTGGGGGCGGACGAAAGGCTGAAGGACACGGCCCTGTATTAGAAATGGCAACGGTCGTATGACAAGCAGAGGAATTGCCGTTGTGATGGTTGAATTGGGATGTGAAGGTAGGCATCCTTGAGGTCTATGGAGGTCATCCAGCCCCCCTCTTGAATGCATCCCAAGACGGACTTCAGGGATTGCATTTTGAACTGTTGGTAAAGTACAAATTTGTTCAGTTCCTTGAGGTCCAGGATCCCTCTGCAGCCACCAGAATGTTTTGGAACAAGGAAAAAGATCGAATAGAAACAGGTCCCATGGTGTTCTGTGGGAACTGGCTCTATGGCAGAAATGTCGAGAAGATGTTGTATTTCCACCTCCATCGATCGACGTTTGGTCGGGTTGGACAATACAAGGCACTGGATGAAGCTGGTGTGGGGGCAGGAGCGGAGCTCCAAGGTCAAACCCAGCCGTAACATCTGTAGAACCCAGGTGTCCAACGTTGTAGATTCCCATTGGGTGGTGAAGTGTTGGAGGCGGCCGCCAATGGGAAAGTGATGGAGGTAGTCACTTGCCTCTCTGGAAGGCATGGGTCCCCATGCCTCTGAAGGGACGCTTGGCTGGGGCCAAGCGTCTGCCACGATCTCTGAAGGAGGATCTGTCATAGGGATGATCAAATCCCGGAGAGTACTGTCTTGTGGCGAAGGACCTGCTGGATCCAGTGTCAGTCCGAAAGGGCTGCCTCTGGCCGTATGAGGGGAGTTTGCGATCGGTCTGCTGGTATGACGAAGGCATGACCTTACGTTTATCTTTGTCCTTGATGAGAATTGGGTCCAAAACCTCCCCAAAGAGAGGGGTCCCCTTGTATGGGGCCAATGCAAGCCTCCACTTCAACTTCATATTTGCTCTCCAGTGCCTTAGCCAAAACAGACGCCTGGATGTTACTGTCGAGACCAAGGCACAAGACGCGAATTTGGTGGCATTGAGCGAAGGGGCAGCAGAATACTCTGTTGCCACAACAATTTTATTAATGTCTTGGTGGGCTCTTGTGTCCTCCGGTGGCAAACGCTCTTGGAGTTGGTGCATCCAGATGAGAGCCGCCCTATTAAAAAAGGATGCTGAGGTTGCCGCTCTGACCGCCCAGGCTGCAGAGTTATGTGTCTTGCAGAATATGAGTTCCACCTTCCGGTCCTCCATCTGGAGGCCGTCGGTGATGCCGTGAGACAAGAGCAAGGAGGACGAAGTTAAGTTAGCTGCCAGGGTGTCCACAGCAGGTAAGGACAACAAGTCCTGGAGGCACGGAGCTGAACAATATAATTTCCGGTCCAGACTGGTAGGAGCCAGTAAGGAGGATGGCAGGGACCAAAAACACTGGACCACTTCCATAAAGAATTGAGGACACAGAATGTAGACACGTTCGGTCTTGGGAAGATTAAACAGAACATCGTGTGGTTGAGATGCCGTTGGCGGATCGGAAAGACCTTCGGATGTGGCCAAATGAATGCCTTGTACAGCAGGGACTTGAAAAGTGATGGCCTAAAGAGGTTGGCCTCTCCGGAAGGAGATCCTCATCATCAGAGAATTCCATGTCCCTGTGGGCTTCCTCAGTGTCCTTGAGTGTCTCAATATCGCAGTGTAGCAGCGACTGTGATGGTCCCACAGAGCAGAGCTCCGCTGCTGTGGTGTTATACGTAGCCTCCAGAGGGGGGCCCAGAGAAGGTTGTCGGGGATGAGACAAATCCACTGGACTCAACACACAATGCAATTGGGCAGCAGAGGAAAACAGCACCACAGCCATTGGAGAGGAAATGGGCACAGGTGTGTGACCCAACGATGCAGCTTGTATCACCCCGGAGCTGAAGTCAGGAGATGTGACAGGGGTGAAAGTGGGGGCGGATGCTGTTGAGGCCGATGCCTGAACCTTTTGCTGTGCCAAATCAAATTGACGCTCTAGCACCTTATGGCTTCTGCCAGCATCCTTAGATGCCTCTGAAGAACATTTACTGTTTTCAGCTGACTGTGTTTTAGTGGAGGCAGGTCCGTGCTTGACCTGTTTTTTCACCTTTTTGTTTGCAGGACCAGGAGAAGCTGGAGCCTCAGGGGATCCATGGCTGTGTTCCAGGTCAGAGGAGAACTCGCAATCAGCTATGCTGAGCAGCTCTGAAGAAGATGCAAGGAAAAAAATGTAAGCGTTTTTTTTTATGAGGTGGGTTGAGCTAAGACAGCGACCCTAGTCCCTCCAGCACAGGTCAGTTGTGTTCCTATGGTAATATGAAAACAGACCTCTCAGATAGTCTTAATGAGTAAAGTCTACAGGGAAATGTGGGCTGATTGCCACAGAGAGTCTATTAGAGGCAGATTTTGAAAATTGTGCTGCTGATAGCCCCTTGGCCTCTGGAGGGCGCTAGAGCAGCTTGTTCACTCTGCGCAGCTGCAAACTGGCCCTCAATGATTGCCGGCAAGGGTTCTGCTCAGATACAGCTTCTGTGCTGGCAGCCAAGGTCGGAAGCCTCAATGCACAGCTGCAGCTTTGTTGGGAGGCAAAGAAACTACAGGGAGGCTCACTTTGTAGCCGCGGTGTTGTTGCCAGGCAGATTAGTGGTAGGGAGCATACTGTGCATGCGCAGAGCTGTTGCCAGGCAGAAAATCACAGGGGAAGGTGAATCACACCTCCCTGTAATGGCGGCCCCATGAACGATGCAAATTGCGCGAAAACGAACAATCCCTATTCAGTGTCAATCCTGCAAGCCCTCAGGCAATATCAGGCACGCAGCCACTCAAAAGTGGCCCCAGAGAGTTGGAGAAGCTGAAAAGGAAGTGTGCCACTGAGAGCAGGGCGGGGACTCTATAAGTGGCAAATGGGCTCCGGTAGAAAGAGTGTGCCGCTGAGAGCAGAGCAGGAACTCTGTAGCTGCCCGGACTCCAGCTGATGGAGGGAGACCCAGTAAGACTTAGACAAGGCAAACAAAGGGACAGTTAAATATTTTTCTATTTTAAAATTTTGTTTATTGGCCGATAACCAGGGGCAAACTTTTATTGCTGTCACCTGTGCAAAATCTGATTGTGCACTTATGTCCTTAAATTTCTGTGCAATCCAATTTCGGATCTGCCTGTGATCGTACTGCTGCCAATTTAAAGGAATACCAGAACTAGAGATCTGCTTCAGAACTCTTGATAACCAATTATTTTTATTACTTGAGATAATCTGATCCATTAGCGCTAGCTTTGGTAACCTCCCTTCCTCCATCTTAACCAATAATAAACAGTCTTCAGCATGGCCCTAGTGCCAATCGCATGGATTCCCGTTTCTCCCCTTACTACACAAGCTGGGATTCCTGGGGACACTGCCAAAATTCTCTTCAAGAACTTATTTTGAGGAGTTTCCAGCCCAGGCAACTTAACCAACCCCTGTATTTACTTTACTTTACTTTACTTTACTTTACTTAGATTTATATACCGCCCTTCTCCTTACGGACTCAGGGCGGTGCACAGCCAATTAAAAAACAAACATACAAAAGTTAAAATTTCATAAAATAACAATACAAATGGCCATAGATTAAAACTAACTTCATATTAAAATAAAACTCTAAAATGATAAAATGCTATAGGAATCAGGCTAAGCCGGCGAGCTGAAAAAGATGGGTTTTGAAAGCCCGCCGGAAGGTCGGGAGGTCAGAGATTGTTCTTAACTCTGGAGGCAGATCATTCCAGAGGGTGGGTGCTGCCACAGAGAAGGCTCTCCCCCTGGGGGTCGCCAGCCGGCATTGTCTGGCTGACAGCACCCTGAGGAGGCCCTCTCTGTGGGAGCGAACCGGCTGGTGGGAGGCAATTGGCGGCAGAAGGCGGTCCCGTAAGTACCCTGGCCCTAAGCCATGGAGCGCTTTAAAGGTGGTTACCAACACCTTGAAACGCACCCGAAAGTCCACCAGCAGCCAATGCAGCTCGCGCAGGAGAGATGTCACGTGGGAGCATCCCGTCGCTCCCATAATCCCCCGCGCGGCCGCATTCTGCACCAGTTGGAGCCTCCGGGTGCACCCAAAGGGGAGCCCCATGTAGAGAGCATTACAGTAGTCCAGACGGGAAGTGACAAGAGTGTGAGTGACCGTGCGTAGGGAGTCCCGATCTAGAAAGGGTCGCAGCTGGCGAATCAGGTGGACCTGATAAAAAGCCCCCCTGGCCACGGCTGTCGTATGATCCTCTAAAGACAGCCATGAGTCCAGGAGGATGCCCAAGTTGCGGACCCTTTCCATGGGGGCCAATGACTCGCCCCCAATAACCAGCGATGGAGTCAGCTGGCTATATCGGGACGCTGGCAGCCACAGCCACTCGGTCTTGGAGGGGTTGAGTCGAAGCCTGTTTCTCCCCATCCAGACCCGCACAGCTTCAAGGAACTGGGACATCATTTCCACGGCATCGTTGGGGTGGTCTGGGGTGGAGATGTACAGCTGAGTATCATCAGCGTACTGATGGAACTCCACCCCCAAACCACGGATGATCTCACCCGGCGGCTTTACATAACTGTTGAACAGGAGGGGCAAGAGGACCGACCCTTGTGGCACCCCACATACCAGGTGCCTCGGGGTCGACCGCTGCCCCCCTGTCAACACAGATTGCGACCAGTCGGAGAGGTAGGAGGAGAACCACCGTAAGACGGTGCCCCCCACACCCAGTCCCTCCAACCGGTGCAATATGATACCATGGTCGATGGTATCAAAAGCCGCTGAGAGGTCTAACAGCACCAGGATAGAGGAGTACCCCCTACCCCGGGACCTCCAGAGATCATCCACCAACGCGACCAATGCCGTTTCGGTGCTGTACCCAGACCTGAAGCCGGACTGGAGCGGGTCTAAATAGACAGCTTCATCCAGGTACCGGGGGAGCTGCCGCGCCACCACACTCTCAACAACCTTTGCCAGGAAGGGAAGGTTGGAGACAGGATGGTAATTAGCTAAAACAGCTGGGTCCAGGGAGGGCTTCTTGAGGAGGGGCCTCACCACTGCCTCCTTCAAGGCAGGCGGAAGGACACCCTCACTCAGAGAAGCGTTTATAATCTCCTGGAGCCAGCCTCGTGTAACCTCCCGGGAGGCCAGCACCAACCAGGAGGGACACGGGTCCAGTAAACATGTGGTTGCGTTCAGTCTTCCCAGAATCCTGTCCACGTCCTCGGGAGCTACAGGATCGAACTCAGCCCAGATAACACTCTCAAGACCAGGCTCGGTCATCCCGCCTGAACCAACCCAGTCAGCGGCCAGGTCGTCCCAAATCTGTGTTATTTTATCATCCAGATATTGAACAAAATCCTCAGCACGTCCCTGTAAGGGATCCTCCCGCGCTCCCGAATGAAGGAGGGAGCGGGTCACCCTAAACAGGGCGGCTATCTGATGACGCGATAAGAGCAGCAAAGTAATTAGACTTAGCCGCTTTTATCGCCACTATGTAAGTCTTAATATGAGCTCTTACTAGTGTCAAGTCAGATTCGGAGCGGCTGGCCCTCCGACCACTCTCTAGGCGTCTTTTCCGGCGCTTCAATTCCCTCAGCTCCTCGGTAAACCAAGGGGCTAAGTGGGTTCGGCGCCGGGTCAGAGGCCGCAAAGGCACGACACGGTCCAAGGCCCCACTGGCCGCCCTATCCCAGGCAGCCACCAGGTCCGCGGCCGAGTCGCATGTCAGTGTCTCAGGAAATGGCCCAAGCTCCGTCTGGAACCTATCAGGATCCATCAGGCGCCTGGGGCGGAACCACCTGGTCGGTTCCGCCTCCCTGCGGTGGGGTGCAGCGGTCAGAAAGTCGAGCCGGAGGAGCGAGTGGTCAGTCCATGACAAGGGTTCTAAGCCTATATCCCCAATATCAAGACCACTCAACCACTGCCCAGAGACAAAAACTAGATCCAGGGTGTGTCCACCAATGTGAGTTGGGCCCTGAATTACCTGGGCCAGGTCCATGGCCGTCATGGAAGCCATGAACTCCCGAGCTATCTCAGATGTTTCGCCGATAGATGGCAGATTGAAATCCCCCATGACCATAAGCCTGGGGGTGCCAATCACCACCTCGGCTACAACATTGAGAAGCTCGGGCAGGGTCGTTGCCACGCGGCAGGGAGCCAGGTACGTGACTAACAAACCCATCTGCCCACCAGGACCCCACCTCACAAAGATGGACTCACACCCGGCTATCTGAGGTACAGTGGCCTCCCTCGGATCCAGACTTTCCTTAATAATGACCGCTACTCCCCCACCCCTGCCCTGAGCTCTCGGCTGGTGAAATGCAAGGAAACCTGGTGGGCACATCTCTATGAGGGGAACCCCACCCTCGTGGCCCAACCAGGTCTCAGTAATACTGGCCAGGTCCGCACCCCCCTCTTGAAGAAGGTCACAGATGAGGGGGGCCTTATTTACAACGGACCTGGCATTGCATAACAGCAATCGGAGCCTCGGGTCCTGAGACTCCGAACAACCTGGGGAACGGGAATAGCTCCGGGGACCGGGGCACGCGATCGCTCGAAGACAGCGAGTGCGTGCTCCCATCACATGATATGGTCCCCCGCTCACGCCATATCTGCCCCTCCCACACAAAATTTCTATAGCCCAACCCTCAACAGGGGGCTCTCTAGGAGCCCTCTTACCTCCAGAGTCTACACCGCCCATAACACCCACTGCCAAGCCTGTCCTTCTCCCATTTGGGTTCCCCCCCAAACCCTCTCCCACCCCCACCCCGGAGCCCCTTAAAATTCTTAAAAATGAATTTAAAAAACCCCTGAACCCCCTTTTTGCCGCATGCCACCTCTCCCAAGACCCGTCATTAAGGTAGGCCCTCGATAGTATGGAGGGCCAGGCCTGCGAGAGGGGGGAATCTCGCAGGGCAAGAAGCGTGGACCTAGAGTACATCCAGAACAATATAAAAACAGAGAGGACGATAAAAACATGGCTTCCGCAGTGATAAAACAATGTCCAGGAGCGGGCAAGTCGATCAGGAGGGTCCTCGCTACCCTCCCACAGTAGCGATAGAGTCATTAAGTTCTGCCCAGTTCTGCTGGGAGGTGTCAAACCACCATCTCACTGTGGTTCGTTGCAAAGGTACAGTAAGTTGGAACAAGGCAGGGCCACTCTCTCACAGAGGTCCGGCCATACTGTCCTAAAAAATACAACACCCCCTCAGGGTAGATAATATTAAGGAACCGGCTCCAAAAGTCCTCCGATGACTGCCTTGGTCTCCAGTCCGGCCAGTCAACTAGGTGGTCATAATAAGATAGTAAGATAGTCAAGCAGCATGATGGTCAAGCAGCAAGATAGTCAGTAAGTCAGGGAAGGTGGTCAGTAAGTTTAATCAAAAAAACAACTCCGGGAGCATACGGACAATATGTACAGGCGGAGGAGGGGCTGATGGATTCAGGGCCAAAATGAAATCCCCCCCCCGCTGGCTACTGACAAGTCCGCTGGCCTCTGCCAATGGCTCCGGCAATCCACTCTCTCCTCCTCCAGGTGCCCTGCTACCACCTCCTCCTCCAGGGCGCCTGGGCGCCAGCGGGCCTGGCTGCTGGCCGCCCTCTCGCCTCCGCCAGGCGCCATCTCGTCACGTCGCCGCTGCTGCTCACCGCCATTTCTCTCATGCCGCTATCTCTCGCGGCGCCTCCCACTCCTTCCAGGCCGACGGCAATTTCAAAAGGACACGCTGGGGGCTAAAACCCCCCCAGCGCGCCAACCATATGTTCTGCTGGCCGGGCGGGGGGTTGCTGATGGTCTGCAACCCCCGCAGCGCCCCTAAAGCCGCCAGCTCGCTGTTCCTGCCGCCGTTGCTCACCGCTCCTTACCGCCGCTGCTCGCTACTGCTCGCCGCCATCTCTCTTGGCGCCTCCCACTTCTTCCGAGCCGATGGCGACGGCGAGTTCTAAAAGACACGCTGGGGGCTAAAAAACCCACCAGCGCGACGACCACGTGTTCCGCTGGCCGGGCGGGGGGTTGCCGATGTGCTGCAACCCCCGCAGCGCCCCTAAAACCGCCAGCCCATTTTCGTCCTCTTCACGGCGTCCTGGATGCGACCGCCATCTTGCACATGCGCATTCTTCCAGAATGCGCATTCTTCCAGAATCTTCCAGAATTTCTGCCCCATAGGTAAGTACTGCTTCAATTTTCGCCTGAAAGACCTTTAGCACTGGGGTTAATGAAGATGGAGTTTTCTCTAAAATAAGTTTATTTAGTTGGGCCATCCGAGCCAAGACCTTCCGAGCTTCGGCTTTTACCTGCTTGTTCCATTTGCCATTTGTCTGAAATACTAACCCTAAATAGGTAAATGACTGAACTTGTTCTATTCTTCTGCCATTTAATGAGATACCAGAGATGGAATAATTACTAATGCATTATATTATGTATGAAAATGAAAGAAAAATGTTTTCCAATTTCCAGTAAAAATGACATGAACAGTTAACAAATATCAAATACAAAACATACATTAACTTCAGAATATAGTGTAGAAAGAAATGGAAATTTTCATTCCAGACAAGGAAAACAGATATAAGAGTCACTCATTCAGTTTAATTACTTGTCTAATATCCTTGAGTTTAGGTAGCATCTTCGAGATTACAGTTTCTCTTCTGAATATAAGAAATGTATCATAAAACATTGGAGACTAGAAAATGTTGTGCAGAGTTATTTATATTGCATTTTGAAATGCCTTAAGGAAAAGGCAATTCATACTGAAACTACCTTCTTTAAGGTAGAAGTGTTCTACGTATTCTTTACCAGTTCCTCACTTTCTAACAGAAGGAAGGGTTTAAACCTAGAGACAGGAAACATTATGCAAAAAATCTCAAATATTCCATCTTTGACATTTTTAGACAATTGGGTAAGTAATTTTACCTGAAATCCAGAAATCTGTTACCAATTGTTCTGGCTTAATTTAAAATAACTACATAGCATATATTAACTATCTTTGGAGACAAAATGCTTTTGATTTCTTTCATGCTTAACAATTGCTTAGAAAGCAAGTGAACATCTGTGTTTTATAGGTCAAAGGATAACTTTTCCAAATACCAAGAAAAGTGAGAGACATGAAAAAAGAGTATAAATTCTTGACTAAGATACTGATTCAAAAGGGTGAATTTTAGATGGCTGATACCAGAAGGATTAATCTTAACATGGCAGCTTCAAAGATACAGGTTAGATACAATTGATAAAGTGAGCGCTTTCTATGAAGATTTTTTAAAGGAAAAAGAAGTGGCAATGAAAACAGAAACACAAGCTGCAATGGTGTCTATAAAACCTTTCTGAAGAGAAAATGGCAATGAGTGAATCAACGGAAGGCGCTGTTGGTGAGATTGTGGAACTCAAAGAACAACGGGAAGTAAGATCAACTAGAGCAATAAAACTTACATATAACATATGGATATGGATACAACGAAATTAATCTCAATAAATATAAATGGACTCAATTCGGCTGTGAAAAGAAGAAAGCTTTTTCATAAATTAGTGAAGTTAAAATTTGACATAATTTGTTTACAAGAAGTTCATATTAAAAAGCAACATGAACTATTATTGATACAACCTAAACTTGGAAGAATTTTTTCATCACTATTGCAAAGTAAAAAAGAGAGGAGTTGTTCTATACATTAAAAATTCAATAAAAGTGGAACAAATACATGCAGATTTGGAGGATAGAATCTTGATGGTGGAAATAATTGATAATAATATGAAGATACTATTAGTAGCAATATATGTGCCAATTAATAATCAAAGGGATTTTTATTGAAACCTACATATGAAAATAACTGAAATGGACTATGATAATATATGTATAATGGGATATTTTAATGGAATAGTAGATGAAAAACTGGATTATAAAACACTAAAAACAGGAAGACATAACAGAAAGACATTGCCGAATTCTTTTTTTTAAATGATAGAGAAAACAAACTTGAAAGATATATGGGGAGTCAGAAATGGGAAGAATAGGCAATATACTTTCTACTCCAACAGATACTCATCTTGGTCCAAGTTAGATATGATATGGATAACAATGGACTTGACTTTGAAAATAGAACAGGTGGAAATAGAAACTAACTTGTGGGCTGATCATAATCCATGATAGTAACATGGAAAGGCCAAAAAAGAAAAGCTAGATGGACTTTGAATAATACAATTTTAAAAGAAAAAGATTTTATACAGAAAATGCAAAGAGAGCTGGATTTCTTTTTCAAGGAGAATAAAAAGGAAGATACATCAACACAAAATCTTTGGGATACAATGAAGGCCTATGCCAGAGGCTTAATAATAGACTATACAAAGAAAGGAAATGTGAAGAAAAGACAAACTTTTACAATATTAAATGATGACTACAAGAGATTTAAAAAATAACTCCAGAAAAATCCATATAAGAAAGATATAAAAATGAAAATGGATATGGATATGTTAAAGCACAAAATGGACTTCCTGGAGAAGGAAGAGCTAGCCCAAAAAATAAGAAGTGCTAAACAGAACTATTTTGAAAATGTGAATAATCCAGGAAGATGGTTAGCATATAAATTGAAAAAAGAAAGGGAATAAAAAAAAAATAACACAATTAATTGATGATCAAATTTACAAAGTAAATTTGGAAATAAAGAGATGGGAAAAATAATACAAGAATACTATAGACAACTTTATAACAGAGAATTGATTGAAGATTGGAAAGTTAAAAAATATTTACAGAATGCAAAATTACCTTTGATTCCCAAGTACATTGAAGAAATGTTGGATGGGCCTATAACAATGATGGAATTAACAGAAGCAGTTGAGAAACAAAAAAATGGAAAGACACCAGGACCAGACAGTTTGCCTGTTGAATACTATAGGACACTACAAGAATCTCTATGCCTTCCATTATTGGATGTTATGAATGAAGTAATGATAAACAAAATAATACCCCAATCATGGACCGAGGCTTATATCACATTGATTCACAAAGAAGATTTAGGAGAGACTGAGATAGATCTATTTCTGGCTTGTTTGCCTTCTTCAGTTAGCCAGCCCCCCACCCCCCTATAACGGTCAAATATTTATTTTATTTTATTTTCGTAGGACTTTATGTGTATCATTCTTTAGGCCAGGCTTTTCCTATGTAAATCAAGATGTTTCACAGCCATAGTTCAGTGAAATCTCATTCATGAGTTTCTAGGCTTTCTGAGACATCAAAGCTGTATTTTGCTGTCTGTTCAGAGATTTAGGAGATAAAAATAAAATAAAATAAAATAATAAAAAATAAATATTTGACTGTTACAGGGTGGAGTCATAAGATGGGGGTGTGGCTAACCAAAGAAGGCAAACAAGCCAGAAATAGATCTATCTTAGTCTCTCCTAAATCTTCTGGCCTAAAAAATGATGCACATAAAGACCTACGAAAATAAAATAAAATAAATACAGAACACTTTAACAACAGAATAATCAGAGAAGCCATTGAGACAGAAAAACACCCACACAGCATGAATAAACGAGATGATACCTCCTGCCTACCAGCCATTTGGAATCCTTCCCTTATTGACAAACGAGTCCCTAACACGAAGAATGACACCAGATCCACACTCACAAGGGCCACACAGGAGGTCACCATCACACATCCACACAGAAACCCACACTGATGATGAGGCATGACCACGGACCAGAAGCCAGACCACAGCTGCATCATTAGCTAATTTAAACCCCTCCAATCCATACATGAAGCAGACTGACGCCCACCAGGAAAATGTAGCATGACCACATACATGAAGCCAAACAACAGCAATGCAGCTTACCAGCTCAAATCCCCCTGCAACTGAGACTAACCTGAGCACAACCAAGCCCCCACCCAAACAGAACACATCCCCATCCAATCAGAGCACAGCCAAGCCCCCATCCAATCAGAGCACAGCCAAGCCCCCAACCAATCAGAACACACCTCCAACCAATCAGAACACAGCCAAACTCCCATCCAATCAGTTCACACCCCCACTAGCAGTTAAAAGGAAGAAACAGCTGCAATCACACATTGCTCCTAGAAGCACGAAGCCGAAAACACCAGCCTGAAGATGACGAATGAGACTTTGTTGAAACGTCGCCAAGAAACTTCCAATTTTACACGGGAGAAAACCCAAATAACCAAAGACCTATATACGAACACTCGCAAAAACCTCAGAAAACACACACACACACACACACACACACACATTCATCTTTTTAATCTATTCCAATCTTCTCATTTTTTCCATATTCATCTCTTTTATATAGTTCTTTATCATGAATTAATCATTTCTCACTATATCTTGTTATTTCAACTTCTGTCATATTGTTATTTTTTTCCCAAGTCCATTTTATATGTTTCCAACTTCAGTCATAATATTCTTTTTCCATATTTCGTCTTATCTTAATTTCTTCTTAATACATAATACATAAACAGTATCACTATCCACCCTTAATTCCTAAACTCTTACAATAACATCAATTATCTTATTTCTCCGTTACAGAATATATTTCTCAAAATCCCCATCCCACTTTTTAACATTTCAACTTTGTCTCTTGATTTAAATTATCTTCAAAATTAAATCAAATTGCCATTTCATATTTCATCTGCTATTCTGTTTTACTATAAGCAATATACATCATTACATTCAAATCTTATATTAAAACCCTTTAATTTAGTTGACCATCCACAATTAACAATATTAATACAGTTCCCTTAAATCTACTAATATTTATCTTATTTCTCTTCCTCCTTTCCACTAATCTTCCCTTCTTTAACAATTATCTCTTGGTCTACTACAAAATTCCACTTCTTGATAGTTTTCTTCTTTTATCCCATTCTCTTAACTTCTTCTTTTCCTTTTTTTAAATATTTATTATATCTTTTCTTCTGAATCCTTTTTCTCACTTTTAAATATATTATTCGAGTAATTCTACCCAAGCTTTCTCCTAACCTCTTCCACTATTTCCCTCTTTACCCTTTGATTGATTCTTTTTGGGGAGATATTCCCCCCCATCCACTCTTTTTTTGCCACTGTAAATACCAGTGAAATCATCTAGCTGCTTTTTGCTTACAATTCCTTTTCCTTCAATATTATTTTCTTGCTCCTCATTTATGCCCTCTTCTCCTATTTCTCTGTGTATTCCAACCAAGTTTCTGATTTTTTATTAGCATTCAGAGATTCACGCATATTTTTAAACATCTCAATTAATTCCTCTCACATCCAGGAGTTCATATTGCCAATTTAACAAATTGTTAAGACTTTTAAATTATGTCACATTTAATTAGAACTTAAAATCCATATAGGCTCTTTTTATTTTCAAAATCTAATGTCCAATTGAAATATTTATCCAGTCCACTCCAAGTTAAACTTTGTTATCTTCCACAGCCATTGAGAATCGAAACCAAGGAATGTACAAAGTCCAAAACTCCTTAAAAGTTCTTAGAGTTTACAAATTATCTTTCAGTGGTCAAGGTCACAGCTGTATTTTATCTTCTTTCTTTCAACAAATATTGCAGTACTTTCTTTCAGCCAACAGATGTCTCTCTCAAATCCACAATATTCTCAAACCAGCTCAATGTCAAAACTGTCATAAATATTTTAAATCCACATAAAAAAATCCTTTTCCTCAGGTTCTTTTCTTTTATTATTTTTAGTTTCTCCAAATCCAATTATAGATACAAAAACTTTCTTGAGCTTTAGCATTTTAGCCTCCTCTTTGTTCTTCTCCCTCCAAAGAATTTCCCAAATGCCAATAACCACTCATTTCAGCTCTGGGACACCTTTTAATCCAATTCAAAATTTTCTTTTACCTGTGAGTTGGCCAATCACTCAACCGGTACCAGCACTCTGTTCAAACACCGCTCCTGCACAACAACTTAGTCCATTTGCCCCAGCTTCATTTTACAATGGCTGCCACCCCTGCCACCGGTCCGAAGAGCTATCTCCAACCTTTTGAGGAACTTACCTGTTCCTCTTGGTCTTCCAAGATGCCTCTCCTTCTTTACCATTCCTACAGAATGGTTCCCATCTGAAGACCTCCCCAACAGCAGTTTGTCTGGCTGGATTTTGGGGAAGCTCATCGGAACCTATTTTTCCAGCCCGTCTCACTGCGACATTTCCGGTCTCTCCTGCGACACTTCTGGTCTCTGTTTCCTTATAACTTTGAACGGTAACTAAATGTACTGTTATAAATCAAGGATTATCTGTATATCTTTATAAGGAAGGTAGTTGTACAGCAGCTCAGGATCCTGCTGATTGCTGAATTTTAGTTGTCCTTCTCAATACACACTTACAAATAGATATAACACAGAGATGCACCCCCCCACACACAAATATGCATCTAAAAAACATATGATTGAATCCTGTGATCACTGTTGGTAAAGAAATTAGAAAGAAATCCAAACACCATATGTCCTATTCTGCTTTAACTTGAATTATTTAGTAAGGACTGACAGCTAGTCTTACAAACAACTGCAATTAGACAGTACTGATGTAATTTAAATAACAGTGCCATATTTGAATTGAGAGTGGGAAATTACATTTTTTCAACCTTAATATCCTCTAAAAATTAAAACTCAGATAACTGGCCTGACTCCTTCATGTCCAGTTTTGTGCTGATAGATACACTACGGAGTGTAATTTTCAAGAAATCATTTTAATAGGACCCCTGTAGTAAGGATATCTTCATGACTGCCAATTCCTTGTCTCACTATAAGGCAAATTACTGTAATCTTTTGCTTGAGACATAATTACCCCCACCCTCTTTTTTTGAATAAAGCTGCATTTTCCCCAGTAAATAATACCTTGATCAACCCAATTTCCTATCCACCAGTCTTAACCCTGAAATTATTGGAGTGTTGAAGCACTTTCGGATGTATCTTTTTGATAAAATAAAAGTCAATGTTCTTTTCCCATAAATTCTTTATCTTTGACAATATAAAACAGCAAATCATAATCCCAGAAATCCTGAAAGTAGAAGTCCTGTGGAACAAACAAGTTAAATGGAACCACCAGCGTCGCTGACAGATCCCATATCAATGAGGCCTGTACACAGGAGGGCCACCAGATCCAAGTTCAATGCTACCAAACTCGTGCCTCAACTGCAAGGGTGAAAACCATTAGTCACTCGCACCCAATGGCTCCAGCAAGGCCACCAACCATTTGAGATAGCAAAGGTAAGACTAAACATGAAAACTTGAAACAGAAGTTGAAGACTGCTGTCAATTGACCGCTGAACGGCGTCAATCCTGTACCAACCACAACTGTCCAACACATGGAAACCATAGTAATTGTGAAGTCAATTAAAGGGAACGTCAAGGGACTTCCCCTGGCGCCGTGCACATCGCAGACGACCTTCTTTGAGGTCGCTGGCTTCGATCTCCGTAAAACCGCCCCTGACAGCGAAAAACAGCTGTCCGGCAGTTTTGCAGACCCCTCTTCGGGAGAAGAAGGGGGGCAGAGCAGTTTCCGACCAGTAGAGCCGCCAAAAAAGCCCCTGGGATTAATTCCAGGGGCTGGAAAGGTAAGCTCCCCAGGAAACGAACTCCGGACTCGAAGCGCTGCTGCGAAAGCAGCATTAGATGTCGCGATCAGCTCTGCAAGCAAACTGACAGCTTTAATGATTGCAACAGCAGACAGAGTGAAAACAGGAGTGTTTGCAACAAAATTACATACCTTAACTCCTGCCTACTTTGCTGTGCATGAACTCAATTGAAAGAGGAAGTCTTTAATTAACAGTATCCTGGCTGTGCCGAGAAGGAGAAGTGAGTACTGAAAGAGACTTTTCTTTGCTTTTAAAGCTAAAGTAAGCTGCTAGAAGGAAATAACTTGGGGAGGAAGATTATTTTTACACTGAAAGCAGCAGTTTAAAATAATTTGGAGTGGATTTGCTGATATTTAAGACTTTGTAAGTGCAAAGTGGGGTGAAGAGGAAAAAAGTTTTTTCAAATTAAAATGGCTTCTAAACAGACCAAACCAGCAACATCCAAAACAGGAGGAGCTTCTCCTATAGTCTCCACTGTGACACAAAAGGCTCAACTTCCGGTTGAGATACCAAATAAGGAGGATTTCATGAATGAACTTAAAGACTTTATAAAACAAGTTGTGAGTGCCCAAACAGCGATGATAGAGGGAAAAATAGGAGAGAAAATAGAAGAGAAACTGGGGAAATTTGAGGATGATATAAAAGAAATTAGGGATGTTGTTGCAAAGAAGCATGATGAAATAAGAGAAGATATTGTGCTGGCAGTTTCTGGCTTGTCTAAACATCTTGTGCAGCTTGATGAAAGAGTGGAAGAAATCAATGAGGCTACTCTAGATTTGGAGGCTAAAATGGGAGAATTTCAGACTAAACCTGAAAGGGAAATGAGGTGCTTATGATACAGTACAGATCTATGGAGTTTGCCTTGAGAGTGAGAGGATTGAAAGAGAATGGCCGGGAGAACTTAAGAGAGAAATGTGGTGAAGTTATTGCTTCAGTGGCTGGGTTGAAGAAGGATGAAATAATTGGCCAGATGGACAAAGTCTACAGAGTTAATTCATGGATTGCAAGAAATAAAAAGCTGCCAAGAGATGTGGTGATTTATTTCATTGACAGAAGAATTAGAAATTATGTGTTGCAAGCTTCTTATAACAACAAGGTACAGGTGTCTGGACAGGAAATTAAGATATTGAAAGAGATTCCTCCTAAAATGTTGAGAGACAGAAAGAACTTTGGTTTTTTAGTGGATGAGCTGAGAAGACAACAAATAATGTACAGGTGGGATGTACCAACAGGCATAATAGTGGATTATGCTGGAGAAAGATATCGATTGAATAATGTTGGGAAAGCAAGAGAATTTTACTACAATGTATTAAAAGTTGGACACCCCCCTGAAGGAAACAAAAAAGGAACTGAAAAAGGAAAACAGCATATTCAAACATATGCTGAGGCGGTGGCTGGAGAATCTAAAAAGCAAGATGATCATACTCAATTGGACTTAGCATCACTTCCTTTTCCCTTGAGTCAACTGGAAGGAGTGACATCTGACCCGTCCAAGTTGGAGGAGCCGAGAGAACAATGAGAACAACGTGTGACAAGGTCAACTTTTAAACAACAACAACACCTGGTTCCAAAAACAGAAGATAACCAAAGATAAAGGTTAAAGAAGATTTTCAGGACATGCTCTTTAAGCTTCAATCGGGCAAAAATGCCGGTTAAATTTTTGTCTTGGAATGTCAATGGTTTGAACTCACAACAAAAGAGAAAGAAAATATATCATTATTTGAAACAGTTTAATAATGACATTATATGTTTACAAGAAACACATATTAGATCGATTGATCAGAAATATTTAGTTAACTCAAAATTAGGGACCCATTTTGTGGCATCATCTCCAGAGAAAAGGAATGAAATAGTTGTATACATAAAAAAAGGACTTGACAGCAAATTTAATAGAGGCAGATGATCAAGGAAGATATATAGCAATTGAATTACAGACTCAAAATGGAATAATGCTTTTGATTGGGATTTATGCACTGAACCAGCAGCAAGAAAATTTTTACAAGCTTCTACATACTAAAGTAACACAATGGAATTATAAATGAATTATTTTAATGGGAGATTGGAATGGAGTAATTGATATTTTTAAAGACAAGAAGACTATGTCTAAAGCTTCTTCCCGTGCAAAATTACCTAAACCCTTTTTTGAAATTATGGATGATTTAGAATTGAGAGATGTTTGGAGGGAATGGAACCCCGATGAAAAAGATTTTACCTTTTTTTCTGACAGACATCAATCTTTTTCTAGGATTGATTTTATATTGCTAACAAGTGATTTTCTTTCTAGGGTGAAGAAAGTCAAGATATTTCCAAGGACTTTAGCTAATCATAGTCCGGTTTGGTTGGAATTAGAACAGGAGAAGAGAGAAAGGAAGTCTTGGAGATTAAATGAAAATTTATTTAGATATGAAGAAAATGTGAATGAACTTAAAAAACAAATGAAAGAGTTTTTTGTTAATAATATGCATAAGGGTACTTCCATGGAAATGGTTTGGGATGCAAGTAAGGCTTATATGAGGGGAGTGTTGATATATATGAATAACAAATATAGACAAAAACAGATAAAGAAACGGAAAGATATTGAAGAGGAAATAAAGAAGAAGGAACAATTATTCATTGGTAATCCAGGAGATAAGAGAGTAAAAGAAGCAATAAATATATTAAGCGAGCAATTTAATATGTTAATGGCTGATCAAGTTGCAACTACCTTCCAATATGCTAAACATAATACATTTTGCAATGCTAACAAGCCAGGTAGATTGTTAGCTTATGTGTTAAGGAAGAAGCAAAAATCATGTACTATTAGTAAGATGGAATATAAAGGTAAAGAAGTTTATCAACAAAATTTGATTTAAAAAGTTTTTTTAGACTACTACACGAAATTATATGCAGGAGATTTGATACAAGGTAAAGATATTGATAGATAGCTTAGAGAGGTTGATATCCATGAGCTAACCTTGGAGCAAAGGGAAGGTTTGAATCGACCAATAAATTCTGAAGAGGTTATGTTAGCAATTAAACCGTTAAAAGTAGGTAAAGCACCAGGAATGGATGGACTAACGGCTATTTATTACAAGAATTTGCAGCTGGAAATGGTAGAACCATTTAGGATGTTGTTTAATAAGATTCAATCTGGGGGAGTAACCTCACCTTCATGGAGGACAGCTTTTATATCACTGATTCCTAAAGAAGATCAAAATTCGGTTAAACCTGAAAGTTTTAGACCAATTTCACTTTTAAATACTGATTACAAGATTTTTGCTAAAGTATTGGCAAACAGATTAATGCCAATCATGCAACAAATAATTCATAATGATCAATCAGGATTTATAAAAGGGAGATATATGAAATATAACTTGAGACAAATAATAAATCTGGTAGAATATCTGGAGAAAAACAATCAGATTTCTGCAGCCTTTTTTTCTGGATGCAGAGAAAGCCTTTGACAGATTGAATTGGCAATTTTTGTTTAAAGTAATAGATAAAATGCAATTTGGGGAGCAATTTATGAGCACAATTAAAGCAATATATAGAGAACAATCTGCACAAATAATTATTAATGGAAGTTTAACGGATTGTTTTAAAATAGAGAAGGGAACACGGCAGGGCTGCCCATTATCTCCTTTGTTGTTTGTTTTATCTCTGGAAATTCTGTTGAAAAAGGTATGTGAATCGGAGGAACTTAAAGGAATAGTGATTCGACAGCAAGATTATAGATTGAGAGCGTTTGCGGATGACAGCACTTTACTGCTTCATAGTGCTTTACAGGTTCTCTCTGTGGTTTATAGTCAGCATAGTGCTCCCGACAATCTGGATCATCATTTTACCAATCTTGCAAAGATGGGTGGCTAATCAACCTTAAACCAGTCAGGATTGAACTCCTGGCAGTGGGCAGAGTTAGTTTGCAATATTGTATTCAGAATAACAGAGTTGGAAGGGATCTTTGAGGTCCTCTAGTCCAACCCCCTGCTCTAGCAGGAAATCCTATACCATCTCAGACAAAAATCGTATACCCTAGATATGTAGTATAGGGTAATTATAACCACTGCACCACCATGCTATAGAAATATACAGTGGTAGGATTCTACCGATTCGCACCTATTTGCTAGAACCTGTTGTTAACTTTCTAAGCAGTTCAGAGAACCAGTTGTTGGAAGACATCTCCTTTTGTTTTTTTTCCTTTACAGGGCTAATCCTGTAAAGAAGGCAGGAAGGAAACATACTAGTGTTGTTTCTAGCCTAATCTTTATTGCCCTGCTTACAGAAACTGCCTCTCCATTAACCCTCATTACATTCTTGGCAGTACGCCTAGACTTACTGTTGCCTGAGCTTCTCACTCTGGCTTGCAAGTCTTTTTAATTTAATGATTGGTATTTAGGGCAGCTTTTTGCAAGCAAAGAAGCTTTTTGTATTTTTGTACAGGTAATCCTTGACTTACAACGGTTCATTTAGTGACCATTCAAAGTTACAATGGCACTGAAAAAAGTGACTTATTACCGTTTTTCACACTTAGGACCATTGCTGCATCCCCACAGTCACGAGAGGCACGCCTACCCAGCTGGTCATTAGGGCAGAGAACCGGTTGTTAAATTATTTGAATCCCACCACTGGAAATATACTATATATATATAGTTAATATTGTCTGTTAGGGGAAGAAGGGCCTGGAAACATACTGTTTACATAGCAGACAGAATGTATAGATGGAATATTTTGTCTATGTATGACAAAAACTGAACTCTCTATTTATGAAGACTAATAAGAATATATTAATTTCTACTCCTGGGTTCTTATTATAAGGTATTAATTTCTGTGAACTGTCTTACAATTAATTAAAAAATATGTCTGTTTGTTTGTTTATTATATTTCTATCTGTCTCAGATAATCAAAGTATCCTGAAACAAAGTATCCTCATTGCCTGCAATAAAACTATCTGAAAGAAAATTAATTTTTCATTAATTATATTAAAACATAAATTAGGTAATACTGTATAGATATATTCAGATTTCTGAGTACCTCGCATCTATTATTAATTTGTTCTTTCAGCTAAATCCTTTTTATGTAAGTATTTCATAATGACATTCACCATTCTAAAGTATTATTCACAACTGATATAGACATACACATTATTACTAAACAATGATTCTTTATCTCCCTCTAGAGGTATTTCATATATTAAATTCATAAAGAAATATATAAACTTTTAACCATGCAATCTTCCTATTATTTATCATAGAATAAGATAAAAGAAGTATTTGATATCTGTAAGATCAAAGACTGCTGGAAATAAGAATAGATATTCTAATTTAGAAATTTTCAAGATCCTTTATTCAGCATGTAAAATCAAAATTGCCAATGAAGAGTGGTAATAAGAGATCTCCTGCAGTTGAGATCAAAATATTTCTGTGTGACTTTTCCCCAAAAACTGTATTTCATCAAAGACAGAGTTTCTTACACTATCTTCAAAAGTTTAAAATACAGAAACAATTACAAACAAAAAGTAATAGAATAACAAGAGTTGAAAGGGACCTTAGAGGTCTTCTAGTCCAACCCCCTGCCGAGGCAGGAAACCCTATACTATTTCAGACAAATTGTTGTCCAATCTCTTCTTAAAAACTTCCAGTATTCACTACTTTTGGAGGCAAGTTGTTACACTGATTAAATGTTCAACTGTCAAGAAATTTCTCCTTAGTTTTAGGTTGCTCCTCTCCAGTGGTGGGTTCCTCCCGGTTCGGCCCAGTTCCCGAGAGCCGGTAGCGGTGATAATATGACATCACCGAACTGGTTCTGCTCCCCCACCCATCCCCCCACTCCACTCCCCACGTTATTCTTACCTTTTATTTGGCCTCACTCCCAATCTATTGCTGCCTCCTGCGTCCCAGCTGATGGCTAAAGACACAGTTGTGGGATTCTACTTTGGTAGAACCGTTTATTAAGTAGTTAACTCAGTGGTTCCCAAAGTGGGTGGTACCATGCCTTGGGGGGGGGAGTAAGAGGCAAGGGGGGCAGCAGAGGGCGCTAGAGGCAAAAGGGGGCGACAGGGGGCACTAAGTGGCAAGGAGGGTGGCCCCCACCCCTTGGTCTATGCCTCACAGCAGTTACCCCCTTACAAGCAAACAGCAAGAAAAAACAACTCCTTTCAGCTTCAGCGTAGGCTAATTAGCCCGTTGATTAGACTCTCTGCTGATCAGCTGATTTGCTTTCAGCTGTTTTGGCCAGGGCTCAGCTGCTTCCTGCAAAGAGTTAAATTGCTGCAGCAGATTTTTTTTCTCCTATGCAAATTAAGCTGAAAACAAAACTGAAAGTAAAGCAGGATGTTGGCTGTTACATTGGAAAATTAGGTAAAGGCAGATTTCTTTTCTTTTTCCTCACCAAAAAAGTTGGTGCAAACAATGGGAAATTTGGGCAAAAGAGGAAAGTTCAAGATTTTAAAACACAAAAGAAAAAAAGTTCTATTTAACTAGGGAATTGTAATAATTGAGATACTAATTGTATATTGTGTTGAAAGCAAAAATGATTTAAGTTGTGGTTTGGAGGAATATATGGGGGAAATTATTTGGTTTATTATTATTGGTAAATATAATTAATTGATTTGTAAGAAATTGGATTGCACAGAAATAATTGGAATATTCATGTTTATATTAATATACAAAAAAGTTAGTTATATAATTAATTGATTTGTATTAAAATGTTGAATTTGTATTAAACAACTGTAATATTACATAATTAACAAATGTGAGGATGGATAAAAAATAGATGACAGGAAGGGGTATAATACAGCATAGAAGGGAAAAACTGAATTTGATTAAGATTAGAGATGAGGATGAAGGGTAATATTGGTTTTTTTAAAAAACAGATGAGGAATAAATATGGCAAAAAGGAAATATAGAAATTGTAAATTTAATTGAAATGACTAAACACTGTTTAAATTTGTGAACCGGCCAAACTCTGTTAAAAAAAAATACATTGTATGCTTGTATGTGTGTAATTATTGCTATTTATTCATATTTGTTCTCTTTTATTCTTTAAAGCTTAACAATTCATTCTTCACCTTAATATCTTTATATTTGTTTGGGGTTGGCTTTCTTCCCTTTCATCTTTTTTATTGTACAGCAATCTTTCTCCTCAAAACTACCACCTCTCTCTTTTCTTTTCTTCTTACTTTCTCTTCCCCCCCTCTTCTTCTCCTCCCTACCTTCCTTTCTCCTTCTCCTCCTCTCTTTCTCCCTCTTACCCTCACTCCTACTCTAATTTCCCTTCCCTTCTCTTCCTTCCTCTTCCATCTCTCTTCTCCTTCCTTCATCCCTCTCTATTGCTGTATCCTTTTGTGCATATGGATTACTCAGAGGGCTGAAAAAGTTATTTTTGACTGATCCTCGCATTTTTGACCAGTCATCGAAATTACAACTGTCCTCACATTTTACATTTTTTGCCCTACTTTTGACACTATAGTGAAGAGAAGCAGTTGTGAAATGAGTGACATGGTTGTTAAGAATGCTGCACGGGCATAACTGTGAGTGAGGATGGTCATAAGTGTGAGGACCAATTGAAAGTGGGAGGACCTGTCAGAAATGTCTTTTTTCAGCCCTCTGAGTAGTTCCTTTACAGATAGCCATGGCCACCCGGTCACATGACCTCCAAGCCATGCCCACAAAATAAACCACGCCCAAAGAACCAGTAGTAAAAAAATTTAGAACCTACCCCTGCTCCTCTCCTTGGTTAGTTTTCACCCATTACTTCTTGACCTGCCTTCAGGTGTTTTGGAGAATAGCATGACTCCTACTTTTTTGTGACAACTCCTGAGATATTGGAATATTGCTATCATGTCACTCTAGTCCTTCTTTTCATTAGACATACCTACACCCAATTCCAGCAACCGTTCTTTATATATTTTAGCCTCCAGTCCCCTAATTATCTATGTTGCTCTTCTCTGCACTCTTTCTAGAGTATCAAAATCCATTATTCCAAGTGTGGCATTATAAAGTGGTATTAACACTTCACATGATCTTGATTCTATCCTTGTTAATTTAGCCTAAGACTGTATTGGTTTTTTGGGCAGCTGCAGCACACTGCTGGCTCATATTTAAGTGATTGTCCATTAGGACTGCAAGACCTCTCTCACAATTACTACTATTAAGCCAGGTACCACTTATACTATACCTATGCTTTTGTTTTTTTCTTGCCTAAATGTAGAACCTTACTTTTTTCCATCATTGAATTTAATTTTATTAGATAGGGCCCAACGTTCAAGTCTATCAAAATCCTTCTTATTTTCTGGAGTGTTGCCTATTCCTGCCAGCTTGGTCTTGTCTGCAAATTTGATGAGTTGCCCATCTATCCCCAAATCTAAATCATTGATGTATATATTGAAAAGTACTGGGTGTCAGGAATCCGGTTTCATTCTCAAAATAAAGTGTATTTCCAGTCAGCAGATCTTTCTAGGAAATTTCTCTTTATTGAGCAATGCATGGTTCCCCAACAAACTCGAAGTCAGCAATGAACTTTCACCCCCGATACCCTAATTTCCTTTTCCCCATTCTCTGCTCCCCATTGGCTGTCTTCCAAATCATTCTTCCTTTACTCTGCCACCTCTGTTCACAGGAATGTCGCCCCCCCATACTTCTCCCAGGAAACCAACTCCAGAGAGACTTAACTAGGTGAAATGTCATGTCTCTCTCTCTTCTATGTCAGTCCTGGAATGCTGACATCCGGCCCCTCTCCCTCCATTCTCACAGCGAGGCCTGTGCAATACAAACAGCAAGGTTAGTATTGTTACCCCATCTGAGGATGTGTCCCACCCCCTCCCGCCTTGCCCGGGTGATCTGCATGGAACTTAGCTATTAGCCGGTCAGCATGGATGTTGGTGCTCTTCACCCAGGAAGCTTCCGAGAAGGGGTAACCCTTCAACTTAACTAGGTATTGGAGGCACCCTCTATGCCACCTCGAATCAAGGATTTTCTGCATTTCATAGTGAGTCTGGCCTCCAATGATAAAAGGTCCTGGGGGGTCACGAGGTACCAGCCTTAAATTCGACCCCACCACATGCTTCAGAAGACTACTGTGAAAAACGGGTGTATCTTTCCTAGTAACCGGGGCAACTGCAGTTGTACTGTAAGCGGGTTTATTATCTTGACTATGGGAAAAGGGCCTATAAATTTCGGGCCGATTTCCTGGTCAGAAGTCTGAGTCTCAAATACTTGGTGGAGAGGTAAACCTTTTCTCCTATTCAAAAAGGTCTTTGTGGGGGCTCGGTGCTTATCTGCTTGTTTCTTGTAAGCCTGTGTCACCTTATCTAATGCCTTCTTGACATTCTCCCAGGATTCTCTCAGCATCGCCATTCAAGCTGACTGAAGAAGGGGGTTCCCTTGGGTACTCTGGCATGGGGACGAAGTTCATACTGTTCACTACCTTGAACAGGGTTAGTCCTGTACTACTGTGGTCAGCATTGTTGTACGCAACCTCCACAAAAGATAGGAGGTCTGCCCAATTTGACTATTGGTAGTCGACGTAGCATCTCAGGTACTGTTCTATCATGGCATTCATCTCTCCGCCCCCCCCCCATTAGTGCTCGCCTGAAACACTGAGCTGAGACCTTGGGATGTGATCTGTCCCCCCCCCTTCAGAGACCCACAAAAACACAGCCAGCCGAGGGTTAATAATCACTTGGCACACTCCGCAGTTCTTATCTCAACCTTGGCAGCGATATGCACACCGTCTGCCAAGGACTTTATTGGTTTACACAAACAAGAAAATCTCCTACGTAGCTTTGCCGTTCATCTAGCTTCCAAGACTACGAGGTTGCTCCGTTTGTTTAGCTTTGTTCGTCACGAACTTCGTGACCCACCGTACTGTCTTATATACATATGCTTCTGGGTGTGGTCCAGTGAGTCATTGATCCTGTGACTCCAATCCAATGACTCAGGATTTTCTCATACGCCTCAGCTGCAGTACCCTTTTCTCTCGCCTTCTTTGGCGTGCGTCCAGGAATGACGTCTCTCCCTCACTCTCATCTGAGACACCTGTTTCCCCACTACTTGGCTCTCTTTCAGCTGGCACCTGAGCCGGTGCCAGAGGGGGAGGGCTGGGAGATCTGGCTGGCTCCTCTTCCTCCTGCTCAGAGCTGCCTTCCTCCAAAGGGATAGGCTCAGAGGAAGGGGCCACAACAGGATGATCCTATGGATTGTAGGAATTCCCTCCAAAATTTCGCTGTGAACTGGACACCTCGGTCAGAGATGATTCTTCTGGGTACTCCATGCAGGCGGTAGATGTGTTTCACAAACAGCCTGGCCAATTGGTGGGCTGAGGATAGCCCGCTACAGGGTATGAAATGTGCTTGTTTAGAGAATAGGTTTATTACAGTCCAGAACACTGTGTTTCCGCCGCTCCTCAGCAGTTCCATGATAAAGTCCATTGCAATCTCCTCCCATGCTCTTGTCGGTTCAGCTACTGGTTGCAGCAACCCGGGAGGTCTTCCTGGTCGGGTTTTCATCGTGGCACAGATGGTGCAACTTTTCACATAGCTGTCCACATCTTTCCTTATGTGAGGCCACCAAAATTGTCTTCGCACTAAATGCAGAGTCTTTAGGAAACCGAAATGGCCCGCTGGTTTAACATCATGGCTCCTCTTGAGGACCAGAGTGCGTAAAGTCTCTGGGACATAGAGTTTTGTGCCTTTCCATGCTAGGTCGTCCCTTTTCATCACGAGATGTTGATTGTCTCGGAACCAGGGGTCCGCCAATGTCTCCGCTCTGAGCCTTGTCATCAGGTCACTTGCTGGTTGGCCCTACTGGTTGCGGCACTGCCGTCTGGTGGTTACCAGTCTCACCCCTTGGATGAAGGGGATGATGGCATTTACCACCTGCTCTTACTCACTGTTGTATTGGGGCATTCGGGAGAGGGCATCGGCCAGAAAGTTCTTTCCTCCTGGGATGTGCTTCAGCTCGAAGTTGAAACAATTGAAATATTAGGCCCACCGGACCTGCCTGGGTGATAACTTCCATGGGGTCCGGAGGGCCTCCAGGTTCTTATGATCAGTCCAAACTTCGAATGATTTCTGGCCTTCTTCTAGCAGGTGTCACCAGGTCAATAGCGCCCACCTCACCGTGAACACTTCTTTCTCCCATGCCGCCCAGCGTCTCTCTGTGTCGGTGAGTTTGCAGGACATGTAGGCACAAGGCTGTAGGTTCCCTTGATTGTTCTTTTGGAGTAGGATGGCCCCCACCGCCACATCGCTAGCATCCGCTTGAATGACAAAGGGTTGGTCGGGGTCAGGGTGCTTCAGGACTGGTTCTTTTGCAAACATTTCCTTTAGTGTTTTGAATGCTTGTTGGCAGGTCGGACCCCATTGTAGAGGTTGTCCTGGGCTGGGTTTTGTTGTTGGACTCCCTGTTTTTAGGAGGTCTGTGAGAGGTTTGGCAATCCTTGCAAAAGAGGGGATAAATTGTCGGTAGAAGTTCGCAAACCCCAGGAAGCTTTGTAGTTGTCTGCGGGTGCGAGGGGGCCGCCAGTCTAAGAATGAGTGTACTTTGGCTGGGTCCATTTCTATCCCCTCGTTGGACACTCGGTAGCCCTAGTAGTCCAGCCGTGACTGGTGGAACTCACATTTCGATAGTTTGACATAAAGGTTTGCCTTCAGCAGTTTTTTGGGCACTTGGCGGATGAGGGACATGTGTTCATTTATGGTTTCTGTGTAAATGAGAATGTCATCCAGGTAGACAAGGACCCCCTTATAAAGGTGGTCATGCAGAACCTCATTTATAAGTTGCATGAATACTGCCTGCGGCCCCTGTAGTCCAAAAGGCATCAACTTAAATTGGAAGCTTCCTAGGGGCATTTGAATGCTGTCTTCTACTCGTCTCCTTCCCTGATGCGTATCCAGTAGTAGGCTTTGCAGAGGTCTAGTTTGATGAAAACCTTTCCTTTGGCCAGGTGGGCTAGGATGTCTTTCATGAGGGGAAGGGGATATAAATTGCTTATGCACACCACGTTAACACCTTGGAAGTTAACCACTAGGCGCATGGAGCCATCTTTCTTCTCTCTGAAAAAGACTGGTGCCACTATCCGCGTTTTGGCTGGCTGAATGAAGTCCCTTTGTAGGTTAATGTCTATGTATTTTTGCATTTCTTGCATTTCCCGGGGCGTCATAGCATACAACTTAGGTTTTGGTAGTTTCGCCCTAGGGATGATTTCGATGGCGCAATCGGTTTCGCGGTGGGGTGGTAGTACATCACACTTCGTCTCGCTAAATACTTCTGCAAGGTCTTGATATTCCTTTGGGATCTGTTTTGTGTCATGGGTGATATTGGATGTGGCCACCAGTTGTTTTGCAGTACTCTTAACCAGGGGCGCTTGGATTGGAGGCATTTTTTGTCCCTCTGGTGGGAGGGGTTGGAGCTTCTGCGTGGGAGGCGTCTTTTCTGGTTGGGGCGGCAGGGGGTTGGGCCCCCTTGCTATTCTCAGTCTGCGGGTCCCCTCCTGCCACCAGAGAGTTGGGCCCCACTTGTCCAGCCAGGAGAGTCCCAGTATAACTGGGTTAGTCATCTTGGGGGCTATTATAAAACGAATCATTTCCCAGTGATCTGCTAGCTCCAACTTCACTGGCTCGGTTAAGTGAGTGGCGTGAGTCCCTCCTACTAGGGATCCTTCAACTGGCTCGAATCAGATTGGGTGGCTGAGCTTTTTTGCTCGGTTTCCCAGTTTTAGGACTGTGGGTAGGTTGATCAGGCACCTCATGCAGCCTGAATCTACTAGGGCTTGGAAAACCCCTTGGGACCCTGTTTTTGGGGCCATTAGGCATATGGGGAAGAGAAAAGGGTGGATGGGTCCACTCACCATTGGGTCATCTTCACCATCGTCATCGTTGTCATATGATTCGGGAGGCTGATTCGCATCATCTGGGTTCTCCCTTGCTTCCATCAGATGGGCGAAAACTTCCATACCCGGGGGAAGTTTTTGTGGGGGTTGGAGGTGTGCCTGGGTCCTCATTCCAGTTGTGCCTTGGCCAGTGGCTCTGGTCTTGGCCCCGGGGTTCCACATGCCACTGCCAAGTGGCCAATTCCCCTACATCTGTAGCACCTCAGCAGATTCCGGGGTGCAGATGGCCTGTGGGTGGCTCATGGTGCTGTAGTTCCTCGCCTGCTAGATGGTTCCTGGTCCGGCTGGGCTCTCTCCTTTGCCTGTGGTTGCCTTACCATGTCGTTAGCACGTAGCCCTCTCTCGATTTGCGTCGCTATCTGGAACCAGTCGGAAAGTCAGTTTGGCATATCTCGATAAGCGATCACTTAGGTGATTCACTTATCCAAACTTGTTCTGAAGAAGTATACTAGCAGTCGTTCTGGCAAAGGGGGTAAAGTCCCAACGACTCTCCTGAACTCACGGATATCCTCTTGGATGGGCCTCCCCTTCTGCATTAGGTTCCTGAGCTCGTCTTCTACTTAGGGATCCTCCCTTGTTTCTTCGAAATGGGCCCGCAGCAGTTGTAAGAAGCCATCTGCATCTTGCAGTTGGGGGGCCCTCTTTTTGTACAGGGCCACTGACCAGCCCCTTGCTTCTCCCTCCAGACCCTCTGCAATGGCACTGACTAGGGCCCTGGGAAAAAGGTAGAGATGTCCGTAGCGCTCAATATAAATCTCAGCTGCATTGAGGAATTGCGCTAGCTGGTCTGGATCCCCATCAAATTTTCCTCTGAATCGGGGTGGTTCCGCCCTGAGTGCCATCTCCTCCCATCGCGGGGGTCTGTGAGCCTGCCCATGACGCTGCTGGAATTCTTCCTCATTTCTCATTCGGGGCCAGGGGGGTGATATTCTGGTATGGCTGGTGTAGTTAGTGGGAATGGAGGGATCCCATGGATGCCTCTTGGGGCTTTCTTCCCTTTTGGCGTGGGATGGGGGAAGGCTATGCTGCCATCTATGGTGACTTAGTTCAGCAGGTTTGGCTGGCCTCCCCCTCTCCTTAGGCCTGCAGGACGGTCCCTCCCCCAGTTGGACAGCCTGGTCAAACTCCTCCTTCAACTTCTCCATGGGGCTCTCGAGTGGCTGCTTTGAAGCTTTCTGCTGTCTGGTTTGCTGCCAGTCCCACAGCCAATCTACCCTTGCCAATTCATTTGGCAAGGGTAGATTGGCTCTTTTCCCTTACCTTTCCCATCCGGAAAAGGGAATTCAGCTTCTGCAGACTTTGGCAAAGCCCACCAAGATTCAGCTTTCTTTTTCTTGGCTTGCAGCTTTGCTGGAGGAGGTGGGGGTTGAGGCTCCCTTACATTCGAGCTTGGCTCCAGTTCCACTGCCTGAAGTAAACTTTCAGTGGAGAGTTGGCTCTCAGCCATGGTTTCCGGGCTGGGACGCCACTGGGTCCAGATTTCTGGCAGAGAACTGGAGCTCTGGAGTTCTGCCAGTTTGGCTCGAGAAAGAGAAATAAAATGATTGCTGACCTTCTGTCAGGAATCCGGTTTCATTCTCAAAATAAAGTGTATTTCCAGTCAGCAGATCTTTCTAGGAAATTTCTCTTTATTGAGCAATGCATGGTTCCCCAACAAACTCGAAGTCAGCAATGAACTTTCACCCCCGATACCCTCCTTTTCCTTTTCCCCATTCTCTGCTCCCCATTGGCTGTCTTCCAAATCATTCTTCCATTACTCTGCCACCTCTGTTCACAGGAATGTCACCCCCCCCCCATACATCTCCCAGGAAACCAACTCCCAGAGAGTCTTAACTAGGTGAAATGTCACGTCTCTCTCTCTTCTATGTCAGCCCTGGAATGCTGACACTGGGCCTAAAATATCCATGTAGATGCACTTCCTTTGAGGACTATATGTGAGTGCACTTACAAATCCATCTGGTGGTAGTGCTGTCTAACCCACATTTTTCTATCTTATCAAGTAGTAGATTCTGTTCTATTTTATCAAATGTCTTACTGAAGTTCAAGTAAATTATATTCACAGCATTACTCTGGTTCAGAGAAATTTTGTTCTTTATTACTTTGTCAGAGAAGGCAATAAGATTTGTCTGGCATAATCTGATTTTGACAAAACCACTTTGGCTTTTGCTTATGACTTTGTTTGTCTCTAAAGGATCCTAGAAGAACAAAGTGTTTTTCAATAATTTTACAAAATCTTGAAGTCATTACATATTTACTGTTTTCAAAAAATAAAATATAGATGCAAATAAGCCAGAATATATGATCTATGCTCTTTTGACAATTAACTCAAATGGCAAAGGAAAGGTCTAGCTGTACCCTGGCTATTTGATATTAAGCAAAATTTAAGGTTCTGGAATACAATCTACAAATAATATATATACTTCTCAAATCCAGGGTCTACTGTATAGACGCTCTGTTCTGCATTAGCATTATATAAATACCAGTAGAATTTGACTTATGACCACAATTGAACCTAACATTTTTGTTGTTAAGTGAGAGAGTTATTGAGTTTTGCCTCATTTTATGACCTTTCCTGCCATAGTTGTTAAGTGAATCAGTTCAGTTGTTAAGTTAGTAACACTTAAGCGTTAAGTGAATTTAGCTTACCCATTGACTTTGCTTGTCAGGTGGTCACAAAAGGTGATCACATGATCCCGGGACACTGCAACTGTCATAAATATGAATCAGTTGCCAAGTATTTGAATTTTGATCATGAGGCCATGGTGATACTGCAATGGTTGTAAGTGTGAAAAACACTCATGTCACTTTTTTCAGTGCCTTTATAATTTTGAACAGACACTAAATGAACTGTTGTAAAATCAAGAACTATCTGTATCGCCTCCATAATATTGAATTTACATCTTTATCAAAGTGCTTTGCATAATCCCATAATATATATAGTTTCCAAAAACTGAAACAGAGAGCTGGAAGCAAAACAAGAGAGATGTTTCATTGAATGGCTAAACTTGGCAAAAGTTGGTATCCCCAAAAATAACAGGGAAATTAACCCCCCTTCCTCATCTTTATCTCTTGCAGTTTGTTTTTGAACGTATTATCCTATTCTTTCCTTGAGAGGATGGGCAGTAGTGCATAGTGTAAACCCAACATTCTTTACATATCATTACTTTATTCATTTGAATTTCTGAGTAGTAGTACAGGTAGTCATCACTTAACAATTCTATTGGGTCTGGAAGTTCTACCCTAAGTGAAATATTGTTAGTGAACCACTTAGTTATAGCTTTTATGGTAGTTCTGGTTGTGATCATTAGGCAAGGACTTCATGTACCTCTTGCCGTTCTATGCTTGCCTCTACTTCAACTGTCACTGGAGGCTTTTAAGAAAAGACTGAGTAGCCACTTGTCTGGTATAAAGCTCCTGCTTCAACAGGCGGTTGGACTAGAAGGTCTCCAAGGTCCATTCCAGCTGTATTCTGATTGATTCTAATTATTTTTACTATGTAAAATGACACTTAAGGGAATCTTTTTAATTTATCAAAAATTGTGCATTCTTGCTTGAAGTTTATTCTGTTTACTTTTTAAAAGTATATCAGCCGATTGGACTAGAAGACCTCCAAAATCCCTTACAAATCTGTTATTTTGTAATTGTAATGACCATAATTTTGAGATCCAACCTACCTATTTCCTTTGAGTCTTGTAATATATTTAACTTCTGGTTTCTATATTCTAATATTAGTAAGAGAAATAATGAATTTTGGTCCAATAATAATCCTTGAAGGAGAGTATAATCCCTCTGTGTTTAAGACAGTGGTGAAACCTATTTTTTTTTCCTACCAGTTCTGTGGGCATGGCTTGGTGGGCATGGTGTGGCTTGTTGGGCATGGCAGGGGAAGGATACTGCAAAATCCCCATTCCCTCCCCACTCCTGGAGGAAGGATATTGCAAAATTTCCATTCCCACCCCACTCTGGAGTCAGCCAGAGGTGGTATTTGCTGGTTCTCCGAACTATTCAAAATTTCCTCTACCGGTTCTCCAGAACCTGTCAGAACCTGCTGGATTTCACCCCTGGTTTAAGGAGGCAATGATCCATCCCTTCTCAAAAAAGTCATTGCTGGATTCAGTGGTATTAGACAGTTTTCATCCTGTTTCCAGCTTTCTCTTTTTAGAGAGTGCTGGAAGAAGTAGATTATTTGGATCCTTTTCAATCCAATTACATGGTATACATAGGATGGGGCTCTTCAGGAATGGTACATAGCCCAGCACCTGCATGCAAACACTGCAGACCCAGGAATCCAATCTTAAGCCTCATCACTATCAACTCATACATGATAGTGATGTCAGATATTGCCTGCATGTGCTGAGCCTAGACACAGTTTTAGGCCTAGATGCAGACCTAGTGCTGAGGCACCTGGATGCAGACCTGAAAGAAGGGAGGAGAACTCTGCTGGGAAGCCCCGACGCCTGCAGCAGAGATAGCAGCGGAGAAGAAGCCGAGAAGCTGTGTTACTCCCACATAGCTATCTTGCAGCTGTGTCCTGAGATAGCCAAGAGCCTTTTGAAGTTTCTACCTTCGGCTTGCCTTTTGCTTTTGTTGAAGCACACAAGCCAACATTTGAACATTTGCTGCTACGATCGGAGGGATACGCTGGACAGTTTCCCTGCCAGGAGCTTCAAGCCACGTTTGCTGTTTGGATTGTTTTTACAGGTGATTTTTACCAGAGACGGGGTTAAGTCTTTACAGACATCACATGTGACTATATCATTCAATGAACTCTCTTATTGGACTCTTACATAGAAACCACTTGGATATCTTCCCCTTGTTTTTTCTTCTCTCTCATCTATCTATCAGCAAAAAACAAGTGAAGTTCTCTCTCCTCTCAACATCTGAGTCATACAGTTAGGGTAAAAGAAAGATGCAACAGGACACCCTGTTCATTATTGTATGCATGTATATATTTTGTAAATACTAAAACAACCTTTTTTGAATCTGAAGCTGTATTGACCAAATAACTTCTCATAGAACTGAATGAGCACGACCATCAATATATATCTGACAAATGGTAGCAGACGATGAATAATTATGCTCAGGTCTATGAATTTTTTTTGTAAATTTTAAAATTATAGAACGATTTTTCCTAACATGGAATCCTTGAACCTGAATGAATTATCTTTACAAGAGATTGATGCATTAACCATATCTTTAACAAAACAGGACCAATCATTATCCAAGAGACTAAAAAAACTTTCTATTGAAGCTACGCAGCAAGTACAAACCTCTTCACGAAAGGATGCAATTTTTTTTCTCCTCTTCACCCGAACACTGAAACAACAGACCCAGACTTACAACAACCTCGCTTCGTTCTCAATTCTACTCCACCTCATGACTATCATCAAGGACTTCAACCTTCTGAATCCCTTGTATGTTGCAATCCTGTAACTTCAGACCAACTTTTATTTTCTCAAGCTTCTCCAAAACAACATTTATATCAAGCTTTATTTGTGACAGGCCTGCTTAATGCAGACTGGACTCCTCAAAGAACTCTTGAACTGTTAAACGCCCTTTCAACATCACCAGACCTGGTAAGCGACTATTTCTTGCCTCAACCCATAGATTCCCAGACTGACCTTTTAAACACCCACTATATTAAAAATCCTTCCTCCCCACCTATTGACTTTATTGCTTCCAATACGGCTTCCACCTTTCCTGAAAGCATGGCTTCAAAAATGGCCGACAAAATGGCCGCCCCCACATCTCACCATGTGGTCGACAAAATGGCCGACAATTTATATGATCACACTTTAAACAAAATGATGTCTACCACTTCAGACCACAAGGTCTCAACCAAGCCCCTTACCCCCATACATCCTACTACTCACCCCACAACTGGAGATATTCAGACTGATTCCCTACCTTCTTCATCCAGAACACCGAGTTCGAATCCTACCATTTTTTTAAATTTTCAGAACTTTTCTATTTTTGTCACCGCTGCAGACTTCCCCATCTATATTGCTGCAGCTGCAACAGCTGCAAATATTTCTACTGATACCAATAGTTTCCAATGTAAAAAATCTTTTTCAGTCTTTGCAGCCACCGCCTCACTCCCCCCTTATCGCCGAAAATGCTGCTGCCGCCACTGCCACTGCTGCCTCCAACACTACAGATGCCCCATCCAAACAACAAATTCATATGATTTTTGCAGCCTTTGCATCAAAAGCCAACCTACCTTTTACAGCAGCTGACGCCATTGCAGCAGCTCTTCCGAATCAAACTACAACCACCACCTCCATTATTCCTTCTGTCGTTGAATCACCTGCAACATCGTCTCTCACACCAAATGACTCCAATCAACAATCCAATGTTCAATTACCTATCTCTGCTGACAGTAACTCATTTCAGCCTTCTATTACTGTAAACTGTAATGATTTAAATATTGAAACTAATAATTTCCTTTACCTACTAATTTAAATTTATCTTTAGAAATTGAAACTGTTTTACAACATTTTAAATAACATGGCCTATTACCTTTATCACCAAACTTCACAAAATTACAAACCTCAGGTAATAATTTCCCTTCTTGGGAACAAGAAACTCATTTACATTTTTTAAGAGAAGGCACATTTCTTATAATTGAATCTCCCCCTAATAAACCTTGGTTATCTGACTTAACTTTTCTTCACAATAGTGTTTATGCCACTCTTATGTCAATTTTAGAAAGTGATATTGTTCATTCTATACCTACAGGTTTTACTGCCCAAGAACTATGGCAATAGTTACAAAACCATTACAACAAACCCTCGCCTGCAACTATCGCTACTCTTGCTGGTGACTTTTATAGCACCATATATAAACCTGGCACATCTATGGCCAAACATCTTTTCCACCTCAAATCCATGCGAAAATCAATGCCAATACACATTACACTTCCGAATCACATAACGACCAACACACCACACCACACCTCTCTCCAACTTTACCCACATCACAAAACCAACGAACCTCAAAAACAAAAATTCAAACTCATATAGGTGAACCTTTACACAATAATTGTGCCCATTTATTACACAGATATTTAGCACATGCCAATACTGTTGCTGTAGGCAATACTCATAATTTTTCCCAAGGCATATACACTAAGCATTGCCCTAACCAAACTGACTGTGAGATTTGTAAAGCTGCAAAATCAAAGGCAGCCCCAATTCCCCACATCAGCACCAGACGATCAAAACACATATACAAATTAGTACACGTTGACATTGTAGGCCCTTTTCCACTTTCTTTGGGCAAACGCAAATATTTTTTGAACTTAGTTGATGATTTCAGTCGTTTCAGACATATCTATATCCTTACTGAAAAATCTCAAGCATTCCAAAAAATAAAATTTTTTTACACTCTCATACAAAACCAACACAACATCAAATTAAAGAAAATTCAAACAGATTGTGGAGCCAAATTCACAGCTGTACAATTTCAAAACTGGATTGACTCCAAAGGCATTATACACTACAAAACATCCTCCTTTCCCCCCAGCAGTATGGGATTTGTGAAAGAAAAAAATGGAATATTACAGACCATGATGCGCAGTGTCATGTTAGATGCTGATGTACCCCCAGCTATTGGGCGGAAGCCCTTGCATATGTCAATTACACTTTTAACTGCGCATGGAATAAGGTTATTAACCAAATGCCCTATTTTCTTGTATATGGCACTCAACCGCACTTCACACATCTTCGTGTTTTTTGCTACTATGCATACGTCAATATCCCCAAACCACTCAGACAGAAGGGGAATGAGGTGTCCAAAAAGTTACGTTTTGTAAGATATGCACCAGGTTCAAAAGCATATCGATTCATAAAAAATAACAACACAGTAATAATTCCCTGTTCAGCCACATTCATAGAAAACCACAACTGGACCAAAATACACTCAAATGACTCATACGTATTAACCCAAGAAACAAATACCTCAGATACACCACAGAGAATTCAACATGTACAAACAACAACACCAAAAGTTACACCACGAACAAACAACACAGATACACAACCAATCAGAAAATCCAAACGAATTACACAAGGCATCCCACCTAAAAGATTTGACATGAACAATGTGACACAGACAAACCAAATACCCATCCCTCCAAAAATTTTTAAACACATGCTCCAATTACCAGAATCAGAACAATTAAAATGGTGGGATGCTATGTCCAAAGAAATAGACTGTTTAATAAATTTAAAAATATTCACAAAAACAACACCTCCACAACACAAACATCCGATTGACACTCGATGGGTTTACAGAATTAAAACACTCTCTGACAACACATATTATACAAAGCATGCCTTGTAGCCCAAGGTTTTGCCCAACACTTTCCCGAAGATTACGATGAAACTTACTCCCCCATAGTAAAACCAGAAAGCATAAAAATGGCACTGACTTCAGCCATTGTCTCAAATCAAGAAATCTACCAATTTGATGTCCAGACCGCATACCTCCATGTACCATTAGAGGAGGAAATTTATGTCAATGGGGCACCAGGATTCCAAGTTGAATTCGGCAAAACATGGAGGCTACACAAAGGGTTATATGGTTTAAAACAATCGGGTAAACTATGGTTTGACTGCCTTACCAAAATTTTAAAATCAATGGGGTATAATCAAATTCGATCAGCGTAATGACAAAACCTTATAAAGGGGAAAAAGAAATTATTTTAATCTGTGTTGATGATTTGATTTATATCGCACCCAACATACAATCCAGCGAACAATTTGCAAGCAAATTAAGAGAATATGTTAATTTAAAGACCTTAGATCATATAGACCAATATTTGAGTGTACAAATTTTTAAAACTGATAAGAGATTTTTGCTTCTCACAAAACGATAAGATTGAAGACCTGTTACAAAGATGTGGCATGCAATCCCACAGATACACCCATGCGCACTGACTATAATAAAATTGCTTATCTAGACAGTAACAAGCATCACGATAAAACTCAATATCAATCCATCATAGGATCACTCCTTTGTACCAGCAGATGGAGTAGACACGATATATCATTAAGTACAAATCTCTTATCTAGACAAGTAGATGAGCCTAAAGAACAACATTGGGTTGCTATGAAAAGATTACTCAGACATTTGCATAATACAAAAGATATGGTCTTATTATTAGAACCTGATGAAGGAGTCATCCCAGAACTTACCTGTTATTCTGATGCTGATTGGGCAGGGGATGAAAAATCAAGAAAAAGCACATCAGGTTTTATATACTTCCTAAATGGTTGTCCCTTAGACTGGCGCGTTTGTCACCAAAACTTCATTGCTAATTCCCACAACTGAAGCTGAATACGCCAGTGCTTCTGACGCTTGCACACTTCTCACATGGATATACAAATTAGTTTCAGATATTTGGATACAACCTTCACTACCTATCACTCTCCACAAGGACAATGAGTCCGTCATAGCCTCTTCGGTCAGGGATGATGTCAGCTTCTGATCTTGCCGTATTGATATACGTTATAAAAATGTGAGAGACCTAGTTAAAAAGGGTTTTGTTGAATTTGTTCATTGCGATACCAAGGACCAAACTGCCGATTTCTTAACTAAACCTGTATCTTGTGAAACACATTGGAACCACTGCAAATCAGTTGGATTGTACTTATAATTTGTTTTTTTTATACTTGTGTTTATTATTTTTGAACACTGTTCCATCACACTTGGCAATAGAAGAGGTCTGTCAGATATTGCCTGCATGTGATGCACCAGAGACTAGAAGGGGTTAAGTCTTTACAGATATCACATGTGACTATATCATTCAATGAACTCCCTTATTGGACTTTTACGTAGAAACCACTTGGATATCTTCCCCTTGTTTTTTCTTCTCTCTCATCTACAGGTATCTATCAGCAAAACAACAAGTGAAGTTTTCTCTCCTCTCAACATCTGAGTCATACAGTTAGGGTAAAAGAAAGATGCAACAGGACACCCTGTTCATTATTGTATGCATGTATATATTTTGTAAATATTAAAACAACCTTTTTGAACTTGAAGTTGTATTGACCAAATAACTTCTCATAGAACTGAATGAGCACGACCATCAATATATATCTGACAAATGATGATGGTTAAGATTGGATTCCTGGGTCTGCAAGTGTTGGGCTATGTACCATTCCTGAAGAGCCCCATCCTTGCAACATAATTATTGAGAGCAAATCTCAGCAAATTCAAGGATTTAAATGAATGTGCCGAGATTTTGTAGATTTTCACAATCTACTCAAAAATATATAGAAGTTTAAAATTAATGGATTCAGCCTTTCTTATTTATGAATTACTTTTAACTTTTAATTACATTAAATTTATATAATATAAATTAAATAGAGGGCAAGAAAAAATGGATGGAAACTAAGCAAGGAGAGAAGCAACCTGGAATTAAAGAGAAACATCCTAACAGTGAGGACAATTAACCAGTGGAACAGCTTGCCTTCAGAAGTTGTGGGTGCTTCATCACAGGAGGCTTTTAAGAAAAAACTGAACAGCCACCTGTCTAAAATGTTATAGGGTTTCCTGTTTGAACAGGAGGTTGGACTAGAAAACATCCAAAGTCCCTTCTTGTTCTATTCTGATTGATTCTGATTCCTTTCACTGTGTAAAGTGACACTTAAGGGAACTTTTTAATTTATCAGAAGTTGTGCATTCTTGCTTGAAATTTATTCTGTATATTTTTTTTAAAGTATTATATGGTATCAGCCACAAAGTAAGTGAAAGATAACACAAGCTTCCCTTAAGGTCTTCCATAAACATAAATAAATTAAAGGTTTCATTTTTTTCTATAGCAACCATTATTGCTAGATGATCATTTAGTATTTCTTTTTAAATCATAAAGGGAATTCTTATAACAGTGCCAAGTTTTGGCTTAATTTGAATATATAAACATTGTATGAAATGTCATTAAATGTTCAATTTTATTGCATCTGTAATGCAAATTATTCGTTTTACTTATTTGCTTGAATCTATGTCATAAAGAAAATGTTGCTTCTAATACTCAGTGGCCAGTAGATGGCGAAGTAATTCCAATAGTGTATTATACAAAGGTGTATAGCAAAAGAAGTTTGGGAGAAATCAATATACTGTACAAAACTTTTTAAAATAATGTAGTACTGTCTCTACAAATTAGGTTAATGAAGATTATCTTAATCTGCACAAAATTTATTCTGTTCTGCATTGGGATTAAATATGCTCTGGATGATGCTGATAATAATACATAAAAAACAGAAATTAATGTCTAAATGGCTCAGAAAACATCTTAAACTGACTGTTCTAATGGTGGTGCACTACTCAGATATTGCTCAAAATATGCCATCTACCAGTATATATGTAGATTTCTTACTCTTCAGTATTTTTGCCTCTATCACCTCTGCCTTCCGTTAAGAACCTCCACAGTATTAACTCAGTACATAGAATGCTTTTCAGCAGATAACATTCTTCACATTTGATGACCTGTAATACATAAAAACTTGCACAGCAATACATCTTACAATTTAAGCGCCACAAAGCTAAAATTAAAATAATTTAATAAATCTGATCATTTCAAATTATACGGAGATTTATGTCCAATTATAAATTGTTTCCATAACACCCCTCCCCCAAGTGTTGATATGATTTTTTAGCCTCAATTTATATTCTTATCCTTTCTTTCTTCAAATTAATTTATCTTTATGGATTTTGGTGCATACCCTATTTTCCACAAAATAAGACCTCCCCTGATAATAAACCCAATTGGGCTTTTGAGCGCATGGCAATAAGGCCACACGCTTATTTCAGGGTTCAAAAAAATATAAAACAGGGACTTATTTTTGGGGAAACACAGTATATACCTTGGTAAATTCAACTGCCTACACATCAAAATTACTTGCTTGGGCTATAAGCATCACCAGTAGAAATGTAAATATGTTTTTACTTAGTTTCAGAAATAAATTCTCTTTCTCTTAAGCTCCTCAATTAGATTTAGTTATTAAACCTTTCATTGGTTTGAAAGGATTTTGACATTTTTTATTTGAATTACACACCCTTTTCTTTTCTTCCTCAGACAATATTTAGCGCCAATTTCCAAATATTTTATTATTTGTAATTATCTTGAGCAACTGCTTGCAGGAGTGCTGTACAGAAATCAGTGATATCTTGGGCGACAAACTGCAATTGTTGGTTTCAAATCCATCTTGAAAAGCCAGAATAGAGAGGCTTCTGTTGTGCAATGAAGATGTAAACTGGGCACAAGGAACACTTTCATTCATTTCCATTAAATGCCAGCAGCATCACTTACAAGCATTGCTAATCTCCCCTCACAAACACACAGTCCAATACATAAACTACTGAGGGTCTCTTCTGAGCCACTTGCCCTATGCTTTATCCAATTGTGGGCTAAGCTATCTCTTACAAGTGTCTTTGTCCAGCCTCTCAAGATTTTTTTCCACATATTGTTACAACAGGACAAATGGACAGTATCCATCTAATGCACGGGTATAAAACTCACGATGTCACATTGCCATTACATGACCTTTGTGATGTTTTTCCCATTTGCGAAGTGGGGGTGGACTTGGCCAGTGCATGACACATTCAGCCCATGGGCCACCAATTTGACACCCCTGATCTAATGGTTTCCATTCTACTATGGGATAGGAATTGGATACAACCCTTTATTTAGAAATACAAGAATACTTACTGCCACCTGTGAACCCAGAGGGTCTCAAGATGGCTGTTTTGTTTGTGAGCTGCTGATTGGCACTTTTCATGTTTTTAGGTTTGGGGTTAATTTGTTTTTAATTTTATTTATATGGCTGTTTTTGTTTAACTTGTGTGAAAAACAGTATAATAATTTAATGCTGTTGTAATTTCACTAAACAATGATCACTAAACAAATGGTTGTAAGTCAAAGACCACCTGAATAATCAAAGCTAGGTTGTTTCAGGATGTGAGAGCTAATTCAGAAAATTCAGAAGCAAACAGTGTGAAACTAAGATTCAGTAGTTTCATCACAAAGAACAGGTATAAACCATACCTTCTACCAAAAAAGAATGTTTCTTGGCACCCTTGCATGCAGGCTTTGCGTACTTCTGGGCCTTGGGGTGGCTATAGCTTTGCTCAAGGTCAGATGAAAGCTAAATCTGCCATAATTCAGGATTGGCCTCACAGGAAACCCCAGAAATGGGAAGAATTGGTAGCGAGTTCAAGTCCCATTGAATTTTTTTTTTAAGTCTCTGGGGGCGTGAGTCAGAAAGAAGGGTTGTGCTCCCAGCACAGCCCCAGCCTGCCCCAATTAGGCCTTGTTAAGAAGTCTAGCTTGCAGGCAGTAAGACGTCTTCAGAGCACCCAAAGGACTGGTGGAGGTTTGACAGATGCCGAGGCCAAAGCGTTCGGGCTGTTGCCGATGGAAAGCGCAGGAGTGAGGTAATCACCCCGTATGCACCGCTTTGCATGTTGCCCCCAATAGCGCACAAGAACGAGCCCATTCGTTAGCGCTGCCGTGACTTGAAATGCAGTAAAAAAACCAGGTGCAAGTTTTAAAGTGCAACGCCGCTGCCACAATCCATTAGCAATAAAATGGCGCGAAAGCAGAAAACCGCTCTCCAGCGCTGCCGCGGCTCCTCACAGCAAGTCAAAGTGCGTGAGCACTAAAAAGTGCTCCAAGTGCAGCGAAGCAATGTTAATCCACAAAGTATGCCGGTGGAAACAGGGCAGTGACTCTAGAGCCGCCTGGAATCCTGTGGAGCTGAAATGACGGTGGCGGTTGTGCCAGCAAGCCAGGGAACCAGCACACATGCCGGCAGCAGGTATACACACACAGAGAGATGTCCTAGGGGAGGACAGAGATCCGCGGCACTGCAAATGAAATCTCAATAGGTAGTGGTTGGCCTGGGGCCCCAGGAGCGACTCACCACCTGTCGGCAGTGGAGGAGGGAGATCATACGAAGCCGATGGTGAGGAAGCCTCCTCACTACACAAATTATGTTGCAGTTCCAACTAGAAAGAAATTGAAAAATCCAAATCGTGGGTAAAGCACTGTTCTATCAGTTCACCAGAGCAAATAAATACCAGTCTTTCTAGCTGGACTGACTGAATAAAAACTGAAACTCAGCCAAGCAAGAGAGGCGTGACTGAAGAAATTTAAAGAAACACTCACTCAGTCTCTGGCTAATAGACATTGAATAACCCACGCTTTGGATTCTCCAAGCAGCGCGCTAGAGAATAAATCTTATGTCTTTTTGTCCTATCACATAGTTTTAGAATGCACATACCTATACATGATATACATGCATGCACACATAAGTAACATGCAGTAATAATTTCTGCAACAGAAATAATTTGCACTGTTTTTATAATCTCATATTTTTTAATGTAGGAGATAATGTGATTATATAAAGAAATCCTGAATCATTGTGATTATGTAGAGAGAGAAAAAGCAGTTCATGATAAGAGTCACATACATTCATACAAACTGACAGATTTCCAATCTGTCAAACAAGTTAAATGGGTCATTGTTAAGCAACCATTATCTATTATTGAAAAGAAATCACTATATGTTTGAAAATATCATTTCAATTTATAAAAAGAATTTCATATATACAGTTTCTTTGTGTGAATGTGCATACATGTATGCTTGTATCTAAATGAGGGACAAAATTCTGGAGGCAGCTTGAAAGATATGATTATCTTGTCAATTACATGGAAACACTAAAATACAGACAAATCTATTTTAATTCATATTAACTGCAAGAAACAGCTGTTGGAATTTCAGTGAGCTGATTAGATAAGGCTTGCTCATTAATTTTAACTTTCTACACTAAGTAAATGCAGCAAACAATTTCATACTGTATGTAAATATGCTTGAATAAATTCATTGCATGAATAAAGGCATTCCATTTTTCATTATCACATATTATACTTTTGGTTTCATAGAGAGATTTTACAATGTTAAACAGACTTTCCAGGAAATCTAGAAAGAATTTTACTCATTTTTTGAATATATTAAAACAATTTGGATAAGGCAGTGTTGAATATAGGAGCACTTACCTCCACAATTTTCAGTTTAAATAATACCAGAATTTAAAAACTGCAATAAACTATTTTAAAAGGAGGAATTAATATGAAATTTCCCAGGGGGAAAAAACTTGATCAAACCATATACAAAGAAAGCATCTGGTTATATTATATTTCTATTATTAGGTTAAACTGATGTGTTAGCATCTAATAAGTAGATTGTGAAAATACATCTAAAATTTTACAGGATATTTAACAATTGAATGGATGCAAATTAAATGTGCGGCGTGTGCACATTTACAAACCAGTAGGGAACATAAGTGAATTTCACCCCTGAACTGCACATATGAAGTAGTTCTAATTTTGTGTGCATGTAGACCTATCTGATTACATACAATAAATTTGAATAGAAATAAAGCAATTTCTGCTTGAACATTTATGCATTTAAAACAAAAGCACTGAAACATAAAGAGATACTATATGTTCTTAAATATGTGTCTGAAACATATTGAGATATCTTGCTAGTAAATTTTGCAATATAAATATTAAGGGTCATACCGCTGAACATGTTGCAAAACACAAATTGTGCAAAGTTAAAATCCAGTCTGGTCAAAAACAATAGAGAACACTAATTACAATAATTTAAGGATTAAACTAAATGTTATTATTTGAATATAGTGGTAGCCCTAATACACAGAAATTACAGATAGCAACCTTAGATTTTCTTTTGAAAAGAAAAGTGAGGAAAGATATGTAAATGAAACAATATAAAAAACAAATGACAGCAGTTTGGTTTAATGGTTAAGGCTCCATGCTAGAAATTAGGAGACTGAATTCTAATCCCGGGTTATGCATGAAAGTTGACTGTATGACTCTGGGTCAGTAATTGCCTCTAAGCCACAACATGAGGCTCATTTCCCAACATGAGGCCCACAACCAACGTATTTACTAACCAACTCCAGATAACACACAAACTCAATCAAACATTCACAAACAAATGGCACCAAACTTCCTCTAGCAGCTCAATCAACACTAAAAATGTAGAGTGGGGATGTGAAATAAATAAAAATAAAAATTGAAATTTTGGAAAATGCAACAGAAATAACAGAGAGCAAATATAAATATGAAGCCAAGAAACTAAAAATAATGTAGCTAATGGAGTATACTGTTACTGGATTCACAAGAGAAAGAATGTTGTTAGAAACCAAGAGTATTTATAGAATAACTTGACAAAAACAATATGAAAAGAGCTGTTGAGGTTAGGGTTAGGTTCTTTTTTTACCTTCTGAATTATTTTATTTTACATTTTTTTTCCTGTATATCTCATTTTTGTTTTAATTTTGCATTATTTTTATTATTAATTATTTTCAATAAAGTAGAGGTATTTTTTTTAAGTAACAACAGCAACAAAAAAGGCACAGTGATTAAAAGGGGTGTTGGTCTTACCTGACACGCTCCTTCTCATTGAGTGCAGACAGCATCCAGGAATGGGTAGTCCTCGTCTGCTAGCCAATAGGACTGAGTCTGTCAAAGCTGCAAGGACACGCCTCCACCAACGGTCCCCAGCTTTTGGTGAAGGCATAGAGACCGACCCAACGTGCCTTGTTCAGAAGCTTATCACCCCCTGATGGACAAAGGACCAGCCAGTCACTAGGATGGGGCTGGCTGCTGTCTCCATTCAACGAAAAGGAGCGTGTCAGGTAAGACCAATGCCCCTTCTCTATTGTAGTGGAGACAGCATCCAGGAATGGGACATACCAAAGCGATCTTGTCCTTATGGGTGGGTTGTAGCCTGGTCTGAGGTCCCATTATCAGCATGCACCCTCTGGAGAACCCGCCTACCAAAGGTTGTCTCATCTGAGGTGTAGCTGTCCAGCTTATAGTGTTTGATGAAAGGGGATAGAGAGGACCATGTAGCCGCATGGCAAACCTCTTTCAGAGAGGCTTGCATTGCCCATGCCACAATTGTGACCGCACTCCTTGTGGAGTGTGCTGTGATTATCTCAAGCAATAGAAAGGCCTGTATCTCTTATAATTTGGCAATACATGCCCGAATCCAGCAGCTCAGGGTCGTTGGAGTGACCTTGGTTCCTAAGGAAGCTGGCTGAAATGACACAAAGAGTGACTCCATCTTCCGGAAGGGGGAAGTTCACTTGATATAGATTCGGAATGCCCTCCTCACGTATAGCGTGTACCACTTCCTTTCCAGGGCGTGCACAGGATTGGGGCAGAAGTTGGGCGAGATAAGCTCCTGGGCCCTGTGGAACCATGAGTTCACCTTCAGTACGAAGGAAGGGTCCAAATGGAATAACTGATGCCAGGAGCTTCACAAAGGTCCTGGCCGCCCTTGCAGCTCACCTGAGATCAATCCTGGTGAGACTGAAATGCTATCTGGGTGACATTTTGGTCCAGGCCCCCTCTCTTCCCAGGGCGAGAGAGGATCTAGACATAATAATCCAGGCTCTGCAGCAATACGGCTTCCTGATCAATCACAAAAAGAGCCAACTAGTTCCATCTACTGTCATAACTAGGTGCAATCATCGACTTCAGCCAGGGGAAGGTTTTCCTTTCATTAGAAAGACGAGACAGCATAAGGGCCTTAATAGCTCAGATCCAACAGAACCTCAGGGTCTGGGGCCCCACAGCCACCTTGTCCAAGCTATTGGGCAAGATGGTACCTTGTATAGCGATAGTACCTTGGGCCCAATTACATGCCTGGAACCTTCAATGGTTCCTGCATATCAGAGGGGAAAAAGTTCCAATTCACTGATCAAAGTCAAGATTTCCTTGCCCGTCCTGGCTTCCGGTTTGATGACACAGCAAGACAGTCAGGGAAATAGCAGGCTCTGATGAGTCCCGCGAAAACTCCGGCTGCTGAACCGCTGCCGATGGGTCTTCGGACTGAACCTGTCTTGCAGGGACAGTGGAAGAAGAGGGGCACCTCGGACAACCGAGAGGAATAGGCAAATTCTGCAGAGGTCGGAGGGAACCCTTTGTGAGTTGATGGTGGGGGGCGGCAGCCATGAAGCTGGGACAACCGGGCAAGTAAAGTGCTGGAAGAAAGCGGAGAAAGACGGAGCTTTTTGAAGCCGGGTGAGTGACAACAGCCCAGACTTGCAACAACGTTTGGAACATTATTAGTAATTAGAAGACCCCAAGCCTAAAACAGCGGCTATGCAACAATGGGGCTTTGGAAAAAAAATTTAAAGCTACAACTTTAAAGAGACAAAGACCCAAGTAACAATTAATTTTGGAACAGAACTAAGAGAACTAATCTAGAGATATGGTTAAAAGACCAAACACTTTAAAAATTTGAATTGGATTTTGAAAAGGAAAAAGATTTGATAATTTTTATATATTTTTTAATTAAAAGAATAAGAAATAGATGGGACGGTTATATAACAATAAATAAAATGGAGTCTTGTATGACTAATGAAAAATATGGATTACAGAGAGACACCATCTGGCATTAAGATGGTGAACTTTGTAACCTCTTTTTGTTATGGGAAACTTTGAATTCTACAGATAATAATTACTGAACTCTGTGGGGAAGGATTTTTCTTTCCTGTTTGCAGGTGGTTTGATTATGGTGAAAAGAAACGAAATCTACAATGGAACTCCTACAGTTGAAATAATAACTTAAGTACTGGCGCAGGAATAGAAAAGGGATCAAGCGCAGCCTCAAAAGAAAAAGATTTGATATATCATATCTGGAATAAAAATAAGAAAAGAGACAACTTGATTTATGGAGAACAATAAATTTGGAAAATGGAAGGAAATATATATATGCAGATGTGGAAATGAAGATAAAGTGATTAAAAATAAAATAAAATAAAGATGGATTATAATAATAAAAAGGAGGTTTTTATAGAAATTAAGAATGTTAAAAAATAATTAATATATGGAAAATTATGTTAGATGCAAGAACTATGTTTTAATGTCAAAATGTTAAGGAAAAAGAATAAGGATAAATATGATTAATTGAAAAAGTTAAAAGGAATTTATAAATATTGTTAAAGATATGTTTTAAGCAAACCATGTCTCAATGTTAAAATGTCATGAATATTATGAAAAAGGAACAGAAAAATAAGGTCATGTGAAAAAGCAATGCATAGATGGATGGAAACAACAAAGAAAGGTTTAGGTAGAGATAGATAGTTAAACCAATTATGAATATGCTGTGCTGAACAGCCAAATGAATATGCTGTGGAACAGCCAAAACAAAACTGAATATGCTGTGTTTAACAGCCAAAAAATGGAATATTTATTTATTTATTTAGCTTATATGCCACCCTCTCTCCGGAAAGTACTCAGGGAGGCTCACAGCGATAAAACAAACAGATAAAATCAATATTAAATGTTAAAAACCATTAAAACTCCCCTTAAAAACCCCTAAAATCCAATCTGGCCTGGCGAAATAACCATGTCTTAAGGTCATGGTGGAAAGAGCACAGGTCAGGGGCCACCTGAAACTCCAGGGGGAGTTGATTCCATAAAGTAGGTGCACCCACAGAGAAAGCCCGTTCCCTAGGAGTCGCCAGATGGCACTGCCTGGCCGATGGCACTCCAAGGCCAACGACACTGCCTGGCCGACGGCACTCCAAGGCACTCCATTGCTGGGGAAAGGGGAGCTGTCGCTGGCCGCAGATGGTGCGGCAGTTACCCTGGGCCTAAGCCATGTAGGGCTTTATAGGTGAAAACCAGCACCTTGAATCTCACCCGGAGGGCAACCGGTAGCCAATACAGGTCGTGCAGGACGGATGTAACATGAGAGTGTCAGGACACTCCCATCACTACCCGCACGGCCACATTCTGCACCAGCTGCACCAGTTATGCTGTGTAATGGCCAAAAAATAGAAACTAATATGCTGTGTTTAACAGCCAAATAAGAAAGGGCATTCTGTGTAACAGCCAAAAAATAATAAAAGGATATATTGTGTTCAACAGCTAAAACAAATGTTTATGCTGTGTTTAAGAGTCAAGAAATAAAAATGATTGGTTTAACAACAAAGATAAGGACAATAACGTTGGGTTTTGTTAGGAAAATACAAAATGAGGTGGGATAATTGAGGAGATGTATGTTGAAAGTGATAGTTAAGACGTATAAGTTAGGTTTAATAATAGAAATAAAGAGTATACATTTTGAGTCTAATAGTTAGAAATAAAATGGGTATGTTGAAATTAAATATTTTTGGAATGTTTAATATATTTGTGTTTTAAATTATTAAAATATATCCATCTAGGCAAATGAAAGAGAGAAAGGGATTGATAATTGATTAATTTAAGGTAATAGGGTTTTGGGGATAATGGCAGTTATAATAGGCAGATTTGAGGGAAATATTTGTTTAAAATATCTAGTTGTGTTAATTGAAAAATAAGATTTGTTAATGATTTGCTTTAATACATGACTGGAGCAAAAGCTTAGTTTTTGTATTTTATGTTTTTGTTTTAAAAATAAAAAAAATTATTCAAAAAAAAATGCTGCCCTATTAAAAAAGGAGGCCTCTGTGGATGCCTTCACAGCCCAACCAGGCCTGGTGGGCCTTCCTAAGGGACTGCTCTGCCTGTCTATCTTCAGGCCAGAGGCCATCATCTGGTGAATCAGCCATTACGGAGGGTGCAGCTAACGCTGCCACGGGGCATCTCCAGCAGGCACCTCAGTGCCTTGGAGAAGTCTGGGCCCATATTATAGAACCTTTTGTCCAGTGAGCTGGAATTTGCTCCTGCCCCAATAGAGTCCCACTGCCTCTGCACCATGTCTAAAAATAATCTGGACAAAGGAACCACCTCAGCCTCTGCTATCAGTTCTGAAAACAGTGAGCCCATAGGTTCCGCTGTGTCCAGTGGTGGATCCAGAGCTGGCAAATGGCCTGCTAGATATGCAGTATTCCTAGTCTCATACAGCAAGGATTTGAACAAGGCTGGCTGGAAAAGGACAGCAAAGGCTAGCTGGTCAGGCGTTAAGCCCTCATCTTCTGAAAGTTCTAAGTCCCTGGGCATCTCTTCCTCTGAGGATGATTGATTGGAAGAAGCTGGGGAGTATGGTTCCTGCATGGGCAAAAATTCTCCTGGAGCCTGGGCCACCAGAGGGAAATCCAGAGGCAAGAGATGTTCAGATCTAAGTGAAGCAGCTCTCTGGCTGCAAGCTGGCTGCTATTCCCTGCTTGATAGCCTCTGATATTAAGGCTTCTGTACCAGAAGGGAAATGAACTCCTGAGTTTCCCCTGAGCGGATTCCCAACGGCCTTCTGGCATCATGCTGCCTCCTGCTCAGCCTCCTTGGTAGTTCTGGCAAAGGCTTTCAACCTCTTTAAGAGTTTGGCCATAGCTTTCCGGCTTGCAGGTCTCGGCCCCGAGGCCCCCAAGGCCTCTCCGCTTCTCTTTGCCCTGTCCGGGCTCTTTTTTGCCAAAGTGGCTTCTCCACTTAAAGCAGTAGCTGTGCTTTCCATTTGCTACTGAGCAGACTTGCCTTGAAATGCTCTGCTGCAGAAGATATGGTGTCTGGCAGCAATTCACAAGTATGCCCAGTGCCCGGGCAGGGACTCGATCGTTGGGGGCTTGAATCTGTAGGGGTGGCTATCTGAACAACAGTCCAAGGCTCACCTGTCAGCTCAACTAAGATCGTTTACACGGTATTACCTGGAGGAGTTGGCGGCGGCAAAGCATACATACTTCTCGGCCCTCATTGCGTCCGCAGATAATTGCCCGGCTGCCCTGTTCAGGGTGTCCCACTCCCTCCTGTATCAGAGGGTGGAGGAGGACCCTTTGCAGGGGCGAGCCGAGGAATTTAGCCAACATCTGTGGGACAAGATCGCTCAAATTCAGAATGGCTTGGACTCTGACTGGGCAGGGTCGGATAGTGGGAAGGTAGCGGATCTTGTTGTCTGGGAAGAGTTCGATCCTTTTACCCCGGAGGAAGAGAACACGATCATAAGGAAGCTGAGTGCAACCACTTGCATACTGGACCCGTGTCCCTCCTGGCTGGTTTATGCAGCTCAGAAGGTGACAAGTAGTTGGATCCAGGCAGTGATAATGGCATCTTTGGATGGAGGGAGTTTTCCCACCGCCTTGAAGGAAGCAGTGGTTAGGCCCCTCCTTAAGGAACCTGCCTTGATCCAACCATTTTGGGCAACTTTCATCTGGTCTCCAACCTTCGCTTTTTGGCCCTGTATGAAGCAGATTACCTCGATCTGTGCCAATTGGGTTACAGCCCTGGGTAAAGCACAGAGACAGCATTGGTTGCGCTTCGTGGATGCTCTCTGGAGGGCTCGGACAGGAGTCATTCCTCGGTCCTGGTCCTATTAGATCTTCGGCGGCTTTTGATACCATCAACCATGGTATCATGCTGTGACAACTCGAGGGGTTGGGAGTGGGCGGCACTGTTTTACGGTGGTTCATCTCCTACCTCTCGGGTCGTATGCAAGCGGTGTTGGCAGGGGGACAGAGGTCGGTGATGAGGCCCCTCGTGGGGTGCCCCAGGGGTTGGTCTTCTCGCCCCTTCTGTTCAACATTTACATGAAGCTGCTGGGAGAGATCATCTGTGGTTTTGGAGTTTTTATATCCATCCTGAACCAGCCCAGTGATGCCCTTGACATGATGTCCCGGTGCCTGGAAGTGGTACGGATCTGAATAGGAAGCAACAGGCTTCAACTTAACTCAGCCAAGACTGAGTGGCTGTGGATGCCAGCATCTCAGGCCAAGCAAGAGGTTCCAACGCTGTCTATTGGGGGCGAGGTGTTGCTCCCCGTAGACAGGGCGTGCATCTTGGACTCATGGCTGAGTTTGGAGGATCATATCATGGCCGTGACCAGGGGGCATTTGCCCAGGTTTGCCTGGTGTGCCAGTTGTGCCCATACTTGGACCGAGATGCCCTACACACAGTCACTCATGCGCTAGTCACCTCCCAGATTGACTACTGCAGTGCTCTCTACCTGGGGCTGCCCTTGAGGACCACCCAGAGGCTTCAGCTGGTGCAGAATGCAGCTGCACAGGTTGTTGCAGGAGGGGCCTGATACTCCCATGTTACACCACTCCTGTGCGGCTTGCATTGGTTGACAGTTGCCCTCCAGGTGAGATTTAAGGTGCTGGTGCTAACCTAAAAAGCCCTTCATGGCTTAGGTCCAGGCTATTTGTTGGACCACCTGCAACCAGCATCAACTTCCCATCGCCCAGTACGCTCTCACAGAGAGGGCCTATTCAGGGTGCCATTGGCTAGAAAATGTCGGCTGGCGACCCCCAGGGGTAGAGCCTTCTCTGTGGGTGCCCCCACCCTTTGGAATCAACTTCCCTTGGAGCTCCGGCTAGCCCCTGACCTTCATACCTTCCGCCATGAATTGAAAACCTGGTTATTTATGTCCACCGGCCTGAACTGATGGAGTAGTATATTTTAACTTTTTTAAAAAAATATATATATATATTGATATTTTTTTATGTGTATTTGTTGTTTTTACAGTTGCTTGGTCAATTGTCATTGTGAGCCGCCCTGAGTCCTTGGAGATAGGGTGGCATACAAATTTTATAAAATAAAATTTATTCGGGTCTTCTCCCGCGTAAAATTGGAAGTATCTTGGCGACGTTTCGACGAAGTCTCATTCGTTATCTTCAGGCTGTGTTCTCGGCTTCGTGCTTCCAGGAACCCGCCCTTATTGACAAAAGAGTCCCTAACACGATGAATGACACCAGACCCACACTCACAAGAGCCACACAGGATGTCACCACCACACATCCACGCAGAAAGCAGACTCAAACCCACACTGATAATGAGGCACGGCCAAGGACCAGAAGCCAGACTGCAGCTGCATCATTAGCCACTTTAAACCCCTCCAATCCATACATGAAGCAGACTGACACCCACCATGAAGAGCTCTCACGGCCACAAACATGAAGCCAAATAACAATGCAGCTCACCAGCTCAAATCCCCTGCAACTCAGACTAAGCCGAGCACAACCAAGCCCCCACCCAAACAGAACACACCCCCAGCCAATCAGAGCACAACCAACCTCCTATCCAATCAGAGCACAGCCAAGCCCCTAACCAATCAGAACATACCTCTACCCAATTAGAACACAGCCAAGCTCCCACCCAATCAGCTCCCACCCCCACTAGCAGGTAAAAGGAAGAGACAGCTGTGATCTCACATTGCTCCTGGAAACACGAAGCCGAGAACACCAGCCTGAAGATGATGAATGAGACTTCGTTGAAATGTCGCCAAGATACTTCCAATTTTACACGGGAGAAGACCCGAATAACCAAAGACCTACATACAAACACCCGCGAAAACCTCAGAAAACATACACACACACACACACACACACACACACACACACACACACACATACAAACATATATCCCCCATTTATCAATTGTGAATGAGCGAATTCATGCTATATAAACTATATTACAGTTAACTCATTAATATACAGGTAAATCTGGGTTGCGAGCATTCCCCTAGTGAATATTTGAAATTACATGATAAGCACCCCTAGTGTTTGCGAACAAGTCCTGAAACTACAAATCTTGCAGCAACGTGGAAGTTGTTTGCCCTTATGAAGAATTGCAAAGGCTCTGCAACATTAGTCCTGAATGTTGCTGGCTAAAATGGAGCTTCCAAGGGGCAAATCCACCCCTCCGATGCTCCATTCGGGCCTTCAAAGGCCTCCCCTGGGATATTTCAGGCCAAAATGGAGCTTCAAAATGAAGGACCAGATCTGCCTCTAAGAAGCTCGGTTAGGATAGAATGGGATGGGATGGGATGGGATTCTTTATTGGCCGAGCACGATTGGACACACGAGGAATTTGTCTTGGTGCATACACTCCCAGAGTACATGAAAGAAAAGATACATTCATCAAGAATTATAAAATACAACGCTTAATGATAAGCATAGGAAAACAGTCAATATAAATCTTAAGGATATCAACAAGAAGGTTACAGTCATACAGTCATAAGAGGGAGGAGATGGGTGATAGGAACAATGAGATGATTAATAGTGATGTAGACTTAGTAACTAGTTTGACAGTATTGAGGGAATTATTTGTTTAGCAGAGTGATGGTGTTTGGGATAAAACTGTTCTTGTGTCTAGTTGTTCCGATGTCCAGTGCTCTATACTGTCATTTTGAGGGTAGGAGTTGAAACAGTTTATGTCCAGGATGCGAGGGGTCTATAAATATTTTCACAGCCCTCTTTTTGACTCGTGTAGTATACAGGTCCTCAATGGAAGGCAGATTGGTAGTAATTGTTTTTTCTGCAGTTCTAATTATTCTCTAAAGTCTGTGTCTGTCTTGTTGGGTTGTAGAACCAAACCAGATAGTTAAGAGGTGCAGATGACAGACTCAATAATTCCTCTGTAGAACTGTATCAGCAGCTCTTTGGGCATTTTGAGCTTTCTGAGTTGGTGCAGAAAGAACATTTTTGTTGTACTTTTTTGATGACGTTTTTGATGTTGGATGTCCATTTTAGGTCATGAGATATGGTAGAACTTAGAAATTTATTGTTTATTGGTTCAATTTATATGCTGCCCTTCTCTGGAGACTCAGGGCGGCTTACAATGCATTAAGCAAAAGCCTTCATACTTTTGTATATACCTGCTTAGTAGGACTTTCGCCCCCCCCCCAAAGCAGTGTTCTTTTTTATACAAAGTCATCTTATTCCTCCCAAAATCCGGGTCCTCATTTTACCTATCTCGAAAGGATGGAAGGCTGAGTCAACCTTGAGCCTGGTGAGATTCGAACTTGCAGTAATTGCAGACAGCTGGTGCTACTTAACAGCACTTTAGTCTGCTGAGCCACCAAGGTGCTTTGAAGGTCTCTGCTGTTGATACTGTGTTGTACTGTGGTATTGTGTTGTAGAGCCTAGTATTGTAAGAGGTAGTAGTATGGGAGGGTTTCTCCTAAAGTCCACCATCATTTCTACAGTTTTGAGTGTGTTCAGTTCCAGATTGTTCTGGTCGCACCACGAGGCTAGTTGTTCAAGCTCCCATCTTTATGTGGATTCATCATTGTCTTGAATGAGTCTGATCATTGTTGTGTCATCTGGGAACTTCAGTAGTTTAACAGATGGATCGTTTGATATGCAGTCACTGGTATATAGAGAGATATGGAGAGAGCACACAGCCTTGTGGTAATTGTACAGGTATCTGATGCGATTCTGCTTAGCTTCACCTGCTGCTTCCTATCTGTTAGGAAGCTTATGATCCATTTACAAGTGTGTTCAGGTACTGCTAGCTGATTTAGCTTAGTTAGAAGAATGTCTGGAATGATGGTGTTGAATGCTGAACTAAGGTCTACAAAGAAGACCCTTACATAGGTCTTTGGAGAGTCAAGATGTGCCCCACAATTGCTTTTCTCCCCACCCAACCTGCCATACCGGGTCACTTACCTTGTGGAGATCTAGCAAGCAGTCTCCTTTCCAGCCTCTCAGCCGCATGGGTCTCTCTGAAGTTTTGTTCAGCTCTCCACAGGCCTCCCCACCCATTGCAAGCCACAATGAAGCTTCTGGGGGTGGATCTAGCCCTTCAATCCTCCATTTGGCCATCCGTGGGCTTCCCCTGGCCTATTGCAAGCCGAAATGGAGCTTCCGAGGGGCAGATCCTCAGAAGCTCCATTTCGGCTTGCAAAAGGCCATGGAGGGCCACAGAGGGCTAAACAGAGCCTGGGGGGGGCAGATCCACCCCCTAGAAGCTCCAATTTGGCTTGCAGTGGGCTGGGGGAGGCCTGTGGAGGACTGAACAGAGCCTCGGAGGGCACGATCCACCTCCCTGGAAGCTCCATTTTGGTCTGCAATTGGGAGGCCCAAGGAGAGCTGAATGGAGTCTTGGAGGGCCGGATACACCATTCAGAAGCTCCATTTTGGCCTGCAACAAGTTGGGGGAGGTCCATGGAGGGCTGAACAGAACTGCAGAGGGGCACACGTGGTTGAGAGGCTGGAGAGGAAACTGCTTGCTAGATCTTCACAAGGTAAGTGACCCTGTGTAGCAGGTTGGGGGGAAGCAATTGTGGGGAGTATGAGATATTCAGTGGGTCAGAGAGGCCTTGGGTGGTCTTAGGCAGGGAACCTGTTCCATCAGTAAGCCTTCCCCACCCTGAAATAACTCATGTGCATGTAATGAGCTTGCCATTCAATTAGCAAATGTGTGGGTGAAAGGAGGGAGTGATCCCATTCAAAGTATGAGATTTACTCCCATGAATCCTCAGGTTACAATTGGAATGAGCAGGTTCCATTACATTTGTAACTCAACTGTACATTTGTAACTGTATGACTGGATTACAGTCATACAGACTACTCCTTCAATCTTCCTTTAAAGTAAGGTCCTTTACTTACGCAGATAGAGATGCATTAGAATGCATTTCCCATCAATTATTCTCTAAGAATAGTTTATCTGAGATATTATTGTAAATATAGTTAATGGTATTTTCAATATACAAGTTTCACATTTAAACACAAAACAAAATATTTATTTTTGGACTTCACTTGCTTTTTTGTTCATGTGTTCCTTTTGTTCAACAATGCTTTTGTTCAAATTTTATCCAATCATCTTGGTTTGCAAGTTTCAGTTTTATTCTTGAAATGGTACTTAGCTGGAAAGAAATTTATGGAAATGCCAGAAAGAAAACATTATTAGCATTTATGAGATTTTCTATTAATTGTAAAGAGTCTCCAGAGAGATTCTAACAGCTAGTGATATCTGTCTGATTCAGGCCACTAGATTTGTCACTAAAAGAAACATTTGAAGTGACCAGTAGGTCACGAAAATCAGAATAACATGTAAAAAGAAAAAGCAGAACCTATCTCAAGTTACTTTTCACTGCTCAGAATGCAACTATTTTTTGCTTCAGACTTAATGTAAATCAGCTCTTAGTTATATAACACAGTTGTATACAAGGGTAAAATATTGTATGATGTTTTGAAAGGTAGTCTCTATATTAGACACTGTAGCTCACCTAAAACAGCATAACATATCCAGGATAAATTGAGCTTTAGTTTAGCCTTGAACATACTGATCAAAATGTGCCCAAAGTTATTATTACTTATTTTAAAGCTGGTAGGAAATACTGCACAGGTGTAACTAAATGTATACATGTCAGTGAAGATTCTCAATCATCCAGACAGAGATGTCTGAAGGTCTGAAGTTTGAATCATTGCAACTGGACTAATTTTTTCTTTCAGAGATGTTTCCCTGCCTATCCAGGCAGATTCTTCAGTCAAAGCAAGGCAGTTAGGTAGAGAGTCATTGGAATGTACCAACTCTTGCCACACCAGCCTCAAGGGATTCTTCCCCAAAACAGTTGCAAAATGTCAATGAAGATTCTCAATCATCCAGGCAGAGAGGTTTCAAGACTAAAGTTGTTGGAAGTTGAATAATTAAAATTGGGCTAATTTTTACTTTCAGAGATGTCTCACTGCTTATCCAGGTAGCTTCCTCAGTCAGAGTAAAGTAGTTAGGCAGAGAGTCATTGGAATGTACCAACCTGTTACATTAACTTCAGGGGAGTCTTCTCCAAAACAGTTGCAAAAATGTCAATGAAGATTCTCAATCATCCAGGTAGAGATGTCTGAAGATTGTCTGAACATGACTGGACTCTGAAGGTTGAATAATTAAAACTATTTTTTAACTTTCACAGATGTTTCACCATCCAGACAGCTTCCTCAGTCAGAGTAAGGCTGTTAGAGAGTCGTTGGAATGAACTAACTCCTGCCACACCACCCTCAGGGGATTCTTCCCCAAAACAGTTGCAAAAATGCTGATGAAGATTCTCAATCATCCAGGCAGAGATGTTTGAAGATTGAAGCTGTTTGATGTTGAATAATTAAAATTGGGCTAATTTTTACTTTCAGAGATGTTTTGCTGCCTATACAGGCTGATTCTTTAATAAGAGCAAGACAGTTAGGCAGAGAGTCATTGGAATGTACCAACTCCTGCCACACAAACCTCAGGGGATTATTCCCCTAAATGTATGCAAAATGTTGATGAAGATTCTCAATAAGCCAGGCAAAGTTGTCTGAAGATTGCCTGAAGTTATCTAAAGATTGAATTATTGCAACTGAACTAATTTTTGTACACATCTTACCTATCTTATTCAAAAACATTATGTATTAACTTTACTGAAACAATGAAGTTTTACGTGTACCAGTAGCGATATAAAAAAAGGTACCCACAGAGGGAAGCTGGGATGATGGATGACAGTTTCTCAGAAAAGAGAACGCACATTCCAGAAAGGAGCGTGAGACAAGAGGCAATACAGTCAGGAGCTAGATAAAAAACAGAGTAAGAAGATAATGATAGCACTCCCTAGAACCCCAGGGTATATCCGCTGGGAGTAGGAAGAGTTTAGTTGTGCAAGATTCTGCCTATTGTATGTAAGCAAAAAAAAGAACTGGCCTCTGGCTGAATTGTTCCACATTGTTCTTGGATTTAATCTGACAAATAAATAGTAAACAGGGAGGGAGGGAAGGAGGGAGGGAAATGCATATATGAAATTAGCTTACTGAGTATGCCTGGGAAAAAATTTAATATAATTCTGATAGTAAAATACAAAAGATGGCAATAGGAAAAATATGCACAGTTCACTTTTTGTTAGGTAACAGTGTGAAGACCAGACTTTTTGTTTTCACTAAATCTTTGAGATGTGAATGAATGTGAGACTGACAGTTCATTGACATATGTTGATTTACAGAGAAATGAAGAGACATATTATAGAATTTTTGAACAAATAGGTTAACCATTGGTTTAACACAAATAATTAAAGCTTGGTTACTGAATGTGGTAAGAGTGGCACATGGTGAAAGCAACTCTGTATGAGAATAAATAAAAAGTTTATTGAAAATTCAATGAGCTGGATGTACTATGAGGCATGCAAGGTCTTTTGGCTACATTTATAGATAAATATATCAGGAACATTTTTGATGATATTAGTCAGGGATATATACATACATATTGAATTTGACAGGAAAAATGGAATGTACATTTTAAATCATTTGTCCATTATTCATCTTATTTATCCTTCTTTATCACATCCCCTTCTTAAGTTCCAGGGCAAATATAAAAGAAAGAGAATGCAATAGGAATAGGAACTTAATACCAGGATGGGTGTGTACACATCTAATATCAATCTAGGAAAAAATCTATCACATAAATGTAGGAATAATCTCTACATAATAAAGTCCACTGGATCAAATCTTTATTAGGAGATATGTGTTTATATAACAATTTATAATAAACATTCATTATTTTAACATTAAAAATATTAAATCCAAGCCTTGTCTCCACAGATGATATGATCTTGGCTTCAAGCTTTTTGTGCATGAGTTTCTGAGACTCAGAGACCAGTGATTATAATCATCAACCAATGAACCAAGAACTTGAGAGCACATGTTACACAAAATTTCAAACTGCAATTTCTAGTTAATTTTAAATATTAATCAAAGAATAACTGAGATTAATTATGATTCGGTCTCTATTTGGTCTCTATATCAACCTTATCACTAGCAAGGAATAGTTCAAATCTGAGAAAAAGAGGGAAGGAGAGAGGGATGAAACAATATATGAAACAATATGTGTTTCATATGAAACAATATATAAAGATAGGATTTTCCTCTAAAAACTAAGATTTTCCTGTGCTTCTAAGGTAGTATTTAAGCATGTATGAAGATGGATCCATAACAGCATTCGAATAATCCTTTATTCAAGGGATGATCTTGAACCAAAATAATTTTTCCAGAACTGGGACTTAACTATTGATTATATATTCAGGATAAGAGTAACCTGATATCACATTGTCAATTCTTTATTCAGTCTAGGCAAACATGAAATAAAGTTTTAGACTTCACAGTGGGACCTATATTAAAAAACCATTTATATCAGCATGTAGATAATTTAAATATTGATGTTTATATCATCACTATAAATACATTGTAATTATAGATATGTCCATAGTACCCACATTGGGAAATATAATGTAAATATAATTAATTACATTTACATAATATATAATAAAATGATTTTTTAGTACTAGAAAGCAAAAACAAATGGAAAATTAAGCAATTAATCATGCCAAATTAGATTCATTTGCTAGTGCTATGATTCAAAAACAAATATACAGTACAAATTGAAGTCTTTTATAAAAAATAATATTAAACAGCTATAAGCCATCTAAAATGTTGCCTCAACATTCATAGCACTACCCTAGAATATTTTCACTGCATATTTTACCCATAAAAAAAAGAGTAAAGTCATCACTAAAGTAGGTTAAAATAACTGACTTTGGCTTACATAAGCATAGGACAGGATATTCAGAAAATTTAGTTCTCCATGAACTTTATTGGAGTAACTGAATAAAGAGGGTGTGCTTTATGTGTATTGGCATCCTAACAGCTTCAGGAAACTGGAATTACAATGTAAAATGTTTTCTTTCTTTTTCTTTTTTGCCTTAATTCAGAATGGATAATTGTTCCATTCCAGTTGTTTCCAGTTGTTATAATTGTTCAAAACAAGACTTTTCAATGACCACATAAAAATATGTACATACACATCATGGTAATAAACTGCTTTGCCAGACTGAAATTTAAAGTAGGGGATCGCAATATGTAACTATTATTTTTATTTCATTCAGTCTTTATGAATTATTTTATTTAACATTTAATCTGAGATAGATTAGATAGATAGACAGTGACAGACAGACAGACAATAATTCACTTTGCAGTGAGAAATAAAATTCAATGTCTGAAGTAGATTTCTCACACAGCAATTACAAAGCAATCAGTCACATACTGATTGCTGAAACTGAATTAAGAAATCCCACATGCATAATTTGTATAATTCTTTTTTAAAATCTTATCAATTCAATTCAGTTTATTACATAGACAAGAGACAAATAAAAACACTCAGTAAATATAGTTTAAAATTCTAGTATAAAATAATAAATAACAACTAAAATCTGTGATAAAATCCAGTCTGCCAATTATACAAGGTCTAACTATACTAAAATTACATTCCATAAACTGTGTGGCCCATAGTTAGTTTAATACTAAAAGGGAAATGAATAAGCAGTGCAACGGGTTTATCACATTTGTTGTATAAAATAGCTATGGTGGATTAGACAAGTGTTTCCAACAGTGCTTATCATTAATATCATTAATTTCACAGACAACATATAAGGTAATGTAAGTGTTCCTTATGAAATATTATGTAACATTTTGGCCAATTTTATATGCACAATGATATTGAATCATTAAAACAATTCATGACAGTTGTTACCAGTAGAATATATTTAAAAGTATCCATTTTTTACTAGTTTGTGATTAAGATTTTGATGGACATTTTTTTGTCCATCAAAAATGATAGAACTATTGTAATCTACCCAGAGAGGAAGAGATGGAAGGAAGAAATAAGGAATGAGGATCAATTAAAAAGCAGCACTCTCTAATTTTCATCAATTTATGGATTTTGCTACTAGAGGGCTGAATACTCTGGACTTGATTTATTCATCCTCATTTTGATTCTTCAGATCATCTCTCTGTGATGTTTATGCCAGCATATAAATTTTGTTAATTAGAGAGAGATAACTATGAAACAGGTGAGTGTGTGGCTGACAGGAGCTATATAAGCTCTACAAGATTGTTTTGGATATATTAAATTGGAAGATATTTAAACAGGCTGCAATGAATGGTCAACGTACTGCTATGTCTGCTTATATTCAAAAGTGTATGGAGGATGTCAGTGTCCTTAGGACAATTGTTATGTGAGCAAATTAAAAACCTTGGATGTCTCAAGAGGCAAGTGTGATGTTGAAGGTAAGAAATGCTGCTTTTAAATCAAGAGATGTGGCAGCACTTACTATGACAAGATCTGATTTGCAATGTACTATAAAAAGAGCAAAGCGGGTCTATAGTCAGAAAGTACAGAATTTTTTTCAAGACCCTATGGACTCTAGACGCACATATCCGGGTTATTACTAACTATAAGGCAGCTTCCCTGACATGTAAGAGTGACATAGACTTTCTAAATAAGCTAAACATGTTTTTTGGATGGATTGAGGCCTCAAATAACATTCGAGCAAAAAAGGCTGTTCCTCTTCCTGATGAACAGGTGCTCAGGTTTGATACAATGACCGTTTGGAAAATCCTGAGGAAAGTCAACATACGAAAGGCTGCAGGTCCCGATAATATCCCTGGGCAATTACTTACAGAGTATGCTGACTAGCTGGCCTCTGTTCTTACATCTTCAGTCTTTTGCTGCATCAGACCATGGTTCCACCATGTTTTATGACTGCAATCATTATACAAACCAACCCACAAATCTATAATTACATGCCTTAATGATTACCATCCAGTTGCTCTCATTTCTATTAGGATAAAGTGTTTTGAGAGATTGGTGAAGAATTACCGTATTTTTTGGACTATAAGATGCATCTGAGTACAAGATGCACCTTAGTTTTCTGGGGGAGAGGATAAGAAAAAAGCTGATTGGTGGGTGGATCAGCCTCCCCGAATACCCCCAATCAGCTGTTCCCAGAGGTGAATTTTAGCAACAGGTTCATTGGAAGCTCTGCATCTTTTTGAGGCTCCATTTCGGAGGCTTTTTTTCTGAAGCTTCATTTCAGAGGCTTTTTTCAGCCTCTGAAACCTCCATTTGAGAGGCTGGGATGGAGCTACATTTGGAGTATAAGATGCACCCAGATTTTCACTCTCTTTTGGGGGGAAAAGATGCGTTTATACTCTGAAAAATATGGTATATTATTTCATGCTTCCCCCCTACATTTGATTCATTACAATTTGCTTATCGAAAGCACTTTCTTATATGTTTCATTTTAGTTTGGTGCACCTGGAGAATAAGAATACTCATGTGCGAATAATGTTTGTTGATTTTAGTTCAGTGTTCAACAAAATCATTCTGCAGCATTTGGTTGCAGCAAACTGGAGCAGTTAGGTTTTAATACTTCTTTGTGTAACTGGATACTTGATTTCGTTATTGATAGGCCCCCGTTTGTGTGAGTTGGAAGAAAAGTTTCTAATTCCATCTCCTTGAGTACGTGTTTCCCACAAGGCTGTGTCTTGAGTCCATTACTGTTCACCTTGATGACCCATGACTTGTGCCAAATCATATTGTGAAGTATGCAGATGATATGGTGGGGCTTATCTAGGATGATAATGAAGATTCTTTTAGGGAAGAGATGAAGGCTTTCGTGGAGTGCTGCAATAAAAATAACCTGGTTTTGAATGTTATCAAAATAGAGGAGATTATTATTGATTTTAGAAAAAGACAGCATAGTCATATTCTACTTTGTATCAAGGCTGCAGCTGTGTAAGTGATCAATACTATTAAATATCTGGAGGTGCAGATAACTAACAATCTGTCTTAGTCTCCTCATACATTATCTTTAGTGAAGCGTAGCTAGCATTTGCATTTCCTGTGTGGGATGAGGAGAGCACATCTTTTTCCTTCTGTCCGGCTACTTTTTACAAAGGCATGATTGAAAATGTTTTAACAAACTGCTTGGTTTGGTGGTAGCACTGCCTCAGATAGAAGGTCCATACAGACAGTGGTAATAACAACTGAGAAGATTATAGGAAGCTTGCTTCCCATTATTGAGGATACTGCTTATAAGCGCTATGTGCTAAGAGCTCAAAGCATTGTTAGAGATCCCACACACTCAACTTCACCATCTATTTCTCTTGCTCCTGTCTCAGAGGAGGTTTCAAAGTATCTATAGCAGGACTACTAGATTCTGTAACAGCTTTGTTCCTTATGCCATCCATCTTGTAAACTTACAAGATTTTTTTTTCACCATGTATATATACACATCCGAACTAGACTGTGATGTTTCCCTGTTATATACAGTGGGGCAAAAAAGTATTTAGTCAGCCATCAATTGTGCAAGTTCTCCCACTTAAAAAGATGAAAGAGGCCTATAATTTTCATCATAGGTAGACCTCAACTATGAGAGACAAAATGAGAAAACAAATCCAGACAATCACATTGTCTGATTTGGAAAGAATTTATTTGCAAATTATGGTGGAAAATAAGTATTTGGTCAATATCAAACGTTCATCTCAATACTTCGTTATATATCCTTTGTTGGCAATGACAGAGGTCAAACTTTTTTGTAAGTCTTCACAAGATTGGCACACACTGTTGCTTGTATGTTGGCCCATTCCTCCATGCAGATCTCCTCTAGAGCAGTGATGTTTTGAAGCTGTTGCTGGGCAACATGGACTTTCAACTCCCTCCAAAGGTTTTCTATGGGGTTGAGATCTGGAGACTGGCTAGGCCACTCCAGGACCTTGAAATGCTTTCTACAAAGCTACTCCTTCGTTGCCCAGGTGGTGTGTTTGGGATCATTGTCATGCTGAAAGACCCAGTTACGTTTCATCTTCAATGCCCTTGCTGATGGAAGGAGGTTTGCACTCAAAATCTCACGATACATGGCCCCATTCATTCTTTCCTGTACACAGATCAGTCGTCCTGGTCCCTTTGCAGAGAATTAGCCCCAAAGCATGATGTTGCCACCCCCATGCTTCACAGTAGGTATGGTGTTCTTTGGATCAACTCAGGATTCTCTCTCCTCCAAACACGTGTTTGTGTTTGTGTTTGTACCAAACAGTACTACTTTGGTTTCATCTGACCATATGACATTCTCCCGCACCTCTTCTGGATCATCCAAATGCTCTCTAGCAAACTTCAGACAGGCCCAGACATGTACTGGCTTAAGCGGGGGGACACGTCTGGCACTGCAGGATCTGAATCCCTGGCGGTGTAGTGTGTTACTGAGGGAAGCCTTTGTTACGTTGCTCCCAGCTCTCTGCAGGTCATTCACTAGGTCCCCCGTGTGGTTCTGGGATTTTTGCTCACCATTCTTGTGATCATTTTGACCCCACAGTGTGTGATCTTGCATGGAGCCCCAGATCAAGGGAGATTATCAGTGGTCTTGTATGTCTTCCATTTTCTAATTATTGCTCCCACAGTTGTTTTCTTCACACCAAGTTGCTTGCCTAATGCAGATTCAGTCTTCCCAGCCTAGTGCAGGTCTACAATTTTGTTTCTGGTGTCCTTCGACAGCTCTTTGGTCTTCACCATAGTGGAGTTTGGAGTGTGATTGTTTTGAGGTTGTGGACAGGTGTCTTTTATACTGATAACAAGTTCAAACAGGTGCCATTAATATAGGAAATGAATGGAGGACAGAGAAGCCTCTTGAAGAAGTTACAGGTCTGTGAGAACCAGAAATCTTGCTTGTTTGTAGGTGACCAAATACTTGTTTTCCACCATAATTTGCAAATAAATTCTTTCCAAATCAAACAATGTGATTGTCTGGATTTGTTTTCTCATTTTGTCTCTCATAACAATGAAAGGTCTACCTATGATGACAATTACAGGCCTTTCTCATCTTTTTAAGTGGGAGAACTTGCACAACTAAATACTTTTTTGCCCCACTGTACGTTTGTGTATGTGGGTATATGTATAATGCTTATCTTTTGAAAGCTGAATGCAACAAAATTTCATTTTAATGTATGCTGATTACTGTACATTTAAAGTGATAGTAAAGGTACTGTTCTATTCTATTCTATTCTATTCTATTCTATTCTATTCTATTCTATTCTATTCTATTCTATTCTATTCTATTCTGATTTCCGATGGTTTCTCCTTAGTTTCCACAAGGAAATTCAATATGGAAGCCGGCAAGAAGTTAGAAATCACTCCTGCTCCCACTCCTTTTTTGCCTATCCATGGTCACTGTTTCTCTGTTTAGGAGAGGAAATATCTCTGAAATGATGACCCACTAGGGCATGGGTGATCCTGATTCAGGACACACATGACTCCCAAGTGACCTCAATGACTCTTGGAGAGAGTACTAGCGATCAGATGATTTCAAGAAATATAAATCCTTCCAAAGAAAGTCCAGTTGCCTTTTGAAAAATCATCTCTGTGAAGACGAAGAGATATTGCATGGAAGAAGATATTTACTCCAGGTTAGGAAGATTAATCTAATCTAAATCTGGATTTATTTTACTGGTGACATTGAACTCCAACCTGTTTTGGAAGGAAAATTAAATCCTCCTAAAAGGGCTTTTTTTTTCTACTTCTCAGTTCCCAGATAGTGATGATGGCAAATATCATAGAGCTTTGTACAGTCATATTCATAGTATCAGTTATATTTCTGAGTATGTTATGATTGCATCCTAATTTTACTATTTTAATCTGCTTATACCGTACCTTTGAGGCGTGATAGGTTACTATTATGTCATAATATGGGATATATTATGCAAATCTTGATTTTTTAAAAAATTGTTGGCATTTATCTTTATACTCCTACATAGTTCAGTAATATACTGAAATTTATAACCTTGATGACATCTAAATTCTGCTGTAAATTTATAGCACATTCAAGCTCTGAAAAATATTTTTGCTATTCTCAGCAATTCAGACTTAATGTAGATTAACAAACCCCAGCTGTGTTTATCTTTCTTCATACATCATCTACATAAGCCAGAGATAATGACAAAAATAACCTAATTCTGACTTCTTCATGTTTATTTTCATTTAAAAATGGTATTAACTTAGACTAAGAGAGTGATTTATACTCTGACAGATATCATACAATGAAAGCTGAAATTTTATTTTGTTCATTAAAGAAAAGGTTGTTCTTCAAAATAAAGCATTGTTTTGAATATTTGGAACATATTTTATTAGTGCATTAACCTATATGGTTTGTGAATTTCTATTTTTCTGTCCTGTTGCTAGAAAAACTATTTAATAAATCTATGAAAATCTTTCATCAGCTATTCTACTAACAGATATAGATGACCTAAACCTCTTGGGGATTGCATCAACCCTTTGAAAAACTGTGGATGTTTTTCCCCCCTTCAAATTCGAAGAGATCTATACAGCCTTACCATTCATAGTCAAATATTTTTATTCACCAATAGCTAGTTCTATTTCTTTGATCTAATAATACATCATTCCATGTGAGCCTGTCTGTTCTTGAAAATGAGAGAGAGAGACGATCTTTGACTAACTCCGAATAGTGGCACAGAGAAATTTGATAGTATAGTAGTCCTCGACGTAAGTTCATTTAGTGACTGTTCAAAGTGACAACGGCACTGAAAATAGTGACTTATGACCACTTTTTACACATATGACTGTTGCAGCATTCTCATAGTCATGTGGTTTACATCTGGGTGCTTGGTAATTGGTTCATATTTATGACAATTGCAGTGTTTTGGAGTCATGTGAGCAAAGTCAATGGAAAAGCCAGATTCACTTACCATGTTATTAATGTAACAACTACAGTTGTTCACTTAGCAAGAAAAATAATAAAATGGGGCAAAATTCATTTAACAAATTTCTCACATAAATTTTGGGCTCAACTGTTGTAGTAAGTTAAGAACTATCTGTATATGGAAGAGCTGGACCAAACTTCTGAAATTTCCTATCTTCCAAGTCATGCTCAAAATCTTCCCTTTAAGGAAGGCATTGTCTCCTAGAGTGAAATAATTTTTAGAAAATAGTAACTTTTGCTACTATTTTATAATTTTTATTGTATTTGCTTTTAGCACTATCTTTGATTCTGAACTTTGGGGAAGGTGAATTGTGCATTTTAAATTGTGTACTGATTTTAAATGTTGTAAATCATATTTACAAAAAACATATGATTTTGAAGGTAGAACAAGCATCAGACTTCCAGTGTCTGGCACCAAAAAGTTTTGATTTCATAAATTTTTAAAAGACATACTTCTATTTTTTAAGATAAAATAACATAATTATTATTACTTTTATACCAAATATGAATTCTTTAAAAAAAAATCTTAACACAGCAGCATTACACAGTAACTCAATCCTTAGAAAATTTAAAACCCTGCAAGCAAGGTCTTAAATCTATTTTCTACAGAAAAATAAGGCCATTCTCTCTTTATCACCAGTTTTCCATTCAGATACAGGATTTTTCCTTTTTGTCTAATAAATGGACTATATATATATAACGTATTTACATTTATTGCAAAAAATAGAGTTTTTAAACTAGATGGGTCAAGATAAAATAAAAAACAGGGTCCCAATTTGCCAGAAAGAGATGCATTTTCAAGAGTGATAAAAATGCAAACCCTTCACATATTTGTATTTCCAATTTTATTTTGATACTCCAAAAAACAGACAATCCAAAATACTTAAGAAATACAGTAAAACAGCCTCTATTACTTTCAAAGACTTTAATCTATAGGTTACCTATCACTTACCACTTACTGAAGAAAAGAAATATAAATAAGTTGTGAGAAGCTATACTTGTAGCTAACAATCAATATTCTTAAAAACACAGTGAACAGGGGAAGATTAGTTTCCAAAACTTCAGAAATTTTTTTTTCAAGAAATAAAGATCAACCCAATGGATTTAATAATACTTAGGACTTGTGAGCATACAACATTGAGAAATACTTGAATCACTATAATAATACAGCTTATAATATGACAAAAGTATAAAATATTATTATAACAATTAAAGCAGCTGCATATTTCCAAGTCTATATGGAAACCTCAAAAATTCAGACTACTAAAGTTAAAGTGCAAAGATGTTGCCCTTATTTGAGTTTTGAAGCAACAAATTTGAAAAAGATAGCTGAAGGACAGCTATTTACATGTACTTCTAAATTAGCATTATGTATTCACCTTGGTGATCTAATAATGAAATTTTATTGACTTTTACACATCCCAAAGTAAAATATATATTGAATTTTATAATTATTAACCAGACTTAATATGTTACCAATATTATTGGTTCATTGTCACTACCATGATCTTTAGATATTTTTGTATATTCTTTTAAATATTTCCTTCAATATTAAGTGTGGTCAAATTGCAAAAATACATAATATTAAAAACATAGTTTCCACAAAAATTCAGTTGTATGGTAGTTAAAGCATCAGGCTAGAAACTAGGAGACTGTGAGTTTTATCCTGTGTAAAACTAACTGGGTGACCTTGGGCAGCATTCTTTCCTCTGCCCTAGGAAAAAAATCAACGGCAAACACTCCTGAAAATTTTGCCAAGAAAATTGCAGGAAGTTTTCATCAGAAGTCAACACTGATTTTAAGTCACACACAAAAAACTTCCTCAAACTTTAAAGTAAATACACTGTCAAAACAAAATGAACTCTATAAATAGACCAGATGAGCCAAGAAATGTCTTTCTAAGCGTATGCTGGTTTTTCCTTGAGGTTGAGAGATACATCAGTTTAGGAGAAAACCATAAACAAAGCATGAATATTTATATCAGCTTTAACAAAGTGAAAAGTAGACATTTTTAAAATTGATCAATTCCAATTCAATGAGTTTCTGCTGGTAAGAATTCTCATATATAAATTATTTTATCAACCTGAGAAGACAAAATTAACTAAATTTAAAATCATCATTTATTTACATTTAATGGTCTTCCAAAAGCTTATAATAAACAGACTAAAGGTAGACTAAAATATGACTAAAACATGAAAATCATTATTGTGGCTAAATTCAATAATAAAAAACAGCATCTGGCTATTCTTAATTAAATGTTTATATTGAAATTGTATATGTTCACAGCAATATATTGTTAAGACATTGTTGTTAACTTTAAAGTATAATGCATGTCCACTATGATTACATAATAAATTACATAATATAAAGCACTATTGTTTTTAAAAATGTAATTAATGAATATAAATCATGTAATAATATTGGAAGTTTAAAATCTTGTAGGACTGTATTACTGTCCAGCGCTACATGCATCCTGTGCCTGATTAGATACACTTGCTTTAAAAACTTAACCAAGCTACTCTGTTCCTAGGGGTGGTGGTGAGAGAATAAATTGTCTCTCATTAAGGACAGATATAATCATTTTATTTGTATAAATATTTGTATATTTATTTTATCATTATTTTCAATCATTACCATTTTTTTGTTTTGACAAAACTAACGTGCATGCATTGAATAATGCTACAGTTGATAAGACTATCATGGTAGAGTTAAACACACAGATGTATCTGGAATTTAAATTAAGCGTATTATATTATGAAGTTGAAAAATACTCTTTAAATGTGAGGTGCATTTAAATTTTTTGAACAGAATAGTGTCTTCTCTGACACACTTTCAGGGTATTTGAAAATAGAAATATTAGCTTTAACAGAAGTTTATTTTCTAAGTAGGTCAGATCTTGAAACAACATTTCAAAAATGTATGCAGTGTTACAGAAGAAAAAAAATCCTGCTGGATATACAGCCAAGGTGATAATAACTTTTTAAATCCTGGAAAAAAAAACCTTTTTGCACTGCAATTAAATGTAGCGCTTTAAAATGCACAGTCACATGCCTAAGGCTGTACTTTCGCTGTCATTTATAATACAATTTTTAGTAGTCAACTAAATTGTAATTATGTCTTTATTCATTACTATTTCTATTCCCAAATACTTGGGAACCCTGACTGAATACCCCAAGATAATTTATTCTGTTCTTAACGCTCTTTTATTTGTGTGGTTAAAAAAACTCTTTGATAATTTATCTCTAGTAGGACCCTGCTTTGAAAAGCGGTTGCTGCTTAAAGATATTATCAGACAAACTGCAACAATATTGCACTTGGATTGAAAACTTGGGTGCATCAAGTCTGGTTTGATGAAAGCCACAAGACAATTTCAGTAACCCTCTAAGCCAAGAACAAGGTTTAAGCACATTGGCAGAATGATCCATCATCTGTTTCAAAGAAAGACAAGTTTAAGCACCTGAATAGACAGACAGAACAGATAGAAAAATATAGGACTAATGGTGATAGAGGAAAACTGAGCAGGTGGAATGTTATTCATACATGCATGCCATCAGAAAGTTCTTCGGCGCTATAAAGCCTATTTATGTTCCTAAATCAGGATGCTTCTCCTTACTATCATCTAATGAGAAGAGTTTTGAAAAATCACTGACTGAACACTTTTTCAACTTAATAGACCATCCAGTTGATCATAATGACTTACAGCAGATTTCTCAGTTATCCACCTTAGAAATCATAGACCTCCCTCCTTCCACTGATGAGATCAATAAAGATATATTAGATCTACAATCAATAAAGATTGTAGATGAGCTCAAATAAAATAATAGGATAGAATGGCATTCCAGCTGAGATCTACAAGGCATTGGACTCAAATGTCTTGCAGGTATTTCAAGTTATTGTGGAAGACATTTGGTCCACAGAGGAGATACTTGATTACTTCAATGATGCCTTCATTGCGGCTGTTTATAAAAACAAGAAAAGCAACTCAGACTGCAAAAGTATAAAGATACCTTGCTACTGTCCATTCCAGACAATTGCCTGCATTCTCCTGAACACACTTATCATTGCCTCAGAAAGGAGCTTCCCAAGGGTGCAGTGTGGTTTTTGGTCACAACAGACTACAGCAGAAATCCATGGAATAGAAGAAGTCTCTTTAATCTGTCTTTATTGTCCTGACAAAGGCATTTGACACTGTAAACAGAACACTCTCTGGATCATCTAAAGATATGGATGCCCAAAGAAATTCATGAAGTGATTCAGTTACTCCTTGAGTAGCAAACTGTTCAATCAACACAATATTCATATCTACACAAAACTGAAAATCTACAGAGCTGTGCTATCCCTTCTCTCTTATATGGATGTATGATCTGGACTCTGTACATCCAGATGTACAGAGAAATGTCACATGCCACATCCTTGGCAGTTGTTGGCAAGAGTGTATCTCCAACCTGATCTTGAATCATACATAGTCCACCAGCATTGAGTCCCTGATCATTAGAGCCCAGATTAAATGAATGGGATATGTCATCAAAAAGGACTGTCTTGTGCTTCTCCAGTTGTTCTATAGTGTGCTGGAATCTGGGAAGAGACCTTGAGGTCAACTACTCAAATGCTACAAAGATGTTGTAAAAGAAAACCTACAACATTGTGACATCTACCCAAGGAAATTAGAATTTACAGCAGTTGACAGAACCCACTAGGGAGCTTATGCTATCCACCAGCTTTGAAGACAGGCATTGACAAAAAACTAATAGAAAACTATAGACAGCATCACAGCATAACATCCAATTAATATAACAATGGACTTTCGTGTTCCCATTGTGTTAGATGCTGCACTTCCAGCTAGGACTGCAGCACTACCTCTATGGTCTCTGAACAACCACACAGCAATGTGTTTCTTCAATCCCAAACTTCTATTTCTAAATAGTTAGAAACCTGACTTATTACTTCCAGATAAGATATTACTTATGTTTGTTCTAAAACTAACTCACTTCAACTCATTTCTACTTCTAGAGTCTAATTTAATTAATTAATAAATTAATTAAATTTATATACTGCCCTACTCCCGAAGGACTCAGGACGGTGAACAGCCACAAGATAAAAATACATAATACAAAAGTTAAAAAACCATTTAAAAGTATATTAAATAATTTTGGCCCAAGACAAATTTAAAAACACCTAATTTGTACAAAAATTAAAAACAAATTAAAAGGGAAAGTCAAGCCAGATCAGCCTGCTGGAATAAAAATGTTTTGAGGGCGCGGCGGAAAGTGCGCAAATCTGGGATCCTCTGTATCTCCAGGGGGAGCTCATTCCAGATGGCAGGTGCCTCCACAGAGAAGGCTCTCCCCCTGGGGGCCGCCAGTCAACACTATTTGGCCAACCGCACCCTGAGAAGCCCCTCTTTATGGGAGCATATTGGTCAGTGAGAGGCAACTGGTGACAGAAGATGGTCTTGTAAGTACCCTGGTCCTAAGCCATGGAGCGCTCTAAAGGTGGTGACCAAAACCTTGAAGTGCACCCGGAAGATTCCTATCTGCATGGACTTTCTTATTCATTCCAACAGTAGACGTAAGAAGTTGTATATATTAAGTTATATATTATGCTTAGCAAAGACAGCTGAATTGGAAGGTACAACAAAACATTTGTGCTATTCTAGCATTTATCCACGTATAAGATGGACTATAACATTTCAATTGGATAAGTGTTAACTTATTACCAAACATAGACTGAAGGCTGATTAAATGTTCTGATATCTGATTTTGGAAACTAAGTGGAGACAGAGCTATCTCTATCTTTTCATTCTGGCAGCCAGCAAACCTCTGTACTGCATTGTGAGAGAAGGGAATCCAGAAAGTAGTGAATGTGATTCCACTCAATTGTGGTTCCAGAAAAATCTTGGTTATGTAGGAAAAATCTGGCTTAAAGGAAAAACACACATTAAACCTACAAAAAGTAAGAATATGAATATATATGTATGTATGTATGTATGTGTGTGTATGTATATATATGTATGTAGGTCTTTGGTTATTCAGGTCTCCTCCCACGTAAAATTGGAAGTGTCTTGGCAACATTTCAACGAAGTCTCATTCATCATCTTCAGGCGGGTGTTCTCGGCTTCGTGCTTCCAGGAGCAGGAAGCCGAGAACACCAGCCTAAAAATGATGAATGAGACTTCGTCGAAACGTCGCCAAGACACTTCCAATTTTACGTGGGAGAAGACCCGAATAACCAAAGACCTACATACAAACACCCGCGAAAACCTCAGGATATATATATATAGAGAGAGAGAGAGAGAGTTGGCTTTTAAAATATATATACAGCTTTATTAATCCAAATTGTTTTTAAATTCAGAATAAGAAAAAGAAATTCTTATTTTGTTTTCCTTTTTTCTCCTTAATACAGTAAATTGCTTACTTTAACCCTTATTGACACAGGGTTTGTCTCTATTTATATAAATTGCTATACATACATAACATAATTTATTCTGAACCATCTTCAAACATTATACAGATAAGAAAAAAAGCAACCTTTACTCCAAGAAGATTGCTTTTTCTCTTACTGTAAAAAACAAAGGTTACCCTCGGGAATGAGGATTAACATTACAAGCTTTAACACTTCCATTTGGAAATGATGTCTCATTAAATTCAGTGAAGCCTGCTCTTAGATAAGTGCCTGTGGAATTACAATCTGAACTGCATATTGGAATGTACACTTATCAAGAATTTACTGCAAAATCGAACAGAAATTATCTCCTTTTACTTAAAAAAAACATAAATATGTCCCCACATGGTTGCAGGAAAACAACATTTTCAAACATCTTTCAAACTTTTTAGCAAAAAGCTATGCCTCATATATTGATGCTGGAATAATAATTACAAGATAAAGCATAGCTCTTTCAAGAAACATACATTTATTTAGATTTGTTTAAATGTATGTGCACAGAATAGAGATTTACTTTCATATGAATTTGGACCCTGGATTCTTTTGGAATTATGGTAAATACTGTCTTCCTTGCTGCTGAAAGTATTCAGTGATAAATTTTAAAAAATGCAACAAGAAAAAATTCCATACATTTTTCATGCCTTGAGGAATGATGAGGGGCATTTACAGTTAATATATGCTTTAAGAGATCTCTATGTGTTTTATATTATTTTTTGAAATTGTTACATTTATTGTTAAAAGACTTTTTTTCATCACCATATGAGTAATAGATGTCTACTGTTTTAATTTTTTTTAATCTTACAAATATATAACTTTAAGTGTTTCATACTCTATTCTCAACCAGAAAGGCATTATTTTCAAATGCTTCCATAACTGGGCTGCAAAAATCTAGGTTACTACTAAACAGCTAAAATTAAAAATTAGAAAATTAGAAAACAAACTCTCCGCATTTGTCTTGGGGTCATTTGAGCTTTTGCAGCTCAGATCTTCTAGCACTGGAGATGACCTCACCATCCTCTCGACCTTCTGCCCTGAAATACTATATCTAAACTTTGATAGTCACAGCCTATTTAAGTGGAAAAATAATATTCATTATTTGAGGAAACTAAATGGCGACATACTTTGTTTGCAGGAAACACATATCAAAATACAAGATAAAAAATATTTAACAAATAACTAGGTGAAGAATTCACCTCAGTGGATGCAAAACAATATTAATAGAGTTGTTTTATATATAAAATCCCAATTTAAACCAAAGTTATAGATTTTTAGCTGTAGAAGTAGAATTTAATGGACTAAAATTAGTAGTGGTTTATGTTACAATAAAGATTTTTTTAAAATATCTCAAGGATCAATTATCTCCTTTTTCCTGGAAAAACTGATTGGCCAAATGATATAAACCATTTTCAAGAACTGATATGATATGGATTTTAAAATCTTGTCAAATAAAATTTCAGAAGTTGATATTTTGCCTGAATCATTTTCAGACCATAATCCAGTCCTTTTGACATTTAGAAAAAAATATTTGAATTATAGATTGAGATTAAACAAATCTATTTTGCAGAAGGAGGTGATCATAACTGTAAAAAGAAAGTGAATATTTTGATAATAATTTGGACAAACTTGACAAATTTAATGACTGTTTGAGATGCTAGTAAAGCAGTCATGAGGTACTTAATACAATACAATCATTCAGAGAAGAAGGAATCTCAGAAAAAGATGCAAAAGATAATAGATGAAATTAGAAATAGAGAGATTGAATTGCAGAAGTCATCAATAGATTATAAAATTCTACATCAATTTAAACTGCTATGCCAACAACTATCTATTGTTAACACATTCTATATTATTAGAAATAGAAACTAAACTAAACTACATAAAACAGAGGCATTTTGCATTTGCAAATAAACCAAGAAGATGGTTGGCATGTATACTGAAAAAGAGAAGAGAAAAGAAAAACATTGGGAAAATCCAAGTAGGTGAAATTGTAATAACAGATAAATCACCTTGAAATAGACATGCAAAAAATGTCTAGATGAAATGTCTAGATGATTACCTACAAAAACAACATTTATTGGAATTCTCGCAAGTTCAAAGACAACTTCTGAATGAAACAGGAACTATCTTTGTAATATCAAATATCAAACCCTAAAAAAAACCTGAAAATAGTAAAAATAGGTAAAGCAACGGATCCAGATTGTTTCACAAGCCAATAATTACAAATGTTTTGAAGAGCGTTCTTACAGCCATTGCAAAATATAATGAATTGCATATTACAGGGAACAAAGATGCCTCAATCTTGGAAAGAAACTAACATTGCATTACTAAAGGTAATCAAGATGTTTTGATGATAAAGCATTATAGACAATGATAAATTTTTTATTACAATATTGGCAGAAATATTGAAGAAAGTGCTTAATCCAGGAGGATCAATCTGATTCTTGCAAAGAGGCAACTGAGAAAACAGTATGAAAACTTTCTTGAATATTATTAAATATTTGCAATACAACAATGTGAAGCAAGCATAGTTTAATATTTCTAGATGAAGAGAAAAGTTTTGACAATTTAAATTGAGTCTTTACTTTTAAAGTTTTGGAAGATATGGGGTTTTGACAGAAATTTATTCAAGGGGTCAAAGCAAATAGTATTATTAAAGGAGACTCAACCAAGCCATGTGAAACACAAGGTAAGAATGTCTCTACCTTTGGTGTTCTGTATGCTGACTGCAGCAAGGATGCATTATGTACAAAAATGGAAAGATATAATAATCCCCATCTAGAAAGTTAGCATCACCCCTCTCCTAGAAGAATGAAATATTCTAGGAAATATTAAAAAGGCAGAATATTTCCCCTAAAAGAAAAAGAAAAATCTTAAAGAAAACGGAAACTCAGCCTCAACTCTCTGCCCCCAGCAGATATTTTGGTGCCAGCCTATCTACAAGACAAAAGACCTTCACCCTCAGGACATAATAGGATTAGCCTCTACCCATCTAGCATTAGAGCTCACCACACGGCACCTGGGGATATTACATCAGCCCAAAGTTCAACCAAATTTGATTCAGACAAACATGACTCCACATTGGAGTCTGACAACAACCAATATAATACATTTCTTGCACAGGAACAGGAAGCTCAAGGGCAAGGCCAAAGAGAGGTTATAAATCTCTCTCTCTCAAACCCATGTTGCATTAGGACTTCAAACCCATGTGGTTCTGCTTCACCAATAAACCATCTTTCCAATCACCTCCATGTTTCCAGTGTCTCTCTCCCCACTTGGAACTGAACCCAGATGGACATTTCTTCCAACACCTGTAAAGGAATAATGTGATGGACCTAGCAGAGCCAAATTAACTGCTTTAATCAAACAAAAGAATAATCCAATTTCATTTCTAGTTGGAAACTGCTTCTAGATTTTGTGCAGGGGAAGACAGGGGAAAAAATGAAATTCTGACTGGGATTTCCTGATCAGATAGGTCGGTTGTTATAGAATGGACGTTGGTCTTACCTGATACGTCTGTTCTCTAGAAGGAAGAAATGGCATTCAGCCGTGGGAGGAGACTTCCTCTTTTCTGTTGTGACCGAGTCTGCAAATTTATATATCTCTGCCCCCTGCTGGATAGCCTCCAGTGTTTAGGCGAGGGCGCCGATACAGACTAGAGTGTCTTCCTGAAAGATAAAGGAACAAATTAAAAGCACCAGAACCCCACTACCACCAGGGGAACAGGATCTTCCAAGGGTGGGTCTGAATGCCGTTTCTTCCTTCTAGAGAACCAGGTAAGACTAATGTCCATTCTCCTCCTCAGAAGAAACGGCATTCAGCCGTGGGACATACCAAAGCTTCATGTCTGTCAGGTGGGCCAAGCAGAAGGTCCTGGACGTCTAAGGCTTAGGGACAGTCTGAAGCACGCGATGTCCGAAGGCCGCATCAGCAGATGCAAAGGCATCGATTCTGTAGTGCTGGATGAAAGGGGAGAGGCTCGTCCAGGTGGCAGCACTACAAATCTCGTCTAATGAGGCCTGAGTGGCCCATGCAGCAGATATAGAGGCACTTCTCGTCGAGTGAGCCATAATGTTCACTGGCACTGGCAAGGACTGGCACAGATAGGCCGTCAAAATAGTGCCCCAAATCTATCTCCCCAACATAGAAGCTGAGACCTTGACTCCGATCGAAGCTGGCTGGTATGAGACAAAGAGGGCCTCCGTTTTGCAGAAGGGCGCTGTACGTGCAAGATAGATTTTAACCGCCCGTCATACGTCCAGGGTATGCCAGGAACATTCCAAATGATGAGACGGGGATGGACAAAAGTCCGGCAGGACCAGCTCCTGAGCTCGGTGAAAGGCCATGTTAACCTTTGGGATGAAGGCGGGGTCCAAACGGAGCATGACTCTATCCTTGTGAAAAATGCATAGGTCGCGACGAGTGGATAAGGCGGCCAGCTGCAACTGTCGGGCAATCGTAATCACTACCAAGAATGCTGTTTTGAATGACAGGAAATGTAGCGACACGATATGAAGAGGCTCAAACGGGGACAAAGTCAGGGTGGTAAGAACCTTGTTGAGGTCCCACGTGGGGTACCGATGCACTTTGGGAGGGCGCAGGTTTGTGGCTCCCCATAGGAAATGTCGAATGATGGGATGCCACGAAAGTGACAATTCTGACCCAAATGTCAAAATAGAAGAAAGTGCAGCCACCTGACGACAGAGAGTATTGGGGGCCAACCCCGACTCAAACCCAGCCTGGAGGAAATGAAGGACATCCACAATGGAAGAGGAAAGAGGAGCGACGTTGGACCAGCGGCACCAAGTTACAAAAGCAGCCCAAGTAACATTGTAAATATGATTTGTGGAGCTCCAGCGAGCCGCTTGTATGGTGGTGATGACGGATAGAGGAACCTTTGCTCTCAACAACAAGCACCACTCAACCTCCAAACAGTCAAGTGTAACCCCGTCGGGTCCATATGTCGAAGGGCCCCCTGAGTGAGAGTCAGTTGATCGTCTGGAATGGTCCACGGTTGGGATACAGATAGGGCTATTAAGTCCATGAACCAGTGTCTCTGCGGCCAATAAGAAGCTAATAAGGTGACCTCCACATATTCCTCCATCACTTTTTGAAGCACCCTAGATATTAAAGGAAGGGGGGGAAAGGCATATAAGAGACTGGAAGGCCACGGTGACCGTAAGGCATCAGTAGCCTCTGCTGACAGGTCTCGATAGCGAGAGAAATACCTAGGGACCTGGTGGTTGGCCGCCGAGGCAAAAAAGTTCAGGATCAGAATGCTGAACAGTGTCGTGATGTCCCGAAAGAGATGGTCCGGGATGCTCCACTCTGACTGGTCCAGACGATGTCTGCTGAGGGCATCCGCCTGGGAATTGGCCTCCCCTGAAATGTGATCTGCACAGATGGAGTGCAGATGAGTCTCCGCTCAAAAACCGAGAAGCAAAGTCTCATCCATAAGAGCCCTGGAATGAGTGCCCCCCATTCTATTAACATGGGCCTTAGCGGTCACATTGTCTGTGTGTACCAGCAGGTCGCGATTGGCGATTGAGTGTTGAAATGAGAGTAGTGCCAAACGAATGGTCCGTAACTCAAGGAGGTTGATACTTGGACACCGCTCGGTTGGAGACCACTGGCCTTGCACTATGACACTCTAGGTGAGCCCCCCAGCCAGACAGACTTGCATCGATCGTGATAGTCACTCTCACTGGCTCCTGGAAGGAGTTGGAGACAGGTATCGCTGGTGAGTTCCACCACCACAGGGAGGAGACCAGGGCTGGAGGGAGAGATACCCTGAGAAGGGAGGTACTGGAATGATCCTTCTGGTGGGGAAGGAGGAACCATTGAAGTCCCCAGCTGTGGAGGTGGGCCCAAGAAACAATACCAAAGGTCGAAACCATCTTGCCAAGGAGACAAGAAAGGTGAAGAAGGGACGATGTACGATCCGAGACACAACCCTGCACAAGGGAACAGAGACTAGACTGGCGATCTGCGGAGAGTGAGATTGTGGAGGCCATAGTGTCAATTACTGCCCCTAGATGCTGTATCACGGTGGAGGGAGACAATTTGGCTCTTTGGTCAATTTATAGAAAAATCATGTTGCTGTAGTACCTGAATGGTGACATTAAGATCTAGATGGGCCTGCTCAAGGGAGAACGACTGAATGAGAATGTTGTCTAAGTAAAATTGAATATGAACAGGTAAAGCCCGGATATGGGCGATTAAAGCCTCCATGATCTTTGTAAAGACCCGGGGGGCCAAGGAAAGGCCAAAGGGAAGTGCTGCATACTGATAGTGGCCCCCGAGATAGTGAAAACGAAGAAACTTCTGGAAAGAGGGATGGATTGGGACGTGAAGGTAGGCCTCCATTAAATCAATGGAGGAGAGAAAGTCCTCAGGCCTAAGGGCATCGAGAATAGATTGGAGGGTGTGCATTTTAAACCGGCGATTTTAAACCAGTTCAGTGCCTTAAGATCTAAAATAGGGCGCCACCCCCCCCCAAGGCCTTGCGGACCAGGAAAAGACAGGAGTAAAAGCCTTGGCCGCGTTCTACCGGGGGAACCCGTTGAACAGCGTTAATCTCCATAAGGTGGGTGATAGCCTGAGAGACTAAGGCCCGTTTAACACTGTCCCAGAATGTGGGACAAGAGAGAAAAACCGAAGGAGGAGAGGAGCAAAACTCTAAGGAAAGACCATATTGGATAGTGTTAAGAACCCATGAATCAGAGATTGAGTCTCACCAGTGAGATGCAAACAGGGCAAGACGTCCCCCTATAGGAGCACTTACTTCCCTCTATAGGGAAAATTACGCCCCCCCCTATAGGGAAAGTTACTTCCCTCTTCTATCCCTGCCACCCCAAAAGGAACGTTTTGGGGGAAACCTGTTTCCTTGTCTGACCTGAGAATCTTGTTGAGCCCATGGTTGAAAGGAACGCTGGTATCGAGAGGAGTCCGAAGAGAGGAGTCCGAAGAACGAAAGGACTGAGGCCGACTGTAAGGAAAAAAACGAGTCAGAACGGCAGGACACAGAAGGTAGAATCTTTCGACGATCCCTGATCTCCACCAACAAGGGCTCTAATGGGGCACCAAATAAGGCATCTACAGAATAGGGAGAGGCTGCCAGCTGCCACTTGCTCTTGACATCTGCCTGCCAATGGCGGAGCCAGAGCAGGTGTCAAGAAGTGACGGTTGATCCGATAGATTTGGCTGCAAACGGGGCTGAGTTCAAAGTGGCGTCTGCAGAATACTCTAAGGAAGCAGCGATCTTATTCAAATCTTGATGTGTGCGGGAGTCGGACGGAGAAAGACGGTCTTGAAGCTGCTTTATCCAGAGAAGGACCGCGAGGTCAGATGTCAGCGAAGAGGAGGCCTCAGGCATCATTTGAAATAGGGGTTCAGAACCTGGAGGTGGAGGAGGAGGACCCTGGGGGGTGTGATGATCTGGAGAAAGCTCCCTTCCATGTTGTAAAGGAGGCTCCAAATGTGGAGAGGAGGCCACTGGGATAGACAAAATGGCCGCTGGTCTTTGAGCCTTTAGAACGGCCTTTTCCAGGGCCCTGTGCCTGCAAAGTTCTTCTCGAGAAGGTTTAGTGACAGCAGAGGAGTTCTTTTTAGCCGCACACTTGGACGGTGATGGCATAGTAGAAGTACCTTCCCCAGGGTTGCTGGTGTGCCTGAGCCTCCCCCTTGTTGCAGCCGGAGCTCTCCTGGCATGTCTCATGGCGTCCACCATCTTGTAATGGCCGCCGAGCTCCACTAACAATTTAAGGGCTGCCTGTGAAGTTATCCTAGTAGGGAAATGAAGGAGCGCCTGGAACGATGGGGCAGAGGGGAAAGCACCCTGAGGGCAGTAAGGCACACTGGAGGAAATAGCACAGGCAGTGAGGAAACGCTTTACCAGCCTATAATTGAGCCGCTAGCCACCGGCAATCAAATGCAGCACAAAATGGCACTCCCACCCTCTCCACAGGCTGCGCCGTCAACACTGCTTGGCAAAAGCCGTTAAATCGCAGCGAAAAGCTCTCCGCTGTCTTGGGAGGCTGAGGGGCAAAAACGAAGGCAATTAGCTGGCCCCTTAAAGGAAACTGCCCAGAATGGCTCCTCGCTGCTGTGCGGCCATAGGTGGGCTCGGGTAAGGACCCTTCACTCCAATAACAACAAGACTAAGCTGATAACAGTCCAAGAGTCCAACAAAGCAGAAATCACTTCATGGAGGTCCATTAACAGTCAGAAGGTTGAAAAAGCCGAAAAAACAGTCCAAATAAATTCAGTGAAAAAGACTCAGCCAGGAAGACATTACTGTCAAGCAAAGACCGAGTCTGGAGGCTATCCAGCAGGGGGCAGATATTTAAATTTGCAGACTCGGTCATAGCAGCAAAGAGGAAGTCTCCTCCCACAGCTGAATGCCGTTTCTTCTGAGAAGTGACTAGTATATTCTAAGCATGCAAAAATAAAAATTGAGATGATAAACTTATTCCCTTTATTCTACTGTGTTGAAAAGAGTTGGAAATTAATGCTTTTTTGTTTTTTTCCTTTTATCCCAAACTTTTCTGTTCTTCTTTTCTAATGCCCCACTTTCCCATTACCTCTACTTTATATTTTGATAATTTAAATAAAATTATTAAAAAAGATTAATAGGACCAAAAATACACTGTAACCTCAAGTGTTAAGAAAGCAATTCTTATTCCATTAACTTCAAATAACTAATTCAGAGTAATTAGTTATTACTCTTAAACAATACAGTTGGCAAATTTTCCAAAAGTATTAATAATGATGATGATACATTTTAATAAACAAAAACTTACAAAACTAAATGAAAATTGTATTGTTCACGTGAATGTATCATTAAAAATGAAAAAGCAAAAAAGCAAACACAATAGAGAAAATGGGAACGCCTGGAAAAAACCTGGAACATCTGGGGGGGGGACCTGTTTTTTTAAAAAAAATTCTCCATTTTTTGTTTTTGTTTTTCTAAAGCTGTTTGAAAAAAACAGGGGGGAAAACTATTTCCCCCCCAATTTTTACATTTTTTCCCCAAGCCTTTCCATCTCTATCATTGTATGGAAAGATGTGCATGTGTGTTGTGGTGTGTGTGTATGTGTGTATGTACACACACACACACACACACACACACACTCCTACATACAAACATAATTCATATATCTGGTATTGAATAGTACAGTGTACTATTCTGCACACATAGCAGTTGGGGATCTGTGCATTGGTATGTATAATCTTTACAAATTCCCAAACTAATAATATATTGTTTGTCAATCTTGTTTTTCTGTTCTTTTTCATCTCGTAGTATATTATGCATTTTACATAAACACTAAGTGCAAAATAAAAACAATAATGTTATTGGCCTGCTGTGCTACTCAGAAAAAAAATCATTCCCTTTACTGAGATAAAGAATGAGGGTATGAGCAATTCTTTTTGGTGGGGAGCCAGATTACTGCTTCATAAAGTATCACAACAGTATCATTATCTCATAATCACTATTTTGCTTGCAGCCATATAGATACTTCTAACCCTTAACAGTCTTTGTTCTTGTATCTTATTCAATCTCCCATCCCATGCTGTGAAATTAGCATCTTCCATTTTCACTAGTGCTTAAAGTAATCACAAGTTAAAATCACAAACCTTTGAGAATTGTTCATGTCTGTAGTTATCCATGCAAGCCTTTGAAGTTTATAATAAAACTTAAAAGCAAATAAAATAAAATAAGCAATAAACAATAAACAAAGGACAAATATTTTATATTTATTTTTATATTATTGTGGTTGTAAAGAAAACATACTGTAAGATAAATGATAGTGTATATTATAAAATGGCTACACCCATCTATATCTCCCAGGGAAAAAAGTAGAATTTTGGTATTACACAATCTGCATGTTTGTGTAATATGCATGAATTTTGATATAACTATTCAGCTAGTTTGCATAGTTCAAATGTAATAAACTATCAGGAAATTGAATAGGGATTTGACATGCACAAAGGTTTGGAGAGATAATAGGTTATCAGCATGTTCACGAAGTGTGAAATTATACTATGACCATAGTATTTGAAGTTAATTCTCTGAGGAGACACCAAAGAAGAAAATACATTTATAAAGAAACAAATGCTTCATGAATCATTATGTAGTCATACATTTTTGCAGTATCTGACATCCTACCATCAAGCTCCCTATCCCAAGAAAATACAATGTAACAAAAACTAGCACTATGATGCTCCAAGATATTTATATATTCATCTAAGTTTCGGAACATAACTTAGATGAATATAAGAATTAGTTCAAATTTTATAATTGTTTTAAATTATAACTGACACTATTTTAGCAAATAAACATAACATTGGTTTCAGGATAGAATTTTACGCTAACATTTAAACTTATACCTATTGAAAATCAAAGGTAAATAGATCAATAGAGTATCTTTGGACAATACTGGCTGCCTAAGACTAAGAAACGGAGATAAGCACTGCTTATGTCTTAAAATCAGACATGAGTGATCATGGGAAACCTTTATCTTTACCTTTTAAACTACCCTGCCTTTAGTAAAATTAATTTTGCATTTGACCTAAACAGATGTAAAGCAAAGAAAAGATAAAGTCAAGTCATAAGATTCACTTAGCAACTATTTCACATAACTGAGTTGTCACTCCTAATTTTGGTCACTAAACAAGGATCACTTGTATTATAAAACAGGTGTTTTAAAGAAGCATTTAGTCCTATTACATTTCCAACAAAATGCTATTTTTGTATGTCTATACAATATAATGGAATCCAATCAATTCTAAACATTTTTTGTGGTATAAGCCATAACTTTTGGTTCATTTTCATAAAAGTTACTACCATACTGGCATGGTAGTTTCATCTCTCTTTTATATAGAAAATTACACAATGATGTTAAATATTACTAGTTGAACAATATGTGCTGTGTGATAAAAATAAATTGTAGAATTGGCAATATGCCTGGATTCACTATCTTGAAAATAACCAAACATAAACAAAAATGAATACGGAAAAAAAGTGCCAGCATCAAGCCTTTTAAACTGATGTTTCCATAACAGAACTGTATGCCAACTCATACTTGTTCTGTGGCAGATTCCATAGAATGAAACACAATCAAGCTTATTGAGTATTACATTTTAAAACAGGATAGAAGTTTTATCAATCTATGGATCTAATCTTGAAAATTAACACAAAATGTAGTTTGAAAACACATGAAATATTGAACTTGCATTGATCAGTTGAGGTTTTGAGCTTTTGTAAAGATCTTTCTCTTTTCCAAAATTTCCTTAGTAAAATTAGGTTAAACATACTTTATTTTTACTAGAACCCCACTTCAAAAGAAACTTTATCGATTTCTGGAAAAATAGATGTAAAATGTCTTCTCTTGTAGTAACACAGAGGAATTGCATGATACTAATATTTAAACTAACTTAACTTTTCCTTCTTCCTAAAGAAATTTTAACCACAGGATTAAAACAAATGATCAATCTCAACTGGAAAATCAATTCCCAATGGACATAGCTATCTGAAATATATTCTTCGTCAATTTAGCCAGGTTTGATTGCCTTGAAGTGTTGTCAATTCCAATCATACACAGATTTTTCAGGAACAATTATGAATCTAAATAAGTAATTTTTTATCTAAAATATTATGACTGGCTTGAGTAATTGTCTTGTAGGCAGCCAATCAATCCTCATATTGAGTCATTTTTTCTTGCATCTGTTTTAAATCATATTGAAGTTCTGCAAGACCTTGTTAAATTAGCTTTAAGACTTGTACCTGAGCCAGGATTTATTTTAACAAAGCAGAAGTATCTTCTTCCACCATTTGTCTGGCACAGCAGATAGTGGCACAGTTGAACTTGAGCCAGCTGTTGAATGCTTAGATTTAGTTGCCATTCCAATAGTTCATGAAATTCAAACAATGTCTAATAAAAAGCTTTTTTTATCTAATGGTCAAAGTCCTTATGGATGTCCAATAATTCAAGAGCTTGAAAGCATATTAATCAGTAAAGGAAACAGACATACAGTAAACATACCACAGCATCTGAAAGAGGAAGTCACTTCTATCTGGGATGGTTGTCCTCTTTCACTGAAGACAAGAACACACACATCCACCTAGCTAGCCAGATCAGCTGAATCAATCCTGACCATTATTGGGCTGATGAACAGTATGTCACAGCCGGATTGTTATGACATAAAAGGGGCAATGTTTCTAAACCAATCAGAAAAGGCTTATACTTCAAATAACTGGAAAAAAGGGTAAAACAATCCATTATTGTATTTTTTTAAAATAAAATACATGGAATACAACAGGATGTTCAGAGAAATAAAATAATAGTTTTAAAATGTTTCTGACAGAATTCAAAATGTCAAACCATCAACCTTCAATTTGTCAAGCAAGAATAGTGTTATTACAGTTCTCAAGGTAAAAGGCAGCTTTAAAAGTCATTAAAGTGCACAGTAAGCATCACGTTGATGGAAGAAATATTCCTTCCTCCACAAAGTAACCAATATACTTTGAAACAAACTGAAGCATGCTATACCAAATGGACCTAAAGTCTAAGACTGTCACTGCGTTTTTATATTTACCAGCAGAGCTATTATTTCTGAACTGTCAGACTTACCGTAGTTTGCCAAATTTCTTATCAGCACTACTGCGCATGTCTTGCATTCTTTTACTTCTTCTAGAAACTTTCCTTTGTTCTCCAGCCAGCTAAGGTCAGCCTGGGGATTCTTTGCCAACATGTAATCTAATTTAGATAGTGAGATGTTTTATTTTCTTTACAATAAATATGAGTTTAATTAGAGAAAGTTTCTTCGGTTTATTGATCAAAGTATACAGAAGGGTAAAAGTCACGATCCAACTCAAAATGAGGACAATTACCCCACACAAAGTAACGGGGCTGATTGCCGTTCTGACAAAGACAATATAAAATGGAGAAGTGGACTTCCAGTTGGCGCTGCAAGGACACAGACAGGGAATTAGCGGACTCTTCAGAGCCCCGTGAAAACCCCGTCTGCCAAGCACCCATCGGTAGGTCTTTGGACCTACCCTGTCTATAGGGATAGGAGGATAGAGAGGGGCCCCTTGGATGGCCGAGAGGAACGGGCAGGCTCCTCAGGGCTGGAGGCTTGCCCTCTGCGCCGGCGGCGGTAGAATGGCGGCTGCCCTGAGACCGCAGCAACTGGGATACAAGAATGCGCAGGAGGAGAAGAGGAGAAGCGGAGAGCGGAGCCAGGAGTTTGTATGCCGGGTGTGTAGATATCAACCCAGGCATGAATTGCCCACAAATGCTGAATTACAATTAGTCTGCCTCAGCCTTAACAGCAGCTAAGAACTTTTGGGGCACAAAGACAAAACCCCCGTTGATGGATAACATAAATTACGGACTTTTTGGAAATGTCTGACTACAGATCTAGATATATTTTTTCTTTATTTTTTGGTGGTTAAATGAGATTGGACTATGTTTAAGAGAGAGGAAGGAGAAGAGGAAATAATTATGTCTTCAAAAGCAAAGGGAAAAGACAAATGGAGACGGATAAAATGGTTGCCAGCTGAAAAGTGAAAGTGTAAATTCCAGGCTGCTTGATACTTAAAATGAGAAACTTTGTTACTTGTTATTTAAACTTGACTATTTTGAGGAAAAGACTCATAGAACTTGATTTAGGGTACATAATCTGTTCATTGGAGGCTTTATTAAAGATTAGAAAGAAGAAGAAATTAAATGGAACAATGAAAACTGAACTAATAAACGTGGCAATAAAAGAAGGGTGTGGCAATAGAAAAAGGACATGATGATACCATATATGGAATAGCTTCAGAATTAACTTCGTAAAACTTATAACTTTGATGACATTGAAATAGAAAAGATACATGTTTGGACAGATTGGAGAAAGGAATGATGGAATATATTATGTAACAAGACAACAAAATATTATATTTTGATTTAAATGAATGTAAGAGTTTCTGGGTGATTGAATAATGCTAGGAGATACTTTTTTTCTTTTTCTTCTTCTCTATGCTCTCTATTTCTTTCTTTTAGTATCTTTCTCTTTGTTCTTTTTCCCCTCTCTATTTTCTTTTTTAATCCATTTGACTTTTTTTGTTATATTTCTAATCTCTTTCTTTTTCCTTTTTCTTTTTTAGTGTTGCCTTATTTTTTGTATTTCTTTTATTGTAATTATTATTATTATTGCTATTACTCTTGCCTTTTTTCTATTATTATTCTCACATAAATATGTAAACAATTTGATTAAGAAATAAGAGTATAAATGATTGACGAAAAACATGATTTTTGGATGTTCTAATGACTTTTTAAACTTTGAATTTTTAACTAGCACTACCTACAGATTTAATAATTTGGAAAAAATTGTTTACATTTAAAGGCGTTGGATGTCAAAAAAAATTATTTATAGAATTAAGAACTATAAAAAAATGATCTTAAAGTGTTTCAAAATGTTTCTTACTGAAAATAAGAAATAAGCATGGAGTGGGAGAAAACTTAAGAGAGAATAGGAGATAAGGTATTTATTGAAATATACTTTTATCTTAAATTGGTAAGAGATATGGAGGAGAATAAACAATATTGGTAATACATTCTGAAGTAATTTGAAGCTAAGCAACTGAATAAGAGATAAATGTTATGAATTAGTTAAATAAATGAATTTAGGAGTGGAGGAAAGCATCATACTGGAGAACAGTTAAAGTAAATTGGAAACCAGTTAAAAATAAAAATAACAGTTAGGAGTGGAGGAAAGCATGTGCTGGAAAACAGTTAAAGCAAATCTGTGAATCAGCCAAAATACTGAGTTAGGAGTGGAGGAAAGCATATACTAGGTAACAGTTAAAGCAAAATTGTGAACTAGCCAAAAAATAAAAAGTTAGGAATGGAGGAGACTATACCTGGGGATCAATTGAAATAAAGTTGTGAACCAGTTAAAAATAGGGGTAGGAGCGGAGGAAAGCATTGCTGGAAGGCAACTACTTGAGTTGTGAACCAGTTCTATAATAGATTTAGGAGAAGTTAAGGAGAAGGTTGGTGTGCAATTAAAATTATACAATAAACCAGCTAAAACAATTAAGGTAAGGAGTGGAGGAAAGCATTGTGGAAAGCAACTGATTAAGATGTGAAGCAGCTAAAAAATAAATTTAGGAGGAAGTGAAAGAGATTTTACTGGAGAATAGAAGCTAAACTGTGAACCAGTTTAAATAAATACAGACAGGAGTATTGGAAAATACAGCTGGGAAATAGATATTTAAACTACGAACCAGTTAAAAATTAGATTCAATAAAATATGAGAATAAATTTGAAGTAAATAAAATAAAGTATTGTGGAAATAACAAAATATAAAAGGAAATGTTGACTGTTTATGAAATGACTTTGAGAGAGGAGGAAAATATAGATTTGAGGTCATGGGTTTTAAGATTGAGGAATATATACAAAATATTAATTGTTAAAATGATAAAGATTTAGAACAGGGTTTATTGTATAAAATTTGGGTGTAATAGTAGAATGATAAATGTTTAGAATAAGATTTTTTTTTCTTTTTTCTTTTAAGATGTAACTGGAAAAAATTTGGAACAAAATTGATTGAGAGAATGTGAATAATTGTATTCATTTTATGCCGGACCAAACCTTTGCTTTAAAAAGATGTATTTTATGTTTTATGTTTGAAAAAAAAAATTGGAAAAAAAATATATAAAATGGAAAAGTGTAATTCAGACTGAATTAAAAAAAATGTCCCTGAGGATGTCTTGTGACGAGTGAGGATTTAATAAAAACTGACATTATCTTTGGCTTCCATTCTGGTGATGAACAACAAGGCAGTCCAAAAAGCCCTTAACTGAGTATTCAATAGAAGAAAGTAAATTATAAAGCTATGTTTAAGATAGTATTTAACCTTAGTAATGTAACATATTCATATTACTATTTCAGAATATGGAAAGCTTATCGTTTTATGCTTTTATTAGTACTATTTCTAGCTAGCATGCCAGTGTTTGAGATTTAAATAGAAGCTTTTGAAAAAAAACCAAAAGTACTTCCTAGGAAATACTTTTTAAAAATAGGAAAAAAATTATAGAGGCAGTGCTTTTCAATTATTTGAATAAGATGGTATTGCTTCCTAGTTAATATGTATTTTGTTTTAATGTAAGAAAGCTACAAGGAAATGTGAGAATTGTATCATTCTCATCTAATTATAATGAAGAAATATGTCAGTGACTTAGGCTGACTTAAAATCAAACTATGTTACACACGAAAAAGCACAAAGCAGTTGCTTTGATCATTTGTTGCAGTAGTGGGTTTCACTTACCTTCGCTACTAGTTTGGAACCGTGAACGTGCGTGTGTGTGCGGGTTGCTTCGCTCAAGTGCAGCACTTCTGCGCATGTGCAGAGCCTGTGCATGTGCAGAATCTTCTGCACATGTACAAAGGATCCATGATGATATCCAGAAAAATGGGCAGAGCCTCCAGCCACCGTCACTACCAGTTCGCCCAAACCAGGGTGAACCAGTAGAAACCCATCACTGATGTTAGTTGTGAAGTCGTGTCCAATACATTGCAACCCCGTGGACAACTTTCCTCCAGGCGTTCCTGTCCTCTACCATCCACCAGAGACAGAGGTGAAATTTACTTACCTTTTGTACTGGTTTGCCAATGTATATGCGGTGTATGCATGTGCGCTCCGCTGGCGTGTGCCATCATCTATGCATGCACAAAGCCTTCTGCACATGCATGGGGGCTTAAAATGTTGCAAAAAGCAATGTCATGATGTCCGCGTGGGTGGGCAGAGCCTTCTGCAGCCACCGCTACGGGTTCACCCGAGCCGGATAGAACCGGCTGGATTTCACCCCTGCCCGGAGACCATTGAAGCTCATGCCAACTGCTTCACTGACTCCATCCAGCCACCTCATTCTCTGTCGTCCCCTTCTTCTTTTTCCCTCAATCATTCCCAGCATTAGGCTCTTCTCCAGTGAGTCCTTCCTTCTCATTAACTGGTCAAAGTATTTCAGTTTCATCTTCAGGATCTGGCCTTCTAAAGAGCAGTCAGGGTTGATCTCTAGGACTGACCAGTTTGATTGCAGTGCAGTCCAAGGGACTCGCAGGTGTCTTCTCCAGCACCATAGTTCAAAGACCTCAATTCTTTGACTCTCAGCCTTCCTTATGATCTAACTTTCATAACCATACATTGCAACTGGGAAAACCATAGCCTTGACTACACGCACTTTTGTTAGCAGGGTGATGTTTCTGCTTTTTACTATGCTGTCTAACTTTGCCATAGCTTTCCTCCCCAGGAGCATCTTTTAATTTCTTGGCTGTAGTCCCCATGTGCTGTGATCTTGGAGCCCAGGAAAATAAAATATGTCACTACCTCCATTTCTTCCCCATCTATTTGCCAAGAATTGAGACAGCCGGGAGCCATGATCTTAGTTTTCTTAATGTTGAGTTTCAAGCCAACTTTTGCACTCTCCTCCTTCAGTCGCATCAAGAGTCTCCTTAGTTCCTTTTCACTTTCTGCCATTAGAGTGGTATCATCTGCATATCTGAGGTTGTTGATATTTTTCCTGGCAATCTTAATTCCAACTAGTGATTCATTTAGCCCTGCCTTTCTCATGATGTTCTCTGTATATAAGTTAAATAGGGAGGGTGGCATTATACAGCCTTGCCGAACTCCTTTCTCAATTTTTAACCAATCAGTGATTCTGCATCCAGTTCTCACTGTTGCTTCTTGACCCACATATAGGTTTCTCAAGAGACAAATAAGATGGTTTGCTACTCCCATCTCTTTGAGAACTTGCCATATTTTGGGATCCACACAATCAAAGGCTTTATTATAGTCAATGAAGCAGAAGTAGATGTTTTTCTGGAACTCTCTAGCTCCTCCATGATCCAACATATGTTAGCAATTTGATCCCTAGTTCCTCTGCCTCTTCAAAATCTTGCCTGCACTTCTGGTAGTTCTCGGTCGACATACTGCTGGAGCCTAACTTGTAGGATTTTGAGCATAATTTTGCTAACATGTGAAATGACTGCAGTAGTTTGAGCATTCTTTGGCACTGGAATGTAAACTGTCCTTTTCCAATCCTGTGGCCACTGTTTTCCAAATTTGCTGGCATATTGAGTGTAGTTCTTTTTCTCCATTGTCTTTTAAGATTTTGAATAGCTCAGCCAGTATACTATCACCTCCACTAGCTTTGTTGTTGCTCAGACTTCCTTAGGCCCATTTGACTTCACATTCCAGGATATCTGGCTCAAGGTCAGTGGCCATCCCATCGTGGTTATCAGGGGCATTAAGTTCATTCTTGTATCCTGTGTAATTTTGCCACCTCTTAGTCTCTTCTGCCTCTGTTAGGTCCCTGCCATTTTAGTCCTTTATCATGTCCATCTTTGCATGAAACATTCCCTTCATATCTCCAATTTTCTTGAAGAGATCGCTCGTCCTTCCTATTCTATTGTTTTCTTCTATTTCTTTGCACTGTTCATTTAAGAAGGCATTTTTATCTCTTCTAGCTATTCTCTGGAATTCTGCATTCAATTGAGTGTATTTTTCTCCTTCTCTCTTGCCTTTTGCGTCCCTTCTTTCCTCAGCTATTTGTAAGGCTTCCTCAGACAGCCATTTTGCTTTCTTGTGTTTCTTTTTCTTTGGAGTGGTTTTAGTTGCCACCTCTTGTACAATGTTGCGATAGTTCTTCAAGCACTCTGTCTGATCAGATCTAATTCCTTCAATCTATTTGTCACCTCTATTGTATATTCATTAGGGATATAATTTAGTTCATACCTGAATGGCCTAGTGCTTTCCCCTACTTTCTTCAATTTAAGCCTAAATTTTGCCATAAGAAACTCATGATCTGAGCCACAGTCAGCTCCTGGGTTTGTTTTTACTGACTGTGTAGAGCTTCTCCATGTTGGTGGGAACTGCAGTCAGGCATGGGTTAGCTTGTCTGTTAGCTGTTATGGACTAAGTCTGCAGAAAACGTTAAGTCCTGCCTCTTCCTGTTAGCCTCCAGTTTTTTGACTCGATCCATCTGGACAGACGGGTCTCTCTCAGCGAAAACTGGTTTTTCTGTGGCTTGACTTTGCAGACCTGGCATCTGCCATTTTGAAACACTTTGCCATTTTGAAATAATGCGGCTAGAGTCCCAACCACTACTCACTGCACCTTCAAATTGTGCCCTTGTCAATTTCGAACAACAACTGGCAGAAAACAATGAAGGCGAATAAAGATTGCTTGCCTCCAGGCAAAAATGTGATCAGTCCAGCGCGGTAAATAGCTCCTCATGCCAAATTGCTGCTGAGCAATGGCTGTAAACGCAGCTACAATGCCCGCAATTAAAACCTCTGATGACCAGGAAGAAGCAGGATCAGTGCGGGTCAGTGCCGTGGAGCAAATTCATGAGCACTGCCCATTAGACTGCCAGCCAGCAGTCTCGAGCCACCACGCGGGCCTTCAGCGGAATCGGACACAAAAGTCCTTCACATTGGAAAATGCCAATCCGATCTTCAGGATGACTGAAATTTAAAGTTTGCAAAACTGCGGTCTAACAAGGCTAAGAGAAAGGAGACATGACTGTCCAAGCAGACCAAGTCGACAAACTGAAGAGCAGAAGAAGGGCAGGGCCTAACACAATTGCAGACTCGGTCCTGATTGGCTAACAGATGGAGTCTACCCATGCCTGACTGCTGTTTACACCAAGGAGGAGAAAATCCAGGATCCAATTCTAGCATTAATTAATAGTCCTTCTATGCAAAGGGAGACAGGAATAACATTTAATGAAGAAATGCAGGAACTGTTAACTGATAAAAGAGACTGTTTCATATTCTGGCCTACTTTGAAGAGCCGAAACTCTAGAAGATATGAAAATGAACGTCCCTGTGATAATTATAACATGCCAGACCATGCTAGGCATCTGAATAGATGGATGCTGATAGGTGGATGAATTATTTCACCTTGGATCAGAAGCTGCACCATTTTTAGTGCTGTCTTTTTGTCTGCTAAATATAATGTATGTAACTTTGTTCAGAGACTGTCCAGGAATTTATTAGGGAAATTTCTCTAAAAATCTGGTATTATATTATCAAGAACTCTCTTGGACAAGACATATTTTTGTTAAATCATAATTTTGAATATGGTAGATATGCATGATGAATTATTATATCAATTTAAATTAATGATAATCTTAGACAGATTTTATAATATAGGGAGTCCTTGATTTATGACAATTGAGTCCAAAATTTCTGTTGCCAACTGAGGTTAAGTGAGCTCATTTGTTAAGTGAGTTTTGCTTAACTTTGTGACCTTTCTTGCTACAGTTATTAACAGGATTCTCAAGGGAATCTGGCTTTTGTTGACTTTGCTTGTCAGAAGGTGGCAAAAGGTGATAATATAATCCCAGATCATCAGAAATGTCAGAACCCAGATTGTCAGAAATGTGAATCAATTGCCAAGAATCTGATCATGTGACCATGGGGTTGCTGAAATGGTCATAAATGTGAAAAACAGTCATGTCACTTTTTTCAGTAAAAGCAGTCACTAAATATACTGCTGTAAGTCAAAGACTACGTGTACAAATGCAAATATGTATACTGTACACATAGTCCTCAATAGAAGCCTAGAAACCACAGGCCATGAACAGTCCACTCATTCTGAATTTCAACAGCAACTATCCACTGTCACACAAAAAGAGTTGCATCAGAACATTATATGGCAGGGTGGGAAGCCACTGTAGTATCCACCAAACCAAACAGCTGGAGAGCAGGTACCTATGTAAATAATTCAAGCACAATGGGTACCCACAATCATTTGTTACAAGATGTCTACAGGGAGAGAAAGGAAGAAACAAGGTACAAGATCCATCACATGGTAAGCCCTGCCATATATCAAAAATATTTTGGAAGCTGTAAAACACTTCACACATGGGCATCGCACACTGCCCAGAAGCTACCATATGAAGATAAATTATACATTGTAAAGTATCTCCTTGAAGGTGGGAGATACTTCCAATGTAATCTACCGAATCCCTTGCATTGATTGTTGCTGTGACTATGTAGGACAGATGGGAAGGAAGCTAACCACCAGATTTCAAGAACACAAATAAACAGTCAGATGAGGAGACCTGAACTCATTGTAGCTTCACACTGCAATGAATAAGGATATACATTCAATTTGCAGCTACTCAGATTGTTGAACGAGCAGGCACAAAAACAGCTAGAGAAGTGTTTGAAGCCTGAGAAATGGGCCACTAATTAGTCAACAGGAATGCTGATTTACCACCAGCTTATCAAGTACTTAAAAAGCAAGGGCGGGGCAGCACAAGCAAGCAACAGGCACTTAATAGCAATCATCAACGCACCCCAATCAACATCTAAAAAGCCACACACAGCAGGCAACATATAACCCCCACACACAGAACAGCACACATTGTTCTGAGAGAAGTTCCCTGCAGATGGTGTCCAGCATGAGTCCAAAAACTCGAAAGACAAAATTTCTGGTCCCAGTGACTGATCCAATTGAATCCTACAGTATACAAATATATGATTATTTTAACTTTGTTGAATCTTTGACAGAGAAAAACTGTTAAAATGATCAGTGTTTAGCAAGAGAGGCAAATGATATACATGTCATTTAATATGAATATGGAAATTTCAGTCTGAAAGCTGGAGAGAAAAAAGGTTGACAATAGTAAGGTTGAACTAGATTATTTGGTGTAGTTTTCTAATTGTACAATTACTTGATTTTCTAAAATTATATGAAAATAAAATTCTTTAAGTACCTTAACAATTTACATCTTAATCTGAGAATTGACTAAAAATTATCACTGTCATTCTGAAATTAAATTATGAGTTTTAATCCTACCTGCAAATATACTTTTCATGGACAATCATTACCAAAAATCACCCTTGGCTCCCCTATTTATTTTTTCAATTTTATTCTTAACTAAATAAAGGAGATTTAATTTTACATCTTTCCTAATAAAGTTGTATCTTAATCTCAAAGCATTTTACATGCACATGGTACATATACATAATATGTTTTCATATTTTCTTAAGTCTTTTTCTTTTCTTCAGAATATGTTGAGCATAGGTGCTCTGGAATAGATGCACTATTTAATTCTATCAATTTGAAGCTGCTATTACCCCTACAATAAAATGGGTTTATCAAACTGAATTTGATAAACCAAAAGGAATTAGCCCAAAAAATAAAAATGGTGAAACAAATTATTTTGAATACGCAAATAAAACAGCCAGATGGTTAGCCTATAAACTGAAGAAAGAGAGGAATAAAAAAATGATACATCAATTGAGAGATGACAATGGGGAAATCCAATATAAGAGGTCAAAAAAAGAAATCATTAAGAAATTTTATGCGAATTTATATAAACAAAAAGAAATAGAAGAAGAAAAGATAAAACAGTATATAGAAAAATCTGAAATGCCAAAAATCACAGAAGACCAAAGAGAAATCCTCAATAGACCAATAACTAAATTAGAATTAGACAAAGTTCTGAAAAAGTAAAAAAATAATAAAACACTGGGACCCGACGGCTGGCCGGTAGAAGAATATAAAACAATGCAAGAAGTACTGGGAGAAAATATGTTGATGTTTTATAACGAAGCCATGGAGAAAGCCAAAATTCCAAAGACATGACAGAAGCGATAATTACAATAATTCAAAAGAAGATACAGATCTCCAGCAAATTCAAAATTACAGACCTATCTCATTACTGAACACCAACTAAAAAATATTTGCAGCAATTCTGGCTGAAAGAATTAAATCAGTACTAAATGCATATATACATCCAGACCAAAATGGATTTCTGCCGGGACGCCAAATAAAAAATAATATGAGAATAGTACTTAATACTTCAGAGTATTATGAATCACATCCAGAGAAACAGGTTTTTCCTGATGCTCAAAAACCGTTTGACAACCAAAATTGGAAATTTATGATCAGACAATTACAAAATATGCAAATTGGCAAAAAAATTGGAAAAATCATAGAAGAAATTTATACTAATCAATCAGCAAAGATAATTATGAATGACGACATTACAGATAAATTTAACATAACAAAAGGAGTCAGACCAGGCTGCCTGCTGTCTCCTTTACTGTACATTCTATCATTGGAAATTCTGCTGAAAAAAATTACAGAAGGTCAAGAAATTGAAGGTTTAAAGATCAATAAAGAAGAATACAAAGTCCAGGCCTTTGCTGATGACTTAGTGTTTTTAACAGAAAATCCTATGGAATCTATACCAAATTTGTTTTAAAAAATAGAAGAATTAAGAGAAGTGGCCGGACTAAAAATTAATAAAAGCAAATCAAAACTAATTGTAAAAAATCTTACGAAAAATCAAGAAAAAGAATTATCAGATAGTATACAAATCCAAACAATGAAAAAAATAAAATATCTAGGAATTTGGTTGTCCACAAGAACTTCAGCAATAAAAGAAAATAATTATGACAAACTAATAGAACAAACAAGGAAGGATTTAGAAAAATGGAAAAACTTACATATCTCACTCGTAGGAAGTATTTTGGCTTTTAAAATGACTATACTGCCTAAATTTTTATACCTGTTCCAGGTTATTCCAATAAAAATAGATAAATCGTTCTTTGAAAATTTGAATAAAATGACCTCTAAATTTATATGGCAAGGGAAAAGGTCACGAATAAAATTTAAGCTCCTTCAGGACACAAAAGATAGAGGAGGAGCCGCACTCCCAGATTGGGAGACATACTACTAAGCAGCAGTACTGTCCTGGGTTAAAGACTGGATAGAATTAAAAAATCTTAGAATTTTAACAATTGAGGGACACAAACTTCAAATTGGTTGGCACTCCTTCATCTGGGACGAAAAATACAAAACACATTCATATTTCAAAAGACACACAATAAGAAACTCATTACTACAAATTTGGCTCAAAAGTAAAAAACAGCACTATATGAAAATACCAAGTTGATTATCACCAGTAGAATCAATTAGACACCCAAATCTAACAGATAAAACAAAAATAATTAGATATAAAGATTTAATTGATTATCAAGGTAAATTTAAGACAAAGCAACAATTGGAGACAGATTTAGATAGGGAAATAGATTGGTGGACTTATACTCAAATACAATCTAAATATAGAGAATACATAAAATATATGAAATTCATAAACAAAAACAAGAAATAGATAAAATTATATTAGATTCAGAAAACAAATTAATTAGCAGAATCTACAAATTTCTTTTATGCTATAAAATGGAAGAACAGACAGTTAAGGAAACGATGATTAAATGGGCTCAAAATATTAAACATACAATAAATTTGGAAAAATGGGAAAAGTTTTGGCAAGTAAATATAAAATTAGCGAGAGCAGTGGCGTTCAAGGAAAACCAACTGAAAATGTTTTATAGGTGTCACATATCTCCAACCAGACTGGCAAAAATACAGCCCAAAAATAGCCCAATCTGCTGGAAGTATAAGAAGACACAAGGAACCTTTTATCATTTATGGTGGACATGCCCAGCAGCAAAAAAGATTTGGTCTAATATTAAAAAATGGTTGGAACAAATAACAGAAACACAGATAGATAAAGAACCAGAAAAATTTTAGCTAGGAATTTTTAATAAACCATATCCTAAGGATATCAAATATCTTATAATTCACATACTAACAGCTGCAAGAATAATATATGCAAAAAATTGGAAGCAAGAAAGAATGCCAAACGAAACAGACTTAATAGAAAAAATTATAGAATGTGCTGACATGGATAGGTTAACCAAAGAAATACAAGAAAGAGAGGAATCAGATTACTATAAAATATGGAATAAATGGTATAATTGGTTAAAAATTAGAAATGAACAAAAAATTTAGGGGGAAATATTACCGTTATAGAAAATGTCACCAGACTAAGGAGGGATGAAGAAATATATAACAAGCAGAATGTTACTTGGAAATAATGCTTAAGAAGGAAACATAATCTTTTTTTGTTTATATGTTGTATAAATGTTTAGATGTGTATGTCATATTATGTTCTTTTTTAATATTTGTACTCTAATAAAAAATTATTTTAAACTAAAAAATAAATAAATAAAATGGGTGGGAAAGGATTGACACTAACCATAATGGAAGAACAGATGGTAAAAATGATAGAATTTGCTGAGATGGCTAAATTGACAGTTGTGAACAGAGAAAGACTGATCAAGTTTAATGCTGAATGGCAATTTCTATTTGAATGAAACAGAAAAAAAATGAACTTATGATATATGGTTTTTAGGACTAGAAAAAGAAATAGTTGATTATTGAAAAATGAATGTACATTTATAACCATAGAGCAAGAGGTTAATCTACACTTATTCTTAGAACTGATGTAAAAAAAAATGGAAGTTATTTCTGAATACTTTTTTCTGCACTTTTGGCTTTGTCACTTTTTTCTTTCTTTACTTTCTTTTTTCTATTCTAAATATTATTTTTTGTTAATTTTATTTATTATTATTCTAAAAGAAATGAAAAATGTATATAGTATGTCTGTTATCTTAATTAACCAAGAATCTAGTCTGAATGAGGTAATTCTGAATGGATAAACCATACAAAGTCTTGGTCATAGGAATATATTCAAGCTGTTATAGCCTGAATCAGATTATTTACCCCGCTACTCTAGTTTTGTCACTGCTATTGCCAATAGTTCAGAGATTTAAGTAGAATTTTCACCGTAAGTGGAAAAATCAGAGAGAAAATTTACAATCTTCTGCATACAAATAATACAAATGTGGTTTGTATCCTCAAGTTACAATCTGAATTGGGACCAGAGCTTAAGTCGTTAAGCAATGCCGTTAAGTGAGTTGCACCCAAGTTTATAACTTTTTTTGCCATGGTTTTAATTGAATCATATACTTGTTAGGCGAATCCCCCATTGAATTTGCTTATTGGAAACACACTGGGAAGGTTGCAAATGATGTTCATGTGACCCTGAGGTGCTGCAACTGTTGTAAATACGTGTCAGTTAACAACCAGCTGGATTTTGAATATGAAACTATGCGGATACTGCTATGGTCATTAGTGTAAGGGCTGGTCATAAGTCATTTGATAGGAAGCCTATCTTCAAAGACTTCCACAAATTTCTACAGATGTCAGAACAAGGTTGACAAAAAAAAAACACCTTGTGAATATAACTTGCTATCTTGTTCATAATTGCAATTTATCACCTTTAAATAATTGGCATAGCTAGTCTAAAACAGATAAAAAGTGAAGATTAAGTGGCTAAAAATCTGAAATTAATAGTGTATAGCAGATAATGTAATTTGTATCCATATCACTGTTAATTTGGTGATTGAAGTTGAATCCAAGAATCAATGAAAAATAGAATATTCTAAGTCTGGTTTATAAGACCTTCAGGAAGAATCTCAGTTGCAAGCAGCATTAAAGGAAGTTAGATTATTGTTACATACATGCTACATGGCATCTCCACCCAGACATTATTTAACTACTTTGTCAGAAAAATACAACCTCTTAAATGAGATACTTGCTGCTCCTTCCAGTAAATTATTATATCAAGTACATGGACCTAATTCTGAAGTTAAAAAGAAAACCTGTAGTTAAGTTGATTTCAATAGAGTTATGTTTAGTTTTAGTTTAGTTTATTTCAGATTTATATACCGCCCTTTCTCCCAAAAGGGACCCAGAGCGGTGAACAGCCAAAAAATTAAAATACATAGAATACAAAAGTTATAAGGAACTAAAATAAATAAATTAAATCCTTGGCTTCTCAATTTAAAACCCCCAAATCCATAAAATTCCAATTTAAAACCCCAAATCCATATAATTTAAAAAAAACCCTATTAAAAAACCCTTTGGGCTAGGCCGGCTTGTTGGAATAGGTAGGTCTTTAGGGCCTTACGGAAGGTGTGAAGGTCCGGGATCAAACGTATACTAGGAGGCAGCTCGTTCCACAGGGTGGGTGCCCCCACAGAGAAGGCTCTCCTCCTGGGGGCCGTCAGCCGACATTGTTTGGCCGAAGGCACCCTGAGGACGCCCTGTCTGTGTGAGCGTATTGGCCGGTGGGAGGTTATCGGTAGCAGCAGGCGGTCTCACAAATACCCTGGCCCTATGCCATGGAGCGCTTTAAAGGTGAGAACCAACACCTTGAAGCGCATCCGGAAGACCACCGGAGGCCAGTGCAGCTCATGCAGGAGAGGTAATCACCTGCGCGGCCTCATTCTGGACCAGCTGAAGTCTCCAAGTGCACCCCAAGGGGAGCTCCATGTAGAGAGCATTACAGTAGTCCAGGCGAGACGTGATGAGGGCATGAGTGACTGTGCATAGGGAGTCCCAATCTAGAAAGGGGCGCAACTGGTGTATCAGGCAAACCTGATAAAAGGACACGGCCGTCATATGCTTCTCCAAGGACAGCCGTGTGTCCAGGAGGACACCCAAGTTGCGAGCCCCTTCTGTGGAGGCCAAAAACTCACCCCCAATAGCCAGCGATGGTATCAGCTGGCTATATCGGGAAGCCGGCATCCACAGCCACTCAGTCTTGGAAGGGTTGAGTCGAAGCCTGTTTCTCCCCATCCAGACCCGCACAGCCTCCAGACACTGGGACATCACTTCGAGGGCATCATTGGGGTGGTCATGGGTGGAGATGTACAGCTGAGTGTCATCAGCGTACAGTTGGCATCGCACCCCAAAACCATGGATGATCTCACCCAGCGGCTTCACATAAATGTTGAACAGGAGCGGCGAGAGGACCGACCCTTGTGGCACCCCGCAAACGAGGAGCCTCGAGGCCGACCTCTGCCTCCCTGCCAACACAGACTGCGACCGATTGGAGAGATAGGAGGAGAACCACCGCAGCATAGTGCCTCCCACCCCCAAACTCCCCAACCGACGCAGCATGATACCATGGTCGATGGTATCAAAAGCCGCTGAGAGATCTAACAGGACCCAGACAGAGGAGCAACCCCTATCCTGAGCCCTCCAGAGATCATCCACCAAAGCGACCAATGCCGTCTCCGTGCTATACCCAGGTCTGAAACCAGACTGGCACAGATCTAGATAGACGGTAATAAAGCGAAGGTTGGAGACGGGACGATAATTTGCCAAAACAGCTGGGTCCAGAGAAGGCTTCTTGAGGAGGGGCCTCACCACTGCCTCCTTCAAGGCGGCAGGCAAGAAACCCTCACTCAAAGAAGTATTTATAATCCTCGTGTAACTTCCCGAGTGGCCAGTACCAGCCAGGAAGGACACAGGTCCAATAAACATGTGGTTGCGTTTATCCTCCCTAGAGTCCTGTCCATGTCCTCAGAAGTCACAGGATCGAACTCCTCCCAAGTAATAGTCTCAAGATCGGCCTCAGTCACCCCGTCTGAATCTACCCAGAGTCCAAGCCTTCCCGAATCTGAGCGATTTTATCGTGCAGATACTGTGCAAAATCCTCAGCCTGCCCTTGCAAGGGGTCCTCCCGCGCTCCCTGATGTAGGAGGGAACGGGTCACTCTAAACAAGGTGGCTGGGCGATTATCTGCCGATGCAATAAGAGCGGAAAAGTAATTATGCTTTGCTGCTTTTATCGCCACTAGATAGGTCCTAAGATGGGACCTAACTAGTGTTCGGTCGGATTCAAAATGACTCACCCTCCAACCACTCTCCAGGCGTCTTTTCTGGCGTTTCATCTCCCTCAGCTCCTCAGAGAACCAAGGGGCCGGGCAGGTTCGACGCCGGGTCAGAGGCCGCAAAGGCACGACTCGGTCCAAAGCGCCGGTGGCCGCCCTATCCCAGGCGGCCACCAGCTCTTCAGTCGAGTCATGTGCCAGAGTTACAGGTATTGGCTCAAGCTCCCTCTGGAACCTATCAGGATCCATCAGGCGCCTGGGGGGGAGCCATCTAACCGGCTCTGCCTCCCCGTGGCGGGGTTCGGCGGTCAGAAAGTCTAGCCTCAGGAGAGAATGGTCCAACCATGACAGGGGTTCGATGACTATATCCTCAACATCCAGACCATCCAACCACTGTCCAGAGACAAAAACCAAGTCCAGAGTGTGTCCTCCCACATGAGTAGGGCCAAAAATTACTTGTGTCAGGTCCATGGCTGTCATGGAAGCCATGAACTCCTAAGCCAACCCAGACGTCTCACCAGCAGATGGCAAGTTGAAATCCCCCATGACCAAAAGCCTGGGGGTATCAACCGCCACCCCAGCAATAATGTCGAGAAGCTCGGGCAGGGCCGCTGTCATGTGGCAGGGAGCCAGGTATGCGATCAGCAGGCCCACCTGCACCCCATGGCCCCACTTCACTAGAAGAGACTCACATCTGGCTATCTGAGGAACAGTGGCCTCCCTTGGATCTAGACCCTCCTTTATAACTACCGCCACCTCCCCACCCCTGCCCTGGGCCCTTGGCTGATGGAATGCGTGGAAACCTGGTGGGCACATCTCTACGAGGGGGACCCCCCCTCTCTCGGCCCAACCAGGTCTCCGTAATACCTGCCAGATCCGTGTCCCCCTCCTGAATCAGGTCACAAATGAGGGGGGCCTTATTAACCACGGACCTAGCATTGCACAACATCAGCCTCAGGCCCGGACACCATAACTCTGGACAGCCCGGGGAACATGAAGAGTCCTGGGGGCCGGGGCATGCCACTGCTCAAAGACAGCGGGTACGTACCCCCCTCACATGATACGGCCCCCTACACCCACCATAACTGCCCCTCCCAACTACGGCTCTGATGAAATCACCCTCCTTTCCCTTGGCAACAAGCTCCTCCACACCCCATCCCCCGTCCTCTATTTCAGGCTCCTGTGACAAACCCGGCCTATAACCCTCTTCCCCCTCCCCCTCCCCCTTAAAAGATTTGACAGAGACAATTTTTAAAAACCCCGCAACCCCTTCTTTGCGGCATACCACCTCTCGGGGTTCCAAAACCCGTCATTGAGGTAGGCCCTTGATAGAGTAGAGGGCCAAGCCTGCGAGAGGGGGGAGTCTCGCAGACCAAGAAGTTCCGCCGCTGAGTAAATCTTGATCAAGGCAGATGCGCACAACCATATTCTTAGGGTCCATCATAAAAGATCCAGGGGAGAGTACAAAGGCATGGAAGATCTAAAAAATGTTCACAGGACCAGGTCCACTGTCCTCTCACCACAGAGGACAAGGTCCGATTCCAACACGACCACAATCCAAGGGGGGGTGGATCCATCCACCCTCTCACAGTGGTTAGGTGGACTGCTCCACCCCCTCTTGTGGTGAGATGGCAGTAATGAAACGAAATGCAACAGCAGTGTCCAAGGAAGTTGAGTCCCCAAATCGCCCTCTCACGGCGGTTGGTCAGATGGTCCAGTCCCTTCCGCCAATAAAGTGCATCAATAGGTGAACTCATCCCGGTTAAGCCCTCAGGGGCCCCTGCCACCAGACCACCCTCTCATGGTGGTTAGACTGGTGTCGCGCCCCCTCGGCCCATGGGATGAAGCCATGTATCAGTTTCCAAGTCAGATGAAAATCGCTCTCTCTCCCCCGTTAGGGGGTTCTGATAGCATTAGACAGAGCAACACAAAAGACCAACAGGCCATCAGCTGGTTCAGGTGTATCTTGGCATTAGTAAAAACTGGTTCTGAATCCATGTTAAAGATCAGTGTTGTATCTGCCTTTATGAGTTTATATCTCTTATTCCAGCCAGTTATATGAAGCATAGGGTTTTTTTTTCAAATTCTTCATATAATTGGCTGGGATAAGAGATATAAACTCATAAAGGCAGATACAACACGGATCTTTAACACTGATTCAGAAACAGCTTTTACTAATGCTAAGATATATAACTCTATTGAAATCAATTTAACTACAGGTTTTCTTGTTGACTTCAGAATTAGGTTCATGTACTTTGCCATCATTAATATCATATGCTAAATACTTCCTTATATGTATCCCTAAAGCAAACATTAAAATAAAGTAACATTTTACTAGCTTTATAATTAAAAGTGTCTACTCTAAAACAAATACATTTATAAAAACAGTTCTATTGGTAGAATACATGAATTTGAATTTGAAGTCACTCATATCTAAACCTAAAAGGAAAGCCATCTGGCTCATCTTACTTAAATTTTCTAGACAGCTTGCAGCTGGTTCTGATTAAGCTGCATCTCAAAAAGTCCCAGAAATCTATTTTTACCTCTCCTGGTTTATTTTTAGGGATCACACATCCAAGGCACATGTTGTTTACATTAATAAATGAACAACCACCTAGAGTTATAAAAAGGTTTGTGCAATTGTTACAGGAGACTTGTTATCAAGCAAGATGGATGGGAAAGCTACATAAAATACCTTGTGTCCTACTTTTTTCCCATTTTTTAAATAGATTTAGATTCAGAGATATAAACATGCTCCCCACTCCAGCAATCTCTTTAAACATGTAAACAATGGATGAAAGTATTAAAAATAACTTATACAATTGAGCTAGATTATATTTCTCTCCCTGAGAAACCTATACTTATATAATAGTAAAAGTAGATCTGGTATTCTGTCTAATGCTACAGTAATTCTACAGGATCAAGCTAATAGGTGCTTATAATTCAGAATTAATAAGAGTTTGCATATTGTAACTAAGAGTTGGTTTATTCACCTGTGAATTTCAGAATTCTTTCCTATGATTTCTTGAAGAAACATCTGTGGGAGCTATTTTTTCCTAATAACTTTGACAATCCTAGCTAATATCTAAACGTATCCTAAATAAAGTTTTATAAAAAATCTGTCTAAAATGCAAACTGGACTATTTTAAAATAAATTTTCTTCTTTCAGCTTTCCCAAATTTCATGTAAAATGTATTACTTTCTGTTCATGCATATTTTAAAAATAAATCTATGAAAGAAACACTCATGGGATTTATATATGGATGAAGCTGTCTATCTAGACTCGTTCCAGTCCGGCTTCAGGCCTGGATACAGCACAGAAACAGCATTGGTCGCATTGGTTGATGATCTCTGGAGGGCTCGGGATAAGGGATGTTCCTCTATCCTGGTCCTATTAGATCTCTCAGCGGCTTTTGATACCATTGATCACGGTATCATGCTGCACCGGTTGGAGGGGCTGGGAATGGGAGGCACCGTATTATGATGGTTCTCGTCCTACCTCTCTCACAGGTTGCAGTCAGTGTTGACAGGTGGACAGAGATCGACCTCGAGGCCCCTTACTTGCGGGGTGCCACAGGGGTCGGTCCTCTAGCCTCTCTTGTTCAACATTTATGTGAAGCCGTTGGGGGAGATCATCCGTGGTTTTGGGGTGCGATGTCATCTGTACGCTGATGACACTCAGCTGTACATCTCCGCCACAAACCACCCCAATGATGCCCTTGAAGTGATGTCCCGGTGCCTTGAGGCCATACGGGTCTGGATGGGGAGAAACAGGCTTCGACTCAACCCTTCCAAGACTGAGTGGCTGTGCTGCCGGCATCCTGGTACAGCCAGTTAGTCCCATCACTAACTATTGGGAATGAGTCATTGACCCCCGCAGAGAACGCTCGCAATTTAGGCATCTTCCTGGATACACGACTGTCTTTAGAAGATCATATAACAGCCGTGGCCAGAGGAGCTTTCTATCAGGTTCGCCTGATTCGCCAATTGCTTCCCTTTCTAGACCAGGACTCATTACGCACAGTCACTCAAGCCCTCGTCATTTCCCGACTTGACTACTGCAATGCTCTCTACATGGGGCTCCCCTTGAAATGCACCCGGAAGCTCCAACTGGTCCAGAATGCAGCTGCACGAGTAATTATGGGAGCAACATGGTGCTCGCATGTAACACCTCTTCTACGTGAGCTGCACTGGCTTCCGGTGGCCTTCCGAGTGCGCTTCAAGGTGTTGGTTCTTACCTTTAAAGTGCTCCATGGCTTAGGACCTGAGTACTTACGAGACCACCTGCTGCAACCGATAACCTCCCACCAACCAATACGCTCTCACAGAGTAGGCCTACTCATGGTACCATCATTAAAACAATGTCGTCTGGTGGTTCTAAGGGAGAGAGCCTTCTCTGTGGGGGCACCTACGCTTGGGAACAAAATACCACCTGGAATACGAATAATCCCAGATCTTCGCACTTTCCGACGTGCCCTGAAGACCTTTCTATTTCAACAAGCAGGGCTAGCATAAACATCAAAATTCTATGCCAAGTTCTTAGTAGATACACCAAGTTGACTTAATTTATTATTTACTGTTTATAAAATATATTTATATATATATAAAATCTTAATCTGTTCACCGCCCTGAGTCCTTTGGGAGAAGGGCGGTATAGAAATTCAATAAAAAAATAAAAAAATAAAAAAATAAATAAATAAATAAATAAATAAACAAACAAATAAATAAATAAATAAATTATACTATGGTATAGAAGTTGACTTTGACATTTCATTCTAAAAAATTACAATGTTCAGCATAATTAATAGAATAAATTAAAATCCTAGATGAGTAAACAATTTAGCACGTATGAAGTATTCACACAGAAAAGGAATTTATAGCCTGGAGATAAAAACATGATGAAACAGTAAGCAACAAAAATGGCATGTATAATTGTGATTCATCTAGTTTCTGATAAGCATTAAAATTAATTGAATCACTTAGAATAGTAGTCTATAAATATAAATTGTTGTTAATTTGAAACAAATGTTATATACAGATAGTTCTTGACTTACGATCACAATTTGAGCCAGAATTTCCATTGCTAACCAAGGCAGCTGTTAAATGAGTTACATCCAATTTTATACTCTTTTCTGCCATAGTTGTTAAGAAAATCACTGCAATTGTTAAGTGAATAACATGGTTATTAAGTGAATCCAGCTTCTTCCATTAAGTCTGTGTATTGGTAGCCTATTGGGAAGGTAACAAATGGTAGTCACTTGACCCTGGACATTGCAGCCATTGTGTATATATGCCAGTTGCCAAGTGCCTGAATTTTGATCATATGACCATGGAGATACTATAATAATCATAAGTGTGAGGATCAGTTGTAATTTTTTTTCAGTTTGCTGTAATTTCAAACAGTTGTTAAATTAATGGTTATAAATCAGGAGTAGCCAGAATAACTGTATTATGTTGCAATTTGGAAAAATAAACAAGAATTCAAGCCATTATGATAAAAATAAACCAGAGAGATTGATTTCAGGATTATTGGTTTTTTACTGGTAATCTTAATATATACCAGGGATACTGACTGTGTTCACTACTACAGAAAGCCCATGAATAATTTTGTCAAGGATCAGGATAACAATAGCCTGGTTCCATTATCCTTTCTATCCCAAAATGTGATCTATTTTGCTCAGTAAACATCTAAACTGCCTGAATTATTTTCTTCAGGATTGAAACACAATCTTTTCTAGCTTTACCTAAAACATGTGGGATTAAGAATGTTCAGAACTACAGAACTTCCCCTAGAAGTAAATTTGGTTGAGGCAGCAGAAGAAAAATAATAATAGGCTAGTATTATTTGACTCTCCTCAAGTTCATGCTTAATTTACCACAAGAATACATTTTGTAAGTACTACCTATTTCATGTATAGGTGACATAAATAAAATAACATGTTCTTCAATCACAAACTGTTTTGCTTCTTAAAAATAAATAAAGTTGTTTTTCACTGAGCCAGAATTTTCAGACATTAAAAAATCTACTTGAATGTACTTTTCTTTATTACATATTCTTGGTCTCAGCACAAGCTTCCAGAGTTGCGTACTAGTTCTAAATCCCTGATTAGAGCAATTCTATCAAAGTTCTCACATTTTTTATTTGAGGTTTTCCCACCATTCATTTTAATTTGGGATATTCCCTACTTTAAAAGAAGAGAGAAAGAGCATGGGGTAAAATATTACATTCAAAAGTAAATAAAATATTCTATTTCTTAAACATTTGAGATGTTATAGGAAATATATCTATTCCTAAACATACTTAATAAATTCTTTTTATCACTAGAATATCAGATTGTTTCACTGGAGCAAAAAGTAAATGTGTTACTTCATAGAGTCTCTCACCAATTCCTGATTGTTTGTTCATTAAATGTCTTCAAAAGCCTCTCTTAAAAATGTATCAGAAATTGATAGGCTATGCATTTGCCAGTAACAAATCTCCAATTAATGAGTGAAAGCTAAATTCTAGATAATGAAGTTACAATTAAAAACGCACATCCAAATATTTTTGTTCCTAAATGTGGACCATACATATTCATTTATTGTTTAAAAGACAAATGTGAACCGATTTCCAAACCCATTACTAGTAATAATAAATAATTTATCCCCTTTGAAAGCAAACAGCTTTCTGATGAAAAAAACCCTTACTTCATTCTAAGATTTTTATGTACAAAGATTGGGGAAGAATGTGTAATAGCTATAGGATGTAAACATTTCCTTAATGACAGCATAGTTTAGAACAAAGCAAACAACAACATAGAAACATTTACCTCCTCCTGGTGGGATTTAGCATTTGCTTTATAGCTGTAAGAATGAACCATTCATTTAGACAGGGCTTAGTCTCTAAAGACTCATACGGCTATGTTCAATTAAATTGGTTCTTGTGTTGCTGTAAATTAATGTTACTACACAGGAGGCACATTTGTTGCATCATACTATTGAAGGAAACATTCCATGTTTTAGTGGTGTGAACAGAAAATACTCAAACAAGTCCCTTTGAGATCATTTGAGTAACAAACATACTTCAGGCTTCATTTGTTATTACTCAGTTGTACCATCAACTACACAAAATCATCCATATTAATGAAGTTTTGAGACCACATGCTAAATCTTGCCATTTTTATAAATTAATCTGCGCTAAGGAAACCATTTCACCCTATACATTTTTGTTTCATTATTGGAATGGATAGAAAAATGGCCAATGTAAATACTTAAGGAATTTATCCATCTGCTTCTCAAATTTTCAGTTTGAGAAAATTCTGGATTGAAAAATAACAGATGTGTATAACTTGCACATCTGAGAAAGGAAAACACAATAATATTACTTTTTTAATGGATTCAAATAATACCATAAAATCATTACATTTTATAATATACAGATAGTAGTAAAAGATAACCAATAGTTTCTTGCTCCTTTAAAACAGGAAACAAATACAGTTGCTTTTACTTTATCAGAAAGTACTGCTGAACTGTTTGTATAGTCACATAGCAATACCAAATGTTTGAAAATACTGTCTTTAATATAGTATTCTGGATTTACAAAATGCTAATCATAATCAGGTTAACTTGTGGCTCTGTGTGTTAGTTACAGTTTGAAAATTGTTTTTAACAGAACAACAGAATTAGAAGGGACCTTGCAGGTCTTCTAGTCCAACTTGCTACTGAAGCAGGAAATTTTTGTCTCAGGTGATCATGATACTATTGTTGGAGGGGTGGATGCTAACTTCCTGTTGAGTTGGGCAATTGAGGAGGCAGAAGCAAGGTAGTGATAACAGCTCTTTTATGCAGGATGAGATTTCACTGAAGATTACAGGTAAATACCCCTCCTTTTGTATTCTGCTGGCCAGGTCACTGACCAATCACCATTGACTCATTGTAGTTTGAATCTCCCGCCAAAACTTATATACATAACACTCTACCCCTCCCAGAAGGCACTTAGTCAATGCATTTGCATACAAAATTGCGCAGGTGACCAGGACGTGTCCGGGCCCTAGTTGACCTGCGCAGTTCAGTCTGAGGTGTAGTGTTGAGCCAGTCGGAGGGACCTTTTGATTCTCCTGGCTCCGCCAATGGAATCTCCTGGATTTCTTCGGGGGCATTGAAGTCCTCAGCTGGGAATGGCATCTCACCGGGGCAGTGCTGGATCCTGGAGTTTGCAGCTAAGTCTTCCAACTGCTTTGGGCTTGAGTTAGCTGTTGTGGGAAAACCTTGGTAGTCAGGGCCTGGTATTTCTAAATACATTTCTGGCTGTCCGGCCAACCTCTTTCTGAGTTGGTCACTGTGTCTGCACCAGATCCTCCCGTCTCCCATGTCTACTGTGTATGACTGGGCCCTTGATGTCAGATATCCTCCCGGCCACCCACAAGGGACCCTCTGAGTAGTTCCTCGCAAACACTGGTGTCCCTATCTGGAACTCCCAACTTCTGGTCGGTCCTCTTAAACCCGTCCAGGGAATAGTTGGGGTATAATTGGTCCAGGGTACACTTGAGCTTCCTACCTATGAGGAGTTCGGTTGGACTGCGCCCTGTGGCCGTACAAGGGGTGGAGTGTTGGACTGCTAGGAATTTGTCCATTTGGGCATGCCAGTCTCCCGCGTCCAACAGGCCTAGGGCTCCTTGGCCGTTCTCACAAATCTTTCAGCCAGTCCATTACTGGCCAGATGAAATGGGGCAGAGAGTGCGTGTTGGATTCCTAACTCTGCCGGTACCCCTCAAACTGGGTGGCGGTGAATTGGGGCCCGTTATCCAATACAAGGGTATCGGGCAATCCATGGGTGGCAAAGAGGCAGTCATGGATTGCATGAGGATGATCGCCCAGCGAATGGAGCAAGTGGTGCACAATTGGGACAGAGTAAGCGCTCTGTTGCAGAGCCTTATTTAAGGTACATTTTTAGTCCGTGCATATGCGCACAGACCCATCCAATTTGACCGGAGTCACAATTGGGGTCTCCCACTTAGTGTGATCTATTGGGACTAACACCATTTGCGTGATGAGCTTGTCCAGCTCCAAGTCGATTTTGGGTTTGAGTGCAAAATTTTGGGTTTGCAGGGACGAGCTGAGGATTTTGTTCAATATCTGGATGATAAAATAACTCAGATTCGGGAAGATCTGGCCACTGACTGGGTTAGTTCAGATGAGATGACTGAGGCAGGTCCTGAGAGTGTTATCTGGGCTGAGTTCGATCCTGTGGCTCCCAATGACATGGACAGGATTCTGGGAAGACTGAACGCGACCACATGTTTATTGGACCCGTGTCCCTCCTGGTTGGTGCTGGCTTCTCGGGAGGTTACATGAGGCTGGCTCTGGGAGATTATTAACGCTTCTTTGAGTGAGGGTACCCTACCGGCCACCTTGAAGAAGGGGGTGGTGAGGCCCCTCCTCAAGAAGCCTTCTCTGGATCCAGCTGTTTTGGCTAATTATCGTCCAGTCTCCAACCTTCGCTTCCTTGCGAAGGTTGTTGAGAGTGTGGTGGCATGGCAGGTCCCCCAGTACTGGATGAAGCTGTCTATTTAGACCCGCTCCAGTCTGGTTTCAGGTCTGGGTACAGCACCGAAACGGCATTGGTCGCATTGGTGGATGATCTCTGGAGGGCCCGGGGTAGGGGGTACTCCTCTATCCTGGTCTTGTTAGATCTCTCAGCGGCTTTTGATACCATCGACTATGGTATTATATTGTGCCAGTTGGAGGGATTGGGGGTGAGGGGCACGGTTTTGCGATGGTTCTCCTCCTATCTCTCCGACCAGTTGCAATCTGTGTTGACAGGGGGGCAGTGGTCAACCCCAAGGCGCCTAGTGTGTGGGGTGCCACAAGGGTTGGTCTTCTCGCCTCTCCTGTTCAACATTTATGTAAAGCCGCTGGGAGAGATCATCCGTGGTTTTGGGGTGGAGTTACATCACTACGCTGATGACACTCAGCTGTACATCCCCACCCCAGACCATCCCAACGATGCTGGGGAAGTGATGTCCCAGTGCCTTGAAGCCATGCGGGTCTGGATGGGGAGAAACAGGCTTTAACTCAACCCCTCCAAGACCGAGTGGCTGTGGCTGCCAGTGTCCCGATATAGCCAGCTGACGCCATCGCTGGTTATTGGGGCAAATCATTAGCCCCCACGGAAAGGGTGCACAACTTGGGTGTCCTCCTGGACCTACGGCTGTCTTTAGAGGAGCATACGACGGCCGTGGCAAGGGGGGCTTTTTATCAGTTTCGCCTGATACGCCAGTTGAGGCCCTTTCTAGATCGGGACTCCTTACGCACAGTCACTCAAGTGCTCGTCACTTCTCGCCTGGACTATTGTAATGCTCTCTACATGGGGCTCCCCTTGGGGTGCACCCCGAGGCTCCAACTGGTGCAGAATGCAGCCGCGCGGGGGATTATGGGAGCGACAGGTCACTCCCATGTGACACCTCTCCTGCGGGAGCTGCATTGCCTACCGGTGAACTTCCGGGTGCGCTTCAAGGTGTTGGTAATCACCTTTAAAGCACTCCATGGCTTAGGACCAGGGTACTTATGGGACTGCCTTCTGCCACCAATTGCCTCCTGTTGGCCGGTTCGCTCCCACAGAGGGGGCCTCCTCAGGTTACCGTCAGCCAGACAATGTCGGCTGGCGACCCCCAAGGGGAGAGCCTTCTCTGTGGTAGCTCCTACCCTCTGGAACGACCTTCCTTCAGAGTTGCGAACGATCTCTGACCTCCAGACTTTTCGTCGGGCCTTAAAAACGTACTTTTTTCAGCTTGCCGGCTTGGCCTGATCCCTGTAAAAAATTTTAGAATTTTTAGAGTTTTTGATATTAATTTTAAATTGGATTGTTTTAACTATTGGCCAAATTTATATTAGTTGTTTTTAAAATTTTAACTTTTGTGTAGCTTGCTCTTTATCTCTGGCTGTTCACCGCCCTGAGTCCGCAAGGAGAAGGGCGGTATACAAATCTAATAAAATAAATAAATAAAATAAATGGCACTCGTCTAGCCTTTACCCTGCTCAGAGCTACATTAGGGTCTAAGTTAAAGGCGATAGGGTCCCCACGTACTTGCCCAGCCAGTCGTCAAAGACATCCTGGAACTCCTGCATGAGGTTCTCCTTCAGGGTGCTGCCGCTGGTGCTGTGCTGTGGTGCTGTGGACTCTGGTGAATCCCATGCCTAGGGCTTCGAACCAGTCCAGTCCTAGGTGGCTCGAAAGCATCTCACTGACCACGGTGATGGATAGCTCCTTCCGGTAGTCGCTGTAGGTGGCCTGGAATGTGCTGACTCCTATGACAGGAATATTGTTTCCCTGGTAGTCTTGCAGCTGGATCCACTGAATCTGGAGTTGGCTTTTCTTGAGATTAGGAAGGGCAGCCTTCAGGGTCGCCCAGGACATGATAGACGATCTGGTGTAGATCTCCATCTCGCAGGGTTTCCTTCCATCTCGAACATTGTGTGGACCTTCTTCTTGATGGTCGCGCTTGCCTGGCCGATCCTGGTGCTGCAGGCCTTGTGGCTTTGAAATTCGCGCCATTTTTTCTCACCACCATCTTGATTGGTCCGTTTGTGCTGCATTGGCTCTGATTGGATGGGGTTGTTCCAGGGCTTATGGTTGGCCGGTAGGTTTGCTCTGCAGACTCTCACTAGATGCCCCTTCTTCTCGCAATGCCGACAGACGGCATCTCTGAACTTACAGGTTTGCCTCATGTGTGCTCCTCCACAGCTCGAGCAGTTTCCACATTGCTCTCTCTGCTCCCATGTGTTTCTCCATCTGGAAGATGTCTTTCTCCGACTCTTCCTCACTGCTGGTTTGAGTGGCTTCTCAGTGTACAGGTGCCAACCTCGGGGTTTCTTTCGTGGTTGCTGGTCGTTGCAATGTCTCTGCAGCCTTGGTAGACAACTCGTGTGCCCTGGCCTTGTCGAGGGCAATGGGTAGAGTCAGATTCTGTCTTGCAAGCAACCTTCTCTGTAAGCATATATCTCTCACGCCACAGATTAGTTGCTCTACGAGCGCGTCATCGAGGTCCCGGTACTCGCAGTGCGTTGCAGCCTTACACAGGGCAGCCATGTACGCGCTGATCAGCTCTCCTTCATGCTGTACTTGTTGCTGGAGATTGTAGCACTGCACAAACTTCGACGGTACCGGGGCGTAGTGTGCCTTGAGTGTCACTTGTAGTATGTCCCACGAGTTGGTCTGGACCGGGGTTAGTTCTGAGAGTGATTCAGCCATGTCGAAGACCTCCGGCCCACATTGGCTCAGGAACATGGCCTTTTTTTGGTTTCCAGGGAGGCCCTGCATGTCGCTGGCTTCCAAGGTGCACTCGAACATGATCACATACGACCCCCACTTCTCTCTGGCTGGGTCAAAAGGCTTTGGCGGTATGAATGCAGACATCATGGTCAATTCTGCTGTGTACGGCTCGTCAGCCTGGCTGAATTCACTGTAGGTAGCTCTTTTTCAGCTTGCTCTCCATGCCTCATTCCCACCTTCGTCGCCAATGTTGAGTTGGGCAATTGAGGAGGCAGAAGCAAGGTAGCGATAACAGCTCTTTCATGCAGGGTGAGATTTCAGTGAAGGTTACAGGCAAATACCCCTCCTTTTATACTCTGCTGGCCAGGTAACTGACCAATCACCATTGACCCATTGTAGTTTGAATCTCCTGCCAAAACCTATATACATAACACTTCCTACAATACAAAGTGAAAAATTGATCCAGGATGATTTTTCTCCTCCTCCCTAAACATTCTTTTATATATTATGTTTTTAGCAAGAAGTGTATTTGGGGCCTTAGTCTTCCTTAGTGCTTTTATTTGAAAACTGCTTTAGAAAATTTTGGGGCTAAATGCAGTGTTAAAACAGTTATTCATACTTCTGAGGCAGGACTCTCTAACAAGCACATTATAGATATAAGAAGTACTAGGACAGCATTGTTCTTTCATCAGCTTAACTTTGTAGTGTTCCCCAAATATTACCTGAGCCTTCCAGATTCAGGTATAAGGTTATAAACAAATGAAAAGACATAGGACCTATTTAATTGCCGTAAGAATAGACAAAAAATGGTATTGTATTCAACAGGAAGATAAATGAAAACAACAGAAGAAACAGGAACCAAATAGGCTGAGTAAGGATTAGAAAAGAGAGTATTGAGTAATATCTGTTATTGAAGAAAACCAAATAGAAGACAACAAAGATTCTTTCCAAAACAACAATATTAGACTGTTTTACTCTTAGAACAAGAGGCAAGTGCTGTCACAGGATGTTTCTCTGTCCAGGTGAGTATGTTCAGTTTACTCTGAAAAAGAGTGCATGGTAAATTCATAGCTTATTGATATATCTAGATCTATCTCTGTCATTAGCAATGTATTCTGCTCAATTGAATGATATGTTTGTCAGCTTAGATGATAAGTGTGCCAGTTATTATCTTTGCCTTACTCCAAAATCAATAATGGCTTACGTAAAACCAGTCCTTCATTAGTATTCTATTTCACATAATGACAAGAAAATTTTCTATCATCTCTTCAAGCTAACAACTCTTTACTACTACAGCTTCCAAACATTGGAATTCAGTGATTCTGAAACTGAAAGTTTGCTATCTGAATGCCAACAGTGTAAAGCAACAGGGTTATACTGACTCCAGAGAAAGCTGGATTGAAGTCATCATTCAGCAGTCCTTCTGGACATTATTATGCTTACAATTCATTCTCAGTCTACCTTATGAAGTTATTTTGAAAAGAAAGCCAAAAAAATTCCAAAATCTAAAAATGAATTGTTTTTTCCCCAAAACTTACCAATCTCAGAATTTGTATCTGTAAAAATTTTATTTGATGTATTGTGCTGTGTTTCAATTCTGTCCCATATTTCAAATTTTTTTATAAACATTTAGTTGAAAGTATTTACATGTATTTCATTCTTCACTTTTACACTATGCATGAAAGATAAATCTAATTCTGCCTGCAGAATATGAATAATTTGATTACATGCTGGGTTCTATACGATGAGATCAAGTAAGCAAGCAAGCAAGCAATCTCTCACTTCCCAACCCACCCCCCTCCTTCCCTCTCTCTTGTTTCTCCTCTGCCCCTCTGTCTCTTTCTCTCACATATATACATGGACATACAGAGAGACTGGATAAAAATAAAAACTGAGATAATCTTAGGTTTCCTACTGAAAAAAAAAAGATTAATTCTCAAGTTTGAAAAACCCCGGTGAAATGTAACATAATGAAATTGTAGCTAAATTATGTGATATTTATGTGAACACTTAATAGTACTTATATAAATTGATAAACTTAAAATTAAAACAAGCTTTTCATTGCTAAGAATACAGCTAGAATGCTAATCACTAAGATTTCTTTTTAATAATTCCAATAAATGGTCCAAAATCTACGTTTCTAAAACTGCCAGTCCATTTTGTAATTACACTAAATAGCACATATTGTGACTCTTCCTTTCTCTCTTACACTCCCACATAAAATTCACTGAATGAGAATATGGTTGTAAACATGCAAAATTTGGGATTTTGCTTATCCTTTGTTATCCTAGATGTAATTATATAAGAAAGTGCAGCTCAGTGGGTTTAGCAAGATTACTTTGGCAAATCTCAGTTGTAGGATATTCTTAAATTCAAAAGAGATGAAGTAATGATTAAATTATCTTGCTATTGTTCTTAAATTGGTTTTTCTTTTGCTTAGTTCATGATACTGCATTTGCCTAACAGACATTTCTTTAAAGTGGTTACTTAATCAAGGATACAATACTAGAATTAAAAAAATGTTTATGTGTTAAGGAATACAAAACTGATAACTTGTGGCACAAGCATACTTTCATTGTGTGTATACACACATACACTGAAAGTAGGTTTGTTGACAGACGTGATCGGTTTTGTGTGTGTGTGTACTTGTACATATATGCATATATGTATAAATTCATATACATATACGTACACACACACACATATATCTATCATCCATCTATCTATCTATCTATCTATCTATCTATCTATCTATCTATCTATCTATCTATCTATCTATCTATCTATCTATCTATCTATCTACAGGTAATATCTCGGGTTTCTTCCCGTGTAATTGTAAACATATCTTTAGAAGGATAGTAGCAACGTTTCGATGAAATCACATTCATCATCTTATGGCTGATGTTCTCGGTTTGGTGCTTATGGGCAAACTGTGTGATCTTAACTGACGTTTTTCTATGAAAAGAGGCAAAGGTGTATTCTGATTGGTTGACAGTGTTGTTTTATTCTGATTGGCTGATGATGTAGTTGTATTTTGATTGGGTGGAAGCACTGTTGCTGGGTTGTGGGTTGATGGATAAGTTATGTTGGAAATGGTGGCAACACAGGTTTTTTTGATGAACCTTTGATCTATGGTTTATATTTTGGGTTAAGATTCATCTATTTATGAGAGCAGGTTTCCAAATAGAAGGCAGACGGGAGGTGTCATCACGTTTATTCATACAATATGGTCTTTTTTCTATTTCAATGGCCTCTCTGATTATTCTGCCATTGAGATGTTCTATTTTTGCAACTGTTTTTGTGTTATTAAAGTTAATATTATGTCCTGTGGCATTTATGTGTTGTACTAATGATGATGTGTGTTCTTTCTTCTGTACTGAGTTTTTATGTTCCTCGATGCGCACACTCATTCTTCTGTTGGTCTGTCCAATATATGTTGAGGGGCAGGAAGCACACAGGATTTCATATATGACTTGATCTTCTAGTTCTATTTTGTCTTTAGGGTTTCTCAGAATAGACGATATCTTTCTATCTGTGCAAAATATGGTTTTGATGTTGTGTCTATGCAGTACTTTTAATTTTATCTGTTGTTCCTTTTATATAGGGCAAGATGGCTTTCCCATTGTTTTCTCTCATTGTTGATTTCTCTTCTGTCTGGGTGTTGCATGCTGGATCATACTGATGATTTTATTTCTACAGAACCCATTTGATGTTAGTTCGTTGGTTAATGTATATAATTCTGTTTGTAAATGTACTTTATCAGCCAGATGTTTAGTTCTTGTGGTTAATGTTTTGGCAACAGAGTTTATTTGTGCTAGATGGTGGTGTGATTTAGCATTGAGATAGCGGTTCATATGTGTCTTCTTTTGATAGATGGTATGTCCTAAGGTGCCATCAGATTTTTTATAAATTAATACATCGAGGAAAGATAACTGGTTGTCTGATTCTATCTCCATGGTGAACTTTATTTTGGGATGGAGGCTGATCAAATATATTAATAAGTTTTCCAGTTTATCTCTTCCATGTGGCCAGATCACATCTATCCATCCATCCATCCATCCATCCATCCATCCATCCATCCATCCATCCATCCATCCATCCATCCATCCATCCATCTATCTATCTATCTATCTATCTATCTAATATTTATGTATACCGGTATTATAATGCAAACTACACAAATAAATATGCAATGCATCCTGTTTATGTTTTCCTTTCCATTTTTATTCTAACCACTAATCTGGCTATATTTGTACATATTTTCTCTCAATTTCTTGAATGTACACTTTTTGAGTACAATATTCTTTATTGGCCAATTGTGTGATTGGACACACAAGCAATTTATTGCTGATGCATAAGCTCTCAGTGTACAAACAACAAAGTACTATAATCATAAGATACCAATAATAGAAGGTAATAGGAAAGATGAGACGAAGAATAGCAATACAGCCCTACTAAATAGGTAAACATCCTTGGGTATAATGCAGTGCTGTGGAAATTAGGTGTTCAGCAGAGTGATGGCATAAGGGAAAAACTGTGTCTGTGTCTAGTTGTTTTGGCATGCAATGCCCTACAGTGATATCTTGGGGGGATGGGGGAGAGAGCTGGAACAGTTTATGTCCAGGATGTGAGGGGTCTGTAGATATTTTGACAGTCATCTTTTTGGCTCTTGCAGTATACAGGCCCTCAATGGAAGGCGGTCCAGTTGCAATTGTTTTTTCTGCAGCCTTAATTATCTGTTGAAGTCTGTACCTGTCCTCTTTGGTTACTGTACCAAACTAGACACTTATAGAAGTACAAATGACAGACTCAATAATGCCTCTGTACAATTTTATCAGCAGCTCCTTGGGAAATAGGAGGTTTCTGAGTTGAGGTAGGAAGTAAATTCTTTGTTGTATCTTTTTAATAAGGGTTCTAATGTTAGGTGTCCATTTTAAGTCCTGGGAGATAGTAGAACTCCAAACCTGAAGGTTTCTATTGTTGAAACGATCTAGTATTGTAAAAGGTAGTAGAATAGGAGGGCTGATCCTAAAATCCACCATCACCTGTACAATTTTAACTATGTTCAGTTCCGGATTATTCCGTCTGAACAACAAAGCCAATTGTTCAACCTCCTATCTGCATGCAGATTTATTCCCATCCCAAATAAAACCAATGATTGATGTATTATGTGCAAACTTCAGCATTTTAACAGAGGGATCTTTTGAGGTGTAATCATTAGTATAAAGACAAAAGAATAAGGGAAAGAACACAGCCCGGGGGGGGGGGGGACTGTTCTAATTGAATGGGCATTCAATGTGAATTTACCTAGCTTCACCTGCTGCTTTCTATTTATTTATTTATTTATTATTTATTTATTTATTATTGATTGATTGATTGATTGATTGTTTAAATTTATATACCGCCCTACTCCCAGAGGGACTCAGGGCGGTGAACAGCCAAAATAAAATACAATTTACATACAAAAGTTAAAAACTATTAAAAGAGATTAAATTTAGGATCGAAAATTTAAAACCACCAATTTATATAAACATTTAAAAACCCAATTTAAAACCAATTTAAAAGGGAGAGTTAGGCCAGACCCGCCTGTTGGAATAGAAGCATTTTTAGGGCGCGGCGGAAAGTGCGTAAGTCCTGAATCCTCCGTATCTCCGGGGGGAGCTCATTCCAGATGGCAGGTGCCCCCACAGAGAAGGCTCTCCCCCTGGGGGCTGCCAGTCGACACTGTTTGGCCAACGGCACCCTGAGGAGCCCCTCTCTGTGGGAGCAGACTGGTCGGTGAGAGGCTATCAGTGGCAGAAGGTGGTCTCGTAAGTACCCTGGTCCTAAGCCATGGAGCGCTCTAAAGGTGGTAACCAAAACCTTGAAGCGCACCCGGAAGACCACCGGGAGCCAGTGCAGCTCGCGCAGGAAGGGGAGTCACATGGGAGCGCCACATCGCTCCCGTCACCACCCACGTGGCCACATTCTGGACCAGTTGGAGCCTACGGGTGCTCCTTAAGGGGAGCCTCATGTAGAGAGCATTACAGTAGTCCAGGTGTGAGGTGACAAGGGCATGAGTGACTGTGAGTAACAAGTCCCGATCCAGAAAGGGACGCAACTGGCGAATCAGGCGAACCTGATAAAATGCCCTCCCGGCCACGGCCGTCATATGCCCTTCTAAAGACAGCTGTGAATCCAGGAGGACGCCCAAGTTGCGAACCCCATCCGTGGGGGCCAATGACTCGCCCCCAATAGACAGAAATGGCGCCAGCTGACTATATTGGGACGTCGGAAACCACAGCCACTCGGTCTTGGATGGGTTGAGCCTGAGTCTGTTTCTCGCCATCCAGATCCGTACGGCCTCCGTACGGCCTCCAGGACATCACTTCGAGGGCATCATTAGGGTGGTCTGGGGTGGAGATGTACAGCTGAGTGTCATCAGCGTACTGATGGTACTTCACCCCAAAACCACGGATGATCTAGCGGTTTCACATAAAGCAGCTTCACATAAATGTTGAACAGGAGGGCGAGAGGACCGATCCCTGCGGCACCCCACATACAAGGGGTCTCGGGGTCGACCTCTGTCCCCCTGTCAACACAGACTGTGACCGGTCGGAGAGAAAGGAGGAGAACTACTGTAAAACAGTGCCCCCCCACCCCTAACCCTTCCAACCGGCGCAACATGATACCATGGTCGATGGTATCAAAAGCTGCTGAGAGGTCTAATAGGACCAGGACAGAGGAACAGCCCCTGTCCCGAGCTCTCCAGAGATCATCCACCAATGCGACCAATGCCGTCTCCGTGCTGTACCCGGGTCTGAAGCCCAACTGGAATGGATCTAGATAGGTCGATTCATCCAGGTACTGAGGCAGCTGCTGCGCAACCACACTCTCAACAACCTTCACAACAAAGTGAAGGTTGGAGACGGGACAGTAATTTACCAACATTGCAGGGTCCAGGGAAGGCTTCTTGAGGAGGGGCCGCACCACCACTTCTTTCAAGGTGGCAGGGAAGACACCCTCACTCAAGGAGGCATTTATAATCCCCTGGAGCCAGCCTCGCATAACCTCCCGGGAGGCCAGCACCAACCAGGAGGGACACGGGTCCAATAAACATGTGGCCACGCTCAGTCTGCTCAGTATCCTGTCCATGCTCTCGGGAGACACAGAATCAAACTCTTCCCATATAATATTCTCAAGATCTGCCCCCATCATCTCCCCTGGATCTACCCAGTCAGAGTCCAGCTGTTCCCGAATCTGAGCGATTTTGTCATACAGATACTGTACAAAGTCCTCAGCTCTACCCTCCAAGGGGTCCTCCCGCACCCCCTGATGGAGCAGGGAGTGGGTCACCCTAAACAGGGCAGCTGTTCTATTGTAATCTATTGTAAGCTTTCTATTGTTCTATTGTAATCCACCTATAATTGTGGTCAGGTGCAGCTACTGAGTCAGTTTAGAGAGAAGAATTCTAGAATGATGGTATTGAATGCCAAGCTGACCTTTCAAAGGTTTTCATAACTACAAATGTCAGAGCAACCAGACTGTACTCATTCAGTCCCCTGATGGATTTATGAAAGAGTTGTGGTGGCACAGTGGTTAAAATGCAGTACTGCAGACTAATTTTGCTGACTGCTAGCAATTCAGCAGTTCGATTCTCACTGGCTCAAGGTTGACTCAGTCTTCCATCCTTCCAAGGTCGGTTAAATGAGAACCCAGATTGTTGAGGGCAATATGCTGACTCTATAAACTGTTTAGAGATGGCTTTAAAGCACTGTGAAGGGGTATATAAATCTAAGCAATGGTGAAATCCTCCGCGGATCACCACCAGTTTGCTGCCCATGCATGCATGGTGCGTGCCAAAAGCACGCTGCACACGTGCATACACAGCACACACCAAAAGCATGCGCAGTGTGCATGTGCAGTGTGCACCAAACACGCGCTTTATGCAGAAAAAGAAGACTTCACTAGGTAAGTAGAACAGCGAAGGTGAAACAACTGTGCTGCATAATTTAGCTTCGCTAGAAAGCAAGATTTCCTGCTTTTTAGTGAAGCTAAACCGTGTGGCACAGCTGATCATCAGAAGTACCGGTTCGAATGAACCGGTAGCTTTTTTAAACTACCGGTTTGCCTGAACCAGTAGTTTTTATCATTACCAGTTTGCCCTAATCAGAGGGAACCAGTAGCATTTCACCCAAGTCCAAGTACTATTGCTATTACTATGAATCATTTCTTGTGTACCAAGATGATAATAGAGAGTTTGAAACAAGAAGGAATAAACACATTGCTTACCATTACAAAAATATTGAAAAAAACTGAATAATTGATTTCTTGTACATATTAGTATTGGAAACACCAATTAAATTGATTTGTTTCAAAAGTAAAATATTAAAATGTATTAAAATGAATTATAAATTTTGTGTGAAACACAAATTAAATTGAATTGTTTCAAAGATAAAATATTACAATGCAATAAAAAGTGAATTATAAATTTTGTATAAGTATTATGGTGAGGTGATGTCTTGCTGGATTTTGCTGGCTAGGCAACCTTTACAAGGGGAATTCTGAATTCAAGCTGGTATTTATTGGAAAGATTAAAATTCTTAAGACTGAAATTTTTTTTTGATTGGATGAATTTCCAACTACTTAAATGACAATGGTGTAAATTTGATTTTAAAAGTTTTTAAAAGGAGCGTTGGTCATATCTGATACGATCCTTCTCATTGAATGGAGGCAGCATCCAGGAATGAGTTGTCCTTGTCTGTCAGCCAATAAGACCGAGTCTGTGAAAGCTGTAAAGACACACCCTCTGCTAACGGTCTCCAGCTTTTGGCGAAGGTGAAGGGACAGACTGGACATAGTCATTGTCCATGCAATCACATGCTGACCTAGGGCCAGCTCTACACTAGAGGGGGGGAATGGATGCTGCCTCCACTCAACGAAAAAGATTGTATCAGTATGACCAACACTCCTTTTAAAAACAAATTTATACCATTGTCATTTAGGTAGCTGGAAATTTATCCAATCAATAAAATCTTTTCAGTCTTAAGAATTTTAATCTGTCCAATATACCAAAGTGGGTGTGTCCTTAAGGGTGGGCCTCAGCTTGGCCCAAGGTCCCTTCATCTGCATGCACCCTCTGTACCACCTTCCTACCAAAGGCTGCCTCAGCAGAGGCATAGGTGTCCAACCTGTAATTCTTAATAAAAGGGGTCAGGGAGGACCAAGTGGCAGCCCGGTAAACCTCCTCCAGGGATGTATGTGTGGCCCATGCCGCACTTGCGGCCTCACTGCTGGTGGAGTGTGCCGTAATATTCTTGGGCAGTGGAAGGGCATGTATCTGGTATTCCTTGGTGATACACACCCGAATCCAGCGGCCCAGGGTTGAGGGAGTGTTCTTAGCTCCTAAGGTGGCTGGCTGAAAAGAGACGAAAAGCGACTCCGTTCTCCTGAAGGAGAAGTCCATTTAATATAAATCTGGAGTGCCTGTCTCACATCTAGTGTATGCCACTTTCTCTCCAGTAAATGCCCTGGCCTGGGACATAAATCAGGGAGAATCAGTTCCTGGGCCCTGTGAAACCCCATATTCACTTTTGGGATGAAAGCAAATACAATCCAAATACAATATTACCCGGTTAGGATGAAACACACAGAGATCTGGTCTGATGGAAAGCACCATCATCTTGGAGATCCACCTGGCCAATGTGATGGTCATCAGGAATGCCACCTTGCATGTCAAGAAGCACAGATTCACCTTTCTCGGTGATTCAAACGGCCCCCGGTCAGCGCCTGCAGTATCGTGTTGAGGTCCCAAGTTGGGAAACAATGAACTACTGGAGGCCATAGGTTCATTGCGTCCCTGATGAACCTGCGGACAGATGGGTGTTGAGCTAGAGACTCCAACCGTCTTCAAGCCAGTGCTGATGACAAGGCAGCCACCTGGCAACAGATAGTATTGGGTGAAAGACTCATGTTAAGCCCCGCCTGCAGAAAATTCAGTATCTGGGGCACAGTCACCGAAGTCAGATCCAAACCGGACTGTGAACACCAGGAACAAAAGGTCTTGGCATGATCAATCGTGGCCCTGCTAAGCCAATCTGCCTGTACATTGTCAGTCCCTGCAATATGCTCTGCCATCAGGGATATGTGCAGCCACTCCACCCAAAGACAGAGTCTTTCCGCTTCTCTTATAAGGGACCTGGATTGGGTACTCTCTTGTCTGTTAACATGTGCTTAGCGGCAACACTATCAGTTCAAAACAGGATGTGCCAGCCAGCTACCACACCTTGGAATTGCTGGAGAACCAGATATATTGCTCTAAGCTCCAGCCAGTTTATATTATGGGTCAAATCAGCCTGGGACCCTCTGCGATTCTATCCAAGAGATGTGCCACCAAGCCAAAAAGGCTGACATCTGTTGTTACAGTTACTGACTCTGGTTCCTTGAAAAGGGAACCTCTGGCAAGTGCCTCAGACTCCCACCATAGTAGGGAGTGTACTACCTCCCAGGAAAGCCTAACCTTGTAAATTAAAGTGTTCCTGCCTGATCTCTGATATGGGAGAAGAAACCATTGGAGGGCCCTGGTGTGGAAACGGGCCCAAGGCACAATGGATATGCAAGATACCATCTTTCCCAGAAGCTGCGAAAGTGTGGAAAGTGACACAAGCTGGTCACCTCGGACCTTACGTTTTAGGTCCCAAATGCTCACCTGCCTCTCCTAAGAGAGATACACCCTGCGTTCCAAGGTGTCTATCTCCGCTCTCAAATGTAGCAACCGATTAGTCAGTGTGAGGTGACTCTTGCTAACATTAATTGAAAACCCATGATCCTGAAGCACTTGGATAGTTATTTCTAGGTCCCTATGGGCCTGGGGCTCTGAGGTAGATTGAATCAGGATATCATCCAGATAACATTGGACGCACATGGGCACAGCCGAGGTGTGCCGCTAAGGCAGCGAGCAATTTAGTAAAAGCCCAGGGCGCTGATGACAGACCAAAGGGCAAGGCCCTATACTGATAATGGCGGGATTGATAACAGAAATGCAAATATTGTCTACAATTTGGAGAAATGGGGATGTGAAGATAAGCCTCGGTGAGATCAATTGAAATGAGGAAGTCGGCCTCCCTGACACCGTCCAAAATGAACTGAAGTGAATGCATTTTAAACTGTTTGTACACAATACAGCGGTTCAGTCTCTTAAGGTCCAGAATTGCCCGATACCATCGTCCCCCCACTCCGAAGCTTTGGGAATTACAAAGAGGATGGAATAAAATCCCAAACTGTGTTGGGCCTCTGGAACCGGTTGAATGGCCTTGTCACTGCATTTTTGTATATACCAGCTGAGCTTTTATTTTTGGACTCTTAGACTTACAGTAGCTTGCCTTAGACTTACAGTAGCTTGCCTTATCAGTAAGCTACTATGCACGTCTACATTCCTTTCTTCTTCTCTAAAACTTTTCCTTGTTCTCCTGCCAAGAGAGGTAGCCGGGAAAGTTTCCAAGATGTAACCTAATTAGATTAGTAAGATTGTTTTTTTTATTTCTTTACAAATAAATATGAGTTTTTCATTAGAATGTATTTTGGTTCATTTTCTTGCAAAGTATACCGAAGGAAAAAGCCAAGATCCACCTCTAATTGAGGGCAATTACCCCAGGATGGGAATGGAGCTGATTGCCATTCTGACAATGGTAGCAGAGGATGGTTGATTTATGGCTTTTTTCCTTGCTTGTTACTTTTGATCATCACCGTCTAGGTTAATTAGATAGATGATTGATTAGTGACTGCAGAACACTAATTAAATTAACTTCTAAAATGCCGAAAAAGAAAAAAAAAAGGAAAACGAAACTCAGAGTACTCTTTACAAATGATTTGATCTTTTTCGACACACTCGCTCCAGCCACCCGGCTGGAAAAAGGAGGAGAAACTAATGGAATGCTGTTACAGAGGCTTCAGGAGAACGATAACAGAAGAGCTGCTTTTGAAGGCAACGTACTACGACCGAGGTCAGTGACACCCCCTTCCAATTATGGATGTTCTCAAACTGTCCTCCTAGAACCTTTTGAATTTGAAACACTTGGTGCAAGACCAGTTTCCATAAACGGCAGAGAATTTCTCCCCCCACGCAGAGAGAGAAACAATCTATTATCCTCCTCAGAGCTCCAAGATCACCCCTAATGAGCTAGCTATAAAAAGCTATCGTGATCAAATAGAAATTTTTGAATGTGAGCTATCCCAGGCAAAAATGGCTTTATCTAGGCTTGAGCCAGATAAAAGAGAGTCTCATGCTTTTGAAATTCCTGAAAACGCCATCTTGGCTTCTTCAGAGCCAAAGACACACCCCCTGGTGGATATTATGTCTGGCAAATCAGAACAGAGAGCTGTGTACATGTCACATGTGTCTAGTGATGTTGTCCCTTCACATGATGTGGATAGAGAAACAAAACTAACTCAATCAAATCTGCAAACTGCAATGCCACAAGTGTCTCCACAGGCTCAATTTTCAGCACCCCCTGATGGTGCTAGTATCTTTTTAGATGGAGCACAACAACGCTTAATGCAGCAAAGGCAAATGACTGTGCCTCGAGCTGGCCATGTTAATATTGCAGCTCAAATGCCACAGCTCCAAGCTCATGCACGTGCCTCCAACTGTACAATCAGGATCACCTCCTGGTCCACCTCCAGCTCAACAAGTGCCTTTACTTCCACAACCAGCACCTCAAACGCCATTCGTCAACAGGCATACTCTGGTGCTCCACTGACTGGTGAGTCAAAATTAAAGATGTCAGGGCAGAATTACAAGGCCTGGGTCAGTGAAGTTGGACTTCTGCTGCATAGAGAAGACACCCACCGTATGGTGTTTAACCCATCTACCCAACCATGGATGCCTGCAATAAGAGACTTAGAGACTAAAGCTTGCACAACATTATTGATGTCCATGGATGCTGAACTGCAGGTTACTTTTCCGCCTGATGCAACAGCCCAACAAATTTGGGTCCAACTGGAAAATTGCTACAGGCCTGTTTCAATTGAATCTTCATGTTTGCTCATGTCTGAATTCCATGGTTCGAGATTGAAACCTGGTGAACAAATTGGAGGACATTTAACCAAACTAAAAGGACTGAAAAAGAATTAAGAGAAAGAGGCTATCCTATTGAAGATATTCAAATGATCAGCATTATCATTAACTCATTGAATTATGAATGGAAAGATGCCATTACAAAGATTAACCAAGTGCCTATTGCTCAATGCACAGTGAACAATGTATGCAGACTTTTAATTGAAGAAGCACTGATGTTAGCTATGCCACATTTGAGAGGACCATCCACATCAAGCGCTCTAGTGAGGCATCCCTTCCAAGGAAGGACCTACACTCCAAGGATGCTAAGATGCAACATCTGTAATTGTATGGGACATGCAACCCGGGATTGTCCCCAATGAGTTCCAGCTCCTGTCACGTACCAGCCCAGAGGAACAGACTCCAGAGGCAGAGGCAGAAGACAAGGTCGTTGTGGTCCAAGGTATGATTCGCAAGCTCCACTCGCCACATTGGCTTTAACCAATGATCCACAACCTTATCCAGAGTACCACAGACAGCTTTTGTGGACTTTGGACAGTGGTGCAGCTTTGCATGTTATTTACAGAAAAGAACTTTTTACAGAGATGCACAAGCCTGACCCTGAACTACATGAACTTTATTCTTTTTCAAATCATCCTTGTCAGGTCAGAGGAAAAGGAACTGTTTATGTTGAAGAGCTTGATGCATTCATCCCTGATGTATATTACATACCAACAGCAACCAGTAGTTTGCTTAGTCAGGCTCACTTGTCTAGAGTTTTAAAGTTCCAAGTTCACCACCTCGAGAAAGCAAGCTACATAGTTAAAGATGGAGATATTGTTGCTGAAACCATGTTAATTGGTAGTATCTATTACTTAAACCAAAATCTAAACCACAAGCACAGGCAAGTATGCAAACTCCAAAAGAGGAGGGCACAGGCCCAGAAAGATATGTCCCAGTGAGAGATCCTATTGCTACTCCAAAGGCTCCTAAAGCCAACAAAAAGAAAATTGGGAAACAGGTTGCTCAGAACAAGCTTGAGGTTCCTCATAAAACTGTTAATGTTGAAAATTCACTAGTTGGTAAACCTTTGCATTACAGGTGCATCCATAAGTGGCATAGAAGATTGGGGCATGCCAGCTTCTGGGTTCTTAGGAAAATGCCAGGGTTCGCAAAAGGTTTGGATCTAAAGGGGTGTAAGGTGTTTCTGGATTGTGCTGTCTGCAAGAAAGCCAAATCCCAAGCAGCAGCCATTCCAAAACGCGCTACACACCTGTCAACATGCATTTTTTATTTGGTTCACACTGACATAGTTGGTCCATTTCTGCCAACAATTGGTGGTAGAAAATAGTTTTTAACAATTGTTGATAATCACTCTAGATATGGATATGTATATCCTATGAAAGAAAAACCTGAGACCTTTCAGATATTTAAAGACTTTGCAACTCTTGTTTCTACCCAACACGGAGTAAGCATCGCCAGAATCCAGAGTGATCATGGTGCTGAATTCATGTCTCAGCGGTTTCAGGACTGGATGCGTAAGAATGGAATTCTTCATCAGACATCGGCTCCCTACACGCCAGCCCATAACAGAGTCATAGAGAGAAGACAAGGGGTCCTGCAAACCATGATGCGTTGTCTCCTAGAAGACGTCAACCTCAGTAACCCATACTGGGGTGAAGCTCTAAAATATGCAAATTACACTGTCAACCGTACTTGGAGTAGTGTAATAAATCAAACACCTTTCTTCATGATGTATGACTACAAGCCAGATCTCAATAATTTTTTGTTCATACACTATGATGAGCATTCCCTTAGCTCAAAGAAGGAAAGGAGGTCCACCAGCAAAGAGGTTGAGATTTATGGGTATTAATGACAACTCAAAATGGATTATTTTGATTTGGAAGAACTTTTTTAGAAATGACAATCAAAAGGGTAAATTTTACATATTGATACAAAAGAAATTAGTTAAGATTCTTAAAGATTTTTGCTTTGAAAAACATGATTAGCAAAGTACCTCTGGGACTTTTTTGAAGGGATTAAATACTAATACTAATACTAATGGAAAATATATAAGATTGGCTTCTTTACTCAGAGTTAAAAGAAAAGTAGTTTTATATCTGTTGCTTTTTCTGGGTTTTTGATGTCAAAAATTCATTTGCATTGCATTTGGACTCTGTTTTCTGTAATTAAAAGATGAGCTATGGGGAGAAGGTCTCTCATTTAGAGATGGTGATACACTTTTAAATTGTTATCAGTTGAACATGAAGTTAATTCTTTATCTTTTCCTTCCTTTTTTAAAAACCGATCTCCTTTTCTTTTTCTGTTGTTTTTCTGTTTATAGTTTCTATTTTTTTAGTTTTATTAATTTTTATTCTTTTCATTTATACTTCTTAATAAAATAACTTGGAAAAGTAGAATATGTTTCTTCTCATTTTAGGTAAGCATATTAGTGAAATTTAAGCCTATTTTATGATAAAATATTGTTTAGATATAAATATATTATTGGATTGTAATTTGATAAAATTTTCAACATCTATATTTGCATTTCATGTTACTATATTAAAGATTATTTACTGTTTATCATAAGCATATATTCTCATTTTCTTCTGTTCATCTATTTATTTTCATTAAATAATGAAATAATTATTGTATAATTAAATAATTATTTTAAAAAACAAGCCTTTTTCATATTCTTGTAGACTTTCGCTAGAGTCATATAACTTTATTATCAATTGCACTTTTCCTCCAGAATTCTTTTGATAAACGTTTAATGATACATTAATGATAATATTATCCTATAAAATATGGTATGTATATGTCTTACATTTATAGAGCTTAAGTTTGAATTTCTAAAAATGGGTATCTTAGCAGGTGGCATTGCCAGGTACATGCTGCCCCGGGTGTTGGTAGATATAGACCTATTATTGTGTGTGAAAGCAAAATTCTGAATATATGTGATCTACTACTGTATATAGTGGTCTTTTTGTGAGCATAAATTGGTCTGTGTGCATATTGAAAGAACAACAAAAGTGTTCAGTCTCATTCAAAGGACACACTTAAACTAATAAAACACATTCAAAAATGTATGTTATAAATTAAAACAGAAAGTTTGGATATTAATGCTTCATAGCGATAAACATCCTTGTGTATCGAATCACACTTGGCTAAATAAAGTATTTTCTTTTCTTTTCTTTTTGTTTCTTTTCTTTTCTTTTCTGTCCTGTCCTATCCTATTTCTAAACACCTGTGGTGACCACCTATGGTGACCAGTGATACTTTATTCATTAGATACTTGTTCTTATTTAATTCTACCATAACAAAATGAAACAGATGAAAATACAAAAACAGCATTAGATACATATATTTCTAATTCACTTAGAAGTAAATCAAACAGTATTCACACTTAATTCTCTAATCAATTGACTCATCAGTATTATGACATAAAAACCAATCCTGCACAACAGCAGGAACTTAAAAAAACAGACTAACCTTGTGCTGTGAAACTCATTGTTACTGAAGTGGTGATGAACAATGAACACAGGTATCAAATGTCCAAAATTGCTTCTCCTTTTACTGGGCTCACCAGTCTGATGTCAATCTACAGCATTCAATCTATTAATGAAAAAAATACATTACACCACATATAAATAATTGTAAAAGCGGTAAGTGATCTGGAATTGATTTAGTATTGCGGAAATGTCCATACTTAGTGAACTTACTATATTTCTTCTCTTTTACCCCCTTCATAACATTAATGAAAACTCAAAATATTTGATTTGAGGAAACATCTGATTTCCCAATTGAGATGAGAAGATTTTGTAATTTTTTTTGTACTTTCTATGTAAAGGCAAGGATATTTTCCTCTTTTTTCAAAGAAGGCACATATTATACCTACTAATTGCTTTGTAAATCCCTATTAGATTCTCTGTGAATCTGCGAATCCATTGTTACACTTGACATCAAACTGTTTTATGTTTACTTATTCACTTATGGAATAAGTGAAAATATGAAACTACTCAAAAATATCCATGAGATCCTATGAATTATAAAACTGGGCAAGATTTCATAGTGTGTATGATAATATACTAGAAATAGAAAAAAGATAAGACTCTCTTTTCGAAAAGTTTTATTTTAATACATTTCAAATATTGAAATAAAATTTGCTAAGAGTTCTCAAAAAATCCAAGTATTCAAAAAATATTTTACATTCAAAAACACTAATCCAGATTTGTTATCCTTAGATTGATTAGCATGTGGATTTGATGTTTTATTATGAAATCTTGCATAATTTACACAGCCTATTTTTAATATAATTATCACATAATATTTTGACCATTTATCATATTTCAAAAGTGATAAATCAGAGTATAATTCAATATTTTACATAGTTAATTTTTTAAAAAGGAAACATTTTATGACAGAAGAAACGAAGTGGGTGGCAAAGTGCTTAAAACGGACATTGTCTTACCGGAATGTCACTTTTCTGGGCGCTGCAACTACAATCCATGGATGGGTTGTTCTTCCTCATGTATTGACAGAACTGAGTAATTTTATTTTTCTTCGCCCTTTGACCATGCCTCCTTATCTCCTGACATGTCAGTCTTTTGTCACGAAGGTGTGGCCAACCAAAGTCTACCAAGAAACTGGACAGAGAAATTACAGACAGCAAGGCCACCCCAGAGATACGGAGCAGGAAGCCAAAGCAGGGGAGGGTATGGATTGTAGTCGCAGCGCCCAGAAAAGGGGCATTCAGGTAAGATAATGTCATTTTCCAATGTGCTGCTCCTACAATCCATGGATGGGATATACCCAAGCTCAAGATTCCTGGGCGGGAGGCTGACTGCTCCCTAGACCCAGGGCCGAATGTACAGTCTGTAAAATCCTCCGGCCAAACAACGCCTCAGCCAAGGTATAGCTGTCAATCTTGTAATGACATATAAAAGGTGAAATGGACGACCAAGTGGCTGCCCGACAAATGTCAGAGATAGAAGCCTGGGTAGCCCAGGCCGCCGTAGTAGCTGCGCTACGTGTGGAATCTGGCAAGATCTTGCCAGGCAGGGGCCTGGCCTGGAGATCATATGCAGTCGAGATGCAAGCCTTTATCCACCTGCCCACCATGGAAGCAGTGGGCATTTTCTTTGTCCCATAGAAAATGGGTGAAAGGAGACTAGGAGAGCCTCCGTCCTGAGAAAGAAGGCCGTCTGCCGAATATACCGATAGAGAGCCCACTTCACATCTAAGGTGTGCCAGCATTCCTCCAGCTGATGTCTTGGAGCTGGGCAAAAGTCAGACAAGATGAGCTCCTGGGCCTGTTAAACCAGTAGTTCACCTTGGGTAAGAATGAAGGATCCAATATTAGCACCACTCTGTTGGAATGAAAGACAGAGGTCCTTCCTGATGGACAGGGCCGACAGCTGAGGAACCCTCCTAGCAGAAGAGATTACCTGGAGGAAGGCAACCTTGAAGGATAGGAACTTGAGGCCAATGGAGCCCAATGGCTCAAACGGTGCAGAAGTGAGAGTTCACAGAACCAGCAGAAGGTCCCAGGAAGGGTAGCAATGGACTACCAGTGGACATAAGTTCGTGGCACCATGCAAGAAACTTCAAATCCGAGGATGATACATCAGCGATTGGTAAGGAGCACAAATGAGAATCGTGGACAAGGCTGCCACCTGCCAACATAATATAGTTGGGGCCAGACCTTTGTCCAAACCTGCCTGCAAGAAGTCGAGGATGTCCGGAATAGATGCTGATGTTGGGTCAATGTGTTGTTTTGCACACCAGGAGCAGAACCCCTTCCAGGAAGCCTTGTAAATATGTGTTGTTGATGGCTGTCTGGATGCTTGGATGGTCTGGATCACACATTCTGACAGACGGTCCTTTCTCAGCAGGACACTTTTAAGTGCCAGATGGTCAACCGGAGCCACTGAGGCTCTGGGTGGAATATGACCCCCTGGCAGAGAGAGATCCGATGTTGAGGGATTACCCATCACTGTGCGATGGACAGAGCCATCAGGTCGGCGAACCATCACTGGTGTGGCCAATGGGGAGCTACTAGCAATAGTTCCTCCTGTTCATTGAGCATCTTCCGAATAACCTTCGGGATGAGGGGGTTGGGGGGAAACGTGTAAAGCAGGCCAGGAGGCCAGCGGCACCAAAGAGCATTGCAACCTTCTGCAGTGGGGCTCGGGTAATGAGAAAAGAACCTCGGGAGCTGGGTGTTTCGCGGACTAGCAAACAAATCTACCACTGGGGGACTGAACCTTTGTGACAGTTCCAGAAAGAGGCTCGGGTGAAGCTGCCATTCTGCTGGATCAATCCGTTCCCTGCTTAGCCAGTCTACTCGGACGTTGGAGATGCCAGATATGTGGTCCGCTTTGATTGACTGCATGTGGCACTCCGTCCAATTCATCAGCTTCTCCGCCTCGAGCATCAAGGGCCTGGATTGGGTGCCCCCTTCCCGGTTGACATGTGCTTTCACGGACATGTTGTCCGTGAGAATCAGCACACGTTGCCCCTCCAGCACAGGTTGAAAATGATGAAGAGCCAGACGAATGGCCCGCAACTCTAGCATGTTTATGCTTTTCGCCCATTCTGCCGGAGAGAGACCATTATCACTGCGCCACCTGGTCGAGAAGATGCGCACCCCAGCCATATAGGCTGGTGTCCGAGGTCAGCACCAGATGGTCCAGTTCAGAAAGCTGCAGCCTCTTAGAAGGGCTGGAGATATCCATCACCAGAGAGACGTACTTGAGGTGGTAAGGTCACTCTGTCTGATGAGCTGCTTCTCCCCGATCTCTGGAACGGCAGGAGGAACCACCGCAAGGGACGAGTGTGCCTGCGAGCCCAGGGATGATGGTGATACACGAAACCATCTTCCTGAGCAGCTATGAAAGAGTCAATAAGGGAACTGACCTCAGAACAGTCACCTGGTTCACCAGATCTGTGAGCATCCGGTCGGGGGATAAGAACACTTGGCCCAAGTCGATCACCACCCCGAGGAGGCGGCTGGTAGGTATCAGCTGGCTTATCTAGATTGATGGTGAAGCCATGCTGTTGAAATGCACTGATCATCCAGTCCATGTCCTCCAGAACAGAGAACAAGGATATCATCCAAGTAACAGAGAATGTGTATCAGGATTATCTGGAGCATCACTGCCATCACCGCCACCAACTTAGTAAAGGTCTGGCGGGGGGGGGGGCGATGAGAAGCCGAAGGGCATGGCATAGTACTGAAAGTGACTGCCAGCATACTCGAGCCACATAAATTTCCAGTGAGCAGGATAAATTGGCACATGCAGGTATGCCTCCCTGAGATCTACAGATTGCAAAAGATCCCCCTTCCGTACGTCCCCAAGGAATGAGTGGAGGAAGTACATCCTGAACCTGCGATAGCAGATGAACAAGTTCAGCTGTTTGAGGTTTAGGATCCCCCTCCAGCCCCTGAACTCTTGGGAACCAGAACCAATATTGAGTAAAATCCATTCCCCTCCTGACCACTGAGTACTAGCTCTATGGCATTGATCTCCAACAGTTGGCGAACTTCGTCGTCCATCAGGAGCTTCTTTGTGGGAAAGGCAGGAACCAGACAGTCAACAAATTTGTTGGGAGGGCTGGAGTGGAATTCAATGGTGAGTCAACAGGTCATGGTGCAGCGCACCCACAAGTCCAATGTCAAAGAGTCCCACTGATAGTAAGAGTTGGAAGCAACAACCAATGGGACTTGATGACCGGGAGTCACTTGCCCATTCTGAAAAGTTTGTATCCAGATCCTTGAAATGGTCATTTGGCCGAGAATTGGGATCTGCCACTGTCGCAAAAGGACTGACTGTCCGAAGGTCGGTCACTGCCGTGAGAGAACGAGTGGTGAGAATAGGACCCCCCAGGTCCAGAGAAAGACCAAAATGGCTGCCGTTATGAATATGGCATGTACCTATGTTCCGGTCTGCGATACGAGGATGGGAGGACTTTGCGTTTGTCCTTGTCCTTCACAAGAATAGGATCAAGGGTGGCTCCAAACAAGTTGGGGGCCTTATAAAGCGCCAATGCCAGCTTCCACTTGGCTTTCAGGTCTGCTTTCCAATTGCGGAGCCAGAACAGCCTCCGCGAGGTGACCATGGAAGCTAGGGCATGAGAGGCAAATTTGGCCGCATTCAAAGATCCATCTGCTGAATATTCGGTAGCAGCTACCAACTTATTAATGTCCTGGTGTAATCTAGTCTCCTCCGGAGGAAGCCTCTCTTATAATTGGCCTAACTAGATTAGCGATGCCTTATTAAAAAAGGAAGTAGATATGGCGGCCTTGATCGCCCACACTACTGATTGGTGAGTCTTTCTGAAGGTGAGCTCAGCCTTCCTATTCTCAGATTTAAGCCCATCGATGGAGTCAGTATAAATGATCAAGGAAGAAAGACTTGAGACTGGAACATCGACAGAAGGTAATGCCAACAGCTCATTGAGTTCAGGAGCTGAGCAATAGTTTCCTATCTTGACTGCTTGGAGTGATCAAGGAGCCCAGTTGCCCCCATGGTGTCTGAACCACCTCGGAACACAGCTGATGAAATCCTTATCCGGTTTGGATATCTGGAACAGCGCGTCATGTGGACCTGCAGCTGACTGAGACACAGCAGTCAAAGCCTCCACAGCACCAAAGTTAGTTAACATTCAGGCCTTGTGTAACAAGGACTTGAATAGTGAGGGCTGAAACACACTGGTAAACACTGGAGAGTCCAGCACCAGACCTTCATCATCCGAGAACTCAATGTTCTCAGGGAAGGAGTCTCCATGTGCTGAGTCCACAGAAGATGCAGAATCCCGCTGAGAGGGAGAGCGGTGTCTGCTGGGCAAGTGTCCCTGAAACAGGGGCTATATAGGTAAGGCTTGAGATGGCATCTAAGCAGCCTGCTGAATGCCAGCTGCTAGGATGTTTGACAAAGCATTGGAAAGCATGTGTTGAAGATCAAGCTGGCTTCCTAGTAAATGCCCATCTTCCGTGAGGAGCCCTGCAGCTGTCGGAGTAAAGGTGGCTTCCGGCTGCTGCCTTTGAGGTATGGGAGGCATGGCCAATCCCACAGCAGAAACATAGGGCATAGAAAGGGAAACCCCTTTTGATAGTCCCAATGGCTGAAGAGGATAATGATGACCCCCAGCCTAAGAAGGAGGAGGCACAACAGCCGTACCCAACAGGTTGGTGGGATCCTGTTGTGAAGAGTGTCCTCCTTGGGGCTCAAAGGCAGATTGTGCTTGCTTGGCCTTGCTAAATTGGCATTCCAACGCCTTGTAGCGCCTCAAAGCATCTTTGTCCTGACTTGAAACCTTCTTTGACAATGGCTGGCAAGGCTTGCGCCTGGTAGAGGTAGCCAATCTTTTTTTGGAAGACTGGTGAGGCTTGGGCACCCGGGGCGGGCTGGCCTCTTGTACCAAGTCTGAGGATATGGATGAGTCAGCCATTGGTGAGTATGGCGATAAAAGGTTTAAACAAAGACTCAAGAAGCCTGCAGGGCGTGGAAGTGGGACTAAGGACCCCCAAAGTTGCAACCACTTCTAGACCGAACCCTGTTTGGCCAAAGGGCAGGCTGCAGGTACTGACTTAGGAGGCCGTGTAGCACGAGAGCAGCCGCTCTCTCAGTGCCAAAATTCATGCCCCCAAAATGGCCACCAAAGTGCCGGCTCAAACCTGGCCATAACACGCTGCTTCGCAGAGGCAGGTGACTGCAGTGAATACCCTTGATTGTCAGTAAGAACAGCTTCATGGCCCTGCTGCTACCAAAAAGGCATCCACCAGCTTTTTCAGGGCCAACAAAATGGCGGCCACAACACCAAATCAAAATGGTGGCCACTCTGATGAAAATAAAATGGCAGTCGCTCCTGCGATGGTGGACTCGGCAGGAAGGCTCGGCAACCCAGAAGCGGCCTCGTAGTGGTGAAGGGTGGCAGAAGGCAGAAACAACTTGCCAGCGCCACAAAGCAAATCCAAACCTCAGAGTTTGTCACGGGAGCCGTGCAGTGACTCCGGAGCTGCCAACTAATTAGAGTGCAAATGTTGGAGGCGGTTATGCCGGCGCACTGGGAAACCAGTGCACACACCAGTGGCTAAAGTGCTACTCGTAGAACCGCCCCGAAGGGAAAGGATCCGGACTGCTGCTCCACAGAATCTTCAGAGAGGTGCGGGACGGCCCAGAGCCCCAGGCTCGTTGCACACACCTCAGCAGCTAGCAAGGACAGACACCGCTCTCACTGAAAAGGAAAACAATAAAAAGAAAGCCAAAAAAAGCCATAAACAAGCTACTAAATAGTAGAAAATATGGCTTCAAGCCACAGAGCGAAAAAAGACACCAGTTTTGTCATCGACTGAGTGAAAAAGACTGACGTATCAGGAGATAAGGAGGCGTGGTCAAAGGGTGAAAATCACTCAGTTCTGCCAAGACATGAGGAAGAGCAACCCATCCATGAATTGTTGGAGCAGCGCACTGAAGTCTTCTTAAAAAATAATACAGGTATTATAATCCTCACTTAACAATCACAACTGGAAATGACAACTCCATTACTAAGGAACTTTCCCCTTAAGCAAATCATTTGAGGTTTTTAAGTGAGATATAACCTGCAATTTTACTGCTGGTTTTTCTATTGACTGTCAGAAACTGGCTTAAAGCTCAAAATGATCTCATCTGAGAAACACTGCAATGGTCATAAATTCATGCTGTTGTCCGGCTGCAAAATTACCATCATGTAACTGCTGTGATTGTCATTAAGTTTAATGATCAGTCATAAAATTACTTTTCCAGCACCATCTTAACTTCAATTGGTTGATAAACACAGCAGTTGTTAGGACTACCTGCATATTGTATGCCTTTTAGAATAACAGAATACCAGAATACCAAATATACCAATGATTACATACAGATCCCTGTGTCTTCTAATTACTTCACTACATATGTCAACTGACAAAGAAAGGGAACGATAATGGAGGAAGGGGTACACAAAAAATTCCTAGCACAAGAAAAGTTCCAGTATTCCTTTCTTGCATCCCATTCTTTCTACTAAAACTGGGCCAGACTTCTATCTTGTTTTTTACATGCTTCAAACAATCTATGCTCACCTGGATTACATTTCCCTTCAGTCTGGAAATAATTAACTGAGGAAGATCTAATCATCACAAGTGAAGGCAAATATATGGCTCCAGGATAATGTCGTAGGATCCAATCTGGGTCAGTCACCAAGACCAGAAATTTAGTCTTCTGAGGTATCAGACTTGTGCTGTAGCCTATTCTTGGGGAACTTCTCCCTCACCACACATTCTGGTTAGAGTAAAGTTCCTTGGGCTCAAGCATGAGTTCAAAAGCTCAGAAGACTAAACCTCTGGTACCAGTGACTGACCCGTGTTACCTCTGGTTTCACTCATTCTCTTCAAAGAAATGTGACTGTGATAGAAACAGATTTGCTCACAAACATGCTTCTGTGCTGGCACTCAATATTAGAATCAACGTTAGCAGTCTGAGGGATTCCAACCCCTTCCAAATGCCTGTGGTTTAAAACAATAAACAAGCCAAAATGCAGAATGGAAATCAAAGTTCTTGTCAGTAGTGACCATATGCCCTACCATCATTCAGAAAATAAAACTGAAATTTTTATTTATTAAAAAAAGTTTATATCAGAATATTTAATTGAAACATATTTTCATTTTTACTTGACAATTTTATAAAATATAACTAAAACAACTTCCAGTTTGGCATCGCAGCAAGACCATCAGGGAATTAGCAGGCTCCAACAAGCTCCGGGAAAACCCCGGCTGACAAACCGCCACCGATGGGTCTGTGGACCAGGACTGTCCTGTAGGGACGGGGAAGAAAGAGAGGCACCTCAGACAACCAAAAGGAACAGGCAAGTTCCTCAAAGGTTGGAGGGAATTCAGTGACTTTTTTATGTAACCAAAATATTTCACTGAAAAAAGCCCTTAATAAATATTTAACACTAATTCTGGATTTTAAATTAAAAATATGTAATGAGGTTCAAAACTTTCTCTGCCTGTCTATTTCAATAATTACATCAATAGGATTATTGTTCAAAAACCAAATAGAACAAGAACAAATGAACAGTTAAGAGTGAAACCAGCAAAAGAAGAATCAACTTCAGAAATAGGCTATATTTGTTGCAACAAAACATTCCCTTACTGTAACCCTGTGTGTTGGAATGTTGATGTGAAGCTTATGTAGATTGTTCAATGCTTTGTAATGTACATAAAAATCCACACATACAACATAACATAAGAAAGCAAAAACAAACAGATATGTAACATGTCATTACACAAGAATATCAACATCTTCTATTGATGGAAAGAAAAAGAAGCCCTTCTCTGCATGCTCTTCTTCCCCTATATGACAATCTTGTAAATACACCTTTCAATAGTGAACTAACTACTTTCAATAGTGAACTAACTACTGTAAATGCATGGGGCTATCCTTGAAGATGGTTTGGAGGTTACATCCAATGAAGAAAAATGAGACCATGTAATATTGATCATTGAAGTATTGCACTGGTTGTCTATTAGTCTCCAGACAAGATGCTTTCAACCCATATAATCCCTAAATAGCTTTAGTATTTAAATTTTTAACATCCCCAATAACAGATTATGAACAGGGAAACATCTGCTTATGGTCTCACTGGTAGGCTTGACACACACTGTGATAACCCGAAGAAAATCTTGAGAAAAAGCACCCCAATTACAGAACCTTTTCCTGAAGAAACTAGCTAACTCCGTATTATTAGGTTCAAAATTTCCAGAATAACAATTGCTCTGATTCTTTTTAATTTGCATTTTAAATGTTCTTGTAAGTTCATTATAAATTTTGTTACAATTTTAACTGTTAGGATAAATAGTGTTCATTGCTGATAGTTTTTATTGATCTTTTTCTACTCTATTCCGTGTTCCATTAAACAAGAACAGTATAGAAAAGATTGAAAAGAGTATTAAGCAGTGAAAAACGTCACCTAATTCAAGGTAATGTACAGACAAAATAATCTTCGGTAAGAAAATATAATGAAATGCAAAACAAAACATAAATGAAGCATTACTTTTACATGCAAAAAATCTAGGCTTCTCTTTATCTACAACTCTTACCATATAAAAATTGTGGGTGTTTTATTCTAGACATTAAAAATAACAAAAATAAAAATTGGTAGTTTAAAGAGCAGTGATGGCTAACCTTTTTGCCATCACGTGCCAGGAGAGGGAGGCGGGGGGTTTCATGCACGTGCCCACACCCATAATTTTATGTGCCCTGCCCCCGCAATGCATGCACGACCCCCACCCCCACGCTCCTGGCATGCGATGGCCTGGTAGAACAGTTTTTCTCTCTCAGCTGGCTCCAGAGCCTCTCTATGATTCTGGGGAGGGTGAAAATGGACTTCCCCACTCCCCCAGAGGCCCTCCGGAGGCCAAAAACAGCTCATTTCCCAAATTCTGGTTGTACAGGAAGTGATATCTTTTGCTGTCCTCAGCCTCCAGAGACTCCCAGAGAGTCTCTGGAGTCTGCAGACAGCAAAAAAGTCACTTCCTGTCCAACCAGACATTGGGAAACAAGCTGTTTCTGGCCTCCGGAGGGCCTCCGGGGGAGTGGGAAGGCTGTTTTCACCCTCCTGAGACTCATAGTAAGGCCCTAGAGCCAGGTGAGAAATAAAAACGGACCTTCCCCACCCCACAGGCCCTCCAGAGGCAGGAAACAGCCTGTTTCCCTACTTCTGGTGGGCCCAGAAGGCCCAAAAATCAGCTGGCCGGCACACACATGCGCGCTGGAGCTGAACTCACGTGCCCACTGATATGGCTACGCATGCCACCTGTGGCATGCATGCCACAGGTTCATCATCATGGTTATAGAGCATATAGGGTTTTTAATTGTAAAAGAGAAATACCCTTTCAAAATGGTATCCAATTTAAAGGGGTTTTTTTTAAAGCATAATCTTGAGAAATAGCAGTGTTTCACCTAGCCTACTAGAAACATTCCAAGGGTCAAATGGTTATGGAGCAGAGCAATTTTACTACTTTGCCTTATAATAATGGATGCTTTATGATTTGATACTAGCCATTTTGTAAACTGAGCAACATGTTTACAAATTGTCAGCCTGTTTCCTTGCCCTTGGAATTACGATGTTTGTCACCTTGCCCTTGGAATTATGACTTCTCTCAAAATAATGTGCTTCTATAGTTGTATGCTTGGTGAACATTTGCATCCATTTGCTAAAACTTCTAAAAGGGAATTTATTGCTTAAATTTTTTTAGAGGCATTGTTTCCTTTTCTAGTGGTTACTGAGCAGAAAAGAAGAACTATCAAGTAAAAAAAAGGAGAGAGAACAGAAAGAGATTAGAAAAAGAAAGGAACATCAAGAAAAAACATGAAAAAGATAAATGAATTAAGAAAAAGGCTTCTGTATTCTTCACTATTAAAGGAGATCTTCATAGAATGGGGCTAGATATTAACAAATCTTTCTTGATACAAAAATAGTAGTAATCAAAATATCTGGATTACACAATAGAGAAGGTATTTAAAGTGACAGACCAAGAAAATAATCTAGGAAAAGACTCTTTACTGGATACACAAAAGAAGCTGGCAGAAATGTTGAAAATGAAAGGGGAAATGCAAATGATAAATCAAGAGAATGACCTTGATAATGTCCTAAACATGTTTTTTTCAAAAGGCAACTGGACTTCCTTGGTTTTTTTTCTTTGAAAACATTTCATTTCTCATCCAAGAAGCTTCTGAAAAAGCATTTTGGTTAGGAGCCAAGAAGCTAATAAAACCAAGAAAGTCCAGCTGACTTTTGGAAAAAGCACCTTCCAGACAACTATGACCTGAATGATTGAGAATCTCCACAGATATCTTGATATCTTTTTACAGACTGAACAAAAAATGTGTATTAAAGCTTTAGAAAAGCCTAAATCAGGGGTGTCAAATTCAAGGCTGGATCTGACCAACAGGGTGCTTAAATGTAGCTCACGGGGCCGGCTTGGAAAAATGAAGGGACCAGCCGGGATGCCTCTGGTGGCTAAAATGGGCCATGTACAACCCCCCTGCACCTCATTTTCACCCTCCATGGCCTCCTGCAGCACTGAAAAATGGGCTAATAATGGGGCAAAATGGGCTGAAAACGGGCCCAAAATAGGCCAAAAATGGGCTCAAAATGTGGCAAAAAACAGGCCCAAAACAGGATGAAAACAGGCCCAAAAATGGTCAGCAGAGTGTTGCAGGAACCCCAGCCACCGACCCACAAAGAACTACAATACTGGTCTGGCCCTCAAAGAAATCCAGTTTGACATTCCTGGCCTAAGTAATAAGATCAAGTAGAATTTAAAAGAGATCAAATCTTCTAACATTTGAACAACTAAAAATTAAGAGTTTTGGAAGTACAGGAAAAGAATACAAAGTTAATTATTTAATCAGTGTTAAAAATGAGGCATCTTTTTATGAAATTCTCACAATCTTTTACAAAATTTTTGCTGACACCAGGATGAAAAGTTGATGTCTTGTGGACATCATGCAAAAAACAACAACAACATAGCTGTTGAAAATTATAGGGAATGAAGAACTATAAAACTTGCTTATAGTTGTCATAAATATTGGAAATGGCTTCTTTATATATTTATAAAAAGGGAACAGAGATATAGATATAAATATAGATATAAATATAAATATCTAGATATATGTGTGTGTGTGTGTGTGTGTGTGTGTGCATTCATTTATTTCCTTTTTTATTTTTTGCAACTTTTTATTCTTTCTTTTTACATTACTTTCTTTGAGTTTAATTTATTACTATATGTATGTCTACTATAATTAAAATCTTTAATTAAAAATTATATATTAAAAACGGTTCCATTCGAACACCCCAGCTAACTGATTGTTGAGACTCTTCAAATCTTACAATATATCCTAAAGGCTACTCTCATGGAAACTGTTCCCCTAAATTAAGTTAATTTTGCCCCTCAGACCACATTTAAAATTAGTACACTTGTCTCAATTTGAATCTAGTTAAGTTACAAATATTTTGTAAGAAGCAAATGGACATCAACTTATAGAACCAGAAACAAAACAGAAGAGAAAGTAGTCTAGACTACGGTTTTCACAATAAAAATGAAATGAGACTTCACAGCTTCCTTTTATATTTGAAATGAGAATACAGGGAAAGATATAGGATACATATTATTATTTAATACTGGGAACAAAGCTTCTCAAAAACTTCATCTGCCTTATGAGGGAGGTCAACATAGACATTGTGTAGAGAGAAGCAATCAAGAATACAGCATAGTTTATAGGAAAGCAGATTTCTCTTCAATGACAGCTTGGGACAAACTGTACTTCAAAACAAACCATTTGGTTTGCTATCCTGTAATTTTTGAAATAAAAATAATGCACAATAAACATAGTTTTTTAATTTAAATTTTTTTAAACTATTATATTTTGGAGCAATTTAATTTTGTTCTTTTTTCTAGCCATATAAGTCATTTTTGCTTGTGCTGCAGTGCACTTTGATTCTTTCTTGCTGCATTAGCAACATGCTGCCTTTCCATATGTTTATTGAGCATTTATCTTGCCATGTCCTGGTTTTGTCCATTCAGCCTGTTATTTGCAGATGAGCGGAAGAGTACAAATCAACAGAATTGATGTTGCTGACACTGCTCCTCTTCATTAGGTTTCAGTTAGTATATTCTATGTAGTGCAAGTCAACAGAAACTACATTTTATGCTTTAGGTACAAATACATACTAAAATGATTCTCTTTTGGTTCCATTTTATCACTCAAGATCTTGCCATTTCTTATATTTTTAGTATAAAAACTATACTTTTTGCTTGTGTATTCTGGATTATCTGTATATTTATTTTAACCACGGTCTTGTAATATATCTTTTCATTGTGTTTAGCCATCCCAAGTGTTTTGTAAGGACATGGAAAAAAGGAATTTTAAATAAATAAATAAATCTGTAAGAATAATAAATCTTTATGTAATTGATGTCCTATTTATTTACCTATTTAGTTATTTACTTATACTACATGACTGCCTTATTTAAAAGGATAACTATTGTTTATACTTCACTAACTGTAAGAAAATTGTTTCTTTTCCCTTTCCCAAGTGAAAGGGAAAAGAAGTATGATGATTGCAGAAGTATAAACAATTTCATATGAATTCATGTTGCCCAGATACCCTCAGCTATCTTCAGGTTGTCAGTTACCCTACCAATAATTATCAGCAGTAGGACATTAAGACCATACTGAATTCTGTTGGTAGGCTGCCTAGCCTGTTGCTCATGAATATTATTTGTTCATACTGATAGTCCTGGTCTCAGAACTGATGCTAACTTTTGCTATTTATCACAGCAAACTTTAATAAGCTTCTCTTTCTGGATGCTGCACTTTTGTGGCAATCAAATGTAATTCTTAATTACTGTTGGTATCTCTCTAGACAGGGGATCATTTTTTTCATAAATGTGATGAAAGCAAATTGTAGGAACCGAATTTGACAGAAGTCAATTGTTAGGAACTTTATATTAAGGTTTAAATTTACTGAAACAACTGCAGAGTGTGAGGTCCTATTAAAATGATCTATCCCTGAAATAGATAAATTTAAGATTCTGAATCATAATGTTTTACAGCAGATTAAGCTATCTGTTGAACTTGATTTTTGCAATGAAGAAATTATTTGGTACTATTTGACACAATTATCACTCTAAGTATCTACTATTCCTCAGAGCTTTATAAACTTTACCTTCTAAAGGATATAAAGTACTGAAACATCTATGTAGCTACGAAAGGAATTGATATTTCAGACCACCAAGATGCCCTTTCCACTCTTCACAATAAGTGAATTTACACAAGATGACAACAATCTACCATAAGGATTCAAAATTTTGCAAATAATCAGACAGAACATTTTGAGGCAAATATAAATTAATTTAGTTTGGAATGACTATTTTAAGCTCTCTTCAATAATAGCAATAGCAGAGAAGGGACAATTTGCCACTCATATTATCAAGTATCACGCAATAATGTTATTTCAAGTAGTAAATGATATATTCTAATCTCAGAACATGATCTCAAGAGAAAACAATGCATCTCTCTGTAAGATCTCTGTAAATATAATACCAATGTTTAATTCAATTTCCCATTATCAATACTGCATTGATATTTAAGTAGGATGCATCAAAACAATAATATCCATGCACAACCATCTACCCCTATATCTATCTGTCTGGCCTGTCTATATTTATATTCTTTATTCTACCTTTATTATTTTTTGTAAATAACTTAAGGTGATGAACTTATCTAATACTTCTTCTGCTCCTATTTTTCCCACACTATCCCTATGAGGAATTAGAATGAGAAAGAATAATTTGCCCAAAGTCATCCAGCCAGTTTTCCTGTCAAAGGTAGGACCAGAACTCACAACCTCTCGGTTTCAGTTCTTGTATTAGGAATTGGCAAAAAACATCAATGATAGCTTTGATAAAAGTTCTTTGCTGGCCAGGAAAAACTAAAGGGGTGACATATCGTATCAACCATCTGACCTTGAATCAAGAAACAGATTGAGAGTAACTGGAGCTGGTAAAGCTTTTGTCAGCTACCCACTTATATTTTTTGTAATGAAAAACTCCAACTAAGTTGAAAACTTTAAAGACAATTAAAAACTAAATCCTAGCTACTTTATAATAAGTATGGAAACCGACAGCAAGATGCAACATTCAACCGGTTTTCATACAGTTAAAGGAACCCACTTAATTTTTAGTTGGCTATTGCTAATTTAATAGGGATCACCGGGTAAAATGAATTTTTATCTTTCTAGTTGCTACCTTCTGCTTAAATCTAGAAAAGACTTAAGAAAAGATAGCCAACAAACTACAATATAAATCTTCATGTTAGGACTTTAATAAAATACGTTGTTGGGAATAACAATTTTGTTCACATTGGAACAATATGTGATTGAAAGAAGCCAACAGTTGGACACAATGGTTTGTGCCAGTGTACATTCTCAGTTTCAAGATTGACACTGTGCCCTGATGTTTTCCTTTCACACTGTAGCCAGATAAAATAATATGAACTGTTAGCTATTTTTTCCAACTATAACATTCAGAACCAATTCTAATTTTAAAAATGGCAGCATTTTGGCTGGTACTAAATAAAGTCTGTTGAAGGTTAATTTTTCCTTGGCAAAGCTGACATTCTATATTAAGCTTTTGTAAGCATGGAACTATTAATAACATGCCTATATATTATGGTAACTGTGGTATTGCAGTAAACATATATATTAACATTTAGATTAATTGACCAATCTCATTAGCCAGTGACAAAAAAAAGAATTAGAATGATGGAATAGATGGTTTTATATCACTATAGAACCCAGTTCCCCCAAAAGACCCATTTGTTTCCGTTCAAGTGGGATTTACGGAGTCTATGGCACCATTTGATGCATGGAAGCCAAAAGAGTTTTGAATTAGAAACAGAACCTCTTACAAATTTACTAAATAAAAAAGGTCATAGTATGTCTCTAGAATAAATTAGCATATTAACATGAATGAGTCACCTCAAAGAAAAGGAAAGAAGATGCAAAGTGCCTGTTTCCAGTTAACTTTAAAAAATTGATTTTTATGCAGCCAAATTTAAGGAATCATGGTTTAGTATTCTAAATTTTATTTTAAAAAGACAAAATAAAATTTTATAAACATCATAGCACATTACTACTTCAAGATGTATGTCCTAATGTTAAAAATAAAACAAGCACATATCAAATAAAAATGCTATGCTAATATTATAATTATGACCTTCTTGCTATAATTCCTTTGTAAAATGTGATATGAGCTTGCCACTGGTGGCAAGAATGTGACTCTAATAACATAAAGAAAAATCAAACAATATATAAATTACAATGAGGTGTAAAACATATTACTATGCCCTTCTATGATAACAGAAGCCTGGTTTAGCTCTGCAGACTAAGCACCGTAATTAACATCCAGCTGTCTGCAATTACACCAGTTCGAATCTCACCGGGCTCAAGGTTGACTCAGCCTTCCATCCTTTCTAAGGTAGGTAAATTGAGGACCCAGTTGTGGGGGCAATAAGCTGACTTTGTATAAATATACAAAAGTATGAAGGCTACTGCTTAACACATTGTAAGCCGCCCTGAGTCTTCGGAGAAGGGCGGCATATAAATCAAATTTATGTATGTATGTATGTATGTATGTATGTATGTATGTACGTACGTATGTATGTATGTCTAAGTTTTCATGGGTATATATGTGTGTACAGGTAATATCTCGGGTTTCTTCCCGTGTAATTGTAAACATATCTTTAGAAGGGTAGTAGCAACGTTTTGACGAAATCACATTCGTCATCTTCTGGCTGATGTTCTCGGTTTGGTGCTTATCACACAGTTTGCCCTTAAGCACCAAACCGAGAACATCAGCCAGAAGATGACGAATGTGATTTCGTCGAAACATCGCTACTACCCTTCTAAAGATATGTTTACAATTACATGGGAAGAAACCCGAGATATTACCTGTACACACACACACACACACACACACACACACATTGCACTTATAATGCACATTTATTAATATATTGCATTAATATATTGCATTGCATTTTGATGCAATAATTAATATTGCATCAAAACAATAACTATATGCTTTACTTCGAAACATTCATAAGTAGTTCTTCATTCATCTATCTATGATTGCACAAGCTATGTTAGATAAAGACCTCATCAATACAACTTTTATAACATTGTTTAAAAGTGTCAAATTTGAATTTTTATCCAATTTAAAATTCTCAACTCCTGAGACACAGTCCTGAGACACCTCCTGAGCTCACTACTGGGCTGTCATCTATTTGGAATTGGACTATATAAATGGCTAGTTGGAGCATGTGAGCAGCTCATGCTCATATTATTAGAGTGGGCACTTATTTACGTGCACGCCGGCCCGCCACTTGCACAAGGGCTGTGTGCATGTGCACTTGCACAATCCAGTTTCTGTTCCCACCCCCACCCCCCACCCCAGCCGTGCTGCCAAGCTGCAAACATTAGGGACCATTGTCATATGCACCTCGTTTGAAACTGTTATCAAAAACCAAATCAAACCTCTATATAATTCATGGAAGTACATGTTTCACCAGCATCATTAGTTGCTACTAATACACTGTATACCACTTATTAATACCCACTAGTGCATTATATAACCTGCATAGAAAATACTTCACACTATAGGGAGTCCTTGACTTAATACCACAATTGAGTCCAATATTTTTTTGTTGCTAAACGAGACAATTGTTAAATGAGTTTTGCTCCATTTTACGATCTTTCTTGCCACAGTTAAGTGAATCACTGCAGCGCAGGTGAGTTGGTTACCTGTCCAAGCAGCAGACAGTGATAGAAGTGTGAGAGGGAAGCACACTATCTGGATGAGACAAGCGGGCCACTCGTTTCATGGAAAGCTGAAAGTTGGTGGACCGGAGTGGGGGGAGCACAAAAGGCTCTTCTTCGTACAGTGGCCCAGGCAGCAGAGGCAGAAGGTGTGGGGAAAGGCTGACGATTCCAACATGCCACAGGCCAAGCAGAGAGACAGTGGGATAGAGTGGGCAGGCAGAAACGGGAGGCTTGTCTTTGTATCTCTCGGCTTGCCTGTTGCTCATGCAGCACATTGGGATTGCCGGCCTTTCCTCCTGTGCCTCTGCCTCAGTCTGCTGCCAGTACCGCTGCACGAAGACAAGCCTCCCAAGGCTGGCCACTCTGGCCCAGCTATCCCATGGCCTGTGCAGTGTGTCCATATTGCACACCTCCTCTGCCTCTGCCTGCTCCTTGGACAGGTAGTCAACTCATCTGCGCTGCACAGGTTGCAGCTGCTGGACATCATCAACCCCAGCACCCTTACTGCCTCTTGTGCTGGCCATGCCTCCAGCTGATGATGGCATTAATTAGGGGTTATTTCTGTGTTGGGCTCAGTGATGGGTTTCAAAATATTTTGCTACCAGTTTGGTGGATGTGGCTAGGTGGAGGGCATGTCATTGGGTGGGTGTGGCCAATTTGACATCACTAACTCCCAAACCCAATCACATGCCCCCTCCACACACTTAACCAGCCCACAAGAACAGGTAAGAAATTTTTTGGAATTTTCACCTATCTATCCCTGCCCTCCATTCACCAGTCGCCCCCATTTCCCCTCTTTTAGTGGCCCCGTCCTAGCCCTGCTTCCTCCCCCACCACTGGCTCTTGTTCGGGCTTCTTACCTTTCACAGCGACTGGTCCAGAGTCCGGAAGGCAAGCTGACCGAAGTTTTTGGCAGCTCACAGCCAGCCGCCACTGTTGGAAATCAGTTGGTAAAGAAAACTCCTGGCCGCAAGCCTCTGAAAAGTACTGGAGGTTGCTGTCATGTCCTTCGTGCATGCACATCCATTAGACTTGCAAGCCAATGGGATGCGTGTGCGCAAAGATCATGGCGGCAATAAACATGGTGGGAGGGGCAAGCGAGCAGCGACCAGGGGACCAGTTCAGAGGCGTGGCGAGCCAGCCATCGCTACCAGTTCGGCAACCTTGGCCAAATTTCTGACTGTTCACGCGAATTAATAAGAACCAGCTGAATACTAACTATGCTTGGGCTTATATTAGAAGAACACTAAAAATCAGGCTAGGCTTATTTTTGTGATAGGTCTTATTTTGGGGGAAATATGGTAGTTACAGGTAGTTTTTGTTTAGTATGCCTCTTTTAGTAACCATTCACAGTTATAACAGTTATAAAAAGTGATTTTATGATCAATCTTCGCAATTATAACCAGTAAAGAAAAAGAAAGCTGAAGTGACATCATAAGTACAGTCATGGTGTCAGGGTTCCAACCAATGCCCTAATTAAATCATGAGCCTCGAGCCAAGCTTCAAAAGAAATTTAGCTATTTATTAGGATCTTCATGTCGGCATGGTCCAAGTAAAGCCAACTCTGACCCCACGTAATTTACGTTCCAGCTCTGACCCTGTTCCCCCCTCCCCCCAGGGTGTGTCATCAGTCAAATTCTCCAACAAAGCAATTTTATCGGTTGTAGAGATCATTCCCCTCTGGCTAATGTGGGCAACTGCAGAGACAGCCTTGACAGAGATGTGGCTGGAATGTACTTTTGTTTTGGCTGATGTGCTGCCTCGACACAGTTGCAGAGTTCGTTTTCCCATCCCCTTTGCCTATGGCAACTTGAGAGCAGGCCAAGGATGCTTTGCGAGTTGACATATGATTTCACTTAGTGATTGCTTCATTAAATGACCAAGTTGATCACTACCTATATTTAATATCAGTAATACGGAATAGTGCTTCCACTTGATTAGGTATTGGGGCTGTCTCCTATGCCATGTCAAGTCAAGGATTCATTGCACCTCATAATGGGTTTCACCCCCCATGACCAAGGGGTCCGGGAGCTCATGGGGTAGTGACGTAAGGGTTGATCAGACCACCGATTTTAACCACCAGGTTAACCAGGCCAGACCACAGAGTGTATCTTCCCTAGCAGTCGTGGCAATTTTAATTGCACCATGACTGGGTTGATAATCTTCACTATAGGGAATGGCCCCATTAACTTTGGTGGCAGTTTCTTACTGGAGAGTTTCAACCTCAAATACTTTGTGGAGAGGCAAATTTCTCCCCCAGATAGAATGGCCATTGCAGGGCCCGTTGTTTCTCTGCCTGTTTCTTATAGGTCTGCACCACTTTAGCTAGCAGTTTCTTGATATTTTTCCATGACGCTTTCAGTGTTGACAGTCTGTCAAACTGACTGAGAAGGGGGGATCCCTTGGATAGTGGCATTGGGATGAAGTCCATGTCACTCACTACTTTGAACAGAGTTAGTACCATGCTACTGTGAACAGCATTATTGTATGGGATCTCAGTGAAAGGTCTGCCCAATTGGACTGCTGATAGTTCACATAACATCTTAGGTACTGTTCTACCATGGCATTCAGTCTCTCTGCCCTCCCCCATTGGTGCTTGGATGGAAGGCTAAGACCTTGGGATGACCCAATGGACCACAGAAATTCCCTCCAGAACCTAGCCATTAACTGGATCCTTCTGCCTGAGATAATTCTTCGTGGTACTCCACGCAGGCAGTAAATGTGCTTCAGGAACAGTTTGGGTAGCTGATAGGCTGAGGGTAGTTCTCTGCAGGGTATGAAGTGTGCCTGCTTGGAGAATAAGTGCATTACAGTCCATGTTCCCCTTCCCCACTTTTTGGCAACTCCACTATAAAGTCCATTGCGATTTCCTTCCATGGCCTCTTTGGCTCTGCCACCGGTTGCAGCAGTCCAGGGGAGTTTCATTGGTCATTTTTTCATTGTGGCACAGATGGTGCAACTTTTCACGTAACTGTCTACATCTTTCTTTATGGCAGGCCACCAGAATTGCCTCCATGCTAAGTGCAAAGTCTTTAGGAATCCAAAGTGGCCTGCCGATTTGACGTTGTGGCTCCTCTGCAGGATTAGAGTATGTTGAGATTCTGGGACATAAAGTTTCGTCTCCTTCCACACTAGGGCATCTCTTTTTGTTAAGATGTGTTGGTTGTTATGTGTTCTGGTGGAACATTTGGGAGGGTTCCCTGCATGGGTGATGCTTCTTTTTGCTGGTGAGGAGAGGGTTGGGGTCCCCTTGCTATCCTCAGTCTTCAATTGCCCCCTTGCCACCAGATGGTCAGGCCCCACTTGTCTAGCCATGAGAACCCTAGTATGACCACGTCTGTCATTTTGGGGCCTATTACTTCACTGGTTCGATCAGGTGGGTGGCATAGGATCCTCCAATAGGGACCCATCAAACCTGATCAGGTAGGCCAGTCTTTTCATTCTAATCCCGTGTCAGGATCATGGTTAGGTTGATCAAGCATCTAGTGCAGCCTGAGTCTATTAGGGCTTGAAAAGTCTCCTGGGTTCCTGTTTTTGGAGCTGTGAGGCATATTGGGAAGACAAAAGGGTAGATTGGTTCACTCACCACTGGGTCGTTTTTGCCATCGTCCTCCCTGTCATAGGAATCCGGTGACTGGTCGTCGTTGGCTAGAGTTCCTCCCCCCCTCGGCTGGGTGGGGAAAGGTCTCTGCTGCCTGGAGGTTTTTTCAGGATGTGTCGGTGGCACACCTAGGACCTCGTTTCAGTCATGCTGTGGGTGGTGGCTCTGGGTTTGGTTTTGGAGCTGGGGTCACGCATGCTGATGCCATGTGGCCTATCCCTTCGCATCTGTAGCATTTCAGCTGACTTCATGGGAGAGTTGATTTGGGGGATGGCTGTGGTGCTATGGCTTCCCGTCAGCCAAATGGTCTCCGGTCTGGTTGTCCTCTCTCCTTGATGTCCAGTTGCTTTCTCATGTCATTGAGAAAAGTTGAAGGCAGTGTAATCTGCCTTCAACTTTTATGGCTACTCGGAAAAACTCAGACAGTCACGTTTGGGATGTTCCGATAGCAGTTGCTTGGGCAATTTGCTTGTCCAGACTTATTCTGAAAAAAATGAACTAACAGCTGGTCCGGCAAAGGGGATAGCTTCCCCATGACTCTCCTGAACTCACAGATTGTTCTTTAATGGGTCACCCTCTCTGCTTTAGGCTTCGGAGCTCATCTTCCACATATGGATTCTCCTCCGCTTCCTCAAATCTGGCATCTAGCTGTTGTAGAAAGTTGTCCTGCAGTTGGGGGACTCTCCTATTGTGGAGGGCTGCTATCCATTCCCTTGCTTCTACCTCTAGCCCCTTGGCAATGGTATTCACCATGGCTCTGTGTGATGGAAAGAGCTGTCCATAGCGCTCTAGGTGGCTCTCAGCCAGTCAAGGAATAGAACCAGCTGATCTGAGTCCATCTAATTTCCCTCTGAATTAGGACAGCTCATTCAGCACTGCTCCTCCCTTCTCATATTGGCCCCTATATGCCTGCGCTTGATGCCTGTTGCGTGGGGGAGGCACTGGCTGCAACCTCGGGCTCCTTCTCCTTCTGATGGGTGAAGAAGGGGGCTGCGTTCCTGTCTGCATCTCTTCACTTCAGCTGCAACTCCCTCTCTTTTGAGAGGCGCGATAGCCCTTCATCACGAAGGATGGCTTGGTCAGCTGTTCTATGGATCTCTCCAAGGGTTCAGTCAGGGGCTTTGGGAGCTTGGCCTGCGCCCAGTCCCACATCCATTCCACTCTTCCTAGCTCACTCAGGGGCCTTTCCCTGCCTTGAGTGCTAGGGTGTTGGAACTCAACCTCAGCTGCTTTAGAGATTTTTTCCCACCAATACTCATCTCTTTTTGCTTTGGTCACTGGGGCGGGCGTCTCGGCTTTGATGGTCAGGGAGGGCTGCACTTCAGTTTCAATTGGGCTGCTGGGTCCTGGAAGTCCCTGAGAAGTCCCAAGTTCTGCCTCTTTCTGGGTCACCTGGAGCAGACTATCTTTGGATAGTTCACCCTCGGCCATGGTAGCCTGAGTTTCTCTCCACACACCTCAGGGGTCGGGGAGTGACTGGGAGCTCAGAGTTCAGGAGTCCTGGCTATTTTTATTAGTTTTGAGAAAGTTGGCTTGCTGTCAGGGTTCTGGCTGATGCCCTAATTAAATCATGAGCCTCGAGCCAAGCTTCAAAAGAAATCCAGTTACCGTATTTTCCGGCGTATAAGACGACTGGGCGTATAAGACGACCCCCAACTTTTCCTGTAAAAATATAGGGTTTGGGCTATACTTGCTGTATAAGACGACCCCTTTTCCAACGCACACCAAATAAAAATTAAAAAACATCATCTGGCTCACCCACAATGTAAAAGCAGCTATGCTAGACCCAAAATGGCCCCTGCAACAAGCAGGGACCTCACACAGCCACAAAAAGCCCAAAAAAAACAACTTTTACATTGTGGGTTTACACACACAAAATTCCACATACAGCTTTGTGAGATTTTGTGTGTTTGTGTAGTTAGTGTGAAACACTACAGAAACACACTAAATCTCAGAAAGTTGAACAAATTTTATTTTTATTTATTTTTATTTTTATTTTATGAAAGCTAAATTTAAAACTTCCTAGCCTAAAACTTAGACCTAGCCTTTAAATGACTAGGTCTAAAAAATAACAACTAAAAAACCCCCCAATTAACTATTTTTTTAAAGCTCCCAAAGGGGGAAAAAAACTTACCCAATAGAACAGGGGTCTCCAACCTTGGCAACTTTAAGACTTGTAGACTTCAACTCCCAGAATTCCTCAGCCAGCTTTGCTTTGCTGGCTGAGTAATTCTGGGAGTTGAAGTCCACAACTTGCTTGCATCAGCAAGCAACTAAATCTCCCTGCCTGTAATCAAGCAGGCAGGGAGATTTAGTTGCTTGCTGATGCAATGGATTGCAGGCAAGGCAAGGCAAGCCTTGCGGCTAGCAGCTAAGGTAAGCAAGCTGGAGGTGGGGGGGATTTTTGCTACGTACCAATTAGCAGGCAAAAATTAGCAGCTGGGATGGCCAGCGTTGTGTAAAAGAAAAGTTTTTCCCTTTTACACAGTGCTTGGCCATCCAAGCTCTGGCGATCCCAGCTGAGTTGCCTGCTAATCTCAGCTGGGATGGCCAGCATTGTGTAAAAGGAAAGTTTTTCCCTTTTACAGGGGGCTTGCGTGTAACTCAGCTGATTAGCGGCAACTCAGCAGGCAATTCAGCTTGGCTCCTTAGAGCCATTTAAGGCTCGTGGAAGCCTTTCGGGCTGGTCTGCCTGGTTACAGGAGACCGACACCCGGGGTATGAGACGACCCCCAACTTTTGAGAAGATTTTTGTGTGTTAGAAAGTCGTTTTATACGCCGGAAAATACGGTATTTATTAGAACCTTCATGTCGGCACGGTCCAAGTAAAGCCAACTCTGACCCCACATAATTTATGTTCCAGTTCTGACTCTGTTTCCCCCCTCCTCCCAGAGTGTGTCATAATCAAATTCTCCAACAAAGCAATTTCATGGGTTGTAGAGATCATTCCCCTCTGGCTAATGTGGGAAACTGCGGAGACAGCCTTAACAGAGATATGGCTGGAATGTACTTTTGTTTTGACTGATGTGCTGCCTCGACACAGCTGCAGAGTTCGTTTTCCCATCCCCCCTGCCTATGGCAACTCGAGAGCAGGCCAGGGATGCTTTGTGAGTTAATACATGATTTCACTTGGTGACTGCTTCATTAAATGACCAAGTTGGTCACTACCTATATTTAACATCAGTAATACAACAGCATCATATGCTCTCAAATCATTCATTGGGAATACTGTCTCAGTTTTAATTATGGGGAATAAATACTTGTCCCTAGAAAAATGCTTTGAATTTAGAGAGTCTATGAATCAGAATCAAATTAGCAACTGACACCAGTCCTTTCAGAACAAATGATGTAAAGTAAAATTATTGCAAAGCATAAATTCACACTGTTAAAATATACGACACTTGATTGCTCAACCATGGCTTGGACACTACAAAAATATTCAAATAAACATGTACTTGGTCACCATTACCAACTGAGAAATCTTCCTAAAAGTATAAAAGTAAATCAGGCAGGCAAACAATAGGGCTGCTGGAAATAGTGTAAGGATGCTCAAGGAATAAATGGAGATTGCAGAGAATTTTAGTACAGAATATATATAAGAAGATATCTGAGCCTGTATTAATCTTTTTAGAGGAAGAATTTGAACATTTATAACATTAAGGCATCTTATTTGTTTTTTTGACTGAAGTATACTCCATTTTTGCTCTAATAAAAATATTCTTGGACACCTTTAAAAACCATATATTAACAAACCTTTAGGTTTTGAGATTATCCACCAAGAATTAAATAACTCAAATGGACAACAGCTGATATCCTAATCCAAATAAATATTTTTTCCACAAATTAGTCTAGAGAACAGAAAGACAATCCATGTTTAAAATGGGCCCCTAGGCTACATCAGGAAATCACAGGCAATCCTTGCTTAACAACAGTAATTTGGACCAGGAACTCCATTGCTGGGTGACATGGTCATAAACCATGATGCCATAGGACAGGGCCAATTTATGACAGGACTTCCAGTTGCTATCATTAAGCAAATCTCATATGGTTGTTAGGTATAACATAGCATGTTCTTTATTTGGAACTTACCATCAGCCTTGTCATTGACTTTGCTTGTTAGAATCCTTGCAAATTACTATTACGTAACTCCTATGATTTGGATAATTGCAAATTGCAATTTCATGACAACTAAGGCACTATAACTGCCACAACTTTAAGAACTAGATGTAAGTTTCCTTGTTCAGCACCATCATAAATCTGAATGGCTGTTGAATGAATGGTTCCTATCCAAGTACTACCTATTTACCACTGATTGGTCAGTTTAACATCTATTTGGACAAATTTGTGGAACAAATTATCCAAGAAAAATATGTGTAATCTTATAGAAAAATAAGCCTTACTGAAAAAAAAAGTCAGCATGATTTCTGCAAAGGTAAATGCTATTTGACTATCCTACTAGAACAGTGGTGTCAAACTTAATTTCATTGAGGGCTGCATCAGGGTTGTGTTTAACCTCTGTGGGCCAGGGGAGGCAACGTGGGTGTGGCCAGCTCAACATCACTCATGTCAGGGGTGCCTGTAGTGGCCCAAGGCTCTGCCAGAGAAAATGGGCTCTCTAATCCATTTTCACCTGCGAAGGCCTTTGCAACCCTCTGCCAGTGAAAATGGATCTTGAAAGGACCATGGGCAGCCCTCCCGAGCTCCGTTTTTCTGGTAAAGGTACTGCAGGCCAGTCCTTTGCTGTTTCCATGGTAGCTCTGTGGGCCAGATCTAAGCATCAGCAGATCCAGCCCCGGGCCTTGAGTTTGACACCCCTGTACTAGAGTTTTTTAGAATGTCAGCAGGCATTTGGATACAAGTGATCCTGCTGACATTGTATATTTGGACTTTCAAAATACCTTCTACAAATTTCTTTGTCAAAAGTTCTTGAATAAAGTTAGAAGGTTGGACATTTAACAAGTTGGATAAGTTCCTAGAAAATAGGCCATCGAAGTCTGCTAGTCAATGCTATGGCAGATTGAAGCAATATATTCGAATGGTAGGAGAAAACTATATCCATTATGAACATCTCAGGGCACTAGTTGGTCACTGGGAGAAAGAAAATTATGGACAAAGGTAGGCCTTCATCCAGCAGAAATATGGATGTGTTTTAATATTGTTGTGTTTAACAGAATAAAGAATAATTAATTTTCATTTTTATTGCCAAAAGCATATGGAAAAAGGAATATATTAAATAAAGCCATACCAAGATCCAATATTAAGTAGAATTAATTGATGAGCATGATAATATTGGCCCTAGATTTTATGGTACAATAAAATCGTTAAATAAAAGAATGTAATTATTAATTTTATACAAGTAGAATTATTGAATTGGAAGCAAATGTGTTTGATTTTCAATTCATTGCAGAAAAACCAAATAAAATAGCACGATCACTATCTAGCCTCTGTCTGAATACGTACACTGATCGGCAGCTAGTTAGTTTTTGGCCAATTGATTCTATCACTGAACTTCTCTTACTCTTAGAAACTTAGAATCTCTCTTCTCTACCTTAAATTTCATGACCTGTATTCCATAAACATTACGCCTGGAGAGCAACTGGAGGACAAGCCAACCTGAATCTGACCGAACACAGGTGAGATCCTATATTAAGAACTACCTAGTGGCAATAAAAGCGGCGAAGTCTAGCTACTTCTCCACTCTTATTGCATCTGCAGAGAACTGCCCAGCCACGCTGTTTAGGGTGACCCGCTCCCTACTTCAGGTGGGGATACAAGAAGATCCCTTACAGGGACGAGCTGAGGATTTTGTGCAATTCTTGCATGATAAAATCGCTCAGATTCGGGATGGCCTGGACTCCGATGGGTAGATCCAGGGGAGGAGATGGGGATAGGTCTTGAGAGTGTTATCTGGGAGGAGTTTGACTCTGTAGCTCCTGAGGATGTGGACAGGATTCTGGGAAAGCTTAACGCTGACACATGTTTATTGGATCCGTGTCCCTCCTGGTTGGTACTGGCCTCCCGGGACATTACATGAGGCTGGCTCCAGGGGATTATAAATACTTCTCTGAGTGAGGGTTTCTTTCCCGCCACCTTGAAAGAGGCGGTTGTGAAGCCCCTCCTCAAGACGCCTTCCCTGGATCCAGCTTTACTATCAAACTATCATCCAGTCTCCAATCTTCGCTTCGTTGCGAAGGTTGTTGAGAGTGTGGTGGCACGACAATTACCCCGATACCTGGATGAAGATGTCTATCTGGATCCGTTCCAGTCGGGCTTCAGGTTGCGATACAGCATGGAAACGGCATTGGTCACGCTGGTTGATGATCTCTGGAGGGCCCAGGACAGAGGTTGCTCCTCTATCCTGGTCCTATTAGATCTCTCAGCGGCTTTTGATACCATCGACCATGGTATCCTACTACACTGGCTGGAGAGGTTAGGAATAGGGGGCACCGTGCTTCGGTGGTTCTCCTCCTTTCTCTCTGACCGTTCGCAATTTGTGTTGGCAGGGGGGCAGAGGTCGACCTCGAGGCACCTTATTTGTGGGGTGCCGCAAGGGTCGGTCCTCTCATCTCTTCTGTTCAACATTTATGTAAAACCGCTAGGCGAGATCATCCGTGGTTTCGGGGTGAATGTTCATCAGTATGCTGATCACACTCAGCTATACATCTCCACCCCTGACCACCCCAATGATGCCCTTACTGTGATGTCCCGTTGCCTGGAGGCCGTACGGATCTGGATGGGGAGAAACAAACTCAGACTCAACCCTTCCAAGACTGAGTGGCTGTGGCTTCCAGCATCCCGGTATAGTCAGCTAGTTATCATCACTGACAATTGGGGATGAGACGTTGCTCCCCATAGAGAGGGCCCGCAATTTGGGTGTCCTCCTGGACTCACGGCTATCTTTAGAAGACCATTTGACGGCCGTGGCCAGGGGGACCTTTTATCAGGTTCGCCTGATCTGCCAGTTGCGTCCTTTTCTGGATCGGGATGCCTTGCGCATAGTCACGCATGCCCTAGTCACCTCCCCTATGGACTACTGCAATGCTCTCTACATGGGGCTCCCCTTGAAAAGCATCCGGAGAGTCCAACTGGTCCAGAATGTAGCCGCGCGGGTGATTATGGGTGCATCTCGTTGCGCCCATGTAACACCTCTCCTATGCGAGCTGCACTGGCTCCCGGTGGTCTTCCGGGTGCGATTCAAGGTGTTAGTTATCACCTTTAAAGCGTTCCATGGCTTAGGGCCTGGGTACTTACGAGACCGTCTTTTGCCACCAATAGCCTCCCACCGACCAGTTCGTTCTCACAGGGAGGGACTACTCAGGGTACCGTCAGTCAAATTGTGCCGACTGGCGACTCCCAGGGGGAGGACCTTCTCTGTAAGGGCTCCAACCCTTTGGAATGAACTGCCCCCTGATAGACGAATGCTCTTGTTATGAAGAGAAATGGACTAAAGCAAGCATTTTCATGTTCTATTTCATATGTAATCACTAGTGAACCAAATTTAAGAAAGAGCAAATGATAAAATATCATATGACTTAAATAGTTACATATTTATTTATTTATTTATTACATGTATTTATATGCCGCCCTTCTCCCGAAGGACTCAGGGCGGCGAACACAAGTTAAGAAACATGTACAATAAAATCGTATTTTAAATCAAATAACTAATTAATGATAAATAATAAACCCAGAATCAGAGTCAGCCTATTTGCTTGAACAGCCAAGTCTTCAGCTTCTGACAAAAGGAGCAGAGATCAAGAGCCGTCCGGAGCTCAGTAGGTAATTCATTCCAGAGGGTGGGAGCACCCACAGAGAATGCTAGATGACATTGGCTTGCCGTCGGGACCCTGAGGAGAGGGGCCCTATGTGAGCGAACAGGACGGTGGGAAGCAGGCAGGAGAAGGTCCTGTAAATATCCTGGACCTAAATCATGTAGGGCCTTATAAGTGAGAACTAGTACCTTGAAGCGGACCCTGAGAACCACTGGTAACCAGTGCAGCTGACGAGGGGCTGATGAGGGGGAGTAACGAGGGGCTCCTGTAACAACCCATGCGGCTGCATTCTGGATCAGCTGGAGTCTCTGGGTGCATCTCAGGGGCAGGCCCATGTAGAGGGAATTGCAGTAATCCAAGCAGGAAGTAACCGGGGCATGAGTGACTGTGCGAAGGTCATCTTGGTCCAGGAAAGGGCGCAACTGGCGCACCAGGCGAAGCTGTGAGAAGGCCCCCCTGGTCACAGCCGTTAGATGGTCTTCTAGTTTCAACCGAGCATCCAGGAGGATACCCAAGTTGCGAGCCCTATCAACGGGGGCAAGTTTTTCTCCATCCATCAAAAGTGATGGGGTTTCTGAAATCTGAGATGCCGGCATCCACAGCCATTCAGTCTTGGAGGGATTGAGTTTGAGTCTGTTTCTACCCGTCCAGGCCCGTACCTCCTCCAGACAACGGGACATCACGGAAAGAGCATCTCTGGGGTGGTCTGGGGTGGAGATGTATAATTGGGTATCATCAGCATATTGATGATATCTCACCCCAAAGCCACGAATGTTCTCACCCAGTGGCTTCATATAGATGTTAAAGAGTAGGGGGAAAAGAACCGACCCCTGAGGCACCCCACAATTTATGGTCCTCGGGGTGGATCTCTGCCCTCCTGCCCATACAAACGGTAAGCGACCCGAGAAGTAGGAGGAGAACCACTGTAAGACAGTGCCTCCCACCCCAACCCCTCAAGTCGCTGCAGTAGGATACCATGGTCGATGGTATCAAAAGTCGTTGAGAGGTCAAGTAGGACCAGGATGGAGGAACAACCACCATCCCGAGCCCGCCAGAGATCATTCACCAGAGCGACCAATGCCGTTTCCATGCTGTGTCCACGTAAAAGAATTTAAGCCATTTGAATATCACAAAAGAAAATTAACAAATAATCCTTGATTTACAACAGTTCATTTAGTGACTTACAATTATTGCACCATTCCCTTGGTCTCATGATCAAAATTCAGATGCTTGGCAACTGGCTCATATTTATGATGGTTACAAGGACCTTGGGTCATGTGATAACCTTTTGCAACTTTCTGGCAAGTAAAATCAATATAGAAACCAGAAACCATGTTACTATTTTAACAACTGCAGTGATTCATTTAATAACCATGGCAAGAAAGATAATAAAACGGGAAAAAATCACTTAACTGTCTCACTTAGCAACAGAAATGTTAGGCTCAATTATGGTTGTAAGTTGAGGACTACCTGTATATCAAGCCTACTTTTATAGGTTTATAAATAATGGGATTTGTTTCTGCTTCCTTACTGCTTATCATGTCACTTGAAAATAAAACATCATGTTTTATATCTCATTTCTAAATATTCATTAGAACCATCTATTTAAACAGTAAAAATAATTATGTAAGCATTTGCAACTATGAACAGATATAGTCATCTTGATCAAATTATACGAAAAATGAAACTGTAGCCAAAATCTTCAAACTCTGTTTCCTCCAATTGGCCATGATTGCTGAATATTGATATCAAGCCTGCTTGCTGATAAAGTTTTTATTTTCATTGCCTGGGGTTTAGCTTCACGATATTACAATTACATTACAATATTGGCTGTAAATGTAAGAAAAAGGAAGTTGCAGTTAGTTGAAAAGAGGATATTTCTCCTTATTAGAAATCTTTTGCTATTTTTCTGGGGAGGCTTTCTTTAATTCTTTATTTACTTTAATCATCTTATTGTTAGAATGGAAGATAAACTACCTGTTGGAATGCAACAGCATATAAACCCCAATAAATAAATATATACATTCAGGCTGTAATAACCTATCATTCTGGGCTTCTTTAGTACTTACAGGAAATGTTTTTTAACGCTGAGCCTCTGCAACAGCTAATACACCCACTGCTAGCTAAGCAGGCAGCTAACAAATAAATAAATAAAGTTTTCACTTTTGGCAATGGAAACATGGTTCTCATCATATCTTCTTTAATCAGATTTATTGAAAGATAAATAAACATTAGTTTTAAGAAATATTATTAGTTGCATACTTTATCTTGCTAACAAATGTTTGATGCATTGGGAAGGTGGTAAATTATTTTCCTGAAAAAGAATTTTGTAGATATTCCAAGCTAGCAATGTTTCCAAACCATTGTCCATTTTCTCAGCTGCAAACACCTTTAATAAGACTAATTCAATTAGATTGTTTGTACTGGAAGTAAATTAAATAGATTCTAAAGTGCTGTGGACTATTAATTCCACAAATAATAAGAATAATAATAACAATAACAACACTTAAACACCATTGGAATTGACAAGATCATCATCAGTCAATTGCAAAAGGCAGCTTAACTTGGAACAGTTTACATCCTGTGACAATACCTTTAACTCCATCAAGCATCCACATCTGCCAATCCCAGGTCCTTGGGAAAGACTCAGTAGGTGAATAAAAATGCCAAATCTAATCTGAACAACTGGCTGACTTTGTGACAAAGTATAATAATAATTATTATGGGTAGCCAGTTTGGTCTAGTGGTTAAGACACCAGGGCTAGAGAGCAGAAAACCATAAATCCCGCCTTAGCCATGAAGTTGGGTAATTTTGATCAGTCTCTCTCAGGCCAAATGATATTTGTAAGTAGAGGTAACAAAGAACTTCCTTTTTATACTTTCCTCTCTCCCTTCACTTTTTTTTCCCAATGATGAATAGAAAAAATAGGTATGATTGCAGTTTATAGTATAATAAGAAATAATGTGAAAACATACGGTACTTAGTACTATGAAGGCAGCACATAATGGGAAAATATTATGCTGACAATGTCTCTTGTTAAAGCAGGTGGTACTTTTAGCTGATCTTAAGTTTTCACAAGCTGAGACCGTATGTTCTAGATTTAACTATTTTATTTTAATTTGTCAAATTAAATTGCTACCCATCTTACCACAAAGTGACAATGAGTGATTATTGAGTTAATTAAAAAGTTAATTGAAAAGAGGATTTTTTTTCTTTTTATGACTCTGGACTCAGGGCGATTGAATGAAGCTGAACATTTACTGTTAAATTAAAAAGAATAAATAAAGGAAAAATGGAAAAAGAAAAAGTGCTAGAAACAGTTTTTAATTTGAGATTAAACGATTATGCATAAAATATATCAATGTTTTCAAATGTAAATTCAAGTATATTATTAAATTTTTTAGAATTCATACATAAGCATACTACTGCATATAGACACAGCATTATGCATATTTAACTGGCATTTTTTCATAACACATTTGACAGGTCTCTTTCCTAAGGAGTTCAAAGTCTAAAAATAGACTCGGAGAAAAATAAAGAGAATGAATACATGGGCTAAACTTTGTACAGAACATTGCTGGAGATCATTAGATCCAGAAAGACTCAGCAAAGAATTGACATGGCTTTCAAAAGTTACCATTGAACCTATAATTAAATTTTTAAATATAACTTAAGCAAAATAAAATAATTTTTGCTTAAATTATAATTGAGTAACTTTAGTCCAGTCTCTGTCTCAAGCCAACTCACCTCATAGTGTTGTTGTGGGGAAAATAATATGTATTTAATATATAATACATAAACTGATTTTACATATCTAGTATAATAAATTCTATTTATTTTAAACATATAGTTAAAGCTCATCGTTTAAATTTAAATTACAGTGCTTACAAAAACATTTGTTATATAAAACATGTCTCTCTTATATATTCTAATATAATCAGTATGCAATGTAAAATACTTAAATAACAGTTTACATAAATTATAAAATATAGATTATAGGCAGTTAAACACTATTAGTGATATAATATATACATTAGAAGGATTTATATCCATATGAATGTCCCACCAAGTGTTTTTCAAATGCAATTTTAAACACAATTAGTGGGACATTCATACAGACATAAACTGGGTATTTTTTATCTAATTAATGCATTATACAAATAATATTCCTTTACTTTTCTTTTCAAATATTTGACACTTCTGTCTTAAAGTCATCTCTTTTGAAAGCAAAGCCTAAAATTAACAGCCTTACCTCCTAGGGATCTAATGATACATGTCAAGAATACTATATGTAATTAACCTTTTCTCCATTTATGTACATTTAACAGAATGCACAGCATGTATTACATAACTTTCCCATATTGTGTTAGGTATATTAAGTCTGGAATACTAAAATGTTATACATAACATTTCCTGCAATCTCAGAAAAATGATGAGGTTCTTTTCTATTGTTTTAAATATTAGTATACTATAGTAAGAATAGTACAAGACTTGCTTAGGGAAATATTATGGTCTTCAACTATTAATATATCACAGTTCACTAGTATCAGGACATGGGGCAGACCGTTTACTGAAAAACTGTAAACTTTTAAACAAATATAATTTAAATCTGAACTTTAGGGGGGGGGGAACTGGTAAGTGTAAAAAGTAATACCCTACAAAGTGTGAAAAAATTGGGATTTTAAATTTAAGAACTTAAAGTGTTAATTTTGAAATCTGAGTATTTGCTGAAATTTATATATACAAAGTCATTTAAAAATATGGATATTGAGTAAAATTCTTAAAAATTATTTTCTACAAATTATTGTAATTCTACTGAGAAGGGAGCATAAAGTAATATTTATTCTATAATTAATTACTTTCTATTTGCTTTAGAGTTTTCTCTGGAAGACACATTCTGGGATTTATGTGTATTGATATCTATTTACCTCACTAAGATACATCAAGAAAATATAATAAATAATTAATTTAGAAACAAAATAAATGTACTTATAATGTAGTAAACGTGTTATATGTTATTAGGTTAGCTATAACCTAATGTTATATGTTATGTTATTAGGTTAGCTATAAGTATTAATATTAATCTAGGTGGGTATAATGCACTGGTGAAATGTAAAATTTGTTACTACCGGTTCTGTGGCATGGCTTGATGGGGGGAGGGGTGGTAATGTGACTGAGTGTGACCAACTTTTTTTTTTCTTTTAAAACCATTTTTTCTACAATCTCTTTGGACGAATAAGCTGTAAAAAATGCTTTTAAAAGGCTCTGATGATCCCAGCTGAGTTTTTTTAAAAAAAATTTTTTAAAAGCCTCTGATGATTGCATCGCTCAGCTGCGCATGGGGGGGGGGGCAGGGATTTTTGCTACTGGTTCTCTGAACTACTTGCCGCCCTTGCTACCGGATCAGGCGATCCAGACCAAACAGGAGCATTTAACCCCTGGTATAATGTATGATTTAAATTTCAAATTGTTTTTCAAACCAAAAAGTTACCTTAATTAACATATAATCTAGTATACTTGAAAATCAGTTCCATTGATTCTTCATAGTACAGCTCATTTACAACTAGGAAAAAGAACAATAAAACATATGCCAACTTTAAATAAACTCCATTAAGTTCAATGAAACTTGGTCTATAACCTGCACCCTTATTCTGTAACCTCCAACCAAATCCAAAGTTTCCTACTGTTTATCTACAAGCAATTATTTTTATAACATTTAAGGACAAAAAAATAATCACATACATAGATGATGATAATTTGATAAAAAATCTCAGCTAATGATTATCATGTTAAACAGAATAATACTGATATACAGTAGTCATGTGGACAAGAATCTTGAAGTCCAATAGATGACTTTAAACTTGGTGTGTCTAGTTTAGACGTGCACAACCTATGGCATTTTTGAAAACTGCAGATCCAGAGCTGTCAAATTTTGCCAGTGCCAGGAAGGAACTGCTGCCACCTAGTTTTTTGAGCTCTTCCAACCCATCCAATCATCACCAACACTATCAGATCTACCATTGCCACCATACTGCTAGCTGCTACATAGCTAATGTAGCAGCTAGCAGCTAATCAGGTATTCCTTTGTGACCTGCAATTATTTTTAATGTAGCAACATGGCTCTTTTCCTTCTATTAACTGTGCAGATTTGCTGAAGATGTTGGCTTTGTATAAAGCAACATGATTGGAGGGATCACAATGATTGACATTTCCATTCTATATATCTATCTCTATATCTATCTATATCTATATCTATATCCATCACACTGGCACTTATGCAGCATTCCTTTCTTTTGATATATACACACTTTATCTCAGAAATTAGGCTCACAAAAGTTTAGACAAATAATAGAAATAAAACTCTGGAAATTCCGTGCATTTGTTTAAGGCTCTGGTCAAAAGGCTTAAATGACCACAAACTGATGTTTTGCTGCAAGAAACTAATGTAACTATCTCTTTAAAACTGCAAACTCCTAGGCATTAATTCTAGGAATTACTTGAAAGGCTCTTCGTTCATTCATAAATTCTACAAACAGAGAAGCATATTTTTTTAGAAAAATACGCAACAGTTAGAAAATCAGAAAAATACATTATTTCTTGTCTCTTTCAATTATATAAGAATTTGAAAAGACGTATACTTTTATAAGTGTATGACATAGGAATTAGGTCCTAAAAAGCTCATAAGCTATAAATGACTTTTATTGCATTCTTATCCCACATTTCAAACAATTACTATGAATCATATCAACTTAGTAGAGAAGCATCATGTACTCTTAAGGAAGATATATTGTTAAAATATGGCCACAGCAAATTTCAGATTCATTTACACATGTAATATTTGTATCCATTCTATATTAACCTTAGCTTAATATTAAATCCATCCAAAAACTGATATAAGTCCAGGTCTGGTTTCTTGAGATGTTTTAAACTATAGTTTAATTTATTACATAAATAAAATTAAAGAATAAATATAATTTAAAGTGGAACCAAAGTTTTCTTAATAAAAGGGAGGGAGGGAGGGAGGAAATTGTGCAGCCCATGACTTCATCTTATGCATACTAAATTTAGCATCACATATAAACAATCCACAAATTTAAATATTATAATATCTAGTGTACTATGTTCAAAAATGTTTGGTTCATTCATTACCCTTCTTTCACTTCTAAGTCCTCTCATGATTGCAGCCTTAATTTTTCAAAAACACAAAACTCTGTAATTAATCAAATTAATTATTAATTAATTAAGCAATTACCTAAGTTGAAAAAGCCCACCCTGAACCATAGTGATTGGTATCCTGTCACTACATATGATATGCACTATTAAGTTGGTCTACCTGTTTGATACATTCCATATGGTGACAACCCAAGGATGCTTATAATTGCCAGTTCATTTTAACAAGTATATAATTTACCTTCCTACCCACTCTCAGTACCCAGATATTATTTGGGGGCTGGTGGGGGTGGATGGATTTCCGATGATCTGTTTAAATAATAGTTGACTATAGGAGAGAGGAGAAAAGAACCCCCACAGGCATTTTCCTGGCTAACCTTAGGAAAAGCTGCCCGCTCCGAAGCGATGCTGAAGCAGCTAAACGGCTTCACTGCCGATCAACCCGGAGCACCATCCTAAACTGTGCAAAAGACCACCACAAGGAAATCTTAGGGCAGCCGAACTTCGGGCACCCCCTGCCAAACACGCACGAAATAGAAGCCACTTGGCGATAGGAAGGCGGGAAAGAAAGAGTTGGCCGGGTCTGCGTCGCCAGGTGCTTTTCACGCCCTGTTGTACGCCTTACTGAGCTTCGTAGGGATGGAGATGAGTCCCCTCGGAGGGCTGAAGGGTAAAGATAATAAAGTAATTTAAAGGCGGGTATATAGGGAGGGATGGAGAGAACGTCCGTCCATCCGTTCATTTGTTCATCCGTCATCGCTGCTGCTATCCCATCATCTTTGTAGATGCTGCTAGTGTATTACTACTATTATTTTGACAAAATCCTCTCTTCCTCTCCACTGGAAATGCGTTTACTTGCACACCTGCACCAAACTGCCATCTTCTGGTGGTGCAGCCAAGAGGTCTAGGACACGGAGGGCGGGGGGAAAAGTTACCTCTATCCCGATTGTGGCGGAAGAGGCTTCCCATGATCTGCTGCCCAGGAGAGTAAACCGAAGCCCGCGCGAACCTGGGTGCGGAGGTGGAAGAACCAGCCGATGCTCGCGGTGAGGTCGAGAAGGAAGAAATGCGAGGGGAGGGATCCGGAGAGGAGTCTCCACCACCGCCGCCACAGCCACGAGGGGCTGAGCTTTGCGCTCTCAGCCCGCCGTGGCGATTTGAGGAGGATTTACTAAAAATAGCAGAGGGGGGGGGGGAGGGCGGAGGATCTGCCGCCGATTCCACTTCAGCCCACGCGCCTCGCTCGCTCTGCCGCCCGGAGAAGCCAGTGCGGAGGGCGGCGACGAGAAAGGCGAAGAGAAACAGTGCAGAAAGAACAGGTGCAAGGAGGGACCGCTAAGTTGCCGACCCCACGAAGAAGCAAGGGCAGATTTGGGGAGAGGGTGAGGTACAGCCCCCGGCTGTGTATCTGATTTGCATGTGTGAAAAATCCGCGAACAACCTAAGTGTGGCGGCTCTTTTTGAACACTGCCCCGAGGTGACTTCGGAAGCGAGCATTCAGAGGACTTGCTCCCTTTCCTATTCGATTCACTGCTGTATTTTTCCAGCAAAGCTCGTGAGCCATCTGCCACCCTTGGTGGACACGGGCAGCTTTCTATCGTTCTACATCCTCATAGCAACCCAGTCTTCTAGCACAACAAGCCTTGCTAAACTGTAAATTATCTACAGAGGATGAATTCACACAACAACCTAGGCTAAACATGGTTAGCTAGTTGTATGTGGCTCAGCACATCATCAAAGTGCAGCCACAGTTTGAGTGCAGATTATTATCCATGCTCCACTATCTCTAGATTAAAGCTTTCTTCTAGAATCATACTGGGGTCATAGCTCGAATGATAAGGTTAAATTGGACACACCTGAAGAACATAAAAGTAACACATTGCAGCTATAGTTGTTTTTGAAAATTAACAAATACTGATGCAGGCAAAAAAAAGGGGGGGGGCTTCTCTAGAAGCTGGAACTTCTCCAGACAGGTTTAAATAACTTACTGATTCATAAAAGAGTTTTAAGCCATTGTCTGCCATAAACAAAAATATACAAATCAGTAAAACCACTTAAGTAAAAATCAAATTAATCCATGTGCTTTACAGGTAATCATTGATTTATGGCCATAATTGAGCCCAAAGTATCTGTTGTTAAGCAAGACATTTGTTAAGTGAGTTTTGCACCATTCTACAACCTTTTTTGGCAGAGCTGTTAAACTAGTAACAAGGTTGTTAAGTGAATCTGATTTCCCCATTGACTTAGCTTGTCCAAAGTTCGGAAAGCTGATCACATGACCTTGCAACCATCATAAATATGAACCAGTTGCCAAGCATCCGAATTTTGATCAAGTCACTGTGGGAATGCTGGAATGGTAAGTATGAAAAACTATCATAAGTGTGTAGGTGGTTAGCACCCACTCCTCTTTGTAACATAATCAGGGTATACTTGAGGACTTCATGGCAGTGTGACAGAATGCAATGTTACTAGTTTCTGGGCAAAATCTGTTTAATTTGTACATATTTTAATCTTGTAATTTATATTTTAAATGCCATGCCATATAGTATGGCTTATTCTAATTGTGATGCTTCTGACAAGAATAAACAAGGAGCATAACTTGCAGTATCACTTTGAGTATACGAACAAAGACCTATTATCATACTCACAAGTAGGATTGCATAGGGTACTAAAGAGATCTGGCTAGTACTATCAGGATACTCTAATTATTAGCAAATTTAAATAAAAAATTATGGTGTTTGGTAAACATAACCAGAGACATAGATGGCAACTAGATGGGGAACCAACTGAACAGGTTAGCACCTTCATATACTTGAGCATAATTTTTTCCAAGACCAGATCTTGGGCTTGTAACCAGCAAAGGAACATATTTAGAGAAAAAGCTTGCTTGAATCTATTACTCAAATTAAAGAATAGTTACCCAGGCTCCCTAATAACCACTAATCAAAGTATATAAAGCTAAGGTAATCCCTATGCTCCTATACGGAGTTGGGGATTTGCACCCTATTACAGCTTTAGAGCAGACGCTGTCCCAGCATCTAAGCTGTATTTTCGGTGTGGACCAGTGGTGAAATGCTACTGGTTCACACCGGTTCAGGCAAACTGGTATTTTTAAAAAAGCTACCGGTTTATCCGAAGTGGTATTTCCGACGATCAGCTGTGCAGAGCGATTTATATTCACTAGAAAGCATGATCTAAATCATGCGGCACAGCTGTTTCCTCCCCCCCCCGCTGTTCTACTTACCTTCAAAAGGCTCCTTTTTCTGCATGAAGCATGTGTTTGGTGCACACGGCATATGCATGTGTGCATAGCATGCATTTGGTACACACTGGCATGCACGCAGCATGCGTTTCACACACTACATGTTCATGTGCAGTGTGTGTTTGGCATGCACTGTGCATACACACATGCACTGTGCATACACACATGCAGCGTGCACTTGGCACACATCATGCATGCGCAGGCAGCAAACCAGTGGCAACCCGCAGAGGATTTCACCACTGATGAAATGACCCCAAGACATCTGCTACAGCAGTCAGAGTGGAACTGGGAATCTACATAATTCAGACCATCTAAAATTAGAGCTTACAACTACTAGCTCAAAATTAATGAAATGGAGACGGAGATAAAATTGTAATCACAAACCCTCTAGATTACTAAATTGACAAATTATATAAAGAGCTGTGATCTTCCTGTCCCCTTTTACCCAGGGATTCATGGATATAGAAGCTCAAAATGACATAACCATACTTAACAAGGCTGGTAGCTGAAATGTCTGAGCACTTTCCAAATGGACAACTATTTAAAATCACAATTACCAAAATGTATCAGGGAGACATTTACCCAAGCAAGATTCAAACAGCTTGATACAATGGTTAGATTTGGGAGATTCCATTCTATCCCATACAATGAACGTACACGTATTTGTGGAGTGGAAGAGGTAGAAGGTGACTCATATTATTCGATCGCTGTTTATATAAGGGGGCAAGAGATAAGTACCTTGATCCACATATTAAACCTATGGCCCAATGGGAGGAACAGATTAAAATAATATACTTCATGTGATAACATGACTTAATCCAAATTATTGTTTAAATAATCAAAATCCTTTGAAATTATGAATCTGTCACTTTGCTATTTCTTACATTCAAGGGTATTTAATTTCAAAGTCTTTCTATCTTACTATTGAGAAACATGCAAATTTTGGTAATTTCTCATTGAAGAGATGAACTGAAAGAATTTCTTTCCCATCCGGTTATAAGTGATCCCATCCACTCACTTCTTTTCTTTTTCCTGCCTAATGAAAATGGATGAGGTAGAGCTGAAGAGACCATATTATTAACACTGACTAGTTTAAAATGCCTACAGGAAAGAACATATGAACTTCCCAAAAAGGATTCTCAACCATGCCTAATCTTCAAATAGTGTTCTTTTGATGTTATCTTTTTCGTTTAATTTTCAAAAATTCTTTTTCTTTTTTGAGTCATCTAAATATATATGACCTTTTTTTTTATTCTCCATTTGAAATTTGCAATTCTAAGCAAAGTTTTTTATAACAAGGCTGCATTTTAATTTTAATTCTTATAAAAGTATATTGTATGTCATGGCTTAACTGTAACTTGAATGTGAAAGATTTTTCATATTCAAGTTATAGTGTCTATGTTTAGATTTCCTCTAAAACTCTTATTTCTTTATTTTATAGGGGGCATTCTTGACAGTGCATTAGCCAGGTCTTTCTGAAACAACTTTATGAATATTAATGCTATGAAAAATCTCTGAGTTTAGCACCTCTTTGGCAAGAACTGACAGTGGAACTAGTAAGAACTGGTCTCCTTGATATCTTACTTCTTATGTCTAGTGGGTGGGCTGGGTGCACAATTGTTTACAACTTTATTTAGAATTTGTATTTATTTGAGTAACGGAGTCTCCTTGGAGAATGTGAGATGTTTCTGGAGTGGAGAGGCAAAGGCTATGAGAGTAAAGGACTAATAAGGTCTCCTGAATCCTCCTTTCTCGGAAGATATGGCTTCCTATCAGGGGTGAAATGTAAAATCTGTTACTACAGGTTCTGTGGGCATGGCTTGGTAGTGGGGAGTAATGTGACTGGGTAGGCGTGGCCAACTTTTTTTTAAAAAACTTTTCAAAGCATTTTTTCTAATGCTTTGAAAAGCCTCTCTGCCAATCAGGAACTCAGCTGGGATCGTCAGAGAGACTTTTTAAAAAATGCCTCTCTGCCAATCAGGGAACTCAGTTGGGATCGTCAGAGAGGCTCTTTAAAAAATGCCTCTCCGCTGATCAGGGAACTCAGCTGGAATCATCAGAGACTTTTCAAAGCATTTTTTTTTACCATCTCTTCAGCCAAGAGGTTGCAGAAAAAAATGCTTTGAAAAGCCTCTGATGATCCCAGCTGAGCCACACGATCATCAGAGTCTTTTTTTTTTTTACTTTTAAAAGCATTTTTTCTTGGACTGGAATCATTTACCTACCATTGTTCACATATTAGTAACTTTATACTAGATTATTGTAATGTATCTTTTATTAGGTCTGGAAACCATAGTGGGTGTAGAATGCTGCAACTTGTTACTGAGTGAGACACCTAGCCATGTCTGTTTTGCTTTTGGCCTTCTTTTTCTGCCCCTTAATGGATGAATAAATAAAATGTCAGTGTGTGCATGCACTTTTGTGTGGTATGGTATGGTGTGTGGTATATGGTATGATGTGTGGTGTATGGTATGGTGTGGTGTGGTGTGGTGTGGTGTATGGTATGGTATTGCATTAGTGCTCTTATTTATGTATTAAGCAAATGTTCATAGCTCCCCACCTATCAGAAAGAACTCTGCGTGAGAAACAAAATAAAAACACAAAATAATAAAAAGTCCATTTAAAAGAGCAAACAATGTTGAGGTCCATATCAAAGTTGCATTCATGAATCAATCAGCCCATGACAGCTCTATCAACATTCTGCCTGAGTGCCTAAGAAAAAAACAAAGTCTTCATCTCTTTCCTGAAAACCAACAGGGTCAGGACCATTTATTTCTCCCCAGGGCAGGCTCTTCCATAAGACAGGAGACTTGACATAAAAGATATGTATCTGAGGCATCCCCAGATGACTTTCTGTGAAAGGTGATTCACTGGGGATAATAATTTAATCAAAATAGATTATTTTAATTATTTTATTTGTTAAAAAGCAGTTATCATTTTCAAACAGGTTTCTGAATATAATTATCTTCTTCAGAGCTGAAGAAACTTCTTGAATGAGAAACAAACGTCTTCAAAGAAAAAAGAAAGTCCAGTTGCCTCTTGAAAAAGGATCTTTGGGACAATTATCTGTTATGTTTTTACTTAATTTTGTAAGCAAGAAACTTATTCATATAGATGATGGAGACATTTTGCAAATTATTAAATGGAGAGTTGGAAAGATTCCAGCATTCAAGGGTTTACCTCCAGTTCAGCGAAATGTATTCCTGACAAAAGCCTCTTACAGTTGCCTTGCAGCTCAATAAAATAACAAGAAAATGGGAGGAGCATAAAGTCATTATTTCAACTTCATATAGATTCAGTCTCTGCTATCCCTATTTCATTTGTCTGCTCAGCTGGTTGCTCAGACTTGAGCCTTCTATTCTGGGTAAACTCCATGGGCATCCTGCTTTATTTCTGTTTTCACAGCAATTCTGATGAATAGCTTCAACATGTCACTTACACCTCCAGTTAGAAAAATTTTTACAGCCTGAATATTAAACCTCATTTTTGTATCCTCTGTCTGGAAGGACTAGCACATCACTCTTACCACCTTCCCACAGAGCCACCTTTGCTGAAGAGTCTTCCTTGTTCCCCTATCATATGCTGTATAAAGTCTTTTATGCCTTTAGCTGTATTGTTCAAATATAAATTCCATCTCTCAGGGACAGGTGGAGACACCCCCTCTAAAGATGTGTAATCTTAAATATAGGGAGTGTTGTTAGTTTATCATCCAATTCACTATTCTATTAATAAAACCAGTAATATATTCTTGCCACTCATAGTGCCTAGACAGTGGCACTTAGTTAAATCATATCTTAACACTATGTAACAAATATTATCTCAGAAATATAGATAGCTAACGTTATACTGGAATTTTGGAATTTTTTAATAAAATTGACCTATGCAGGACAACATTATGAAATCTGTAATCTTATTTGTGTCTGCTTAGAAGATAAACCCAATATCATACTTTTTTAAAAAACAAGAAAAAAACATACCTCTCAAAGGAATTGTCGATATATGGGGAAATTAAGTAAATGTGAGAATGGAAGGGAATTGCTACCTTTATTTTGAAGTTATGGCCAACAGCTGTTATTCTGTTTTCCCAAGAATATCCTGGCAAAAATATTTAAAGCTAATAATTACATATTAGTATCATATACTCTCACTGTTTACCAATCGTACCTCAATTTTCCCATTAAGAGCTTGGAAACTTGGGTTATCTAAAAAAACTGAATGTATCTATAGCCTTGTAAGATCAAGACTGTTTAAGATGCTCTGCACCGTAAGAAACAATCAGGTGAGAATTAGAGAGTTGTTATATTAAAACTTCAGATTTTAAAATGGTAAAAGCACAGTAATACTTCTTTTCAATTTTCAAAATTGTTTACAAAGCTTCTCATGCTCCTAATAAATATTATATTTGCTCCATTAAGTTATAACAGACAGAAATTGATCAGTTAAAAAAAAGGAATTAATGATCTATAAACTATGCCAGTGTAGAACTTCAAATTCAAAAACAAAAATGTCTTCTGACTTGCAAATTCCAAGTGTAGAATTTATCCATGGCTGTTTAAAGTCAAGTTCCTTTTTCCAGATTGTACAACAGCCCTTGAAAACTACTTGCTTTATTTAAGAACTGAAAGAAAGAAACTCAATGTTTTGAAACACCTTTCTGTATGTGTACAACTCTATTAGTTATACATATGCTATATATTGAAGTACAGGTAGTTCTCAACTTCCAACCATTCATTTAATGGTCATTTGAAGTTATACTGTTACTGAAAAAAGTGACATGATCATTTTTCAGTCATTTTAAGATCATTGCTGCATCACCATGGTCATATGATCAAAATTCGGACTTTAGGCAACTGGCATGTCTTTACAACAGTTGCATTGTGCCACAATCGTTGATCACTATTTGTAACCTTCCAGCCAGCTTCCAATAAGCAAAGTCAGTGAGGGAAGCCAGATTTGCTTAATGAGCAAATGATTCACTAAACAACTGAGTAATTCACTTAACAACTGTGGCAAGAAAGGTCATAATATGGGGCAATATTCACTTAACAACTGACTTGCTTAGTAATGGAAAAGTTGGGCTCAATTGTGGTCGTAAGTCAAGGACTACCTGTAAGGCTTTACTGAAAGTAGTGTTTCTCAATCTTATTAACTTGAGGATGTTGGATTTCAACTCCCAGAGTTCCCCAGCCAATCTACTGATTAGGGTATTCTAATAGTTGAAGTCCATACAACTTAAAGCTTCCAAGTTTGAGAAACACTGGTATGTTTAGTTGATTCCTCATCAATCCAATCCACAATTTCATAGCAAATTGCTTTAAAATAAAGCATATATTTGATTAAATTGCATGTTTGTCAAAAGGAGAACAACCAGACTGATCCTTCCCCACCACCTAGTTGTAGCAAGCAGCGCACAGCAAACGGGCCAGATGAATACTGGATGGATGCTGGGAAGCAGAGGCAGATTTTTTTTCTTGTTTTCGTCCCCAAAAGCTAAGTGTGTTTTATACTCCAGAGCATCTTATAGTCCGAAAAATACGGCATTCCTTTCTTGCATTGCTACCCCTAGGCTTCTTGTAGTTTGTTTCTGTAAGAGCTTTCCTTCATCACCAGAAAGATGCCTGTCAGAAAACCTGTTCCAAGAGCAGAAAAAAATTATAGAAAGAACACAGACTGGATGAGTTATTCAATTGAGGACCCAGTTTGTGGGGGCAATAAGCTGACTTTGTATAAATATACAAAAGTATGAAGGCTATTGCTTAACGCATTGTAAGCCGCCCTGAGTCTCCGGAGAAGGGCGGCATATAAATCAAATTTAAAAAAAAAAATATAGGGTGAGCTGGTATGTTAGGGTTTCACACTATATCCTACCTAGAACATTTATTTTCAGTAAGAAAGTATAAGAAAAGTTGTTTTCTATTTTTTTTTAAAAAAGAGAAATGGATGATATTTGGCATCCTGTGTAGAGGGACTCAAGATGTAGAGCTCTGTAAGGCGGAGGAAACAAGTTATTTGCAATAGGCAATTGCCAGCATTTTGTTGTCCTTGACTTATGCTCAGAATCTGATTTACTGGCTATATTAGTATTGTTGACTATTGTTGATTTCAACGTAGATTACTTGATAAATAAAATTTCTGGGTTAATGTGACATATTATGCAATCAAAAATTCATGGATTTAAAGAATATTCTAATCTAAGATATTCATATTCATCGCGAAGATACCTGCCCACAATCTCCATTCCAGCATTGATTGCACTAGGCAATTATCTTGATCAATAGCAAGATAGGAAATATAAATTGCCATAATGCAGTCAACCATTCTAGATGAGTAGTTATTTAAATCTTTTAAATCCAGAATTAATTATATTTTACCTTCAAGATGGTTATTTTGAGAACAAAATGTTCTAGGTCAGCACTCTGTTCTCATTTTATGAATATGTAGCATATTTTTAATTTATTTTACTGAAGATGTTTTGTATAGTAGGACTGGGGAAAGCATTTGAAAGCAGTGCATCACAACTCAAGGGAACATAACAAAGCACCTCTTCAAATTTTGTAACATCTGTTACTAAACTGATAGTATTGCTTTAGATGTTGGAAATAGCTTGTGAAAGATGTGTGTCAAGCCTCTAACATCAGCTCACACTTGTGAAAGGTAGGTTCACACAAAATCTCAGTCAGGTTTATTGCAAGAAAAAGAGAATTAGGCTACCAAATACTGAAAGCTGGACACATGTACTAGTAAACATGTGAAAACAGGGACCTCTTGATGCTTTTAACACAGAAGAAAAAGTTAGAAGATGAATAAAGAAAGCCATCTGCTCTTCTTCTATGATATATTGGAACTGTCCATTCATTTCCAGAAAAAAGAAATTATATTGCTCTGTGGCAGCTCTAATGGCATATAGAGGTGCTTTGTTTCCTCTTCTACTCGTCTCAAAGCACCTTTGACAAACCTTTGCACAATTCTTGTTTAAAGTCACTGGATTGCATGACTACAGTTTTGCCTAGATATTCTTGCACTGCTTTCTCTGCTTCAGATAAAATGTACAGTATGCTATGCTAAACTGGATCAAAACATCTCTGTTTATTTTGTAGGCAGTTAAATTCTCCTGTTACTTGTATTGGATATGGTACAAATATTATACTGCACTTTGAAGGTTAAAAAAATAATGGTGCTATTTTATATAACTGCATATTGTATAACTTGATCATAATGAAATTTCACTAGTTACCAGACCTCAAAGAATAGAGAGCATGAATTGTATTAGAGGAAGGAAAACAGTTTGGTGGTTATTAAATCTTATAAATACATCAGATTTTTAAGCTCTTTCCATTCTATTTTCTATAGTAAAACTATATACAAAAATGTAAAACTAATGATGAGTAACCTATTTTCCCTGTTAGTGTTATCCCTTTAAATCAATCTGTGGATCATTCTGAAATAACTAACTTAAATAAGTTGCTCTCTTCTGTCACTTCATAATCATAAATCTTGATATAAAAACACGCTTGATCTGTGAGGTGGCTAAAATCTTATTTTCCTACTATTAGATCTATTAACCAAATCTTTCTTTGGTATAAATTTTACAATCCCAATAAGCTTTTATTTTGAGTTAAAGAATAAGGTGAATAGTTCTTATAGTTTCAGTCTAGATACTTACTTATTAAAAAAATCTTTAAATCTCCCTATTTAACCCCTCCTCCTGTATTTTCTTGTTCAGTCTAAATCATTTTTAACGTTATTAAACATTCATCCATGCATTGCAGTATTTTCCAATTTCAGAATGTTCCTGTACAAATCACTAACATTATGCATATTATCTATGTAACTATATTCTTATTTCACCTAACATTTTAAGAAATGTATTCTCGGCTCATATGTTTATAAAATTTTCGTACAGATGATTTACAAATTGTTAGATTTTAATTGTTATAATTAAGTAGAGTTGTGGGATAATAAAGAATTGATGGTGTAAAAATATCTTTCAACAACCGAGAGACCTGCTGGAAGGAGCAGCCCTCTCTATGCAAGTCCATCATACCATAAAAAATTAGACATGCTGCAAAACACAAAATCTGACATCCATGGCAAATCAGAGGGCAATTTTTTTCTTCTGCTTTGAGTTTTATTTTTCATATGTATCAGTTTCCAGAAGCCTTCTCATGCAATGAGAAACCTCAAACTATGAGGTTCCCAGTCACATCCACGCACCAGCAACAATTTTGCATAATCTAGAGAAATATGAAAGGCTGGGAGCAGGAAGACAGTGTAGATCTCTTTATCAGCAACAGGATGCATATGCCACGGCCTGAGTGGATGAGCTCCAGAGAGCCCAACAAGTTACTGTTTCAACTTTCACAAGAAAGGTAGGAGAGTAGCTATCCACAATGGGCATTTAGATGTCACTCTTCCCCCAACAGAAAAAAACTACAGTTGTGTGATGACAACAAAACAACATCGCACGAGGGGATATTTAAAACCCAATAAAGACTTTGAAGAGAATGTTTGTATCTGAAAGTCCATGCTGATATTAAGGATTAGGTTTCCTCATAATTGCCAGGGATTAAAACCAATCTCTTATAAACCTGTTGAACTACTGCAACCACTAAACACCTCTACTCCAATCTTGAGACATTTTTTTCTCTAGATTTCATTACTGAACTTCCTCAAGTGTGGGAATATAATGCTGTATTTATATTAGTGGATTTATTTACATAAATTGGCCCATTTTATTCCTTGCAAGAATGTTTCAACTGTCTGAGAAATGGTTCAATTATCAGAGATAATCCAATCAGACATGGAAATTTAAGAATAGCCTAATTGATCAAGCTATTGCAAGTGACAAAGAATTTTTCTTTACACTTGCAAGATTCTGCTATTGTAGCCTTACCATAAAATTGAATTAACTCATCTAAGTGTGTGTCCTCTCTGGTTTACCTAATAACATGCATAGAAATTGAACAAATATCCAGGAGAGAAATGTTTTAATAGAGTTGTAAGATACATTTGAAAGGGAGATAGGGGCCTGGACAGAAATTTTTGAAACTAGGCAGTGGAAGAGGGTAGAGATGGGAGAAATAGTCAAGAAGCAGCTATAAATAGAGATAAAGATCCCAGAGAGGAAGGTGGGAGGCAAATTAAAAAAAGCATAGCAACTAAAGTATTGAAGCAGATAAGAGTCTATGGATAGAGGATTTCTTTTCTTTGTTGTTATTCTGATTTGCTTTTCCTTTTCTCTCTCTCTTCCCTTTTTTATATAGGTGACACAACTAGAAGCTAGGTAGGATAGAAAGAAAATGTTTTTCAGTAAAAGGTGACATGATTAAAAGTTAGAATAACTGATAGAAATAAGAGAAGGGGGAATGTTAGTGTAGACACTTTTATATAATAAAATAAAGTAACAATAATAGAAAACATGGAATAATTGAACAATGACAGATTGCAACTTATTTTAATTGTGTATCATTATTAGAAATATATGTTGACTAATGTAATAACTATGATTAATTTTACTACTTTTATTGATATTAGAATGTATGACACTCAGGTGCCATACTGTTCACGCATTGATTTGATGTTTGTAAAAAAATAGAAAAGAAAAAACTTTTAAAAAAGAAAAATTGAACAAATAAAGTCATTATGTAAAGATACTGCAGGTGCAGTCAATAATGCAACAACAGAAATGGCCATAAGCAGTCCATTACATTGACAAATGGAACTCTGCAATAAAAATGTGCCATTCAGTTCCCTATGTGACCTACAAAAATCTTGTTCCCCAGAGTCTGCCTAAAACCTCTTACCAAATTGTAATATTTCACATACAAAAACAAGAATTTATCAAATATATGGTAAATGCAAAACAAATGTAAATTATGTTTAAAAAATTCTTGGTGCTATCCATATCAATATCTAATTTTGGAAATGCAGCAATTCACAGGCTACAGATAGATCTTAGGAATGAAAAAAAAAGTAGGGCACTCCTCCACTGGCTGAACAAGGTAAGTAAGATAAATAAATTAGCTGCACCCCTTCTTTCATACTTAGGTAACTGGACTTCAGTGATCCTCATGCTCCCATATTAAATTCTTCAGCGAACTCACTGTGAAGGTTTAATGCTTCACAGTGAGGGCATATTCAGTCACCTACACAATCTAATCTCATCCCAGCTTTTCATAATAAAGCATTCTCCTTTTGCTGTCATGTCAAATAGATTTGCTTTATTCTGATATAACCATCCACATATAATCAGACCCTGAAAAACAATCTCAGTTTTCAGAAAGGAAAAGAAAAAGTAAGAAAACACCTAGGAAGTTTAAAACTCTTCTACCTATCTTGAGTTGCTGAAGGTTGTTTATAATTCTGTCTACATATCAGCAACTGTCACGAATAAAGTTAACTGGAAATGTCAAATGCTGAAATTTATGACAGTAAACGTATGATTCAACTCAAATAAAGAGAACACCCTTGTAATAAACAAGCAAATATCTACTGGAAGGGAAGTTTTTTCCCCCTGCACTTGAAATTTAACAGCCAACAGTCTACATCCTACACATAATTATCATAAAGCACCTCTAAATCTGTCCTTGTTTATAGCGTGTGTTATGACAAGATTTGACAGTTTATGAAAGAGCTATAATTGCCACTAAACATCCAGCATTTTGTAAACTGCAACTGTATTTAAGGAAAGCATTTTTCCTTTCTGAAAGAATTGACTGAACTTTTCTTTGCTCCTTCATGCTTCTTCCATTAGGAGTATTTTAACAATAACAGGCACCACACAAGCTTTAAAGGAAGATAGGAATGTCCAATGATAACCATTACTGAGTTGGCACTAGCACCCATGTGTTTATATTGATTATTACACACAGAGTCCCCTTTACCAAGACTGAAGAAATAACCTTTTGATGTAGATGGATGCTGTTTGTTTGTTTGGATTACTTCACTATGCTCATACATGAGATTCTAAGAGAATGCATCTGTTTCTGTACACACTGATATTTAAAGTTTTTCTTTACACACACACACACACACACACACACAATTCTCCCAAAAATGCTCCAGGCTCAAAAACTGCAACCTGAATAATGGGCAGGAATAATATCTTTTTCCCTTGAGGCCTTTTTTTTTTTTTTGCTATTTTTCTCTCCTGATTATATAGTTTTGAAATTGTTATTTGTTGCTAACGCAAAACTAATATCAAATCTTTCTGGTGAATGCTGACATGTCTAAACTTAATATTACATCCTTCATTACATTTCATTGAACTAAATATAGGAAACTGACTCCTTGCAGTCATATGTTTTGTTTTAATTTGGGAATTTCCTCTTTGGGACATTCGGCCAGGAACAAAAAACCTTCATTCAGTAATTCTAATTATAGTACATTCATCTATCACTGTTAGTATACAAGAGTTATACAGTGTTATAAGGAAAAGTTGTACACAGAAGCAACAAAACAGATCAGTTGAGACCAGAGGTGCTTTCAAGAACCCCTAAACATAAGACAGGCCCATAAGAAAAAAGTGCTTTCTGTAATCTACAAACTAGTCCATCTTCATTTTTTGTTTGGAAGAAAAAACATGCTTTTTTTTCATCAACTTCTGAGGTCCTTTTATTTATTCTTTAATACAGGAGAGCCAGGATAATATAAAAGTGAGATGTAAGTTTAAATCACCACAGTGCCATGAAGCTTACAAGAAGATAGCTGGGTTCGACGATTTTTACTCAGTGTTTCATATTTATTTATTTATATTTATACCTCAAATTTAGACATATTATGAAGCATTATGAAACATATAATGATTTAGTACAATATGTGAATGCATACACTCTCATATCCTGTTTTTCTTTCAGTTTTTTCTTTCAGTTTCAGCATTTTCACCTTCAGCTACATACACAGTCCAGATGTACAGACTGGCTTGAAAGGAAGTAGAGAGCTCCTTTACGTTACCTAGAAATAGTAAGGTAAAGTGTGGTAGTTGTGGGAAGTTTAAAACTTTTATTTTCTCCTGATTACAGTTAAAGAAGAAGGAATAAAGAGAAAATGCAGTAAAAATAATTAGGTATATCTTACAAAGTTAAAATAAATTCTCATGTAGCAGTTTATGTTCAAATATAGGTGCTATATAACATTTTATGAATTTTTATTAAATCGGTAGTTCCCAACCTTTCTGGCACCAGGGACCGGTTTTGTGGAAGACAGTTTTTGAACAGACTGGGTGGGTGGAAATAGTTTCATTCACAACCTAGCTCTCACATATGCACACATGAAGCTTTGCTTGTTTGCTAAACACTTGTGTGGCCCAGTTCCTAACAAACCATGGACTGGTACCATTTGGGACTTCTGGATTAAATAATACTTCAGTTCTCTTATAATATATGTTCCTTTTAAATGTTTGGCTAACAAACAAAAGATCTGCTTAATATCTGATTAACAGAGCGAAAGACATTTTAACTCCAATTTTTCAAGCTTTTAATAATTATCATATATTTTATCATTAATACTGAGCATAATAACTCAAACACAATTACATATTGGCTTCAACATATGGAGATTTTTATACAGTAATTGTCCTGGTTGAAATGAATAAGCAAAACATCTTCATGGAAAAACAAAGAAAGACCAGTTGCCTTTTGAAAAAGCACTTTTGGGATTGGCTTCAATTCTTTTAACAAGAACAAGAGTGCAAATACTACTGTATATAGTTTTTTATGTGTCCATTTTTCAAGGGAGGTAACATTTAACCTTTTTTATAAACTATATGTAATTTGTTGGGTTTATATATTACATTATGCCTGAATGTTAGTGTTTGATTTAATTTAATATTATATGCATAATCATTGTTTATAATCATTTATAAACCATGGTGTAGGAGTCTTCAGTCTGCATATGTGCAGGAATTTTCCTATCTTGGATGGCAAACCTCAGATAAGGAAGGTTACTTGCATGTAGGCGCCAGGAAATGGCATTAGAAGATAAGACTGTAAATAAGAGGAACAGGAGGAGAGGAAATGGGATATATGTGTGTTAGACTTTAATTAAAGTCTAACATTATAAGTGCTTAAGCAAGCAATGGTTAACCAAAGATTCTAGTTACCTGGAAGATTCTGTGAGCCAATGATATGCTGCCAAGTATACTGTAACTTAAAAGTAACAAACTATAATAATGTAAACTACAAAGGGACAAATTATGGACAGAAAATCTTAAGATGACAATGTCGATACCATTTAAAGAAAACCTTTACAAGATGTTCTACAGATGGCACCTTCCACAAGCACACTTGGCTAGAATGTTTCCAAATATGTCACCAATGTGTTGGAAATGCAAGTCACAAAAGGGGTCATATTATCATCTCTAGTGGTCGTGTAGAAGGGCGCAACAGTACTGGCAAGAAATCAAGATAATAATTGAACAAATAACAAAACAGGTCGAAATGAAACTGGATTTTTTCCTACTTGGAATGACCACACCACAATATACTAAAGAGACAAAATGTCTTATTATTCATATCTTAACAGCGGCACGTATAGCGTATGTGCAAAACTGGAAATCAGATTAATTACCTACAGAAGAAAAAATAATTGCAAAAATAACAGAATGTGCAGAAATGGACAGACTCACAAAAGAACTGCAAGAGAAAGAGGACACCGATTACTACTTAGTATGGCAAAGATGGTACTCATGGCTAGAGGGAAAGATAGGATCAACAAAATAATACTTGTACAGAACATAATTAAGAAGAATTTACAGCTATATATGAGGAAGGCTGTAGGACTCTTTGTACAAATAGTTAGGAAGATTACCAGAAAGTTATATAAAAGTAATTGATACTCTTATATAGAAGAAAATTTAAAATAGAGCATAAACCTAAGACTTGAATAGATATAAATGAGTAAATAACTAAGCACGCAAAAGATAAGTGCATTGTATAGTGAAGGAAAAAAATAGGTGAAATAGAAAATAACCACCGATGCAATAGTTTTTCAGAAGTCAGTCGGAGGACTGAATTAATGTTAGTTTGTTTTTTTTTCTTTTGTAGTGTTTTAATATATATATATGTTTGTTTGTATTGGTGTTTCATGTTTTTGTTTAATTTACAAAACTTCAATAAAAAAAAGTAACAAACTATATAAGGTCACTATGTAAGACAATAAAACATCACATATATCCTCAATCTTTGTATGTGTGGTCACTCAACAAGTGGCGCCTGACCAGGGACCCTTACTTCGTCCAGCAAAGACTTGGTGCACTGACAGCTCTCATGGCTTCTCCAACCTTCTAAAGGTTTCTGTAAGTATGGGGTCCTCGCTTTCTGAGGAACAAAAAAAGCATGCTAAAGAATTAAGCTATTTACTTAAGAAAAATCACACTGATGTGTCACAATGCAGTCTCTTACGGCTGGTCCAGGAGATTGCAAATCAGTGTTTATGGTATCCTGAAAACGGGTCTTTAAGATTATCTGAATGGGAAAAAATTGGGAAAGTTTTACATACTGAACCAAGAGCTAAGTTAGAGATTTTGCATGTATGGCATTTATGTAGATATGCAGTGGAAAAATTTGGAATTGCTGAATTGTCTCTCTTAACTCCTTCACCTCCAAGTTATTCCAATGCTGTTGTCTGCCCTCCTTCCTCTCCAGAATATGTGACTCTGCCTCCTTCAGCCCTTACTGACACCGGTCAGATTACTAAACCTTCTGACTCTGCTGTTCAGTCTTCTTTTCAAAAAATGGTGAAATCCTATAAACAGGATTCCTCCATGCCGGGGGCAGAACTTGCTGAACTGTTGTCTGTATGTCCTGTACAATATCATCAGAGCCAGGGCCAATTGGCAGGACAGCAGATTGCAGAATGGGAAGGACTGCCCTATCAAATTTTAAGAGAACTAAAAAAAGGCTATCACTGATTATGGTATTAGTGGTAATTTTATTTGTTTGTTTTTATTTATTTATTTATTTATTTATTTATTTATTTATTTATTTATTTATTTATTTATTTATTTATTTATTTATTTATTTATTTATTTATTATATTTCTATACCGCCTTTCTCCCGGGCTCAAAGCGGTGTACAGTCAAGAAAAAATAAAAGATACATAAACATCATAAAATTGATAATTAAAATTATAACATAGTTTAGCCCAAATTAATTAAATAAATTAGATAATATTTTAATCATTCCCAGTTAACATGCTTAGCCTCGCCTGATTGAACATCAGGGTCTTGAGGGCACAGCGGAAAGCACGGAGATTAGGGATGTTTCGTATATCGGGGCAGTTCATTCCAAAGGGTTGGAGCCCTTACAGAGAAAGTCCTCCCCCTGGGAGTCGCCAATTGGCACAATTTGACTGACGGTACCCTGAGTAGTCCCTCCCTGTGAGAACGTACTGGTCGGTGGGAGGCTATTGGTGGCAAAAGACGGTCTCATAAGTACCCAGGTCCTAAGCCATGGAGTGCTTTAAAGGTGATAACTAACATCTTGAATCGCACCCAGAAGACCACTGGGAGCCAGTGAATTTTGCCAGAGGCTTGGTGGAAGGAATAAAAAATGGATATAAAATGATTCCTGAGGATTGGAAGCAAGTTTTCCAAATGATTTTGACTTCAATGCAATATGTTGTTTGGGAAAGTGAATTTATGAGACATGCCCAAGCTGCTGCTCTGGGAGGTGGGGGAGCATACACGATGGAAAAAATCTTTGGCTCAGGTCAATTTGCTACAATTCCTGCCCAAACTGGGCTTCCCCCGGCCACCTTAACTATTGTTTCTGAATGTGCATTTCGTGCCTTTTTAAAGGTACCTCAGGCTGGAGAACCACAAGCAAATTTTTCCAATGTTAGACAGGGGGCTAGTGAGCCCTATGCTGATTTTGTAGAAGGATTGTCTAAAGCTATTCATCAACAATTTGACTATCAAGAAGCTGCAGGGGATCTTCTTCGGCAATTAGCTATTGAAAATGCCAATGCTGATTGTAAACGAGCCTTGCAGTCCTTAAAAGCTACCAATTATTATACCTTGGCTGTCATGCTACAGGTCTGCTAGGATATTGGTTCTCAAACATATAAAATGCACCTTTTAGCTGCTGCTTTACAAAAAGGGCAACGTCCTGCTGGCAATTGCTTTAAATGTGGTAAACCTGGACATTTTCAAAAGGACTGTCGCTTGACTCCTGCAACCTCTCAAAATCGCCCTTCTAAAAAATGCCCAATTTGTAAAAAAGCATTTCATTGGGTTATCAGTGCCGTTTTCAGTCAGGAAATTTGCCAATGGGTGCCACACTTACCCAGAGCCAAAAGAGTGCCTTTCCTGTAGTCATGTCTCCTCCCCCAGCCTGGGCTCGATTTAATAGCTCAGGAATCTGTGGAATTTAAATTTCTTTTGGAGGTTAAATTGATTCCTTCTCAATTTAAGGGCCCTCTTCCCTCTGGTTTAGTGGGTCTTATTTTGCCTCAATCTTCAGCTCATAAAAAGGGGTACTTTGTAGTCTCTGGTGTTATTGATTCTGACTACACTGGAACTCTTTTTATTCAGGATTGGGTGAATCTTCCTAAAACTCTTCCTGCTCAATCCTCTATTGCTCAATTGCTTTTGCTCCTCTATCAAGTCCCGTGTTCTGGCACAGGAGCATGTGGGAATGCTGGTTTTGGTTCTACCTCTCCTTCTGTGGCTTTACTTCAGTCTGTTACTTCCTTTTGTCCTTTGTTAACTCTCTATTTGAATAAGCAACCTTTTCAACGGTTGCTTGATACTGGAGCCAATGTTACTGTTATTTCATCTTTGCAGTGGCCTGTACAATGGCCTAAGACAAAAGTTTCTTCTTTATGGGGTGTAGGTGGGTCCACTGCAGCTTGGCAAAGCATACAAGATATTCAATTCTCCACAGCAGCTGGTAAGTCCTTTGCCCTGCAACCTTATATTTTGGATATCCATACTAATATTTGGGGTCGGGACCTCTTTCTTTTCTAAATACAAAATTGATTTTGGATGATGGCTCTTCCCCTTAAGTGGCTCCCTACTGCCCCTGTGTGGGTGGAGTAGTGGCCTCTTTCAGAGGAAAAATTATCTGCTTTACAGGAACTTGTTCAAGAACAATTAGCTGCTGGTCATATTGAACCCTCTAATAGCCCCTGGAATACTTCTGTTTTTGTTATTAAAAAGAAAAGTGGGAAATGGAGATTACATGATTTGCGGATCATAAATAAATGTATTCAGCCAATGGGCCCTTTGGAATGTGGTCTTCCTAATCCTAATTTAATTCCTAATTTTTATCAATTGTTGGTTGTTGATTTAAAGGATTGTTTCTTTACTATTCTGCTTCAACCACAAGATAAAGAAAAATTGGCTTTTACTGTTCCTGTTTTTAATAATAGCATGCCAACCAAACAATATCATTGGCATGTTTTACCACAGGGCATGCTTAATTCTCCTACTTTGTGCCAGTATTTTGTGGACAATGCACTTCGGCCATTTCGTGAGAAATTTCCATCTTATTTGGTTTATCATTACATGGATGATATCTTAATAGCTGCTCCTCAGTTTGATTCTATAGCCCTTCTGTAGGAATTAAAAACTATTGTTGCACAGAAGAGGTTGTTTATTGCAGATGATAAAATTCAAAAAACTGAACCTTACTTATACTTGGGTCATAGGTTACTGAAAGCTCCTTGCATTCCAGTATTACCCGACTTAAAGGTACAAAAGTCTTACACTTTAGTTCAATAGCAAAAGTTGCTAGGCATTATTAACTCGGCTAGGCCTTTCTTCTGCATAACAACTGGTGATATGTTACCCCTATTCCAACCTTTAAAAGGAGCGCAATCCCCTGGTGATACAATTCATTTGATGAATGGTGCTTACAGCTCATCTTGGACAAAGTTAAGCAACAATATGTTGACCAAATTGAGTCAGTAGAAGCAGGATTGCGCTTAGCTATTCTTCCTACTTCTCCATTGCCTACTGGATGTTTATATACCAATAAGAACACATTAAAAATAGCTATTCATGAATGGTTAAATTTACCTGCTACTCCACCTAGAAACATTTATCCTTACCAGTCTGCCTTAGAAGACTTGATTATAAAAGGCCGAAAGCGTGCTTTGCAACTGATTGGACAGGATTTGATAGCCATTGCCTTCACCCGTACAAAGATTGAGCATGATCATTTTATGATGATATCTGAAAGTTATCAGATTGCCTTCTCCAATTATCTTGGAGAAGTTCTATATTCATTACCAAAAGATCCTAGAATTCTGGTTAGTACTACTCTCAACCCACCTTTTTCTACTACTTTTGTCCGTACCCCTTTTATTGATGCTCTGACAATTTTTACAGATGGTTCACCAAAAAGAGGGGTGGTGGTCTGGCACGCTGACTCCCGATGGCATTCAAAATTCACGTCAATTCAAACTTCCACCCAGTGGGCTGAACTTGCAGCTGTTACATTAGCTTTACAACTTTTCCCTACGCAACCAATTAATCTTGTGGTTGATATACAATAAGTCTATTTAGTTATGCGATTTTTGCCATGTTCTTATTGTGCATTGTCATTAGATATAAATTTGCTAGCTTTGTTTTTGTCTCTTAAGCATCATTTGGAGAATCGACAATATCTGTTATATGTGGAGCATATACGCAGTCATACTCCTTTTAACAATACCTTAACCAAAGGTAACTGCATTGCAGATGAATCCCTTAAAGAAATTGCTTCTTTATTTTCTGATCTGGTGACCAGTCATTCATATTTTCATCAAAATGCAAAATCTTTGGCAAAACAGTTTCATATTCCTTTGGCGCAGGCTCGGGATATTATACAAGCATGTCCCTCCTGCCAACAGTCAGCCATTCTGTCCCCAGTGGGGTCAACCCTAAGGGTACCTCTGCCAATCAAATTTGGCAAATGGATGTAACACAATTTCCCCCTTTCTAGCCATATGATAAATTGCATGTTATCATTGATACTCATTCTCATTATCTTTGGGTTATTGCATCCCATCACGAGCGGGCTCAGGATGTCGCCACTCATTGTTTAGCTTCTATTCCAATCATGGGCCGCCCTGTTCAAATTAAAACTGACAATGGTGCTGCATATATCAGTAAAGATTTTAGTCTTTTCTGTCAGCAATGGGAAATAACGTTAGTCCATGGCATTCCCTATAATTCTCAAGGACAAGCTATTGTGGAATGTGCCCATTGAACTTTTAAGTCCTTTTTGCAGAGACAACTGCAGAATGAGACTGGTCCTTACCATTTGCGAAAAATTCAACATTTATTATCTGTTGCCTTATTTACTTGGAATTTTTTAACTCTTGTAGATTCTTTTTTTTTTTAATTGAAAAAGTTTTACAAATATAAAATTTTTTTCCCATTTCCCCCCTTCCCCCCCTACCCCTCCTCTCCCCCCTTGACTTCCCAAGATGAAATCCAAATCAAATCTTATCACACCATACAGTTCTCCCCAACTAATCTACCCCCTGTCTTAACTGTAAATTTCTACATGGCATTCAACTAAAAGCTATCTGATACTTCCTTGTTTGATATTTGTTCTGCATATATTCTATCCATTTCTTCCATTCCCATACAAAAGTTTCTTGAGTCCGGTCCTTTAAATATGCTGATATCTTTGCCATTTCTGCAAAACTGGCCACCTTCAATGTCCATTCTTCAACAGTAGGCAAAACTTCTTTTTTCCAATATTGACCAATCAGTAACCTAGCTGCTGTAATCATATATAATATCAATTTCATTTCAGTCCCTGAAAATTCCTTAACTATACCCAGTAAAAATAATTGAGGAGAAAATTGAAGTCTTTTCTTCAAAACATTTTGCATAACCCACCAAATTTTAATCCAAAAGGCCTTCACTTTCTTGCAAGTCCACCATATATGATAATATGTAGCATCTAAACAATTACATCTACAACATTTTGGCTGAACATTAGGATACATGCACGACAGTTTCTTAGGATCTAAATGCCATCTGTAAAACGTTTTATAAAAGTTTTCCCTCAATTTCTGTGACTGTGTAAATTTAACATTCTGAACCCATATTTTTCCCATCATAACTGATTCTGCAAAGTTTTGCGCCCATTTTATCATACAGTCTTTAACCAGCTCATTTTCAGAATCTCTTTCTAACAAAATATTATAAATCGTCTTAATATGCGTTGAACCTTTCTCTTTTATCTGTCTTACCAATTCCTCTTCATACAACATTAAACCAGTTTTTTGATCTTCCCTCCATCTCAATTGAAGTTGATTATACTGTAGCCAAGTTAAATTAATCCCTTCTTCCAACAGAGTATTTAATGTCTTTAATTGCCATCTACCCCATCATTAAAAAGTACCTTTTTATATAAAATCCCCCCGAGTGACTTTATATTTATATTCCATGTAATATGACCAAGATCCAACCACAAAGGTATTTTGTAATCCAATTTAAGCTGGTGCTTCTTCCATACTCTCATCAAAGAGTTTCTGAGTATGTGACTGTTGAATACTTTATCAACTATATTTTCATAGAATAAATATGCATGCCAACCAAATTCCAAATCGTGGCTTTCTATATTCAATATTTCCGTCATTGTCATTCCAAACCAATCACTCGCTTGTGTCTATGCAGCTGCTTCATAATACAATCGTAGATTTGGAAGTTTAAGGCCACCCCTTTCACAAACATCTTGCATAATTTTCATTTTAACTCTTGGCTTTTTCTCATTCCAGATCAATTTATTCACACCTTTTTGCCATTCCATAAGATGTTTATCACTTTTGAGCACCGGAATCATTTGGAACAAAAATAAAAATCTACGTAGAACATTCATCTTAACTGCTGCTATTCTTCCAAGTAAAGATAGCTGCAGCTTTTTCCAAGTTTCCATATCTTTTTGCACCTTTCGCCACAACACTTCATAATTATTTTGAAAAAGTTTTATATTTGAGGCTGCAACTTGAACTCCTAGATATTTCACCTTTGCTACTATTTCAAATCCTGCCATCCTTTCGAGTTCCTTCTTTTGACCTTCTGACATATTTTTAACTATCTTCTTGGTTTTTTTCTGATTCAGTCTAAATCCTGATACCATACCATATTCTTCTATAATGTCTTTCATTTGGATTATTGATTCCATCAGCCGTGTTAGGGTAACAACCAGATCGTCTGCAAATGCCCTTGTTCTGTAATCCTCTTGCCTTATAGCTATTCCATTTAAAGTACTTGAATCCCGTATTGTATTCAACAAAACTTCTAAAGTTAAAATAAACAACAATGGGGATAATGGACAACCTTGTCTTGTTCCTTTTTCAATACAAAAGTTTGTAGTTAAACTTCCATTAATGATAATTTGTGCTGTTTGCTCTTGATAAATTGCTGAAACTGACAAAACAAACTGGTCCCCAAAGTCCATTTTTGTTAAAGTCTTTAATAGAAAGTTCCAATTAACTCGATCAAGGGCTTTTTCCGCATCCAAAAACACATGTTCCAGTAAGTCTATAATTTGCCTCACATTATCCTTCATATATCTGCCTTCTATAAATCCAGCTTGATCATGATGAATCACATCTTGCATAACTGGCATTAATCTGTGGCTAATACTTTTGCAAAAATTTTATAATCCGTATTCAGGAGAGATATTGGTCTAAAATTTTCCGGTTTTGTAGAACCTTCCTCTTTTAGTTTCAATGAAACAAAGGCTGCTTTCCATGAGGGGGGTATTTTACCCCCTTTTTGTGTACTACAAAATAAGTCTTTGAGATGCTCAATCATTTCTACTTGTAAAGTTTTATAATACACCGCTGTTAAGTCATCCGTCCCTGGAGTTTTGGCTGTTTTCAATTGTTTGATTGCAAAAATAATCTCCTCGACTGTTATAAGATGATTCATTCTTTCCTTTTGCTCCTTAGAGATTTTTACAACTGTCCTCTCTTCTAAATATTTATCTATAAGTTCACTCTGTATATGATCTTTAGCATATAATTTAGTATAATAATCTAAAAAGGCTTCTTTGATTAGGCTTTGTTGAAAAACTTCCTTCCCTCTGTGCTCAATACTGCCAATAACACGAGAGTTCTGCTGTTTCCTCAGTGTATAAGCCAGCCACCTGCCCGGTTTGTTAGCATTACTAAATGTATTATATTTTGCAAATTGTAGATTAGTTGCTGCTTGTTCCGCTATAAGCATTTGAAATTGGTCTTTCAAAAGTTTTATGATTTCCTGTAATTTTTTGTCCGTCAGATTTTTTATAAGTAATTGTTCTTTTTTCTTTATCTCTCCTTCCATTTCTAATCTTTTCCTTTGCTGATTTAACTTATCTTTAGAATTCATATGAATCAGTACCCCCCGCATATATGCCTTACTCGCATCCCAAACGATTTCAATAGGGGTGCCCTTATTCAAATTCATTTCAAAAAATTCTTTCATTTGTTTTTTAAGTTCATTTACATTCTTTTCATATCTGAACAAGTTTTCATTTACTCTCCATGATCTTCTCTCATTCTTTCCCATTTCCATTTCTATCCATACCGGGCTATGGTCAGTTAGAGTCCTCGGAAATATCTTTGTTTTCTTTGTTTTTAAAAGTAAGTCAGCTGTAACTAAAATAAAAACAATCCTGGAGAAGGATCTATGTCGGTCTGAAAAAAAGGTAAAGTTCAATTCTTTTGGGTTCTGCACTCTCCATACATCTTTCAGCTCAAAATCTTCTTTCATATCAAAAAAAGTCTGTGGTAATTTAACACATGATTTTGCCAAACTCTTCTTATCTTTTGTAATATCTATTACTCCATTCCAATCTCCCATAAGTAGAATAGATCTATAATCCCATTGCAATATTTAAGAATGTATTAATTTATAAAGGCTTTCTTGTTGCTGGTTGGGAGCATAAATTCCAATCACCAAAAGTGGGCCATTCTGTGTATGTAGCTCGATTGCTATATATCTTCCACAGTCATCTGCTTCTATAATTTTGGCTAATAATCTTTTATTTATGTACATCACAACACCATTCTTTTTCTCTGAATTTGAAGCTATAAATTGTGCACCTAGTTTAGAATTCAGCAAATATTTTTGATCCTGTATTCTAATGTGGGTTTCTTGCAAACAGATAACATCATTGTTAAATTGTCTCAGATAATGAAATATTTTCCTTCTTTTCTGTGGTGAGTTCAATCCATTCACATTCCAAGATAGAAATTTAATTGTCATTTGTAGTCTCACGAAGCGATAAGAGCATTTGCTGAAGTTTCTGTTCCAGCGTGGTAGTCTTCGGCCTGGCTCCTCCCATGGCTTCAGGTTTCTGTGATTTATCATTGGCAACTTTCTTATCTTGTGGTGGAATAGACTTCTGCTGCTGTTGTTTGTCTAGGATTTGCTTGTGAGCTGCTTGAGTTATACGCTGATCTTTAGGTTCCTGCAACAACAAGTCGAGGTCCAGTGCCACCTCTCTTGCATTTCTGGGTGGCCCTTTTCTAGTCTCAGAAAAATGCAGCAATGGTTCATCCAAAGAGCCCCCTATTGCTCCTTGAATTTCCTCTATTGCGCGTTGAGTTTCCATTGCCTCCAGCTCCATCTGTTTCCGCTGTTCCTCAGACTCTTGTTCAAATTCCTTCTCTATAACACCCTCCTCTATAGCTAACACTGAAGATGTACCTGGAGAAGCTGCACTAGTTTTAAGAACTCTGAAATAAAATTCTTCCGCCTTTTCCACAGTATTTAATCAGTATCTCTCTCCTTGGTATCTCAGTATTATACCAACTGGGGCATCCCATCTAAATGGAATCTGTTGTTTCTTCAACTCAGTCACCAAAAATCCAAAATCCTTTCTGTCTCTTAACATTTTAGGCGGCAATTCCTTATAAATCCCAATCTCCTTTCCATCCACTTGAACAATAGAGACAAAAGACTTTTGCAAAATATAATTTCTCATTCTTCTATCTGTAAAGTAGATCACCACATCTCTAGGCAAGTTCCTTTGCCTTGCCACCCAAGAGTTCACTCTGTAAATCTTGTCAATCTTGCACAGGACATCTTCAGGGTTAATCTTTAACATCACAGCAAGGGCATCAGCACAAATCACTCTCAGATCCTTTCTGTTGTTTTCTTTTATTCCTTTCAGTCTTAGAGCAAATTCCATAAATCTGAATTGCATCATAGTCACTTCATTTTCAATTCTTTGAGTTTTATTATCCACATTGGAAATTTTATTGTCAGCTTCCCTCATTTTAGATTCAAATTCTGAACTGAGTTCAACCACTTTTTTATCAATCTCAACAACCGCTTCTGACAAACCAGTGACAACTGTCAGTATATCTCGCTTCATCTTGTCATACTTTTCTTGAACCACCTCTTTAATTTCCTGCTGAGACTTAGCAAATTTCTGCTGAGACTTTTCAAATTTCTGGTCCATTACTTCAGTTTGGTTCCTCAGAGCCACAGCAATAAATTCCTTCAAATCCTTAAATCCAATCTCCTGGTTTTGGCTCTGAATCTGAGTCTCTGACTGCTCTTTTGTTTGATGAGTAGGGGAGCCCCCCCCCCACCTGCAGCTTTGGGAGCTGGCTTAACCTGCTTAGAAGCCATAGTACTACGCAATCTTATTCTTTCTAGAAAAGAGGTCCTCCCCCCTTTTCCACCACAGAATCCTTTTAAAAACTTCCCCAGCTTCAATCAAGTTTATAAAAAAGAAAGAACAGATGGAAATCACTTTAAAAAAACTTTTCTCTTTTCTTCTAGCAAGCACTGTTGCTTTAAGTAGTTTAAAACGCGCTGAAACACACAGGCATTTCCACTTTCGCTTTCAGCCTTTTTTTCTCTGCTGAAGCCGGATGCCATTTTAATTCACTTTCACTCCTTCTCCATTCTTAAGTTTAGTGACAGGGCTAGCAATAATACTTGTGTTTTTGGTTTAAAGTCCCGATTTCACCCTGCTTGGTTTAGAGGATTCAGTTGTTTTTCTCTGCTAAAGTTGGTCGCATCGTCTAGATCTGCTGAATGCAGAGTTGTCCCCGGAGTCCGAAGCCTCGGCGAGGTGGATAGGGAGCCTCACCCTGCTTCCTCCCTAGAAGCAGAAAAGACAGTCTGCGGACTTCGCAGGGGGCTCTACCTGATCTCGCCGGCTCTCCTCACGTTTCTTCGCAAAAACGGAGTTTTTCAAGCCGCCTCTCAGCTGTAGAGGCGCTCTTTACGGGCGGCGGGGCTGGCGGCCACAAGACGACCATCTAACAACTACGGCGGCGCTAACCGGAAGTCCTAGATTCTTTTTCAGATGTTCCTGTTAATGTTCATTTTCGTGCAATAGAACCACTGACAGTACTGTAAAGTATTGTCTTGCTCCTAATCCCGAGTAGCTTCAATCTGAATCTCAAAATGAAGGTGATGACAAGCTGCTATCATCACGTGCGTGTGTGGGTGGATCTGCTACCATCCGGGGTTTGTGAACCAACTACTGTTTGTTTGGTAAGAGTTTGTTTGGAGTTAACCGGTAAAGACTTGGACTGTTTAGAAGACTACGAGATTGTTTATTTCCCATTATAAAGAAAACTTTTGATAACACCAGTTTGTATGTATCTCTATCTCATTGCTCTCAGCAACGTTTCTCTGTGCACTTTACTCTGCTAGTTGTTACACAACAACAATATCCTTAACAGTTTCAATACCATATCTGTCTTGGAGTGGATTATGTTTTCATTAACAACACTTCCTTCAGTGGTGGGTTGCCCCCGGTTCGCACCGGTCCTATAGAATTGTAGTAAAACTGCCGAGAGGCTCCCCCCCGCCGACTCTGATGTCATCAAAATGCTTCTGCACATGCGCAGAAGAGTGCGCGTGTGCACAAGCGAAGCGAGCACATGCGTGCGGCCCCGTTGCGAGCCGGTAGTAAAGGTAAGTAGAACCCACCCCTGACTTCTTTGATTTCTTAATGTCACAGATCAGTTCTGCCCTAAATATATTTAAATATACATCAATTAATATCAAAACTTGCAAATACAGATTGTGTGCCTTTCTCATCAAGGCATATTTAAGAACTTAATTTATAAACGCATCTGTTTTTTGGCTGAAATTATTTTTATTTAGTTAATTAGTAAAATAATAATATGTTTATCATAAAAAGCAGTATTTTGATTAGAAAATACCTTATGCCTTCCATGTGATTTTTCTAATCCTTCAGAATAAAAAGTAGCTGTGACTGAATGACACTGCAATTGTGAAAGAAATGTAGCTTTTTATAGGTGACTTTAATTTTTCATCCCAAAGTATCACATCCGTTTCCTGTTATGCTATAAACATTGCATGATTTATTTTCCTAAGATCTTCATCGTGTCTGTTCACCTTTCTGTGTTTGTATCTAATTTAAAAGTTTACAGAACCATGTATGATTATAATGAAAGTATTTTAGTATTATTACTTTTGCACTTGTGTATTTGCCACTGTCCTGAGAACAAAAAATTTCAATGGCAGCACTATAACTTCACTTTTCAGGCGGTGGGAGGGTAATATCATGAAGGGAACTCATTTTAAAGCTGCTGAGGTTGAGAAACATTGTGTTAATAGAAGCAGTCCTAAATCCTTTGTTTTTAACATTCCAGCTAATGTTAATGGAAAAAGATTAAAATATTTTTAAAAAGGATTATGACTGCAAATAGCAAATAAGCAGTAGCAGTTAATGCCATGGCCCTCGTTTTGTAGCAAAAAGTTTAGTTCCACAAATTCCCCTATACAGTAAAGCATTTCAACAAAGTTACTATTAGAATATTTCAAAAAGCAGTAAAGCAAAAACTGACTGCCAAAACTGATTCAGTGCTAGAATCAGAATTTGTCCTGTCAACAGAATAAATGAAAATAAGATTTGGATACATAATATCATATACTTATTTTCTATTCTTACTTTGATAATGTTTACCTTACAATAATGGAGCAGCAAACAAACATTTCTAATTCTCTTATTTTTCAGTTGTAAGATCTGACTACTACTAAACCAGTAGGATTCATTTCAGGTACTGAAAACAACTGTGCTCTGCTAAAGAAGCACAAACATTTGAAAACATATTAAAGACCCCAAATGTGATTTCTTAATTCAAGAAAATTATACCTGGAATATACTCTTATCATGGAGATAAGTATACAAATATTTAGAGAGAATTATTCTAGAACTATTGTCACAAGTTTCTCTACTAAATGTTTTCTCATAACCAGAGATGGGATTCAGCCGGTTCAGACTTTTAAAATTCTGCCTAGTTCAGCAAACTGGCTAATCCCACCACTGGCTGGCCCTGTCCCCACCTGTTTTTCGGCCATTGTTGGGACCATTTTTGGGCCATTTTCCAGGCTGTTTTTGGCTATTTTTCAGCCCTTTTTTTGGGCTGTTTTGGGCCATTTTGGGGCCATTGGGATGTTCAGTAGTAGTAAATAAATAGAGAAATTGAATCAAAGGCCTCAAGAAGGTACAATTTCGCTCTCTATTTAGTTATTCCCACTGAACATCCAAAAAGTCTGGAAAAACAGCCCAAAAAACATCCAGAAAAACGTCCTGAAAATGGCTGAAAAACAGGACAAAAAATGAAGATTTCAAAACTTCAATTACCTCTCTTGAAGCTGTACAATAATCTGGATTTGAAAGGAGAAAAGGAATTCGTAGCTGTGTGGGCACACACTTCAGACCTCTCAATACCTCACATCCACTGTGCTTTTTCCTGCCCCACAAATCTTTTAAACATTTGGTGGCAAATACAAAGTGAGCCTTCATCCCAAAGCATATGCCCCCTTCTGAATTTGGATTATTACACCACCATATGAAATAGTATAAAAATCACACTACTAAGCAGAGTAACACCTGGACTATAGCAAAACTTTGTGAAAAAAAATGATAAGTTTCGATAACCCATATATAGATTATGTTGAACAAATGTAATGTCTTTGGGTTGTTTTAAAGCCAAGATATGAAAATAAGGAAAACAAGAAAACTTCATCAAAAACTTGAATTGCCATAATGTTGTCTTCCTAAAATCCCCTGCTTCCTTTTTTGCTCCAATTACAATTCTATACTAATAACATCCAGTTTTAGAACCAATTCTGAGAAAATAAGTCAAAAACCCACTTGGACCTTTTTCTCATATCACTACATCAGTAATGATGTGGGGTAGGATAGGAATTGCTTAAGTATCAGTGTAAAAGTCATTTTTTTTCCAGTGGTAACAGTTCTAGGATAAATCAGATCAATAATAATGACTGTCCATGTATCTCTCCTGCTCAGCTTTTCCTCATTACCTGACTATTCCAGAATATAAATAAAGACAGAGGACAGTTTTATTATTGGGAGAACTTTGTGTCCATTTTTAGAGTCCCATACTATAAATAAAGAGAATGGAGGACAATTCTTGTGATTGAGAGAACTTGGTGTCTATTTTTAGGGCCAGAATGATCACAGTTTAATGACAGAGCATAGATATTGCATATTCAGGCAAAGCAGAGCTGAGGAAAACGTCTGTTGAGATCATGGCAAACTTCTCCTAAATTTTGGTCCATGAAGGTCAGGAGATTAGTGATCCTTAGATGCCTTCCTATGTTTCTATTAGAGACTTCTGCTCAGGATAATCTATCCTGAGGGTTAAATCAACTGCCTTACAGGCAGACGGCCCAGGTTCAAATCCCAGTAAGGGTATGACTGTCTGACGAGAGCAAATAAGCTCGAAATAGATCTATAACAGCCTCCCTTATTTATATAATTATCAGCAAAAATATTTATATATATATGTGTGTGTGTGTGTGTGTGTGTGTGTGTGTGTGTGTGTGTGTGTGTGTGTCATCTTCAGGCTGGTGTTCTCAGCTTCATGCTTCCAGGAGCAATCAACCTTGCTCCTTCATCGAAATGTCGCCAAGACACTTCCAATTTTACGTGGGAGAAGACCCGAATCACCAAAGACCGACCTATATACATACATACATGCATACATTCATATATATATATACACACACACACTCACACACACATATATATACTTACACACACACACACACACATATTTAAAGGAGACCAAAGCACAAGAATACTAAAAAGCAAAGACATCCCTCTGCCAACAAAAGTATGTATAGTCAAGGCTATAATTTTCCCAGTTGCATTGTATGGTTGTGAAAGTTGAACCATAAGGAAGGCTGACTGTCAAAGAATTGAGGCCTTTGAACTATGGTGCTGGAAAAGACTCCTGCAAATCCCTTGGACTGCAAAGCAATCAAACCAGTCAGTCCTAGAGATCAACTCTGACTGTTCTTTAGAAGGTCAGATCCTGAAGATGAAACTGCAATACTTTGGCTACTTAATGAGAAGGAAGGACTCACTGGAGAAGAGCCTAATGCAGGGAACAATTGAGGATAAAAGAAGAAGGCATGGCAGAGAATGAGGTGGCTGGATCCAGTCAATGAAACAGTCGGCAGGAGCTGAAATGGTCTCCGGGATAAGGTAGAGGTCAGAAAAGCCTGGAGGAAAGTTATCCATGGGTCGGACATGACTTCAGAACTAACAACAACAAAAGCACATCCCTAAAAACTATCTTAATTTGCCCATTTTTGACATAGTTTTTCAAACTTGCAATCTATTATATGTGGACTTCCAGAATTGCCCGGATAGCATTCTAGAAGTTGAAGTCTATTCATCTTAAAAGTTGCCAAATTTGAAAAACACTGATCTATCAGAACATATAGCTCAGGGGTATCCAACCCTGGCAACTTTTAAGACTTGTGGACTTCAAAATAGGCTGCAAAATGAGCAGGGGTGGGGCCAGCCAGTGGGGGATTAGCCCGAACCGGTCCGAACTGGCTGAATCCCACCTCTGCCTTTGAAGCGAGTAGCCTAGAGGCGGGGCTGGGTATGATGAGTGATGTCGAGTTGGCCGTGCCCATCCAGTCACATGATTACCTGGCAACACCTACCCAGCAGTCATTAGGGCAGAGAACCGGTTCTTAAATTATTTGAATCCCACCACTGCTCATAGTTAACTACTGATATCAGATACATCTTTGAGAATGCATTGTCTAGGGTTGATCCCTATCACCAATCTCTGTTGTTTTGAGAGACAGTAGTAGGAAAAAGAGCCTCTTATTCCTGGGACCCTTTTAGTGGTCGTCACCACACACATTCCTGTACTATACTCAGAAATAACCATGGAATTCTTTGTAGCATTAAGCATCACATAGCTGGGCAAGATCAAGGAAGCTATACAGATTTCCCTAAGCATTTTTAATATTAACCAAGGATAAATACAGGATTTTGAAACTGTAAGAGAAAATTCCAGCCCTTGGTCCTTATGAATTCATTAAGAGAGAGTCTCTCTGAAAGTTTAAACTCTTCTTCCCAGATTTTCAACCCAGATTTGCCAATTAAAGAAAAAACCGCCAAAAGATTCACTTTCTGTCTCTTGATTGTTTGTGTCTATGCTCCTTTCTATTTCTTTCTCAGTCTCCTCTCCCAGCAAGATTAATATATCTATCATATATTATTATATGTATTATATATTGTTAGGTTACATGTAATCCTTAACTGATGATCAAAATTGAATCCAAAATTTCTGTAACTAAGCAAGAAATTGTTAAGTTAGTTTTGCCCTATTTTATTGCCATACTTGCAACATTTCTTAAGTGAATCACTGCAGTTATTTAAGTGAGTCTGGCTTTCCCATTGACTTTGCTTGTCAGAAAGTTGCAAAAGGTTATCACGATACCAGGACACTGCTACTGTCATAAATATGAGTCGATTGCCAAGCATCTGAAGTTTGATAATGTGACCATTGGGATGCTGCAATGATTGTTAAGTGTAAAAAACAGTCATAAGTCATTTTTTCAGTGCTGTTGTAACTTTGAACTGTCACTAAACAAACTGTTGTAAGTCAAAGACTAACTGTATTTGAGAGAGTCCCTATCCCCAGTTACATCTGCCCAGTTCACCAGAGCAGTAAGGTAGGTAGGTAGGTTGTAGATCCCATCTATCAAGGAAATAGATCTGACGGGACCTAGAAAAAGGGCCTTTTCTGTGGTGGCTCCTCTCTTTGGAACATCATTCCCCCAGGGATAAGATTGGTGCCCACCTTGTTGTTTTTCCAGAAGTCTAGAATTTGTTTAATAAATAATAAATAAATATTGCATATCTTCAGGATGATCTGTAACAGTGGTGAGTTGCCCCCGGTTCAGACTGGTTCTATAGAACCAGTAGAAAAACTGGCAGGAGGCTCCACCCACAAGCGTGCACGTGCGATCCCATTGCGAACCAGTAGTAAAGGTAAGTAGAACCCACCCCTGGTTGGTAGAGAACCATTTGAAAATTGTTTTTTATACTAGGCAACTCTAAAATGCGACCTTAACTTCTAAAATATACCTAGCCTGCATGCTAGCTGGGAAATTTTGGGATTTGATGTCTACATATTTTAAATTTGCCAAATTTGAAACTGTATTACAAGCAGAATACGAAGTGATCAAAATGTGTTTTCAGCCCAGAAAAGGTAACAAGATCCATCCTGGAGTTCCTTTCATGTGACTGTCTAATGTTGCATATACTACATTGAATATGATATGGTATATACTGTGTTTCCAAAATAAGCATAATTGATACCTTAGTATGTAAGATTCTAAGTGAGAAGAAAATTGGAAGTGCTAAAGAGACTATGTTGATTTTAATACCTAGATCACTATATAGTTGAAATATAGTTGAAATATATACCTATTTCTAGGTACCTATTTCTGAATTTTGTTTTCTCTTTATGAAGTCTTTTGGTTGTATGTAAACTTTCAATTTTTTTAAAAAAATTAGATTTATATGCCGCCCTTTTCCGAAGACTCAGGGCGGCTTACAATGGGTTAAGCAATAGCCTTCATAATTTTGTATATTTTATACAAAGTCAGCTTATTGCCCCCACAAACTGGGTCCTCAATTTACCTACTTTAGAAAGGATGGAAGGCTGAGTCAACCTTGAGCCTGGTGAGACCTGAACTGGTGCAATTGCAGACAGCTGGATGTTAATAACAGGCTTTAGTCTGCTTATTAGCCTGTTGAGCTATCCAAGGCTCTGTGCAAGTAACATTTTTTTTTAAAAAAAGAATTCCTAATTATATCTTTCAATCTCATATTTTTGTATAAACACTTGAAGTAAATTTTCAGGTTGTAGATTTAAAAAAAAAATCACAAATGTATTAGCCACAAATTCATATCTCTAGGGCAACTAGCGTGTAAGTAATATGGGAATTCCAGAATACTCAGTAATGGCCATTCTAATAGGGAACCTGGAAATTATCCACACATCTAAAGGCATCTATATTAAGGACAAGTAGGAAAGAACATGGGTTTTCCTAATAATTCTTTTAGAAATTAATTTTGCTTTCCTCAGTAAAATTGAATCACATGATTTTCTTTGCTTCTTTTCATACTTATGTTTTCCTATCCAATAAAAATGTTTGGAAGAAATTTTAGAAGGGGCTCAATTCAGACCATCAGCAAGATAATTCTTCAAAACTGAACAGAATGAAATAAATAGCACCTTCATAGGCATGAAACTGTTTAAACTAGCTGAAGTCCTAATAATTTCCAAAATTGGGCCCTAGAGGGAGCTAAATACTCCAGGCAAAAAAAGAAAAGAAAAAAAAGACATGCTTGCTTTTTATCTTCAGTCAGTGTTGGGAAGAAAGTACAGAAAAGGGGCATTGATCCTTCCTGAGACACACCTTCTCATTGGGTGGTGGCAGCAGCCAGGATGGATTGTACCTGTCTGTTCAGATTGATGAACTGAGTCTGTCATAGCTGTTAAGCCTTGCCCTTGTTGCGGGGGGATTCCAGTTTTTGGCGAAGACGAAGAAATAGACTCGGCGTGTGGGAGAGAAAGAAACGGTAAGTGAGAAAAAATCAGATTGGCGAAGGGAGGGTCTGGCTGCTGTCTCCACCCAATGAGAAGGAGCGTCTCAGGGAGGAACAACACCCCTTCTCCATTGTGGGTAGAGATAGCAGCCAGGATGGGACATACCCAAATTCACTGTCCCGAAATATGGGGACGACCAGGCTGGTCTGAAGAACCCTCCCCAGGATAACCCTGTTGAAGCACCCTATGTCCAAAAGCGGCGTCAGCTGAGGCGAACTTGTCCAGCTTGTAGTGCTGAATGAAGGGAGAAGGTGAAGTCCACATAGCCACCCTACAGATTTTGAGCAAAGAGGCTTGTGTGGCCCAAGCCGCTGAAATAGCTGCACTGCGGGTTGAATGAGTAGTCAAACGAGGAGGCTGCAGCAAGGAACACATTTCGTACGCTGTAGTGATCTCCTGTCAGATCCAACGTCCAATGGTCGAGGATGACACCTTGCAACCCAAGGATGCCGGTAGAAATGACACAAATAAAGATTCCATTCTGCGGAACTCAGCAGTCCTCTCAGACACAGATAGACACAGAGCATTCTCCGGATGTCTAAAGTATGCCACCGCCGTCCCAGAGGATGAACAGAATGAGGGCAGAAGTTAGGAAGGATGAGTTGTTGCATATGGTGAAAGGTCATATTGACCTTGGGAATAAAGGTAGGATCAAGGCGGAGAACTACTCGATCAGCATGGAACACACAGAAGTCACTACAAGTAGAAAGTGCAACAATCTCCGAGATGCGGTGAGTTGAGGAAATGGCCACCAGAAAGGCAACCTTGCACAATAATAGCCAGAGGCTAGCCATCCGCAAAGGCTCGTACGGGGGACTTGTAAGGGAATTCAGAACAATCGAGAGGTCCCAGGTTGGGTATCTATGCAATACAGGAGGACATAAGTTACGGGAAGCAACAAATCAAGGAGTGTTGAGCCAAGAAGGCCAAAGATCCGCAAGTGAGTATAGATAATATCACCGCTACCTGCCTTCGCAGTGTATTGGGGGAAAGACCTTTGGTGAGGCCCTCCTGGAGGAAAACCAGATTATTAATAATAGAAGCTTGAAGGGCCAGAACCCCGTTCCAATCACACCATGCACAAAAGGCCTGCCAGGTGGCCAAATAAATGCGGTCCACAGAAGGCCTCTGCGAAGCCTGAATGGTCCGGATAACAGCCTCCGGAATGTTGGCTCCCCTCTAAGGTGCACCGCTCAACCACCAAGGGGTCAGACAGAGCCACTGAATGTCCGGATGTCGCAATGCCCTTTGAGAGAGGATATTTACTCCCTGGGGAATCTGCCAACCTGTAGACACCGACAAGGAAACAAGGTCCGCAAACCAAGGCCTCCGTGGCCAATGACGGGCCAGAAGAACAAGTTCCGCTCGTTCCTGCAATAACTTGTGTATCACTCTCGACAGGAGGGAGATTGGTGGCCATGGGAATCAGAGAGCATCGGTGGCCTCCGCTTGAGGTGATGGATACTGTGTGAAGAAATGCGGAAGCTGGGCATCCATTTGCATCGCAAACAGGTCAACCATTGGAGTGCCGAAGTGAGCCGCCAGCTCCCTGAAAATTTGTGAAATCAGCCAATCCATCTGCACATTGGCAACTCTGGAGATGTGCTCCGCCTTCAACAAGCTGAGATGATGCTCCGCCCAGAGAGCTAACCTCATCGCCTCCAACATCAGGGACTTGGATCTTGTGCCCCCCAGATATATGCCTTCGCCGTAACATTGTCTGTGAGGACGAGAACATGGGAGCCAGAGATGAATCTTTGGAACACCCGAAGGGCCAGGAACACTGGTCGCAATTCCAGCCAGTTGATAGGTTGATGGGTTTCACTGCCGGTCCACCTGCCCTGCGCTACTTATCTCTGACATTCAGCCCCCCAGCCACGAAGGCTGGCAACCATCATCAACACCACTCTCTGAGGCTCGACAAATAGGAAACCTAGGGAGATGGCTGAAGACCACCACCATATGAGGGACCTAAGTACCTCCTTGGGAACAGGGACTTTTACAGATGATGTGCCTCTGCCCACCTTCTGCAACAGGAAAAGAAACCACTGTATGTCTCTAGAATGTAATTGTGCCCAGGGAACAATCGAGATGGCCGAAATCATTTTGCCCAGGAGTTGCGAAAGTACAAAGGGTGACGCTGATCTACTCCCCTCAACTCTGGAAACCAGAGCCCTCAAACTATCCTGATGCTCCTGTGACAGATATATCCTCCCTACCTGTTGTGGCCCCGTTCTCTGAGCCTATCCCATTGGAGGAAGGAAGCTCTGAGCAGGAGGAAGAGGAGCCAGCCAGATCTCCCAGCCCCCTCCCCCTGGCACAGTCTCAGGTGCCAGCTGAAAGAGAGCCAAGTAGTGGGGAAACAGGTGTCTCAGATGAGAGTGAGGGAGAGACGTCATTCCTGGACGCACGCCAAAGAAGGCGAGATAAATGCTTACAGCAGCTGCGGAGACGCATGAGGGAATAGACCTGAGTCACTGGATTGGAGTCACAGGATCAATGAGTCACTGGACCACATCCAGAGCCTATATAAGACAGGAGTGTGGTTCATGATCTCTGTGACGAACAATAACGCAATCTAGTAGTCTTTGGAGCTAAAAGAACGGATTTTGGCAAAGCTACGTAGGTGATTTTCTTTTGTGAACTATTAAAGCCCTTGGCAGACGGTGTGCATATCGCTGCCAAGTTTGAGATAAGAACTGTGGAGTGTGCCAAGTGCTTCTTAACCCTCGACTGGCTGTGTTTTTGTGGGTCTCTGTAGGGGGGGACAGATCACTACCACCGAATCAATTATTGCTCCCAAATGGAGCAGGCAGATGATGGGAACAAGGTGGCTCTTTTCAACATTAATGGAGAAGCCATGGGAGGCAAGGGCCTGAAGAGTAGACTGCACATAAGCCGCTGCCTGCTGCGGGGAAGAGGACAAAATAAGGATATCGTCCAGATAGCACTGGAGACGAATGGATTTAGCCCTGAGGGATGCTGCTAAGGCTGCCAAGACCTTGGTAAAGGTACATGGGACAGAAGAGAGGCCAAATGGCAAAGCCCTGTACTGATAATGAGAACCCCCATAGCAGAACCTAAGGAACCTCCTGTGAGAGGGAAGGATGGGAATATGGAGATAGGCCTCAGTTAGGTCTATAGAAGAGGAGATCGCCCCTCCTAACGTCATTGAGAATAGAGTGTAATGACTGCATCTTGAACCTGCAGAAAACTACATAGCGGTTCAATCATTTAAGGTCCAGAATAGGTTTCCCCCCGCCGATGACTACAAGAAACACATGGGAATAAAATGCTTGATCATCAGGCACCTTTTGGATAGTCCTGATCAATGCTGAACTGCCAAATCCATAAGGGATCTTCTCTCGCTGTCATGAGAGAGCGGACAGCGCACAAAAAACAAAACATCGGGGGAGGGAAAAAGAATTCAATGCCTGGATAGCTCAAAGACTAAAAACCTGTTATTAACATTCAGCTGTCTGCAATTATTGCAAGTTCAAATCTCACCAGGCTCAAGGTTGACTCAGCGTTCCATCCTTTGTAAGGTAGGTAAATTGAGGACCCAGTTTGTGGGGGCAATAAGCTGACTTTGTAAAAAATATACAAAAGTATGAAGGCTATTGCTTAGCGCATTGTAAGCCGCCCTGAGTCTCCAGAGAAGGGCGACATATAAATCTAATTTTTTTAAAAAATGGCCGACCCTGATCTTAACGTGGTCAGGACCCATTTGTCAGAAGTGGTTCTCTCCCAAAGGTCGGCATAGAGGGCCAACCTGCCACCTATGGGAGGATCCGGGACACAGTTAGCGGCAGCGGCGGAAAGAATGACCTCCTCCCCTCTGAAAGGGCCGTTTGTTCACGAATTGTCTACCTCTAGATGTCCTGTCCTGGGCGCCTTGCTGCCTGGGCTGGAAGCTCCCATGTGGCCTAGCCACAGTAAAGAAAGAACTACCCCCTGATAATCCCAAAACAGGGAACAAAAAGGATAAGGATGGAACCGTGAGTCCCCCCTATGATACGCAGTAGGTCGAACCTTCCTCTTGTCTTTAGTCTCGATGAGGAAGGAGTCCAGAGGGTCCCCAAACAACTTGGACCCCTGAAGGGGACCAATGCCAAACTCTACTTGTGCCTGGCGTCGGCCTGCCAGTTGCAGAGCCAGACCAAATGACGGGCCGATACAGAAGAAGCTAGGGACTTAGCAGCGAAGTGGGCCGTATTAAGGGTAGCATCCACTGAAAATTGATCTTGTTCAGATCCTGTTTCACCCTGACATTCTCAGAAACCAAGTTCTCCTGTAACTGGCGGAGCCAGAGAACCATAGTCCGATTGAAAAAGAATGCCTTAGATGCAGATCGTATAGTCCATGCTGCTCCTTGAAGCGCCCTCTGCAGAACCTGATCCGCCCGACGTTCCACCAGGCGTAGCCCTTCATCCAGTTCACAGGGAACAGCTGCATTCGGTAATAGAGCCACCACTGGTGCATCCACGCCCGGCCCTTGAAGAAGCAACGCCAGATTAGGTGCCACATTGAAATTTTTCCTATCAATTGTAGATGGAGCAGGAGCCGATCCAGGCGAGGACCACTGTTTTCGAATCACATAGAGGAAAAGACGAGGAGTGGAATGGAAATCTACCAATTTGGAGGGTTCCGCAAACAGAGGATTAAGCATCCCTGTAGCCGAAGCAGTGGGAACTAGTACAGTAGTTGATAAGCACAGTTGAGCTGTATAGACGACCTTGAACAGCAATGACTTAAACAAGGCCTGAGGGAACAAACTCATAAATGTGGGTTGGTCTGGGGGAAGGCCCTCATCTTCTGACAGATTGAGATCTCAGTTCCCGAGAGCCAAGCTCAGTTGGAGAGGATGCATGGCTCCCAGTGGAAGAAACTGGAGAGGCAGGGGCCTCAATAGATAGAGAGTCCTCAAGATACTCCTCAACCTGGGCACTGGAGCCATTAGACCTCACTGAAGGCGCTCTGGCCGGAGGTAGGTATTGAGCTGCCAGAGACTGTTGCACAGCTGTGGCAATAATTTGTTGAATTTGTGCCAGCGACAAAAAATTGCTTGCCATGTCTTATGCAGCTCCCAACAGAGGAGGGATAGTGATGTCCTCAGATGGGACTGGCAAGTGAACAGTTAGCGGAGTAGCCTCTGTAATGGAGTGAGATTCTGGTTCCGTGGCAGTTCCCCATAAACTGTCAGGTTGAATGGTCATCGGGCAATCCTGAAGAGAAACTTGGTCAAATTGTGCCGCCGATGCTGCGGTGGAGTCCTTTGAAGAAGAAGGGCCGGTACTTTTGGCTGCCACCATCAGATGCCTGTTAGCCCTGGCACAAATCTTTTTAAGCACCTTGTCCCGCCGGATTTCAGCCCTGGAGAGGTGTGAGTGCTTAGCAGATTTATGATGGAATAGTGAATCCTTGCTACTAGGAGTTATGGCTGTAGGATTAGAATCCAGATCATACCTTGACGTGGAAGTCTTAGGGCAGGGGCTCACAGACAGCTCAGCCTTCCAGCCATGCTTAGACTTTGACAAAGCCTTTGGCATGATTAATGACAGAAATAATAATAAAAAAAGTGCCAATGGGAATAGCAGAATGTCTCCAGAATAATCATTTACTCGACAAGGGGGTTATCGGGCATGTAGTATGTCGATGCACAGCAGCTGTTTATATGGACAGTGCCACAGTCAGACAAAGGTGAAAACTTTCCAAATTAAGCCAATCTCCACAAGTGAGAACCTTTGTTAGGAGCCCAAAGAGCATAGACCAAAGCCTGGAAGTCCTTGAACTAGCGCAATGAGCGCTATGCGAAAGCGGCTTGGGAGGTGCAAAATGGCAGCCAGTAGTAACAGGGTGGTAAACGGGAGCACGAGACTCCACACAATGGCTGACACAGCAGTGACAAAATGGCCAACAGCCTCTATCGCCCCCGATGGGAGCGGGAAGCTCCACAAACCGTCACTCACAATAAAAGCCCATTGGACAGAGCACGGAGCTGCCAGACCCAAAATAAAGTGCCGTTCTGAAGAAACAGGCAGTCAGGTGAAGCGTCAAAGTGCGAGCCACTTTATATTGGGAACGCGAAGCTCCCCCAGAGACATTGCCGGCCCCGTTCAAAGATTGGCAAAGGCATGAAGCCTGCAGGCCGGGCTGTCAGAAGTCTAGCCATGTGGGCCGCTTGCTAATAGGTCGGGTGGCAACTTCAGAGGCTCCAAGCCGAAAAACACCCTGGGGAAGTCGAGATTGGGTGCAAAATGGCAGCTGCACACTGTCAAGGAAGCGTGAAGCTCCGTACCGTTTAGAAATTGTTAGGAGCGCGAGACTCCACTATAGTGAGGGAAATTCACAGCCCACCCAATGGGAGCATGAAACTCAGCCAAGCCTCAAAAACAGCGTGCAACAAGGGACCTGAAGAGGCACCCAAGAGGGCTGAAGGAGATAAATCCCCCCCTCAGATAGCCAGAACTGGCTACTAAAGGGCAAAACGTACAATACCAGAGGAAAGTCCAAAAACGTAGTCAAGAGAACAGATCCAGGTCAAATCTAATTTTCCCACAGAAGGAGAGAGAAAAAGATTAAGAAATTTGCCAGAGAAACAGTCCCATACGCTTGTCCAGACTACGGACTGAGTCAAAAGCTGGAATCCCCCAGCAACAAGGGCGGGACTTAACAACTATGACAGACTCAGTCCATCAATCTGAACAGATGAGTACAACCCATCCTGGTTGCTGTCTCCAGCCACAATGGAGAATGGTAACATTTGAAATTTTGCAGAAGATATTTGAAGAATAGAGATAGAAACAGAGCTATAATGTCATCAATTATGTGTGCTCCTCTGGATTATTAATAACTAGATATTAAAGAAAATATATTTATCACCTGGAGCAGATAAAAAGAACACTATCTTCTCCATGGAAATCAAGAGAGAAACTATCTTCCCACTATGGGTCCCGAATACGTCCCTATCCTTTTAGTGATCTACATATTGGCATTATTCTGAATAGTAAATCTGAAACACATTTTTCTTGTAGTACATAGAACTCACAATCATTAAATAACTGTCATAAAATATTACCCATATGTTCCCATACCAGAATTCATATGCAGATTGATCTTCCTCAAGTTTGGTGTGTACTATATATGTTTAGTTCATAAAGTTTTACCTGGCAGCAAAGTAAAAAAATAAAATAAAAATGTTGAGTTGGAAAAGGCAACTAGTGATTACCTACAACAGAGGTAAGCAATGTGTGGTCCTTATTTTCTCTAGAATTGGCCATGCTAGCTAAGCCTAAAATAAGTTCTGGAAAGCCACACACTGTCCATTTTCTTCTATTGATTCTGAATAGCTTAGCTCAGATGACTAGAAAGTATAATAAGAGTTATGAATATTATTTGCTATATGCACAATATGATTTATTTTATCCAAGCAATAGACAGGATAAAGACAAAATGGTGGAATAAACTGCCACCTACAGTTGAGAATTAGATTGATATTGAAACTGTATTTTATAGATTTTTTTAATTTTCATTATTAGGCTGTATGGTTCATTGGATACTTAAACTATTGCACAAAAATGACAGAAGACATGCTGTCCTGATATATATATGTGTTCCCAATATATATGTGTTTATATAATGTATACAAGACAATATTTTATAAAGCCATATTACAGTCAATGGATCTGCAGAACAGAACACATTTATCCACTCATAAGAATTGCACACATAATATGTGGGATCGCCTGAAGATATGGGTAACCATTTGTTTAGTTAATCATCATACACAGCTAGCATGTAAAAGGATTGTATTTGCCTTTTCCCTCCCTGAAATATTCCTTTTCCATATGTAGCTAAATATCTCTCTCTGCCAAATGGACTATTAAATGTATGCACATTGCATTCACATTAAAATGGCAATCGATCGATCGATCGATAGAGAGGGAAGGAAGGAAGGAAGGAAGGAAGGAAGGAAGGAAGGAAGGAAGGAAGGAAGGAAGGAAAAAGACATATTTGATTGTGATTAAAGTACCATTTTTTATTTTATCTATTATATCACTTTATTATTTTATAAATAACTCAAGGCAGAGAACATGCTTAATACTCCTTTCTCCTAATTTCTCCATAACAACAATCCTGTGAGATGGGTTGAGCTGAATGAGAGCATTAGCCCAAAGTCACTCAGTCAACTTTCTCCTAGCTTGTCACCTGGTGCTTTAACCACTAGACCAAACTAGCTGTCTTTCCTTCCTTTCTTTAATTTTAATGTTTTATTAGTGATTTCTAGGATAATGAAATTAGCCCTTAAGAAAATGAACTAAATCCAGGCTAAATTATTTCATTGGAATAAATCCTATTGTTTCACTAAGTTCAAGAGGACATCTAGGCAACCATGTTTCCATCTACATTCCTGGAAGCTGAGGGAAAGGGGCAATAGAAGCACCTGAAAGGCATACAATTCATGGTGGAATCTTGAAGACAAAATGAAAGAAATTATGCTAATATTGTGGTAATAGGTATTTACCTATTAAAGATCGTAATTTTAAATGTTCTTTTGCTTTAAAGAATCCTTTGAAGAACTCAGTAAAAGGGCAAGCAAACTTTACAGATCCTTCTCCACTTTCAGCATAGAGACACAAGGAAGCAAGTAATATGGAAGGAAAAATGGGATCAGAGATTAAATTAAGACAAAGCAGTGAGACAAGACCGAAGATCAATGGGAAAAAAGGAACTCAGAGGAACCCAAGAATGCTATTTTTTCAGGAAGGCTCATCTGGAATAGGAAGATGTTATATACTCTTTGCATCTAAAGGATCCAGTAGGAAGACTGAAATTAACTGAAATTGATTCAGTATTAACGATATACTCTAGAGATGTGACATTATTCTCCTGCTATTCCTTATTAGCACTGATACTCTGAAATATATTTCTATGTTGTTTGGAATTTTTATTTATCTTGCAAATCCCAGTGGGAAAGAGCCTGAAGACGATTCAGACAAATCTTAGGCAAGAAAAGACTTTAAAAACTGCACCTTGACGATCTGGCCCTAGAATCAGATTGTAGGCCAGTTGCAAAATTTCTTATTGTAGTTTGAGCCTTTAGCTGATTTTTGAGGAGGCAGAATGTACAAGCAGATGGACTTGTTTTCCTGCCTCCTCAAGAAAAACATCTTTTAGATCAACAGACAAATAGTCCTACAAGTAATGTTATGTCTAATTTCTTGGCCACAGACTCTTTCCAGGCTTATGTTATAGAAACCAATACCTCCTTACATAGACAAAACAAAATGGAGATTGCATTTCCTCCTCTTCCTAGATTTTGGATATGACTGGGTCAAGCCCTCTCTTTGCCTAATCCCATCAGACCCAAACTAACCTTTCTTGTCCCTGCAGAGATACACTTTCATATACATCATAGAATAAAAGCTTCCTCACCAGCTCATAATAGAGGCGAAGGATAACCTTATAAGGAAATTGTAACCTAGAAAAACCCAACACATCCATCCTCCATCAGCTAGTGGACCTCAACATTCTAGCTATCATTTTGGTGCCCTTCTGAAAGGCCCATTTTACCTAACAAAAGACTTCACCCCAATGGTCTGGGTGGTTTTGGCAAGTTCTTTCATCTTTCAACTTGTGGTAAACAAACAGGGAAATCCAGTTTATTATTTGTCATTGGCATTTATGTTCAAGTATAACAGAGAAACAATATATTTGAATATATTCTTGTTATCTCCAAGCACAGAGGTGAAATGCTCCTGGATCAGACTGGATCGCCCGGTCCAGTAGCAATCTTGGCCAGTGATTTGGCGATCTGGTAGCAATGGCAAAGCAAAGCTCTGCCCACCCAGCCAAGTGTCATTACTTCCTGGTTTTAACCAGGAACTAATATGTTTTTTACCTTCCATGCAAGCACAGAAGCTTTTGCTTGTGTGCATGCAAGCAAAGTGAGTGCATGCATGGTGCGTGTGCTTCCAAACCGGTAAGGAAGGTAAATAAATTTCACCCCTGCCCAAACAACACATACTCTATGCAGATCCTCCTTTTCTGATCAACTACAATTAAAATTATAAAGTAACACCCCAATTTAAACAACCTTCTTCTGATTACTAAAATAATTACCGAAAATAGAAACTTGTACCAAGTCAATGAATAACTTTTATATTAAAATATTTTCTTTCCCCCTGCCTTCCCTCAGATACAGACATCAGATTCTTTGAAGTTCACACCTGCCAACCTTGTTACCTCTATCAGATCTACTGCTTCTGTTCTTTTTCTGAATGACTCCCAACTGTCCCCCTAAGGAGAAAGATTCTGGAATACTGCAAGATCGGAAACAACAATCCAATTCAGAATTTACAGTCTATGTACAGCCATATGAAATTTTACTGTTACAAGAGACCTGGTATATAAAGCCCATATATTTTAATTGTTTCACATCTTACTCCCAGACCCAAGAGAAAGACAGGTGCTTAGGTTAATGTGTACCTTGGCTTCTACTATATTGTATTCAGAACATCTACTTTAACTGTCTTTTGTTTGTTTATTTGTAACTAACTAGATATTGCCTCTAAAAATTGGGCCAATCAATCTCTTTCTTATACACATAGTCCTTGAAGTGCAATAGGCCATTAACAAATGTTCAGTGAAAACAGATGACACCCCCTCCCCTCAAAAAAGGTTATATACAACTTCATTTCAAAGTTATGATCGCTGTAGCAGTCCTGTTGTCCTTTGTTCTAATGACCCACCACAGGGTCACCTTCTGCCTCTCCCCCACCCCACCCAGCCAGAACCCTGCAGCATTTGAGCCTGTTACCTGTATCCCCATCATGCAGCACACTACCACATTTATCTTTTGAAGTTCTCCAGACCACATGTTCTAGAAGGAGGGCAGCTATGTGTCCTCAAGCCATGTCACAGTGATCCAGAAGCAGCCGGCATTTGTCTTGCCCACTTATGGGCAGCAACAAAATGGTAATCACCAGACAAACTGCTTTGTTTTCCTGCCTTAATGAAGTCTGCACAGTGCTACAAAAGTTTCTGAATACTTTCTCAATACTTTAGAAACCTTCTGAAGCATTGTGCAGACCTTGTTAAGGTAGCAAAATGAAGCCAAATGAGGCTGCCTGGTGGTGACCTAAATGCGTCTACCAGTTTGTCCCTCCTGTTTGTGGGCAGGGACAAAATGGTGGCCACTATGCAAATTGTTTCATTTTACTGCCCTATATAAATCCTAATAACACTGTAGAACATTCTGAATGCTGGAGAAAGCTTTTTCAGCACTGTGCAGACCTAGTTAAAACAACAAAACAAAAGGCTATGTGGCAGCAACCTGAATGTGGTCACTATTTTGTCCTACCTGTTTGTGGAAGAGGCAAAGTGGTGACTGTCAGGCAAACCGTTTCATTTTTCTACCTTGTAGAGGTATGCGTAGCACTGTATAAGCTTTTGAACACTGCAGAAAGTTTTCACAGCACTGAGGTATATTATTTCCTTTTGTGGATGCTGAACTTATTCCATTTTCTTTAAAAGTTGTGCTACATATATCATAATATATTTCGGCAGCAAATGTAATAATTGAAACTTAAGGGCTTTATGAAAAGGTTCACTCTTTTCACTTCCTAAAATCTGAACGTTGCACCACATTAAAAAAAGTACAATAAACCAACCAGCAGGGGGTTTACAGGTTCTTACAATGGCAGTTGAAAACTTCAACTGTCCAAGTGTGTCAAGTCTTCCCCAGTCAACACAATGTTAAGAATTGCAGAATTATATTATCTGTAATTAAGGTGAATATTTTGCCTATGATGTTATTTTCATTTCAGATAATACCAGTTTTGATATCTGATATAAAATTTAAACAATGCAGAAAGACATATCTAAATGTGTGTGGCAAGGAACAAAACAGGAGTTAAATTTGAGGTGCTATAAGATGCAAAATAAAGAAGATGATTGGTCTTACCTGAATTGAAATTATATTTTGCAGTCTAGTCTGGATGAAATAATGGATACTGTTAAGAAATGGAAGGATTTTGGAATTAGACAGGCAAGATTTAAATTTTGGGCGACAGATATCTATGATATGAATTCACACACTAATAAATCATCAATATCAACCTGGTAGGGATCTTTTCTAGATTTTTCTAGATTTCAAACTTCCTACAAAGGATAATAATAGGAAAGCATCAATTTCCTAATGCCCCTATGAGCAGGGAGACCAGTATCTGTGGTTCATCGTGACAAATGTGGCATATTGAAGACTGAGGCTTGGGGTCAGCAGTAAACTGCATGAATTAACTAATGAAATTAAAAAGGAATTGTTCTACTGTCTGTCTATAGAACTCAAGAGGACCAATACATTAGATCTGAAAGGATGGGGGAGGAAATGTCTGATCTTGGTGAATGGAGTTGAATCCATGCACGCAGGGAAGGATTGTATAATCATAGTTACACTGCCTGTATTTAAATATGTATTAGCCCTGAGGTGTAGTTCAGACAAGAAGCAGATCCTTCTACCTTTATTAAGTTACATTAACTGAATTTTACAGTTTGAAAGTATTTCTCTCCCCCTTTCCTTTTTCTCTCTGGAAATCTAGGGAGGGTCTATTCTGAAACATTTGGTGTGCCATTCTCCCCTTCTATGAGCTGAAACTATTCAACTATTATCTTTCATGCCAGTAAACATTCATTTCTGTCTCCCAAAGTCATTCCCCAATACAAGTACAGTTACATTCAACTATTAATTATTTTTCTGTAAGTATTTTGTTAAGGCTTTACCTTTATCCAGTATTTTGGTGCCTATTTTCAACTATGCTAGATGGGAATTCTAGGTGTCAGGACCAGCCCAAGAACAGCACAGGACAATCCAGCCAAAGTTGTTTTTTATTTACTCATGCCAAATAGACAGACTCTTGGAAGTATATAAACCTATACTACTCTAACCCTAGTGGATATACCCTGGAAGATTCCAGAAGGTGGCTATCCTAAATCTCTTCCTATATCTACAATCCAGTTCCTGGCTATGTTGTATTTTATCTCATTTCCCTCCTTTCTGAGAAATTTCTGCTTCAATGTAGTCTATTATGTCAAGAACTGTAGTTCCTCCATAACTGAAAAGGTTCAAGACTCAAAAGTCTGATGCAGATTGAAAATGGGAACTTCAAATTGTAAAGAAAGGCTCACAACTATTCTAAGAATCATGCTATAACTTTTTATATAACATGAATCTTTTCAGATTTTGCCTGGTGCCCTTTAATCATTACATCACAAAATGGACTCTTAACACACTGATGTATTTGAACCATTCTACACATTTTAGTTTGGCAATTAAAAATGTTCCTCTTAGCTTGCATGCTTTCTAAAGGGTCACTTTCTGATTTTTTAATATTAGTCACTTGCCATAACATGATGGTGATTCATTTATGTAGAGTTTTAGGGACCAAGCAAGCAGTTACCAGCATCAAGAAGCAAACGCTGGATATACCAAAGGAGCAGGAATTAATTTATTCACACCCGTTAAGCGCTTTTAGAAAAATAAAAATATTCAATCAACTTACAATGTCCAAAAGAGATAAGACACTTTGGTATAGCAGTTCTTTTCCTCCTTCTAGGAATGAAAGCCTCAGCAGAAGATGGATAGGCAGTCCTTTCTCCTTGTGGCAGCCACCTACTCTCCCAGTTGGCATTCCTTTTCAAGAGATGGAATGGCTCAATTCCCCTCCCACTTCATTTTGAAAGGGAGTTACTTCAAGGCCAGCCTCACTGAAGCACTGGGAGGGTTTTACAAACCTGAACAGACACATCCATTGGCACTTTTGTTTTACATTCTTCAGTGAAGTGAGATGAAGTATGTGTTTTCTTGCTTTTCTCCCTCCCTCAATCCCAAAGCCTTCCCGATAGCCTTTAAATTTATGATACACTGAGTCCACACAAGATTACTTTCGAAGAGGCTGCTTTTTCCTTTCATTACACACAATGCCTATTCTGCAAAATACATTGAGCACATTAACTCAGCATACCAAAGACAGTACCACTACAAATAATGTGGTAAACCATGGACACCAGCCTGCCTTTTTTCCTCTTGCTTTGCAGGGTTTAATGAAGTAGGACTTCTGGTTAACTGTAACCACTTCTGAATTTTTGTAGGGAAATGTTGCTGGGCTTCCTGGGTAATGAATTGAATAGGGCAAACTCTGCAAATATATGGCTATATATTCTGCTCAATTACAGGTAGTTCTCAACGTACACCAGTTTCTTTAGTGACAGCTCTAAGTTACATCAGCATTGAAAAAACTGATTTATGACCTTTGCAGTATCCGCATGGTCACATGATCAAAATTTAGATTCTTGGCAACTGACTCATGAGGATTGCAGTGTCCTGAGAACATGTGAGCCTTTTTTGTAACCTTCTGACAAGCAAAGTCAATGGAAACATCAGATTCACTTAACAACCATGATACTAACTTAACAACTGCAGTGGTTCACTTAATTGTGGCAAGAAAGGTTATAACATTAGGGCAAAATTCATTTAACAAATGTTTCGCTTAGCAACAGACATTTTGCACTCAATTGAGTTCATAAATCAAGAACTACCTGTATATCAGCTACTTAATTGCATAGAAATTTATAGGTTAAAAAGAAACTCCTTTGATTTTGGATTTTACTGATTAATTTGTTGGTATAGAAATGGCTAGTTATACTATTATGGGAAAGTAAAAAGTTAAGGTCAATGTTAATGTTTGATTCTACTGCAACAGAAGTAGTCTGTTTTTTTTTCTTTTCCTCCTCTCCTCCTCACTTTTCTTTCCCCTCCCCTTCCCACTGTGTCTTACTATTTGTTTTTGTATTTGTATATTTTATTCTATAATCTAATAAAATAATATAATATGTATAAAAAGAAAAGAAAAGAAAAGAAAAGAAAAGAAAAGAAAAGAAAGAAACTCCTTAAGTGTTTGGGTGGTCTAGTAATGACAAGTTGTCAATTGTTATTATGTAGCCAATATTCATCATTTATGTGTATTTTTTTGTTTAGGTTTCCTATTGTTCCTCTCAGTTCCCAAACAACCAGTTCCTATTGTTTCGTCCATTGGATCTAACCATTTTGGTTTTGAAAAAAAAATATTTATTTATTTAGCATATGTCATATCATACGTGGACTAGCGATATATATTAACATTTCATTTAGATTAGTGAAGCACAATAAAATACAAATGTTAAAAAGATCTATGTTCTAATACCAGTGTCTTCTATGCCATCTGTCCATTGGAAGAATGCACTATACAGAGTTGCAAAGCTGCTTTTTTCCAAAAGGCAACTGCACTTTCCTGGGTTTTTTCTTCAAAAATATTTCACTTCTCATCCAAGAAGCTTTTTTTTTAGTTCTAATTGACTGGTAGGAAATGGAATAATTTATATTCCTTGCAATTATCTGGTTGTTAGCACTCTAAGGGTTGGTTGTTAGTTCTCTGGCAGTCATTGAGGCTACTTGGGGGTTTATCTGTATCTCAGAGTCAACTGAATCAGAGTGTAAACAGAGTGTAAACAGAGTGTAAATCAGGGGAACTTTCTTGGGATTGTTGAAATGACTGCATTATAAATAGGAGATGTGTGAAATGTTCAATTTTAACATAGATGGCATCTTTAAAATTAGTGATCTTCTCTGTCCAGAATGTGAACTTTGCTGTCCTTGTCTTTCAGATGAGGATGGATTGCTGAATCTTATCCTGATGATGAGTTTGTTCTCCTATGTTATGCCATTTATTTGTGAAGTGAAGTGATTGTTTTGTTCCCCCAATTTACCCATCTGCACATGCATTACACAGTACATACTCTGTACTGTGTCTGGGAGTTTTGTCCTTGGAGTGGACAAGGTTCTGCCTCAATATATTCCTACATGAAATGGTTGTGTTGGTTGAAAATCTTCCTGAAGTTTTAAAATTTTCCTGCAACATATGAAATGACAACGTTGCTCCATTTGTTTTTCTTTTCATGTTATGAAAGAGCTCCTGCTGGATTTTTTTGTGGATTTGATGAAGGCCCAATTAGGATAGCTACAAATTCTGAGAGCTTCCTTGATGTGTTTTTGTTCGTTCTCTTTTCCGTTTTTGTTTGTAGGCAAACCTACAGCCCAACAATAATTACTCCCAGTTTGTGCTTCAATAGGTGGTGAGAATTAAAAATACTGATCTGTGTGTGAAAGCAAATTGTTTTCAAAGGGGGGGAAAAATCAAAGTCCAGTCACCTTTTGGAAAAAGCATCTTGAAATCAACCCTGACCTGGATAATTGAGAATGTTCATACACATTATACAGACTTATTTTCATTTAATTTCAAATTATGCAACTTATCTGTGAACCTGTTCACACCACTATCATATCTGAAAACTGGTAAACAAACATTAGCTAGTGTCTCACACACACTGATTAAATCACTTGCAGAGGTGGAATGGGAATGATGTGCATAATGCCATTGTCATGAAAATGCCAGGCTACGGATACTTAGTGATTAAAATAAATTGTGACTTATCACAATATATGAATGCTGCTGTCCAAACAGATAATGCAGTTTTCTCCTCTAAAGAATGACAAAAGTATCAATAAATCTTAGCAAATGCTTGTGGAAGTGAAAAAGTATTACCGACTTACAAAATACCTAAAAATACAAGATTTGGACACTATTCTTTAACAGCGTCTCTTATTCTTTAAGGCCAAGAGAAAAAGATTCTGCTTCTGGTCTGGTCCTAATGAGAGTAATTAAAGCAAGACATTCATTCATTTATCACATTTCTAAGGGTTATGAGTTTAGCTACTCAAGTGCTTAATGAATCTGAATAACGTATAGTATTAAAACAGAATCAGGTTAGACAACTTATAACAGAAGAAAAGGTTAATACAGGTAGTCCTTGAGTTACGAATGTAATGGAGCCTGCCAATTACATTCATAACCCGAGAATTCGTAGGAATGAATCACATAACTTGACCATGATTGTTCCCTGCTTTCGCGCATGCATTCACTAATTAACTGCACATGCGGCATCCCAGGGTAGGGAAGGCTACGTGGGGGCCTAGTGATGGAACAGGCCACCTGCTTAAGACCACTCAAGGCCTCCCTGACCCATTGAAAAACCTCATGCTCCCCACAAATTCTTCCCCCCCTCCCCATCCTGCCACTCCAGGTCACTTACTGTGCAAAGATCTAGTGAGCTGTCTCTTCTCCAGTCTCTCTGCTATGTGAGATCACGAGGCCCAGAAACTTCCAGTTTTGGCCCACAAAGTATTTGGAAGTCGATGGCATAGTTTTCGGCAAGCCATTGTGAAAAACCTTTCTGGCAAGAAAGGAACTTGGGATGCGCCGGCCTCCACTGTTGCTGGCAAAGGCTTTTTGTAAAGGGCTGCCGAAGCCTATAGAGATACAATCTCCCTGCAGGAAAAGGCAAAAAAAGTAAATCAATAGATACAATGTATATAGACTTCTGTAAAGACTTTGATTCAGTGGTACACGGCAAATTACTTCTGAAATTAAAATGGCATTTCCGGATTCCTGCATAAGTGGATAGCTGCGTTCCTATCAAACAGGCAGCAAGTAGTCCAAAAAGGGAACACCTTATTTAACCATGCACCTGTTAACAGCGGTCCCCCAAGGCAGCGTTTTAGGACCCATACTCTTTATACTTTATATAAATGACCTTTGCAATCATATTATAAGCAACTTATATTATAAGCTCATATTATAAGCAAGCATATTATAAGCAATCATATTATAAGCAAACATTCTCTTTGCAGATGATGTAAAACTATTCAACACCACTGACAATGCTGCTACTCTACAAAAAGACCTTGACTATGTGTCAGAATGGTCAAACAATTGGCAACTCCAAATCTCAACCAATAAATACTCTGTCTTACACACTGGCAAAAAAAATCAGAACACAAAATACAAGATGGACAGATACAACCTAACAGACGACCCTCACTCTATCAAAGACCTTGGAGTACCCATCTCAAATGATCTAAGTGCCAGATTAGTGCCAATGTAACAGCATTGCTAAAAAAACATTAACCTAATCTTGCATAGTTTCTTCTCCACTAATATTGAACTAGGCATACAAAACTTTTGCCAGACCAATTCTTGAATACAGCTCATCTGTCTGGAACCCGCACTGCATATCGGACATTAATACAATCGAATGAGTCCAGAAATATTTCACAAGAAGAGTCCTCCACTCCTCTGCTTGCAACAAAATACCTTATGCCACCAGACTTGAAATGTTGTGCTTAGACAACATAGAACTTTGCCATCTTCGGTTTGACCTAAGCATAGTATATAAAATCATCTGGTACAATGTCCTACCAGCCAATGAATACTTCAGCTTCAACCAAAACAATACAAGAGCACACAATAGATACAAACTCATGGTAAACTGATCCAAACTAGACTCCAGAAAATATGACTTCAGTAGCAGAGTTGTCAACGCCTGGATGCACTACCTGACTCTGTGGTTTTTCCCCCAAATCCCCAAAACTTTAACCTTAGACTGTCTACTATCGATCTTACCCAGTGGTGGGATTCTACCGGTTCTAGCGGGTTCGGCCGAACCCTTTGTTAAATTGCTGGCTCGCCCCGCCCCTCTGCACCACTATTTATTGCCAATAAATAGTGGTGGGTTAGGGGTGGGCGAACCAGCAATTTAATAAAGGGTTCGGTGTTTTTTTGTAATTTTATTGGCCCTCGGAGCTTCAGCATAGGCTAATTAGCCCTTGATTAGATCAGCTCCCAACTCTCAGCTGATTTGCTCTCAGCTGTTTTGCGCAGGCTCTTTTGCAAGCTCTTGTTTTGCAAGCTCTTTGCTTGCTGCAGCATGCTGGAGTTTTTTTTCCCTAGCTGAAGCAAAACTGAAAGTAAAGCAGGCTCTGCTGCAACATGACAGAATGAGGCAGGGAGAGAGATTTCTTTTTCTTTTTGCTCATCAAAAAAGGTAGGTGCAAACAATGGGAAATTTAGGGCAAAGAGGAGAGTTCAAGATTTTAAAACACAAAAGAAAAAAAGATCTATTTATTGTATATTGTGTTGAAAGCAGAAATGGTTAAATTATGGTTTGGAGAAATATATGGGGAAAATTATTTGGTTTATTATTATTGGTAAATATAATTAATTGATTTGTAAGAAATTGGATTGCATGGAAATAATTGGAATATTGATGTTCATATTGATTAATATACAAAAAAGATAGTTATAACTGGTTTATATAAAAATGTAGAATTTGTATTAAACAATTGTAATATTAAATAATTAACCAATGTGAGGATGGATATAAAAATAGATGACAATGGGAAGGGGTATAATATAGAATAGAAGGGAAAAATTGAATTTGATTAAGATTAGAGATGAGGATGAAGGGTAATATTGGTTTTTTACAAAAATAGATGAGGAATAAATATGACAAAAAGGAAATACAAAAATTGTAAATTTAATTGAAATGATTAAACACTGTTTAAATTTGTGAACTGGCCAAACACTCTGTTCAAAGAAAATAAATTGTATGTTTGTATGTGTGTTTCTAATTATTACTATTTATTCATACTTGTTCTCTTTTATTCTTTAAAGTTTAACAATTCATTCTTAATCTTAATATCTTTATATTTGTTTGGGGTTGGCTTTCTTCCTTTTGATCTTTTTTACTGTACAGCAATCTTTCTCCTCAAACCTACCACCTCTTTTCTTTCCTTACTTTCTCTCCCCCTACTCTTCTTCTCCTACTTACTTCCTCTTCCTTTCTCCTTCTCCTCCTCTCTTCTTCCCTCTTTTACCCTCACTCCTACCCTAATTTCCCTTCCCTTCCTTCATCCCTTTCTATTGCTGTATCCTTTTATGCGTATGGACTACTCAGAGGCCTGAAAAAGTTATGTTTGACTGGTCCTCGCACTTTTGACCAGTCCTCAAACTTACGACTGTCCTCACTTTTTACATTTTTTGCCCTATCTTGTCACCATTGTGTAGAGAAGCAGTTGTGAAATGACTGGCGCGGTTGTTAAGAATGCCGCAACGGGCATAAATGTGAGGATGGTCATAAGTGCGAGGACCGGTCGAAAGTGCGAGGACCAGTCAGAAATGACTTTTTTCAGCCCTCTGAGTAGTCCCTATGCACATAGCCACGCCCACCTGGTCACATGACCAACTAGCCACACCTACACAGTCACATGACCAGCTAGCCATGCCCACCCGGTCACATGACCAGCTAGACATGCCCATCCAGTCACATGATCACAAAGCCACACCTCCAACTAAGCCACACCCACAGAATCGGTTGTTAAAAAAATTGAATCCCACCACTGATCTTACCCCATTGCTAAGAGGTCTGTAAGGGGCATGCATAAGCACACCAGCCTTCCATCCCTGTCCTAATTTTTCTTTTATTCATATTCTTTTCATGTATTTATAACTATGTTTACACTTGTATTGTTATAAAATACATGCTAGATGAAATAAAATAAAAAATAAATAAAAATAAATAAAAATAAAATATTAATTAATTAATTAATTAATTAAAATAAAATAAATAAATAGAAGGAAGGAAGGAAGGCCTGAAGAACTGAAGCCTCGCCTCTGTTTGCAAAGCATTTTGCTCCAGATCTCGTCCAGGCCTCAATTCGCAGAGAACAGAGGCCTAAAGTAGTGCAAGATCACAAGGGATCAGTACCACCAGATCTTGTGCTACTTGATCTCACATGATATCTTGGTACTTTAGACCTCTATTCTGAAACAAGGGCTGAAAGAACGAAGCAGGCAAAGAAGCGACAGAGAGAAGATCTTCGCAAGGTAGAGTGCCTGTGAAGACCTGACCGGGGATTGGAGGGGAGAATAATCAGGACAAATGTTGCAGTGCCTCTGCCATCATTCATAAGTGTGAACGATGGCAGTGGTGCTGCATTACATTCGTAACTTCGGGATTGGGTTGTAAGTACTGGGGTGGTAAGCTGTAACTCCACATGTTGTTAGGTGAACTGTTATAACTTGGGGATTACCTGTATATGAAAATAGCAAAACAAGCATCTTCTCAAACACACACTTTTCTACAAAAAATAGCTACAATAACTCATGCCTTTATCATCATTTAGTTAGACTATTGTACCATTCTCTACTTAGGGCCTTAAAAACTACTTGAAATTGTGTAAAATAAATAAAAACAATATTAGGAAACTACATCTGTCTTTTCCTTATTAAAAGTATGCCTTATTTTTATTGTCATATTTGTTTCCACTTTAAAATATTACAATTATAAATGCTGATTTTCTCTTGAACCTGGCTTATACTGCTGTTGATAAAAATCTAGGATTTTATTTTCTTTTATTTTTGGAACAGTCTTTGAGTCATGTTTATCCAGAAATCCCTAAAATTTTTTTTTTTTTTTTGCATGTCAACTTTTGTCTAGTATGGCCTCCCTCCCTTACTTAGATCCATACATTTGATTTTTGCTACCCATAGATAGGATTTCTCAACTTCGTTGAAATTATTTTTTTTTGCCTAATAATCCAACATCACAATTCTCTTAAATTTTGATATTACTCTCTGAGGTGTTTATAATATCTGATAATAATGTCTGCCAATCTGATAATATTTTTCAATATCTCATCCATGTAATTTATAAACATGTTGAAGACCACAGAACATAGAATGGTGCCTTATGGTACATGACTCAATTCTTCCCTCCATCTTGACACAGAGCTATTAATATACACTCTTTGATTATTATCAATGTACTCATGGCACCAGCAATGCCACTGACATTACGAATGCCTATACTGAAGCTCCCTCCTAAAGTGCTGGAGAAGATAGTAAAGCAGATTAAACTATAAAAAGTCAGTGTTATGCTTGGGTAGAGTGTATGGCCAGATCTGATGTTAAAGTAGATAGTTTTGTGGCCAGAAGACTACTCTAAAGTAAAGCTCAAAGATGAGGAAAAAATAATTCCATTAATCTGACTATGACTATGAAAATTATGAAAACAATTCAGACAGTATTTAACAATATACTCAACAAATAAGGGAAACAATTATAAGGATAATCACTTGCTATCATACTTAATGCTCTTATTTAAAAAAATATTCACCTTTGTTGCCCTAATGTGAAACGCCTATAGAAAGAAAACTTCACTGCAAATCAAACTATTCCTTCATTATTCTTCCTGTTCTTTGCTCCTCTGTGAAATACAAACAACACCAATTCAGGATGAAAGTTAGACTTATGAACAAAATGAGAACACATATTTAGTTTATACAGATGTAGTGTCAAAGAAACTGCCATATACTACAAAAGTTCATAAGATTCACCATTACATGAAGCCATGGTTTCCTTAATCAAGGTTATGAAATGAACCTTAATTTGCTAATATTAAACCAAAACTAGTGAAAGTTACCATCGCTTGATATAATAATAAATTCAACTAGTGAATGGCAGCCATGTTTAAGATAGCCATTTTTCCTGCTATCTTTGGAGATGCCAGAGGTGTTCATCATAGCAAATATCTGTTTTACTAGTGAACTATTAAATATTGGGGAATTTATAATAACTATGCTAATTCTAATTAGGGTATAAACTTTAGTATTTCAGTTGCATGTCTGATTTCTGAATTTTAATTATATTTGTCATCAGTGTATGGCGGAATGCCAGTATTTATTATTTCTTCTTCTTTTTTCCTTTTATTTTAATTCCTTTTGAGGTCTTTTCCACTAGCTTCTCTGCTATCCAATTCTGTTCACCACAGCTATGATTTTGAAATTCAAAATATATATCTTATTATATTGTTTTAATATCACTTAAAACCAAGAGCACTACATGTCACTTTCCTCAATACTGAAATTCTACTTCTGTTTCCTACTTCTTCTTCCTCATCTAAGTCTCTACTGATTAGTATATTGTCAAGGAGAATCCAGCCAGGTTCTGACAGGTTCTGAGAACCGGTAGCGGAAATGTTAAGATATTTGGAGAACCAGTAGCGGAAATTTTGAGTAGTTTGGAGAACTGACAAATACCACCTCTGGCTGCCCCCAGAGTGGGGTGGGAATGGAGATTCTGCAAAATCCTTCTCCCAGGAGTGGGGTGGGAATGCGGATTTTGCAGTATCCTTCCCCTGCCATACCCACCAAGCCACACTATGCCCACCAATCCACCCCACAGAACCAGTAGTAAAAAAATTGGGACTTCACCACTGGAACTGATCCTCTTGTGCATTCAGCAAAATAAGTCAGGTATTTTCTGGAAGAATCGCACTTGGCAGAGTTTATTTTTCAAGTTATGGTGGGCATATTTAAAGCTCCCCCATCATTGTAACTTTACATCTGATTAAAAGTTCTGCAGTTGCCTCTTGAAAAAAGCACCTTTGGGATAATGTATTTTATTATTTTTAGTTGAAACACTAATTGATTAGAAGAATACAGCATAAATGATTAGCGCACAGTTATACTAATTCTGAAAAGTTTCAAAGTATGCAGATAAAGAATAATTAATCTGAGACTGTATAGAGGCAGTTTATGTCTCTAATACATGCCTTCAAAACTAGAAAGAAATAAAAGAAGGAAAGGAAAAATGGAAGGGCTAAAAAACCATTTACTAAAATGAGTGGATTATGTAAATGCTGATTCCTCAGAAACAGCAGATGCTATTTCAGTTAACAAAGACAACGCTATTTATCTAGCAAGACATTTTGCTAGCCCTCATAATTTTATATGAACGTAACTGGCCTATCTGGTGCCTCATCTAAATAAATGGAATATGAACAGTAGATTCATCTAAGCACTTGAAACCACATAGAAAACAAGAACCTAAATGACTCTTACTAAATATTGTGTTTTTATTCAGAAACTTTTTTTGGCTAAACAACATGGGTTGTTTTAAGTTAATCAGTCTGCTGTGATTAAATTGTTGTTTTTTGTAAGCTTTTGAAAAACAAGATACTACAGTAAACTATAAGATATGTTTTAAATAAATCTGTATTTCTTATTTATGCACTAGTTCTGCAATATCACACTGATAAAAATGAAGCAGAAAAACACAAATAGATCTTTAATGCCTTTGCCATAAGTATTCTGATAACAGAATGAAAAACATTCATAATCAGGAAATAGTTCTAGTTAAACCAGATTTTTTGATGTACCTATTTTTGACAGCATATGAAAAATAAAAAGAGGTCGATGGAATCTATTAAAAATGAACATTACGGTACATGTTTCTACAATTATGATGCACAGGTAGGCCAAGAGTTATAACAGCAATATGTACTACTAAGTGATATTGTAATGTGATATCACGTGACTACATTGATTAGCAATGACAATCCCTGCAGTACCTATTGCCATCATCATGAGTTGTTAAGCAAGAATCTGCTTGCAACTTCCTGCTGGCTCCCCAAAACCAAAATCCATAGGGAAGCAAGCAGGAAGTTGCAAAGTATCAGATAGTTCATATAGGATTAGGGCGACTGCTTCCAAGTCGAAGAAAGTAACTGATAGTCTGTGGAGCTGAGTTTGAGTGCAGCAAGGCTCAGGGAGGGTTCTGAGAGTGCTTATATGGTGAGGGATGTACAATGTGAGTATGAGGAACTTGAGGTTATTGCTGCCAGGCAAGAGACAATGCCAAGGTTCATGAGGCAAGAAAAGACATGGCACAAGTGCAGTGAGGCTTGGGTAAGATGCAAGGATGATGACGGAGGCAAAGTGTGGGTGCAGCAAGGCTTGAGAAGAGTGTTCAGGTGGGCTGTGAGACACAATGAGAGTAGAATGGCTAGGGCTGTGATGGTGAACCTGTGGCATGCATGCCAGAGGTGGCACGCGAAGCCATATTGCCTGGCATGCAGTGGTGCCCAGTCCTCTTCCGAATTTCTGGCACACGCATGTGCACCGGCCAGCTAGTCTTCTGGTTACTGGTGCGCATAAACGTGCGATAATCAGCAGGACTTCATGCAGGCGGCTGTGCCAGAAACCAGAAGATCAGCTGGCCAGCTGATCGTCCCACATGCATAGTCGCCAGTAACCAGAAGACTAGGTGGCTGATGTGCATGCGTGAACCTGAAACCAGAAGTTTATTTCCCGGCACACACATGTCCACTGGGCAGCTTCTCTTAGCACGCATGCACACCGGCCATGTGATTGACAGCTGCTTCCAGGAATCCACATTGAAGGCAGTTTGTGCTGGCAAATCAGCGCTGTCTTTGCTCGAGATTTGCCTTATGGTGGGGGATAAAGAGGGGAATGCTCTTTGCAGAGGACGAGGCTCCTCCTCCTTCTTCTGCCAGCTTCGCTGTTAATTTCGGGGTTTGCCCTGGGGTGGGAGAGAAATGTCCTGGTTGGGGGAAAATCCTCTTTGCAGATGCAGCAGCAGCTCCTCCTCCTCTCCCTGCCAGCCTCGCTGTAAATCTCAGGATTTGCCTTACTGGGGAGAAGAAGGGAGAGGCGGGAGAAAGGTGCTGGTGGGAGAGATGTCTGTGGTTCCAGTGACTGCAGCCACGCTCTGAAAAAACCCCCTTGGAGCACCGATCAGCCGTGTGCAAGGTTGTGGCCAGAGCAAGAAAAGCAGGATACCAGACACTCAGCTCTGTAGACACACGGAGCTGGGGCAGGGGGCTTCCCTACATAGGTTTGCTGGTGCCACTGCCTCTTTGCTGGCACAAATGGCCTTCTGCTGCTGGCTCTTTGCCAGCAAAGTTATGTAGGCAAGCCCTGCACCCCGCTAGTGCAGTCCATGCTGCAAATTGCCTGACCGGCTCCAACGGGGCTTCTCCAGAGTGTGGCTGGAGTCACTGGCACCACAGACATTCCCCCCCCCTGGACTTTTCTCCCCCCCTCCCGTAAGGCAAACCCTGAAATTTACGGTGAGGTTGGCAGAGGGAGGAGGAGCCGCCATTGCTTCTGCAAAGAGGATTCCTCCCACCAGGACTTTTTCTCCCCCCACCCACCGTAAGGCAAATCCCAAGTTTCACGGGTGAGGCTGGCAGCAGGAGGAGGAGCTGCCGTTGCCTCTGTGAAGATGATTCTCCCCCCAACCAGGACTTTCTCTTTCCCCCCCAAAGCAAATTCCAAGTTTTACAGTGAGGCTGGCAGGGGGAGGAAGAGCCGCCGTTGCCCTTCTTCTCTGGCTTCTCCGCGTCCCAAGGAGACACACACACACACCCTGTGCTCAGCAGCCACTTCTACTGGCTTCGCCTTCTTGCACCTACCCAAGCCATCTGTTGCAAGCTGAGGACATGGGGTGATGATCGTATCCCTGTCTCAAAGTCCCCTCAACTCCGGATGGGTTTCACAGTTGTGTCCCTGAGTCAATGCCAGGGAAGGAGCAGAAGGGCAGCCAGAATTTCTCCTTTTCCATGCCCTGAAATCTTTTGAAACTAAGAAGAACCTTAAATCTCTCAGGAGTTCTGGACTAGGGTGCTTATTTGCCAAATCAATTTTTCAGAAGGAAAAGAGAGGGGTGGGTAGTGAGGAGGAGAGAAAAGAGAGAGATTCAGATTCTTCAGGTATCAGTTTTAGTTTAGTCTCAAAAGATCTCAGGATTTCATGCCTCCGTCTGCCTGACTCTCGGCGAGGAAGCTTCCTGGAGAGGCGGCCGAAAGCTCCATGTGGAGGCCGATAATCACAAGCCCTGGAGGCGCCTGCTTCCAAAGGAATGGCTTGGCTATTTCAAAGCGAGTGGCCAGGAAGCCGAGAGAAAGGCAGACGTACGCTGAGCTCGCTCTTGCCTTATTCGCTGACTGAAAACAGCGCTGAGCTGCAGAGTGGCAAACTCCAGAGCTGAAAGCGGCTGTGGAGAGGCAGGACCGGGATCGGAGTCAGCCAGGGGGAAAGGGAGGTGTGTGGTGCCACTCCCCCCTACAAGTGCAGCGTCCGTCTGCGAAGAAGCTTCCCAGCCGCTCGCTTCAAAGTAGCCGAGCCGTTCCTTGGAAGCAGGCACCCCTGGGGCTCGTGATTGATGGCCTCCGCATGGAGCTTTCGGCCGCCTTTCTGTAGAGCCCCAAGGCATGCTCCTTCCTCTCTGCCTCTCGCCCTCAGCCCTGCACCAAAGTTTGGGAAGCATGGGGAAAGTTTGTGCACTGCGCTCGGGGCACGAAAGCAAGCCGCCGCTCTTGCCAGCATCATGGCGAGCAGGCCAGCTGGATCAGAGGAGGCCGCCTGACCAGCTCCCTGCTCTTCCGGCAGCTTGCTTCTTCCCCGGAGAAGGGATTGCAGCGCGCAGCAGCCCCAACCGCGTGATGGCTTGCTTGGGCTCCTCCCTGCTGGGAGCCGCAGGCTGCAGGGGAAAGGGCAAGAGCGACTAGCAGGCTCAGGTGCACGGAGCAGCATTTGCTGACTGGGCGGCTGGATGCCCTGCCCGCTGCTCCTTCGCCGGTGGTGGCTCGGCTGGCGGTGCAGAAGGTGTGACGGGGATCGGCTGACGGGCCCAACCGCAGGCAGTGCAGAGATGGGGGTGCCGCACTGAGCCAGGGAACGGCGGCTCCCAGCAGAAGGCGGCTCCCAGCAGAAAGGAGCCCAGGCAAGCTGCACGTTCAGAGCTTCCCCAGCAGTGCACTTGGCCCCGCCACCTTGGCAGCGCCATGCGCTGGCCGGGGAACGGCTGTCTCGCCATGGAATGGGACGGTACTTACTTGTCCTCCGTTAAGAACACGGAGGGGTGCATATTTGGGGATGCGCGTGCGCAGAGGGAGCATGGAATGTGTCCTGTGCGCATGCGCAAATGGGAGCGCACATTGCATTATGGATGCCGGCACGCGGAAGCGCGAGAGCGCTTGTACGCTTAGACTTTTGGCACGCAATGCCAAAAAGGTTCGCCATCACTGGGCTAGGGGAAGGTGTAACGAAGGGGAAGACTTATCTGAACAGTAGATTGCAATCTTCTGTATTGGCTCAAGGTCACAAATTGTGATTATATAATCTCGTTAAGTGCGAAGCAGTTGCCAGGCACCCAAACTGAGGGCAGGGGTACTGTGACGATCCTAACCACCATTCAGTACTATTGTAACTTCAAAGGGTTGTTGAATGAATAGCCATTAACAATATAACAGAGTATCAGAGTTGGAAGGAACCTTAGAGGTCTTCTAGTCCAACCACCTGCTCAAGCAGGAGACCCTGTAACATTACAGACAAATGGCTATCCAATCTCTTCTTAAAAACTCATAACTTTTGAATGCAAGTCATTTTACTGATTAATTGTTCTCCCTGTAAAGAAATTTCTCCTTAGTTCTAGGTTGGATCTCTCTTTGATAAGTTTCCATCATTTCTTGTTCTGCCTTTAGATGCTTTAGAAAATAGGTTGACTCTCTCTTCTTTGTGACAGTCCCTTAGATACTGGAAGACTGCTATCACATCTCATCTTGTCCTTCTCTTCATTAGCAATAGTAATAGCACTTAGACTTATATACCGCTTCACAGTGCTTTACAGCCCTCTCTAAACAGTTTATAGGATCAGCATGTTGCCCCTAACAATCTGGGTCCTCATTTTACCCATCTTGGAAGGATGGAAGGCTGAGTCAATTGTGAGATTTAATCTGCCAAACTGCTGGCAGCCGGTGATCAGCAGAAGTAGCCTGCAGTATTGCACTGTAACTACTGCACCACTGTGGCTTTTAATTAGACTAGACATTCCCAGTTCAACTTTCTTCATATGTTTTAGCCTCCAGTCTCCTAAATATCTTTGTTGTTTTTCTCTGCACTTTTTCTAGGGTCTCAACATCTTTTTTGTATTATGGTGACCAGAAATGGATGCAGTATTCTAGGTGTGGTCTCACTGGTACAGTATAAAGCAGCAACTACATCTTTTGTGATCTTGATGCATACTTCTGTTGATGTGGCACAGGACTGCATTGGCTTTTTTGGCAGCTGCATCAACCAAGGACTACCTGTGTGAATAGATACAAATTGTTTTAATGTGTTACATTTTTTGCCACCTATCTTCCCTGCAAGGTGACCCTGGGCTTGTATGCCAACAGACAACATTACAGAATATATTGGGCACTCAGCAAAGCTTTGATACTTAGCAGCTATGAAAAGCAACAGAACCACAGCCTATTTACTGTTGACACACTATATTGCAAAGCAGAGAAAGGCAGACACAACAAAGAAAAAGGAGACACAGTAGAAACTACAGCTTGACAATGGAATATTTTAGATAAACCCATTCATGTGACCTATTTATTATTTATACTTTTTTACTGGGTCAGTTGCTAGCCTTATCATCTTTCAGATATCAACAATTTGGTTTACCAAGCAACAAATTCCTAACTAACTCTTATTTTTGTCTCCACTCAGGATCCCTTCAGCTTGCTGTGAACATTTTTTTTCTTTTTTTATAAATGTACTTTAAGGACTTCATATGTATGGGGGGGCATTTCATAGAGTTAACATGTGTATGACTGTGAGGGTGCAATAAGCTAAGTTTCTCACTAGTTGATGAATAGAAGTCTCTATGGTAAAGCGTTTTCTGTGTCTATAGTTATATTTGCAAATGGTTCTGATCCATCTGTCATTTCATGCAGAACACAACTCCATGCTCTTGGAACACTTTACCATGTTCACAGTTGAAACTGTCAAGAACATTGCAGAGATCTCTGCTGAAAGAAGCGAAAAAAGTTTTGCAAAGTGCTGCTATACAGCAATGGTTCTCAAACATCTTCGTCTAAGGAGGTCTTTACCTTAATAGAATAATAGAGTTGGAAAGCATCTTGGAGATCTTCTAGTCCAGCCCAGCCCCAGCCCCAAACTGAGTACTAAGAATAACAATAGATTAGAATTAGAATTAGAATTAGAATTAGAATTAGAATTAGAATTAGAATTAGAATTAGAATTAGAATTAATAGAATAGAATAGAATAGAATAGAATAGAATAGAATAGAATAGAATAGAATAGAATAGAATAGAATAGAATAGAAAGAAAAGAAAGGAAAGGAAAGGAAAGGAAAGGAAAGGAAAGAAAAGAAAAGAAAAGAAAAGAAAAGAAAAGAAAGAAAAGAAAAGAAAAGAAAAGAAAAGAAAAGAAAAGAAAAGAGAAAAGAAAAGAAAAGAAAAGAAAAGAAAGAAAAGAAAAGAAAAGAAAAGAAAGAAAAGAAAAAAGAAAAGAAAAGAAAAGAAAAGAAAAGAAAAGAAATAATAAGAGTTGGAAGGGACCTTGGAGGTCTTCTAGGCCAACCCCCTGCTTAGGCAGGAAATCCTACACCACTTCAGACAAATGGTTATCCAATCTCTTCTTTAAAAAGTTCCAGTTTCTCCTTAGTTTTAAGTTGCTTCTCTCCTTGATTAGTTTCCTGTTTCTTGTTCTACCCTCAGGTGCTTTGAAGAATAGCTTGACTCCCTCTTCTCTGTGTTAACTCCTGAGATATTGGAACACTGCTATCATGTCTCCCCTAATCCTTCTTTTCATTAAACTAGACATACCCAGTTCCTGCAACTGTTATTCATGTTTTAGCCTCCAGTCCCCTAATCATCTTTGTTGTTCTTCTCTGCACTCTTTCTAGTCTCAACATCACGCAGGACACTGCTGGCTCATATTTAAATGATTGTCCACTAAGACTCCAAGATCCCTCTCACAGTTATTACTATTGAACGAAGTACCATATATACTGCACCTGTGCATTTGTTTTTCATGCCTAAACGTAAAACCTTATTTTTTTCACCATTGAATTTCATTTTGTTAGATAACACCCAATGTTCAAGTCTGTCAAATCCTTCTGTATCTTAAACCTATCTTCTGGAGTGTTGGCTATTCCTGCCAGTTTGGTGTAATCTGCAAATCTGATGAGTTCCTCATCTATTCCCTTGTTCAAATCACTGATGAAGATGTTGAGCCTTGGGGTATACCCCTGCATACTTCCTCCATGTAGATGCAGTTCCATTGAGGACTACACATTAAGTGTGGTTGGTCAACCAGTTACGCATCCATCTGGTGGTGATGCTGTCTAACCCACATTTTTCTATTTTATTAAGTAGTAGTTATGCTCTACTTCAAATGCCCTACTGAAGTCTAAGTAAATTATATCAACAACATTCCTCTGGTCCACTAATTTTGTCACTTTGTCAAAGAATGCAATAAGATGAGTCTGGCATGATCTGTTTTTGACAAACCCATGTTGGCTTTTGGTTATTACTTTGTTTGCTTCTAGGTGTTCGCTGATTCGTTGCTTGATTATCTTTTCCAGAATCTTCCCTGATATTGAGGTCAGGCTGATAAGTCTATAGTTTCCTGAATCTATTCTCCCCCCCCCCCTCTTTTTTTGAAGATGGGAACTACATCAGCTCTTTTCCAGTCCTCTGGCAGTTCCCCAGTGCTCCAGGATCTTTGAAAGATATAGTTCAGTGGTTCTGAGATCTCGTCTGCCAATTCCTTCAGAACCTTGGAGTGTAATCCATCCAGTCCTGGTGATTTGAATTCGTCTAGGGTAGACAAGTGTTCCCTTACCATTTTCTTCCCTATTTTAACTTGTGTTCCTAATCTGTTTTTTGTGATGCTGTTTTTAATAGGTTGGACTGTTTTTTCCCTTTGTGTAAAGACAGATGCAAAAAACGACTTTAAATAGTTCTGCTTGCTCACTTTCTTGCCACTTTCTCCCAGCAATGGACCAATTGTTTCCTTGACTTTTTGTTTTTAACATGTTGGAAGAAGCTTTTTTTGTTGTTATTTTTTACTTTTGTTACAAGCCTTTGTTCATTGTTAAGCATTAGCTTTCCAACCTTCATCTTTACAGGCTCGAGCTATTTGCTGATATTCTGCCTTAGTTATTTGCCCCCCTTTCCACTTTTTATACTTGTCCTTTTTATCTTTCAGTTTGTCAGAGAGTTCTTTATGCAGCCATGCTGGTTTCTTTTAAGAGCTGTTATTTTTCTTTTTCATTGATATAGTGCTACACTGGGCTTTTATAATCTCATTTTTCAAAATTTCCCAAGCTTCTTGAGTTGTTTTCACCTCGAGGATTCTCATTCATGGAATCCTTCCCAAGCTCGCTCTAAGTTTATTGAAATTAGCTCTCTTAAAGTCCAAGACTCTAGTTTAACTTTGTTCTACTACTTATGTTTACATAATGTTGAATTCCAATTTTGCATGATCACTTGCCCCCAAGGTTCTGTAGCTTCAACACCTTCTATCATTTCACCTCTGCTAGTGAGAATTAAGTCCAATATGGCTACTCCTCTTGTTCTCTTCTTTACTTTTTGGGAAACAAAGTCATCTGCTAGGTTTGTTAGGAATCCACTTGGTGCAGTGTTTGTCTCCCAGTTGATGTCAGGGTAGTTAAAATCCCTCATTACTATTGTGATGTTCTTCCTACATACTTAGTTAGCTGACTAGCAAAAAGTTCATCTATCTTCTATGTTTGGGTGGGTGGCCTATAGTATAGACCTATGTCAATGTCATTTCCCTCCCCCTTTTAATATTGACCTAAATGCATTCAAGATAATTTTTGTCATTGTTGTGCTTCTGTAGAGATGCAGTTTTTCTTATATGTAGTGCAACTCCACCTCCTCTTTTCTTTGGTCTATTTCTTTTAAATAAGTTAAATCCCTTTAGCTGTATGTTCCATTTGTGGGTTTCATCCCACCAAGTTTCCGTAATAGCAACAATATCATATCTGCCCTGATTTACTTGAATTTTCAATTCACCCTGTTTATTCCTCATATTCTGTGCACTGGTGTATAGGCATGTGAGTCCATTTTGATTGACCCTCTGTTTACTGTCTACATAATCTGTGTTGTGCCTGACTGCCCCTACTTTCTTGCCATCTGTTTGATTAGTGCACGTAGTACGGCACTCACTATTAAATGCTTGGTTTTGCTTGATAGCAAAGCTGATAGTCTTACCCGCACAAACATCTATGTAACATGCACTGATAACCCTATTAGTTTTAGATTGCTGGGCACAGAAATATTCTGTATCAATTAATTCTCTGTCAAATGATTGACATGAAGCCTCCCCCCACCCCCGTGATGTTTGACAGCCCCTATCTCAGCTGGTTGCAAGACAACCAAACCCAGAAGCCCAGAGACTGGAAATTCCCTTCCGTGGTCATCCTAGAGCTCTTTTCTGGGGAGTGCCCAACCCTAGTGGCCATGAATCTCCTCTCCAGGTGTGTCCCAGGGATAAGGGGAAAGTTAGGGGTGTGAACCAGCTCATAGCAGCCCCACCATCACCTGGCCTTTAGCATCTCTCAGCAACTGGTTTTATACTAGTGTCCATTATCCGTGGTCCAGTCATGGGGGGAGGGGGGGCTTCACACCTGGCCTCTAATAAACTCCACTGGCCACAAGGGCTCCCTCAGGATGCTTGCAAGGCCCTGGGGAGCATCTGAGGGACCCTCTGAAAACCCTTGACTTGCACAGAGGATTGGCAGGATTTTGAGGCCAGGGAGATCCACCTCTCCCAAACATCAGATTCAGTCAGGTGAATAGCTATGTCCCGGGAAGCAGATGCCAACTGTGTTTATTGGATATAGAAGGTAGTACAGCTGTTACAACCAGTTCCTAATAGAAAAAGATATTTGAGAGTGAACCTTTTCGGCACCAAGTGCTGAAACAAGAGCACCTGCATCTGCATGTGCCAGAAACCGGAAGAGCAGCCACCTGGTGTGCCTGTGTGAGCTGGAAAGATGATCTTCTGGTTTCCATCACACACATGCGCACCGGCCAATTGGTCTTCACATGCACATGCGTGCAAGAAACCAGAAGACCAGGTGGCCAGAGCGCATATGCACACCGGAAACCAGAAGATCATCTTCCTGCATGCGCACTGTGGAGTTGCTTTTCCAGTTTCCAGTGCTCCCATGCATGTGAAGACCAGCTGGCTGGCACACCAGAACCCAGAAGAGCAACGGGTGCCCAGAGAGATGGCTCTGCGTGCCACTGCGTGTCATAGGGAGAAAGTGGCAAGAAGGCGACAAGCAACAGGGAGCAAGCAGAACTACTTAAATCATTTCTTGCATCTGTATTTACACAGAGAAAAAACTGTTACCACAAAAAACAGATTAGGAACACAAGTTAAAATAGGGAAGAAAATGGTAAGTGAACACCTGTCTACCCTAGACGAATTCAAATCACAGGACCGGACGAATTACACCCCAAGGTTCTGAAGGAACTGGTAGATGAGATCTCAGAACCACTGAACTAGTGGTGAAATCTAAAGTTTGTTACTACCGGTTCTGTGGGCGTGGCTTGGTGGTGGTGGGTAATGTGACTGGGTGGGCGTGGCCATTTTTTCCCTTTTAAATCCATGCTTTCAAAAGGCTCTGACGACCCAGCTAAATTGCCTGATCAGCAGAGGCTTTTTTTCTTTTAAAAGTCTCTGCTTTTCAGTGCTATCTCTATTGTGCGGTTGGTATCTGGCTTGGTGTACACCATGCTCACCCAGGCTGTGTACCAAGAGATCTGCAGGCACTCTAATGTCACCAGGAAAAGCAGCAACAGCATCACGTGGTATGACAGCCCTATAATTTCTGAAGCCATGAAACAAACAGGCCAGTGATGAAATAAAGAACTGTTGCTGGAACTGGGTATGTCTAGTCTGATGAAAAAAAGAACTAGGGGTGACATGATAGCAGTGTTCCAATATCTCAGGGGCTGCCACAAAGAAGAGAGAGTCAAGCCATTCTCCAAAGCACCTGGGGGTAGGACAATACGCAATGGGTGGAAACTAATCAAGGAAAGAAGCAATTTAGAACTAAGGAAAATCTGGAAGTTTTAAAGAAGAGATTGGATAACCATTTGTCTGAAGTAGTGTAGGGTTTCCTGCCTAAGCAAGGGGTTGGACCAGGGGTGAAATGCTCCCTGTTTGGACTGGCTTGGGCAAGTAGGTAGCGATGGTGGCGGGCAGTTCAGAGAATCAGTAGCAAAAATCCCTGCCCCTGCCCCCCATGCCCAGCTGAGCCGCGTGATCATTAGAGCCTTTTTTTTCTTTTAAATGGCTCTGAGAGCCAAGCTCTGACGATCCCAGCTGAGTTGCCTGCTAATCAGGCAACTCAGCTTGGATCACCAGAGCCATTTAAAAGAAAAAAAATTTTTTTAAATGGCTCTGACGATGAAAGCTCTGATGATCCCAACTGAGTTGCCTGCCAATCAGGCAACTCAGCTGGGATCGTCAGAGCCTTTTGAAAGCATTTTTTAACATGGTTTTACATGTAAAAAATGGTTTTAAAAGTAAAAAAAAATTGGCCACAACCACCCAGTCACATTACCCCCACCACCAAGCCACGCCCACAAAACGTAGTAACGAATTTTAGATTTCACCCCTGGGTTGGACTGGAAGACCTCCAAGGTCCCTTCCAACTCTGTTATTTTATTCTATTCTATCATGTCATCCATAGTCCTTCATTTTATTAAATTAGATGTAGCCTATTCCTGCAACCACTTTTCTTATGTTCAATACCCTAACCATCTTTGTTGCTCTTCTGTACTTTTTCTAGAATCTCAACATATTTTTTATATTGTGGCAAACAAAACTGGATGCAACATTCCAATGAGATCTTACCGAGACATTATAAAATGGTACTAACATTTCACATGATCTTAATTCTATCCAGGGGTGGTATTCATTTACCTTTGCTATCAGTTCGCATGTGTGAGCTTGCGTGCACCACCTCCGCACATGCACAGGGACTTCTGTGCATGTGCAGAGCATCAAAAACATGGATAAATGGAATGTCATTACATCCAGGTGGGTGGACAGAACCACCCACAGCCACTGTTACCGGTTCACTCAAACCAGATAGAACCGGCTGAATACTACCACCGATTCTATCCCTCTGTTAATGCAGTCTAGGACTGTGTTGGCTTTTTTCTCAGTTGCAGCACACTTCTGGCTCACATTTAAACAATTGTCCACTAAGATTCCAAGATTCTTCTCACATTTATTATAATTGAGCCAAGTACCACCTATCCTATAATGAATATTTGGGGGGGGGTTTGCCTAAATGTAGAACTTTATTTTTGTCGCCATTGAATTTCATTTTGTTATATAGCGTTCAAAGTTTGTTGAGATCCTTCTGTATCTTGAGCCTATACTCTGGAGTGTTGGCTATTCCTACTAGCTTGGTATCTGCAAATTTGGTATTTTTTTTCTTTCTATCATCTTGTCTAAATCATTTATGATTTACTTTCAGTTCAGTTCATTTATTTTCAGTCAGTTCATATATGATTTACCTTCCTAATAATGGCCCAGGACCCAAGGAGCTATAATTTATAAAGGATTTATCTACTAATAGGTATTGTATTAGAAATAAAAATAGAGAAATATAAAATATTTGACTTTACAAGCCTCCTGAAACTCCCTCAGGAATTCCCAGACCATCCTTTGAGAACTATTCTGGAGCAAGGGGAAGGTACAGAGTGAACTGTCTGTTGCACACCATTACACTCCACTGTCTATTTCATTAAAAAAGTGAAGTAAGCATTTATGCAAGTCTGGTAGTTGGCATGGTATTCCAGTCACTCATTCCCAAACTGAAGCAGTTATCCAACAAACATCATCTATTTCAAAAAGTCTTATCAGAGGTCCTTCATAAAGTAAACATTTATTTTTTTAAAAAGTATATGGCTGCCTTATTTTAACCTTATTTTAACTCTGTGTGGCTTACATAGCCTTATTTTAACTCTGTGTGGCTTACATAGATAAAATCCTAATATAAGAAACAATAAAAAGTAATAACCCATCACTACCAGATGACAATATTCAATCAAAAAAGCCATTTGATGGGCTTTATCCTATTTTATGCCTGTTGGGAAAACTTCAGAGCTTTGTGAAAGAGGGGTGCAAAGTGGGGACTAATCTTATCTCCATGGATTGATGTTCCGTAGAGAGGGAGCCACTACAGAAAAGGCCCTTTTTTTCATTCTGCTACATGGACTCCTTAGGAGAAGGGATCTGTACCATTCCCTGCCTTGTTGCTCTGTGGGTCAGGTAGTGTAAATGAGAAAAGATGGCCCTTCAGATAATCTGCTTCCAAGCCATGTAAAATGAGAGCCAATACCCTGAAATGGACCTGGAAGCAAATTGTCAGCCAATACAACTCCCGCAGGAGAGATGACACATATGCACATTAAGGCCTGCACAAAGCCATATGGGCCACTTGAAGTTCTGGATATTTTTCAACCCTATGCAGCCCTATGTACAGCGTATTGCAATAGTCAAGACGGGGTGATTAGAATATGAGTGACTGTGAGCAAGGATTGTTGAGCCAGGAAAGGGCATCACAGGTGCATAATCCACAGTTACATAAAGCTCATCCTGGACATGACTTAAGCAGCAGTCATAAATCCAGGAAAATCCCCAGATTATGGGTCTGTCTGGGGGAGTACCACTCCATCCAGGACCAGAGATGGTAATTCTCCATGAACTAAAAAACTCCAACTCAGAGCATTCTCTTTTCTGGGTTCAGTTTCAGCCCTATCCAGCTCTTAGCTTTTAGCAGTCTCCAAGTGCTGAGAGATGGAGGTCATGGAATAGCATAACTCATCATGGGCTGAGACATATAGCTAGGTGTCATCAACATACAGGTAATCCTCGATTTAAAACAATTCATTTAGTGACCGTTCAAAGTTACAACAGTTCAATGACTTATGACCATCTTTCACACTTATGATCATCACATCTCCAGTCACATGATCAAAATTCAGATGCTTGGCAACTGGTTCATTTTTATGATGACTGCTGTGTCCCAGAATCATGTGAAGTGAAGTCCATGGGGAAACCAGTTTCACTTAACAAGTGTGTTACTTAATGTACCAACTGCAGTGATTCATTTAACAATTGTGGCAAGGAAAGTTGTGAAATGGGGCAAAATTAATTTAACAAATGTTTCACTTAGCAACAGAAATTTTGGGCTCAATTGTGGCCGTAAATTGAGGACTACCTGTATTGATGAATTGATAGCACAGGTATTTAAAGAGTAATTTAGTTTATTGTAAACAATAGGGCTGATAGCACTTCACGTACAAAGACAAAAAGATGCTTCAGAGTAGAAAATGTAACAAATGTAGTTCTTGTGTAAAAGTTATTAAAGCAGTGGAGGCTATTTGCAATTGCCACATAATCCTACAAATGATGCATTTGGTCCCAGGTGTTACAGACTGAGGGTATTTAAATCATAGACTATTCTATAGCTGAATTAAAGTAGAGCAGGATCTGATAGATGACCACTGGATAACTTTCTATTCACTATATTCTAAAAGCAATTATATTCTGAAAGCAGGAAATACATCCGGCTGGAGAAAGTACAAAGTCAGCATAAAATCCTTTGATACTCAGAGAGGCCCCCTAATTTGTCAGAAGAGAGGATCAATTCTAATGACATATAGCTAAAGGGGGTTAGGTCAAGGATATCCACCTGGGCTGGAAAGTCATTTATCAACAGAATGATTGTTTGGCAAGGATGATGTAAAACTTTAGTAATTAGGAAATGTCAATTAAAAATAACAAATGTATGTTAACCATATATGGAAAGTTGCTGTGTTAGCAGAATCCTTTGTTTAGAAAAGTATAAAAATTGTCATGGAATCACTACCTCTTCACTCAGAATTCAGATGGGAATCGAGTTCTGGGTCTTGCGCAAATAAACCTGACTCTATCTGATCCTATGGGGTGTCCCTTATATCCTTTCTTCCATAACAGAATGGTTGGATTTTGAATAAAGGTTTAACATTCTGCAAGAACTCCCAATCCACCCACATTTAGCTCCTATCTGAAGACCATAACACGTCCCAAAATGGCAAACTATTGAAGGTTTCTATTTAAAAATACCTGTACAAAGCAAGAGCAAGTCTTGATGGCCAAATGTGAACCACCCATCTGTTCTCAGCCCCTAATTATGACTGGATGAGGATGTTTTCCTGCAGGTTGATGGTTTTGGCAGGAGAAAACAGGGAGAATTCCTTTCGCTAACACGAACACTATAAATAAGGACATCATCACTTGGTGGATGGTTAAATCTATGGCAGGCCTGAGTTGGGCTGTCAGTTTCACGCTGGTTAGCCAAAGGCGCATGAATAACACTTCAAAGGAAAGTGAGGTCAGCGTGTTTGTGCCTGCAGCTGGTTGCAGTTCCTCTTCTCTTGTTCTCCTTTGCTAATCTTTCCATTAAAGTTTACAGATTAAACTCTCTATTCTTCAAGATGATAAATACTGCGAAATGTCTTTTCCTTACTCCACCCCCTTTATTACTGAGTAAGAGTCATTAGTCACATACCCTCCGGTTCTCTACAAGTACGAATTTAAACCCGGATCTCCTACAGTCTGTACCACCCCGGGTTCAGCCCTCCTCTTTCCGTCCAGATCTGCTTTGCAAACTCAAAGCCCCGTCCTGGGAAGCGCAGCAGACAGGACGAACAAATTTCTATCTGACTTCTGCTCGCCTCAGCGCGAAAGCAAACCGCGCCAAGCTCAGGGAGGCCAGCCAAACGAGAGAGAGGCCTGCCCCGCGTCTTACTGCCCCATTGGGCGGCTGCGCCACGGAGAGCGGCGGCGGCGGCGTCTCACGTAGCTAAGATGGCCGCCCCTCTTGAGCGGGCGGCGGCAGCGGCGGTAGTTGGAACGGATTTGGCGTTACGGAGGGATCGCTGAAGAGGCTGAAAGCTGCCGGGATCCCTTCCTTAGTGGTGTGCGTTGGGCTGCGGTTGGGGACAGACACACCATGCGGCGGAGCTAGAGCCTGAGGCTTCCACCGCGAGTAATGATGTTAGCTGAGGTAAAAATTTGGCGTCGAAGCGGGCGGATTGGGGAACAGGAGGGCTGGTAGGGTCCGAGGTGGAGGCGTTTATGCTTTATTTTCCTCTCTTTCTGAAGCTCTTCTGCTTTCTGAACACTTCTTTCACCCAATCTCCTATCCTCGGACAGTCTAGGCCCCCTTTCCTGCTCCCAATCAGAGCGCCGCATCGCTTTCCTGGGGTAGATCGGCCTCGGATGAGTTTTATCTCGTATTGTGGTTTGGGTGTTCCTTGGGGCTGCTGCTGTCAGTGAGGGGTTTTCCCGGACGCTTAGAAGCGAAGACGAAGGTTTGCTTGGCTTTTGAAAAGACGTCAAGGTGATTAGGCTATAATGCCTGCTGAAAAGAACTATCCTCTCCTAGGCCTCTGTTGGAAGGGTGTTTACTTTCCAGTTTGTTTTTACATGAAAAACACTAGTCCCTTTTCTTTTCCCTGTTAACTCAATATAGAAGTTTATTTGTGTCATCAGCTGAGATGATCCTGGTTTTAGCTTCCAGTGCCTCATTGCATCCTGTGTCTGCCTCAGTTTCTTTAATATGATGGTGCAATTTATTTTCCAAAGCAAGGGCAGAGTGAGCTGATGTTTTTACAGCCTTTATTAGTGCAGATGGAAGTAGGGAAATTATTTGGAGGTGAGGTACCAGTGAAATTGGGATTTTTAAAAAAGAGAGAGGTACAACATTGATTCCGTGTCTCAGGTATCTGTTACTTTTTCATCCACTGTGACTTCATAATGCTTGTACAGTATGCTCATTCTTGGTTGAATGCCAGCAATATGCTTTTTTTGTAAAGATTGCTTTCTGCCTTACCTTAAGGTAAGGTTTACAATACAGTGTGACAACATTGTTAAAAAGGTTTGTGGGCTCATAAATTATACAGAATTGTTTTCTGAGAATTCTCATTCTGTTGTTGAGTGGTTTAAGCTGTTGTACTTAATTGGTTTTTGGTATTTTTGTAGAAATCTGTAGTAGAAATTGGTTATTACAACTTTTGTAGTACAGTTGTACTCTGTGTTGGCATAAACCCAAACATAGCATATATATGATGCCTATTAGACAAATATGATGCTTTATCCTATCAGATCATTAGTATTATTTAGCTGTATTTTCAAATAATCATCCATGGTTAACTTAAACATAGTTTACTCAGCCCTGTTTTATGAATTTTCATGACACATAGAACTAGACATTATCTGACCACATAATTTTGCTCATGCATTTTTCTGTATAAAATATGGTTGATTTCTTTGTCATTAACTGCATTTTTGTGGTATTCTAATGAGTTTTCCTCAGATAATTTACTTGAAATATTTTGTAATCTGAAAATTCTTTATTTCTAAACAAGTACACTACTCTTACCAGTAAAGGTATTTGACTTCTCAAATAAAGAGAAAGCTTATTCAGAAAGATGCAACTTCTGATGCAAAGAAACAATTTGTTGCTTTGTGTTAAGGTAATTTGAAACTTCATTAGCAAAATGGATACAACATAATTAACCTTTGTATTGATGTAAAAATACTTAAAAGTATTTATTATATTACAGCTTCCTTTATTTTCAGGAGCTCAGGATGACCTATAAATTAGTGGTGAAATCAAAAAGATCAAGACAGCAGTCATCACATTGCAATACAATTCCTGTTGCTTTGTACATTATTGAGAAAGTTGTCAAACAGAGCTTCAATTGAATGCAACTTCTGTCTTGATTCCTTATTGGTCCACTGCGGCATGTATAGTGCTTTCGCCAGTTTTCCCCATAGGAGCATCTCTGTGTGGTAGGTTGGCTGACGGAAGAAAACTGGTCCCAAGTTGATAATAATCCTAATGTATTTAGCACTAATTTATAATGTTGAACTTTGTCTTCATTGTTATAATAAGCATGAATCATATAAGAGAATTTATTACATATAACATATAATTAGATATAATTACGGCAGCCAGATTGACATTAGCACAATTTTGGAAAATAGATCAAGTGCCAACAGAACAGCAAGTAATTCAAAAAATTTATACATGTGCAGAAATGGATAAATTAACATTGACAGTAAAAGACAAGGAAGACTCAACATGTTTTAAAGTATGGAATAGATGGTATGAATGGATAAAACCAAGAGGAAAAAGGGTAAAGATAAAATTCAGTAAGAAATTGAAAGCAACAAATAGGCACCATCATTAAGATAACAGAAGTAATAAGTCACTGTCTATATAGATGTATAGAAAGATATATACATAGTTAGTTTGTATGTTGTGATTTGTATTCTTATGTAATTTTTACGGTTATGAATACTTTGTATAGTTTTTATCTTTTAACTTCAATAAAGTTAGTTTTTTAAAATTAAAAAAATAAGATTTAGATCCTATTTTCACATTTAAAGTGTGAAAAAATAAGCATACTTAATACATTGAAACAAAAGCATTCCAGAGTTTATGTGTATATAATAGAATACAGATTTACCCTTCATATGGTGATTAGTTAATATTTATTGTTTCAATAGGAATTTGAAATTATATTCATATCAATGAAGAACTATTTGAAAAGGTTTCTCTTTTCAGATAATGTATTTTTCCCAAAGTTTTAAACATTTTTTATTACATATTACATGTGAGGTAAATTGGAAATTTCTCTTTTGATTTGTCTCCTTGATCAGGTACACACTTTCTACAATTTATGGTACCGTGTGTGTGATGCTATTTGATTTCTATCAGCAAAGAAATGGCGCTCTTTTTTTTTGCAAAAACATTTTTTATTTTAAAACAAAAATAAAACATAAAACCATCTTCATTCCAAACAATTACAGTGTATCGATTGGCTAACATTCTTTTGTGCTCAGTTCCGTCTTCAAAATATGAATATATGACCAGAGCTTATTTTCTTAAAAAAATATTTCACTTATTTTAACTCAACTTCCACTTCATATTTCATATTTATTTCCATATTTTATTATCTATCCATTGGTAAAATAAATCCCATATCAAATAATATTGTTTATCTTCCTGTTCTCTTATTTCAAAAGTCAGTTTATTCATTTCAGCACAGTCCATTGTTTTCTTAATAACTTCTTCATCAATAGGAATCTTCTTTCTAGTTTTTTGCAAATACAATTCTAGCCGCTGTTATAACGTTCACAATTAAATATTGCAATTCTTTATTATATGTCTCTGGTAATATCCCTAATAAAAATATCTCTGGTTTGAAATCAATATGTCTATCATTTTTTCCAACCATGTGTGTATCTTAGTCCAATATCTCTTAGCTTCAATGCATGCCTACCACATATGATAATAAGATCCTGGAGTCTGATGACACTTCCAACATTTCTCCGATTTATTCTTGAACATTCTGGCTATCCTGGTCGGGGGTAGATGCCAGCTGTAAAACATCTTGTACAAATTCTCTTTATATGCTGTAGACATTGTCATTTTATAGTTATGCGACCACAATTTTTGCCATTTCTCTAAATCAATACCATAACCAAAGTTTTTCCCCCATGCTATCATGTTATGTTATGTTATGTTTGTTATGTTATGTTTATTGTATTTATATACCGCCCTTCTCCCGAAGGACTCTGGGCAGTGATCATTGATTCTTTAACTTGTTCTTTTTCCAATTTTACCTCTAACAAATATCCATATAGCTTTTTAATTATATGATCATCAGAACCCATTAAAATCTTATCTAAATTAGTCAAAGCATTATAAAAACTTTCTTGTTTGAGATCTTCATATCTAGAATCTATTTCTGTATATATATGAAAACCAATCCATCTTACATCCTTGATCTTCTAATTCTTGCTTTAATTTAAATTCACCTTTTTCATCCAATAATTCACTATATCTAACAATTTGTTCCCTTTTAAAAATTGCTGAATATGAAAAAGCTTTAATTGTAGATACCCAGACTGGAATCTTCAAATAATAATGTTTTTTAACATGCTGCTGTCTTGTATAACAAACACTTCGTTCATTCTTGTGTATTGAAATGAGAATTATAAGCGGTCTCATGTCTGCTACAATGAGAATTATAAGTGGTAATGGCACACAAAATTCTAGATTAGCTTTATAATTTATTGCATAGAGATTTGATGTGTTAAGGTTACCTGTCCCATAACATTATTTTAAAGTAAGATCATGTATTTTGAAAGAATTTGATACAATTTATAACTCATTTTTTATTATGACTAAAATAACTTGCCTTTAGAGCATTTTCCACAGGAATGCTTACAATTAAAAACTTGAACCATATAGAAGTTAATAGCAATTTACTAAAAGATAAATCTGATACACAACATTTGGACTAACATTTGGAATAAGTTGAAAAGTTGGACAATATCAAAGCAGGATGGAGAAGCACCAACATACAGCAACAGCATTCTATTTTCTTCTAAATATAAATTACCAAAAAGTTATAGGAAAAAAATAAAATAGTATGAATATTAAGAGCATGTGTTCAAGTATTCCTTAGGTAATGACCTAGTGTTACAGTGGCAGTGAACAAATGAGAACCTATTCTCAAAGTTCCTACTGTCCCAGCACCCCACAATCACACAAACATGGTCTAGGGCCATGATGGTGAACCTATGGCACATATGCCAGAGGTGGCACTCAGAGTTCTCCCTCCTAGCACGCACGCCATCACCCCAGGTCAGATCTCCATGGCATTTCTTTCATGAGCTTCTGTTTCTGTGCAAATGACAAAACACAAGCTCATGAAAGAAAAAGATCTTAACTCTTGCCCCGCTACCGATTTTGGAATATCCCGCCTCCTGCCTCCCGCAGGCCAGCTGGTCTTTGGGTCTCTGCTGTGCACGCACACATGTCTGCGCATGCACATATTTGCACATGTCTGTGCATGCATGCATGCATGTCCACACATGGGCACATTGCCGGTGTTGGGATGCCCCACGTCCCGCTAGCCAGTTGGTCTTCGGGTCTCTGCTGCACATGCATGCATGTCCATGCATGAACACGGCCATGCATGTCTGTGTGCATGTCTTCCATGTTCATGTACATGCGCACACATTTCAGTTTGGGCATGCACACGTGCAGTTTGGGCACTCAGTGACTAAAAGGTTCACCATCACTAGTCTAGGGTGTTAAACTTGATTCTGTCACAGGCCGGTTTGTGATGTATGTGATAATTTTTGCCTTTGCAGAGCTGGGGTGGGTGTGGCCTGCACATGATATATCCAGTCTGTGGATCACCAGTTTCACAGACCTGATCTAGGTGCTTGACAACTGCTTGCACTTATATTTGCAGAGTCCTGTAGTGGGATCACATTTTGCAACAAGCAGAGTCAATTTGAAACCTGGTAGGGAAGATCAAGAGTTGGCTGAGTGTCACCACCTGTGACCCTTCCCCAGCCCCTGTGCCTTGTCAGCCATCCGTTAATCCTCATGCATCATCCCTAAACCTTGCTACTCATATGCTCTTGTACACTCTTTTTAATCGCTCATGCCTTCCTCCAGCAACCACCCCAAGCCTGCTGCATTTGTCCATGTCTCCTTAGTCATTTGTGTACCCTTGAGGATAGGCCTCTTCCATTGGCATCAGCCATTCAACCCTGCTGCACTCACACTTGCCTCTCACCCTTGCACATCATCCCCAAGTCTCGCTGGATTCATGCTGCATTTCCTCAGCCATTTCTTTTAACCCTCTCCCAGCATCCAGGCCAAGCTCCTTATATACTCCTTATATACTCTTCTCTGGCCATTTGTGCAACTTATCTATCTAGCACAACTCACTCCAAGCCCCACTCTGCCATGCCTGTCCCTCCCTCCGAGATGCAGCAGCTACTTTGCCTGCCTGCTGGCCTGCTTGCAAACTGCTTGCAAGGTGGCTTGCAACTTTTTGCCTGTTTCCCTCATGACTTCAGTTATTGAAAATCAGCAGGAAGTTGTGAATTGCTTAACAACTCATGTCTTTGCTTACAGATGGCAACAGTGTGTGACATGCACTTTTATGACTGCATTGTTTAGTGACATAATTCTGCTTCCTATTGCAATCATAACTCAAGGAATTACTTCTGTTCTAAAGATGTTTTTCAGTGAGGGAGATGGAAAATTCTTTTAAACACAGGAAATCTGGTAGAGCTGCAGATATTGATGATATCAAAGTGAGCGAATAAACACTCAAGCCTGGACCCTAGAAAATGAGTCCTGGAACTGCAAACTATAAAAACAGTATAAAATGTCTTGTATTTATCATTGTTGAAACTAGCTAGAGCTCCTTCAAATATAAAAATCTTCAATCCCTTTCTGTTCAACATTTATGTGAAGCCGCTGGGCGAGATCATCCGTGGCTTTGGGGTGAAGTACCATCAGTATGCTGATGACACCCAGCTGTACATCTCCACCCCAACGATGCCCTTGAAGTGATGTCCCGGTGCCTGGAGGCTGTGCAGATCTGGATGGGGAGACACAGGCTCAAGCTCAACCCTTCCAAGACTGAGTGGCTGTGGTTCCTGGCATCCCGATATAGTCAGTTGACCCCATCACTATTTGGCCCCCTCGGAGAGGGCTCGTAATCTGAGAGTCCCTCTGGATACGCAGCTGTCCTTGGAGGAACATCTGACGGCTGTTGCCAGGGGACTTTTGGTCAGGTTCGCCTGATCCGCCAGCTGCGGCCCTTTCTTGATCAGGATTCCCTGTGCACAGTCACTCATGCCCTCGTCACCTCTCGCCTGGACTACTGCAACACTCTTTACATGGGGCTCCCCTTGAAGAGCACCCGGAGGCTCCAGCTGGTCCAGAATGCAATCGCGCGGGTAGTCATGGGAGCCGCATGTCGCTCCCATATAACACCTCTCCCGTGTGAGCTGTGCTGGCTCCCAGCGGTCTTCCGGGTGTGCTTCAAGGTGTTGGTTATCACCTTTAAAGTGCTCCATGGCATAGGACCTAGTTATCTTCGAGACTGCCTGCTGCCACCGACGGCCTCCCATTGACCTGTGCGCTCCCACAGAGAGGGCCTCCTCGGGGTGCCATCAGCCAAACAATGCAGGCTGGTGACCCCCAGGGGGAGGGCCTTCTCTGTGGGGGCACCTACTCTCTGGAATCAGCTGCCCCCAGAGATAAGGAGAATCCAAGACCTCGGTGCCTTCCGTCGTGTCCTTAAAATCTTCTTTTTCCAGCAAGCCGGGCTGGCCTAACACCTTTTAAAATGTTTTTAATTGTTTGTTATAATTTTTAATCATGGGGCCAAATTTATATATATCATTTAATTGTATTTTAATGTTTGTAGTTTATGTTTTTACTTGGCTGTTCATCGCCCTGAGTCCTCAGGGAGAAGGGCAGTATACAAACAAACAAAGAAGGGCAGTATACAAACAAACAAACAAACAATCAATCCAGTCACCCTCTTATTTTGTCGGTGTAACCTGAGTACATAATTCTAAATAACCTTTCACCCTTAGGGATTAAATAACATAAACTTTTTTAGATTTTTTAGAGTTCTGCCAATCATAGGAATTTTTATCAGTGTTTTGGGGGATATGCTGTACAATTAATCTTTTCATTTTATGGTAAGTATATAATTTGAGTGAATGTACTATCAGGCTCTTAGGACCTTTGCTCTGAGAAACACTGATACAGAATTTTGTGGGAAATTGCCACTTCTGTTTCTAACTTGAATTCAAATGCAGTTGACAGTGTATTAACATGAATGACTAATATAAAAAGACTGCCTTCCCTTTTAACATATTTATTAGTTATTTACCAATTTGTTCACATATCACTCCCCTCAAATAATCTGAACTGATATGGAATAGAAGCAAGGGAATGTATTGAGATTATAAAAGATTAATAGCATCAGAAAAGCTGATTATCTATTACATTGCTAACCAGCTTTACTTAAGAAGTAAAATTCAGCTTCATCCAATTTTGCAAGCAAAATACATCAGCTGGAACAGAACTTGGTTAAATTGTGTTGGAAGGAAAATCAATCTCCTTCAGTTCCAAACTGGGAAAAAGACACTAGAAACATGGAGGCTGATCAGAAAGAAAGTTTAATGATAAACAGAACCAACAAGAGTCCTGGGTCAGCTGACCAATTGGTTTGATGAGTATTTGGATTTGTATAAGTTTCAGAGATGCCACGGAAGGGGGGGGGGTGTTGTGCAATGTCTGAAATGCCCTTAGGCATTGTGCAAAGAAGCGAGCACTGTGTGTTTCTGATAAATGGTAATGGGTTAATCCTATTATGTTCTGAAAGATCATGTCCTGTTCTTCTTAATCCCATCATCTGCAGATAGGATGGCCCAGTCTTTCTTAATGGGCACAAAATATCTGCTGTGGACTATTAAGAAAAGGTGAGGGCTGCTTTCTCTCTTTAAGAACTTGTTTCTCCATTTCTCTTTTAGTGAAATAAAATATACTGCCTTTGTAATATTTCCCAAAATTTCATTCTTCTTGGGGGGGTGGGAGCTTCCCATAATTGCAATAAAAGCCTGCTATCTCATTGAGTAACTCTAGAATAATGAACTTTCATTTAAAGCAGAGAAATTGAAAAATGTTGTTTGAAACACATTGGAAAGCTCATAGATCTAACATTTGCTCTTCTTTAACCCTTTTGTTAATCTATCTTTAAGTATTGCTATATTATTAGTACGGTCCTCTCAGAAGGACTATTACAGAAGATAATTTGGTTTTCTTATTCAGTAAGAGTTGAATAAGGTTGTCACAGGTTGCTTAATACTCATTTAATTATATACTTTTTAAAAGACACATAATTAGGAATGCAATATTGCTAATTTGGCTAAAAATTAAAAAACAACAATATATAAAAATTCCAGTTTGGTTCTGACCTTCAGAAGAGATAAGGCATCCAAATTTAACAGAACCTAAAAATATAATTAAATATAAAGGCTTAATTGAGCATCAAGGGAAATTGAAAACCAAACAACAACTGAAAATAGACCTAAAAAGAGAAATTGACTGGTGGACTTTCACACAGATCCAATCTAAACATAAGGAACACACAAAAACATATGAAATTTACACAGAGAAACAAGTTATACAAAATTATATGAGACTCAGAAGAGAAACTAATTAGTAAAATCTATAAACTTTTGGTACAATACAAGATGGAGGAAACAGTCAAGAATATGATGATTAAGTGGATGCAAAACTTCAAATATACAATAGATTTGGAGAAGTGGGAAGAATTATGGCAAGTGAATTCAAAATTAACTTTAGCGGTGACGTACAAGGAAAACCAGTTGAAGATGTTTTATAGGTGGCATATGTCGCCAAATGGACTAGCAAAAATCCATCCGAAAAACAGTTCATTATGTGGAAATGCAAAAAATCACAGGGCACCTTTTATCATCTATGGTGGACGTGACCAGCAACAAAGAAATTTTGGTCTACCATTAAGAAATGGTTGGAACAAATAACAAAGCTACAAATAGAAAAGAAACCAGAAACCTTCCTTCTAGGAATCTTCACAAAAACATACCCCCAAAAATAAAATACCTGATGATATATATACTAACGGCAGCTCAGATAACATACACAAAAAATTGGAAACAAGAACAAATTTCAACGGAAGAGGAGTTAATAGGTAAAATCACACAGTATGCTGAAATGGACAGATTAACAAAAGAGATCAAGGAAAAAGAAGAAACAGAATACTATAAAATATGGAACAAATGGTACCAATGGCATAACACCACTACTAAAGAAACATAGGCACAAGAAAGATAGAATAAAGATGTAAATATGTATATAAATAATTTCTTAAGGGAACATAAACACTAATAGGGAAATCCAAAATAATGGTATAATCCAAATACAAAGATTGTTAAGAGGGGAATCCTAATGGGGGGGGAGAAAGAAGGTGTGGGGGAAAAAGGGAAAAGGAAAAACTACTAGGCCAAGAATAAGGGGAAAAGCACAATTGTATTAGTTGAAGAACCACTACAAAACAATGCTTCAAAAGAATAATTTATTCACATATTGTATGTTATGTAAATGTTTTTTATGTGTTTTATGTGTGTTTTAATAAAGTTTATAATTTAAAAAAAAATTATATACTTTTAATGGAATTGCTCTTCTAGAGAAATGTATCAAGTCAATATGACAAAAAATGACAATTGGAAGATGTTGCACATCCTCTTAACTTGTTCAGAAAGTGGAGGGTTTTTTTGATGATATAAATTGTCAATGAAGTAATTAAATACTTTTCTGTAGAGTTCCTTAAAAAGGTGTCTTAACAAGAATTGCATGTGAAATATCTTTTTTCATTAGCTAAAACAGCTCTGGTTTTTTTGGGTCAGGCGTAATGTTGCTTTAAGTATGAAAATGGCTACCGTGTTTCCCTGAAAATACTTTCTTTGGATCCCCCAAAAATGGCTAGGGCTTTTTTTCGGGGAGATCTTATTTTTTTGAGGTTCAGGAGGTAGCGGGCGCAATCACTTCATGGCTGCTCGGCCCCTTAACCACAGCTCGCAGATCAGTGATTATGCGAGGGCTGGGAGGGCTGGGAGTTCTGTCTCTCCGGGTGCCTGGAAATGTTTTTGGCACACTCTTGCCAGCCCTAGCCCTAGCCCTGCCCACAGCACTGGCAACCTTGCAGCCAAGGACTCCTCTCTTCCTCAGTTCGTCTTGTGGCTGTGGAGTAAGTGGTGAGCATGGTTTGCATTCCGCCATGCCTGGAACTACAATGAGACACAAAGCCATGCAGCCTGTCGGAATTGACTCCCCCTCACCCAGCTGCTACTGCTTGAGAAAAGGACAAAAACGCAGATAAGATTGTGGGAAGCGCGTGTGTAAAGCGCATTCTTATGATACAAGCAAAGCACAGCCTATTCCTTTCAAGCAATCAAACGTCTGTGTGTGTGTGAGAGAGAGAGAATGAGAGAGTGAGAAAGAGAAATGGTGGAGGGGAATAACAAGAATTGCAGGCAGTGCTGTTTGAAAGGGTTTCCTCTCTACCATTTCTCTCTCCCTCCCTCCCTCCTTCTCTCTCTCTCTCTCTCTCACACACACACACACACACACAGCCTTTGCGTGGGCGAACACCACCCAGCCAGTGCAAGAAATGGGCTTCCTCACAGTGCCTCCTCTCCATCTTGAAGCCAGCTGGGATCGACATTCCCCAAGCACCTGTCTGCAATTCTTGTTACTCCCCTCCATCATTTCTCTTTCTCTCGCTCGCTCATTCTTTCTCGCCCGGAGAGACAGAACTCTCGGCCTTCACTGGATTGCCTGATCCACAGGCCACATTTAAGGAGCTGATCAGCCATGAGGTGACCCAGGAAGGGAAGGGTGCCTCCTGTGCTGGCCATGCCCTCCCTCACTAGGACTTATTTTTGGAGTAGATTGTATATTAGTCCCACTACAAAAAATTGGGTTAGGCCTTACTTTTTGAATAGGTCATATTTTCGGGAAAACATGGTAGGATCAATTTAGAAAGCATTCACATGATCCTGAAAAACAAGGGTACAATCTTCTATAGAAAGTTAGCACCTACCTCTCCTAGAAGAATGAAATATTCTAGGAAATATTAAAAAGGCAGAATATTATATTTCCCTGGATGAGAAAAGGAGAAACATGTTATTAAAGACAAAGAGTAGCTCCCCACAACTCCGTGCCCCCAGCAGCTATTTGATGCACATTAAGAATGAGCCAGCCTATCTACAAGACAATTAGAACTTCAGCTCCAGGATAATGGGATTAAGACATGACCCTCAGGTCATCATAATACGATTAGCCTTTACCCATCTAGCATTATGGCTCACTCCATAGTGAATCCACCTGGGGACATTATATCACCCAGCAAGGTTCAACCAACCTTAATTCAGACATCAGCTGTGACCCCTGCATAGCCATCTGGGAGTCTGACAGCCAACAGAATACATGCTCTTGCCACAGGAGCAGGAAGCTCAAGTTCAAAGCCCAAGAGAGGGTATAAATAACACTCACTCTCCACTCCCTGTGGTCAGCTACCCAGAATCACAAGTGCTTAGTGATTCTGCTTCACCATTAAAACCATCTTTCCAATCAGCCTCCATATTTCCGCTGTCTTTCTCCCCACTTGGAAATGAACACAGATGGACATTTCTTTCAACACTTCATATATGTAGACATAAATTGTGGAAACTTTTCTCGTGAAGGATGCTGCACATAAACTACATTAGGCATAGCTGAAGAAATCTCAAATGTGAAAAACAATTTTCTACTGAAGTAGAAGAGTTATGACCAAGACAATTGATCACTGGATATTAGCATATTTCATTGAACAAGAGATCTGCATATTTACAGAGTGGCAGACTTTGCAACATCTTTTGCTTCAATCTTTATTAGGGAACAAATTATTGTACCACAGGATTCCACTGGCCAAGTCATGATTATTCAAAATGTGTAAAATGATGCAAAGAAATCTGGCTGGCTGAGTGGACCCATGATGAATTTAATACCAATTGCCAATGTTGTTTGGAACAATTGCTTGTGAACAACATAAACAAGAGCTACGGTATCTATGAATCAATAAAGAAAGGCTCTGCATTTACAGTTCTGCTACATAAATTTAATTAGAAATAAAATTTTAACATTAATGTGCTGATCAAATAGTTGTTAACGTGGGATTTCATCTGGATACTTATTTGGTAGATATGAAATATGTGATTATAATTGCATAAGAATGCTATTACATTCTTTTGCAATTCTAATTTTGAAAAATTAAAATTACATTCTAATTTTGAAAAATTAGAATTACATTCTAATTTTGAAAAAAAAAAGTCCTGTCAGAATTGCAAGCAAAGATTCAGGTGTTAGAATTAGGGTGTAAATAATATGAGCCTCTTGATAATTATCTCTTTTAAATGTAATATATATTTCATCATCTTTTCTAAGAATCCACTAGGTTTAAAATATGTTCATGTTCATTGCTAATAGCATTTAGCATATATTACAATGCTTAGTTCAAGTTTGAGTTGTGACATGAAATACTATACTAAGAGGATAATTTTAAACCTGATAGGAAGACAGTTTGTGATGCAAGGACTGAATTCACTTCCTTAATAGAAGACAAAAGGAAATAAACCTAAATAGATTATGACAAACTAAAATCCAAAAGAAAAAAAAATCAAAACAATTAAACATCACAGTATAATTATAAACACATCAGAGCTGATCTTTTTATAAGTTTATATTCATTGTTTTTATTATTATTTTACTTATTACTTAATTTATTATTATTTGGCCTATTATTATTTGGAGTATTATTTAGTGATGACACACTAAATAATACTACTAATAATAATACACACATGACCACAGAAACGTTTTTGGACAGCTCTGTCTCTTTGGCTTTGAAACGGAGATAAGCACCACCCCCTAGAGTCGGGAACAACTAAGCACATATGTGCGAGGGGAACCTTTACCTTTTATTCATTGGTTGTTTTTCTTACACAGCCTGATAATAAATTTGATGAAGTTGTATTTAAGTATGATTCAAAACTTTATTAATTTGATCCTACAGTATTTTGTAAGTTAAAATGTTTCATTTTAGATACAAACATCAGAAACTTGTAAATGAAGGTGGATAGATTTCAGGCTTGTGCCATCTGCTTTGTTTATTGTTTGTTTTTTAATGGCAGCATTTACACCTCTACTGCAGAATAGTGACCAGAACATAGAGTTAGTTATCTAATGTATTCTGTAGCATATATTAGAATAACATGCATGTGCAAATGAAAATGTTTGGAATAGAATTTTTATATCAGGAATTCTAAAAGATTTACTTAAAGGTTGGCAAGGTGAAACAGAGGAGGCTTTTCGATGTTATTGTACTATTAAACAGTTGAATTTTTCTATTACTGATCTTCCTTATAACAATAGCATTTAGAATTATATACCACTTCACAATGCTTTACAGCTCTCTCTAAGTAGTTTACAGGGTCATCGTATTGCCCCCAATAATCTGGTTCCTCAGAAGGATGGAAGGCTGAGTCAACCTTGAGCCTGGTGAGATTTGAACTGACAAATTGCAGCCAGCTGACAATCAGCGAGGTAGCCTGCAGTACTGCATTCACCACTATGAAAATGGCTTAATCATGTACATTTTTCTAATTAGTTGTTGCATACTACAAGATAATTTGTTACTATTACTTCTAACAAAACAAAAGCTAAAAGAATTTAAAATATATCTGTGGGCCAAAAATTTTTTCAGATTGTTCAGTAATTTCCAGTTCAACAGTTTTATGTGAGTTACTATTTTTTCATAATTTGCTATTAAATGGGTTGCTGAAAATTTTGAGGACTACATTCTAATATATTCATTACTGAAAGAAATCTCCTTTGAGTTCACTATATTGAGGTCAGGCTGATAGTTCTGTAGTCTCCGGGATCTTTTTTTTTTTTTCCCCTTTTTTGAAGAAGGAAACTACATCAGCTCTTTTGCAATCCTCTGGTAGTTCCCTGGTACTTCAGGATCTTTGGAAGATATAGTTCAATGGTTCTGAGATCTTGTCTGCCAGTCCCTTAAGAACTTTGGGATATAATCCGTCTGGTCCTCGTGATTTGAACTCTTCTAGAGTGGACAGGTGCTCACTAACTATTGTTCTTTCTGGAAAATAAGACCCGATTTTGTTTGATTTTAACCTCTAAAATAAGCGCCAGGGCTTATTTTCAGGGGAATGTCATTATTATTATTATTATTATTATTATTATTATTATTATTATTATTATTACTACTACTACTACTACTACTACTACTACTACTACTACTATTACTATTATTACTACTACTATTATTATTATTATTATCATCATCCATCATCATCATCATCATCATTACCCTTCAGGGCAGCTCAGAATCCCAGATAAGCTGAAAATGGTGCTTTGGCTCTGGCCTCTGCTGCCACAAAAGGCATTTGCTGGTGCTCTCTGAATATGTTCAAGGCGTGTGTATGTTCAAGGCAGGTATGGCTGGAGTGACAGCTGCAGCTTCTTCCTGCTTTAGCTTTGCCCTCAGTCAGGAGTGGGTTGGTTCATGACGAAATGGTGGGTGAATTTTCTTGGGAGGTATTCCTAAACCCTCAACAGGAAGGGAGAGTTGCTTGGGTAGTAGACTGAGAAAGTGTGATTAATACACGAGGTGTGGGGTACAGGTTGAGCTTGGCATTTCACCTTCATGCCTTTTAACCTTTGGCTAAATACAAGGAAAGCAGAAGCAACAGAGATCCTGGCTTGTTTCTCTCCCCCAAACTCCGCCAGAAATGGGTCTTTGTGAGGCTCATCACACTGGCACAGCCTCTCGCAGCAGGACGCTGCAAGGCTTGTTGTGCCATTGTGCGCATGAGCAACAGCAGCATCATGATGAGCCTCACAATATCCTGCCATAAGCGGCTGCACCGGTGTGACACACCTCGCAGCGCTGCCACCACTCGCACACAATGCCATGACAAGCCTTGCAGCATCCTTTCCCCCAACCCCACCCTAGCTTGAATTTTAAGCTTGCGCATCACCTCATCTCAGACAATAAGACGATGGGTAGGGCTTAATTAGGACTTATTTTGGATGGTAGGGCTTATTTTAGGGGCAAGCATGATAATCAGGCTAGGGCTTGTTTTTGCGGAAGATTGTATTTTTGGGGAAATACGGTATTTTCTTGCCTATTTTAACATGTTCCTAATCTGTTTTTTTCAGTACTGTTTTTGATAGTTGGACTGTTTTTTTCTTTTGTGCAAAAAAATAAGTTCTGCTTTCTCTGGATAGGAGGGAAACTGCAGTCAGGCATGGGTTAACTCCGTCTGTACTGCATAGGGCCGAGTCTGCTGCTTTAAATTAGCTCTGCCCTCCTGGCCCAGTATTTCAACTTGGTCTATGCTGGACAGATGTGTCTTCCCAGCCTCCGAGTTCTCCTCGGCACAATTTATCCAGATTTCTACCATTTTAACTTGGTGTGGAGGGCTTTCAATCTGATTCCGCCACTAGCCGGAAATTGGCTCCATATCTCTCGGCTGACAGATACATCCGGCAGACATTCCATCCAAGTCTGCTGGAAGCTCCCCAATCAATCAGGGTTGCTATTGTTGCGTTTTAACGGCTGTAGCCTAGCAGCTCACCTTGGCTCGACCGACAGCCTCGCTGAAGATTTTAATTGCATTAATAGCCAGACAGCTAGCAATTTCCAAGTTCCACAACTCTCACCATTGGAGGGAGCTCTGGGATCTCGTCCTCGATTGTGAGTTTTGCGCTAAATGGACCCCTTGCCGATTGGACCGTTTCAAAATGGTGGACGCTATGCGGTCTGAGGCTACAAGGCATTCCAGCGCCGAGGGCAGGCACCACCATTTTAGCGACCCGCTCGAGGGCACTTCGGGCTTCCATCCTCCAGCGAAGAAGGCCAGGACCAAAAAGCCTAACCCCTCCTCCTCCCTATCCACCAACTCTAAGGAGGACTAATGGAGGCATAAGGCTATCGAAACAGCTTTTCTTAAGGCCCAGGAGTCTCAGGCAATCTCTGAGGCTTCTAGGCCACGATCCAGGTCCCATTCTGGCGCGGGGGCTTCTCCCATTGCTGACTCTGACAACTTACTGAGGAATTATCCCCAGACCAAGCCATGGTTATGACTCCTAGCCCCCATCCAGGGAGCAAGATGCTTTTTCTGATTCGGTGTCCATGGACCCTCCTGCAGGGCACATGGCAGTTCAAGCCGTGGAGTCTCAAATTTCTCAGGATCCGGCATGTTCTCTGCCAGATTCATTAGAGGCCCTCATAGCCAGAGCCATTAGACAAAGCCTACCTCAATGCCTCTAGCAGGGTGTCCAGCCAGGGGCCCCAATCACCCCTCAGCAATCCTGCCACCTGACTAGGGACCCAGAAGACTCTACATCGGAACAGGACCCAGCAGAATCCCCCATTTCGGGAGATTTGGCCTCTGTTTCCGAAGCATATGACACCCGGGAGTCAGCCCTGTCGGATGATGATGGTTTGGTTCCAGACCAACCATCATTTATAGGTCTCTTTTGACCCCAAGTTTTCCGTTCTCCTCCATAAGGCCATCACTACCATGTGATTAGATGAGGCTCCTCCCACTGCAGCAACCACCTCTGATCCCAGTGACCCTGCCTCTGCAATGTTTGCTGAACCAACTATTGACCCTGAAACCATCCCAGCACCGAAACTCTTCACGGATGTCATTCAGCGGCAATGGTCACTCCCGGGTGCTGGTCCCAGTCCCAACGATCTGAACAAATGGCTCTACAAGTCTGCAGCAAGTCTCTCCAACATCCTTCAGCCTCCCGCAGTGGATCCTCCCATCGTGGCCTTCTCCAACGTGCCACATCCTACGGGGCCTCAGGAGGACGTGCTGTGTCCGGAGGACAAACACCAAAAAGACGCTGATCAAGGGACACCTAGCAGCAGCCTGGTTGATCAAGGCTTCTACGTTGGCCTCCTTCTTCAATAGAGCAGCCCTTCTTTGGCTCAAACAACTCCAAGATCGTCTACCTCCTTCTGACACCAGGTCCTGCCAGGACTTAAACAAGATCTCAGCCGCTCTCGAATACTCGGCGGGCACAACTCTAAATCTGACTAGATTTGTTGCGAAATTGTTCAGATCCAACAGTAGGCTTTCTGTTGCCTACTGTGGCTCAGTAGGCAGGTGGATATGAGAAACAAATGTTAGCTAGCATCCGCTCCATACACAGGAGGCAGCCTTTTCGGCCGGTCATTAGAACCTCCGCTCGTGGAAATGAGGGACAGGCGCAAGACCCTTCCTTCAGCCTCCTTACAGGGAGACTCTCGCTATTTGGCCCTTCCTCGTTACCAGTCCTTTTGATCTTCCGACACTGGTTCCTTCCAGTCTCATTATCCAAAGTCCTTCTCAACCAGATCACCCCAACAGGACTCTCAAGTCAGACAGGGGGCTAGGTTTCAGCCCAAATGATCCTTTCATGGGGAGAGGGGGCATTTCACCAGGAGAACCAGATAGGGTCCTCTCAAATCCCCCCATTGGAGGCCGTTTGTCACTTTTCCCCTCTCAATGGGAGTCTTCCACGAACGATATCTGGGTCCTAGATACCATTCGATCGGGACCTTCTCTAGAATTCCTCTCCCACCCTCTGACGGTTTTCCTCCCTTGCCCTGTCTCCAGAGACATTAACGGTCTCTGGTCTCTTAGGCTATTGATCACCTTCTTCAGATCAGGGCAATTCAAGTGGTCCCCTGCCATCAACATAGTAAAGGGTTCTATTCCCGCCTATTTGTTGTGAGAAAATCCTCAGGGTGGGGTGGGGTGGGGTGGAGGGCTATCCTAGACCTCAAGGCCTTGAACTGGTATATCATTTATCTCCAGTTCAACATGCAGTCTCTCTATTCTAGAATGTGTCAGGCAAGGAGACTTTCTAGCCTCCATAGATTTAACGGAGGCCTACCTCCACGTCCATAATAGCCAGCTACCGACAATACCTTAGGTTCCATTGCCTGGGTAAGCATTATCAATATAGGGCCTTGCCCTTTGGCCTCTCCTCGGCCCCCAGAGTATTTACAAAGATAATGGCCACCCTTATTGGGCATATTCGTTCTCTCCCCATCCAGATTAAGTTTTATTTAGATGACATCCTTATTCTTTCATCCTCTCTTCTGGATGCCCATCGGGACTTGCGCTTCGTGCTCAGCCTTCTCCAAAGTCATGGGTTCTCTATCAAGTGGCCTAAGAGCCATCTTTCCCTGTCCACTCACATTCTCCACTTGGGGGCGGTCATAGACATTGGGTTATCCTCTATGACTCTCTCTCCTGATCGCCAGGATAGTCTTAGAGCCTTGGCCACCAAATGTATCTCAGACGGTTCGGCTACAATTCTTAAACTGTCCCACCTCTTAGGCAAAATGGTGTCAACATTCGGCATTGTTCCTTGGTCTTGATTATATAGCATGGAACTGCAGAGGTTTCTTCTACCAGACCAAAAGACCCAAAGATGCCCATCGTTGACATGACTGAAGCTTCCGCAATCTGTCCTCCAATCTCTACAGTGGTGGACCTCAGATACGATCTCAAGGGGAAGCTGTTACAGAGATCCTTCTCGGCTCCCACTCACTACCAACGCCAGCCTTTCCAGTTGGGGGGCTCATCTTCAACATCACATGGCTCAAGGTCAGTGGTCCCCTCAGGAAAGTCAACAGAATATCAATCTCCTAGAGCTGAGAGCCATCCGCCTGGCTCTCCTCCACTTCAAGGACCTAGTAGTGGGCAAGGACATTCTGATCCTTACCGACAACATAACAGCCAAGGCCCACATCAACAAAATGGGAGGTACTCACTCGAGGTCTCTCATGGCAGAGGCCCTCCAGGTGGGCCTGTGGGCTGAAACACACCGCTGCTCCATCAGGACCGACAACATATCCGGCATGACGAACATCCAGACGGACGCTTCAGCCAGAACCTAATGGACCCGGAAGAGTGGAGTATTCCCTCCTTGCTTTTTCGGGAGATAACGGCCAGGTTTGGAACACCCTTGGTTGATCTGTTCGCTTCACTGACCAACCACCAGGTCCCACAGTACTTCACCAGGTACCTGGACCCAAGGGCCGGTCTCAAATGCTCTGCGCAGTCCGTGGCCAACCAGACTTTTCTACGCCTTCCTCCCTCTCCCATTGATCCCCTGGGTCATCAGGAAGATGTTAGACGAGGAAGTGGAACTCATTCTTCTCATCCCGCACTGGCCCAGGCGGCCTTGGTATGCGGACTTGAGGTCCCTGTCAGTATCCAATCATTGGCAAATACCGGACTCCCAAGATTGTCCTCACAAAAGGAGCTCTATGCAACCCGGATCCCGAATGGCTTCAGCTAGCTGCCTGGCGATTGAGCGGCTCCTCCTGACAGAAGCCCACCTGCTAGCCTGGGTCATATCCACCATCCAGGCCTCTCGCCGTGCTTCCACAAACCACATTTATTAGGCCACTTGCTGTTCTTTTTCTTCCTGGTACAAAAAATCTGACGTTGCTCCGATGTCTGCCTCGGTCATTCACATCTTCACGTTTCTGCAGGATGGCTTCGAAGTGGGATTGTGTTCTGTCCCCTCCCACGAGTGGCCTTGCAGAGGCTCAAATAGCCCGGCAGTAACAAATGCAGGCTAGACAGACTGAAGCTGGCCTCTTTGGAGGAGGTCTGCAGAACGGCCACATGGACTAGTCTCACTACTTTCATATGCCACTACAAAGGACTCTTACGCTTCATTAGATGCGGCATTTGGATGCCGGGTCCTGCAGGCAGTGCACCGCTCATAGTGGCTACCCAGGCCGACTCTCTCCCTCCCCAGTGGACATGAAGGTTTGGTATTTCCCATGCCTGACAGCCATTTCCCTCCTATCCGGAGAATGGATGTTGGTCTTACCTGATACGTCATTTCTCGATGGGGAGGAAATGGCAGTCAGCCCCACCCTTCTGGGTCAGGCTCGGGAAGTTTAGTGGAGAGGGTGGTTATTAATTCTCATTTCAGGAAAACATGTTAGTCTGCATCAGTGCCCTTGCCAAAACACTGGGCCAGGAGGGCAGAGCTAATTTAAATCAGCAGACTTGGTCCAATGCAGTACAGACGGAGTTAACCCATGCCTGCCTGCCGTTTCCTCCTCATCAAGAAAGGACATATCAGGTAAGACGAACGTCCACTCTCCCGGTTGCTTGTCACCTTTTTGCCACTTTCTCCCACTAATGGACCAATCATTTCCTTGACTTTTTTCTTGTTTTTTACATATTGAAAGGAGGGTTTTTTTTGTTATTTTTGACTTTTTATGCAAGCCTTAGTTTATTTTGAGTTTAGGTCAGAAGTGAGCCTTCCTCACTTCAACTTTGCAGGTTTGGACTATAGAATATAATATAATACTGTGTGAATGGGCTATTTAAATATCTACAAATTGGCCAAATGTAAAGGAAATTCTTTTTCTAAGTTTGGTGCCTATTAATTTATGGTATAATAATAAAAATGAATACCAATTATATTAAAATGATATTTAAAAAGAAAAGAACAAAAACAATCTGAAGAGAGATCAAGGCAAAGAAAAGATAATTCCTGTTCATGCTAGACAATTCAGTTTATCGACAAATAGCCCTCCCAGGCAGCAACTGATTTTCAAAGCCATCCATCCTTTCTAGAAGTACATCTAAATTTGGCCATTTGTAGATATTTAGCCCATTCACACAGTATTATGTTATAGTCTCACAAAATAAAAGACTGTAACCCTCACTTTATAAGCAAGGAATTGAATTATTTTTCCTTCTATTGGAAAAAATAGTATTGCAAATTTAATTTTTGAATGAAAATTTTCCACAGAAATCTGGCTTAGGAAAAAAACCTAAACTTCAAGACCCAGTTTCACTTATTGCATCTGATTAATTAATATGACAGAAATTGAAAACCGATGGAAGGAGTGGAAGAAATCACACTCCAGATACTCTTAGTTACATGTTTATTGAATGTCAACGTTATCTATGAAAAATATTCTATAAATCAATATCAAGCACAATATTGGAAAGTATTTCCAAAACATATATTTAAAGGACATAAAGAAATTATTCTTAAATTTAATTTGAAATTAGCATTATATATATCATTATTTAGTGGCTAAGTTTAAGCAGTTTGGTTTTGCTTCCTTCCCATATTTTTTGACAAAGGTAAGTTTAAATAATAATAAAAAAGGTTTTTATATGTAATAGATCTATATTGCAAACACATAATTCTATAGCACTACCAAATTGAAATATATATATATATATATATATATGTATGTTTTTGTAAGTCATCCTGGATCTCCACTAATGGAGGAGATATCACAAATCTCCAATTTTTTGCCTTTCAGCCCAATCTCATGGGCCATCCAGACAGTGTAATATAGCCGACAAGCTATTTTCCATATTTTTTAATATTTTTGCTGATTTTTGCCTCCCTTATTTATAATTATCAGCAAAAATATTAAATATATATATATATCTTCAGGCTGGTGTTTTTGGCTTCGTGCTCCTAGGAGCACAAAGCCAAAAACACCAGCCTGAAAATGACAAATGAAACTTCGTCGAAATGTTGCCAAGACACTTCCAATTTTACGCAGGAGAAGACCCAAATAACCAAAGACCTACATATATATATATAGTGTGTGTGTGTGTGTGTATTCATTCTGAAGTTTTCACGGGTGTTTATATGTAGGCCTTTGGTTATTCGGGTTTTCTCCCGCATAAAATTGGAAATGTCTTGGCGACCTTTCAACGAAGTTTCATTTGTCATTTTCAGGCTGGTGTTTTTGGCTTTGTGCTCCTAGGAGCACGAAGCCAAAAACACCAGCCTGAAGATGATGATTAGACTTTGTCGAAACGTCGCCAAGACACTTCCAATTTTATGTGGGAGAAAACCCGAATAACCAAAGACCTACACACACACACACACACACACACACACACACACACACACACATGAAATCTTAATTGCCATAAACTTCTTTAGAGTTTTAACAGGATTAAAAAATTAAAATTTATATAATTAGGAAAAAGTAATAATGTGCTTTTGGTGTCATAAAACAAGAGCAAAATATTTTTGATACTGAAGCATCTGTTCCTGAAGAAGGAATAAGACAATATAAAAGTTGGAAGGAATCTTGGAGAGCATATCATCCAACCTATTGTTCAACATAGGAATCCAGTAATACAGCATTCTTCAAAGATGATCATGCAGTCCTGTTTTAAACACCTCCATTGACAATCTCCTGTAGCAGTGTGCTCCATTTTTAAAGATCTCTTACAGTTAAAAATATTTTGTAGTATTAAACCCATGTTCAACTTTGAACATGGGTTTAATACTACAACTTTGTCTATGGAGAATTTTAGATGTCACTTGGTGCAACCTTGTCACCAATGAGGAAACGTTGTTGTAGAGTGGACCTAGGAAGTTGCTGATCATTATGATGGAACATTGAATGTGCCTGTCTAGCTATATTCTTCATTTGCTAGAACATTGATACTCGAAAAATGCTATGAGATGGGAGCCATTGGAGGAAAAGTGGGGGAGATCACAGAAAGCATAGTGTCAGATGTTAAAAAATGGCTTACAGACTACTGAGATCAAATGAGAAAATGCTGAAGATGCCACTGTGGATAGTATTCTGCCTCTGAAACAACTCCCAAGTATTTATTTTGAATTATTGTTTCATTTTGTTTTTGAACACATCAGTGACAGTTTGAGAGGTATACACAGAAGCATACTGATAGTGTATGTCTTGATTATATGTAATTGAAACAAGCTAGAGTTTCTTTCTAGATGACATATACTATAATCTGACATATTCATCACGAATCACTTTTTCAAATTTTTGCCCTATGCTTTGGAAAAGCCACAAAACAATGTTAGAAATGCTTCTAATAGATATAAAGTAGACACATAAAATATGAAAGGAGAAGGACAGAATCCATAATGAAAGTATTATGCAACTATGTATAAATATACTATATTTATACTATTCATTCACTACATTTCTGGAAATAATCTATTATAATATATTTGAAATTAAAAAGTTTCAAATATGCTGTACTCTTATTGCAAAAATGTTTCTGTTATATCCTTTATTTTAATATTGCAAATGTCAAATATAAAATTCATAGATTTTCCATTATGTAGAGGAAAATAGTTGCGTAAGAAACTAAACATACCACCTTTATTTCAAATTATACTTAGTCCTTATTATACAGATTGCTTAAAATGAAGTAATTATGATGTTAAAGCAACTGGAATTCAAAGAATGTAAACAACATTTATATAATTACAGCATATGAAGTTAACCAGTAATTAAATCAAGATATGTTTTTTAAAATAGATAAATTAACTAGTACAGGTTGGAAATTGCTCTATGGCAAATTTTGTGCAAAAATTTGAAAACTTAAGTTTCATTCTTTTATTAAATAGCTCCCGAAGATCTTTGTCTATAACTAGCACAAGGCATATTGATTTTAATGTCATCTTTTTATTATTCCTGGTTTTAGCATATTAATTGGCACGATATTCCAGCGAGTTCAACAAAAGATGCTGTATAAATAGTGATTAGTTTGTTTTTTATTAGAGTTTTAGACTGTGCACTACAGAGGGAAATTAGATACACATTTCAGAAAGCTGTTGAAAGAGATATCTTTGCATGTAGAATGATAGTTCATAAATAAAATATTGGATCTGATATGCAATTTCACCTGTTAAGAGCAGGATGAATGAAGCATATGCTTTATTCTTGTTTCAAATCAGACATCACTTCTTGAATACTTATTATCTCAGTGTATGGTTAATATAGGAATTTTCAAGTTAGTATACTTCTCTAATTATTAATAATGTCTCCAACTTTGGTAATTGTATGTGTAAATTAAGTATGGATTTCTCTAGGACCAGTTTTGGCCCTTGTCCATATTTTGGAGTAAGAGTTCCTAATGATGCTTATTCTTTATTCAAATTTGCATTTCATAAATTCTCTCAGAAGCTGATAAAAAATAACAGAGCAAAAAAACTGTGACAAAAGCCTAGTGACATTTTCTCTAGCACTTTTGTTGAATGTCAAATTATATCCTTCAGGAACTGAAGCAGTGACTAGTGTTTTTGCTGTACATATAGTCCTCGAACTATGACTATAATTGTGTCCAAAATTTATGTTGCTAAGTAAGATCTTTGTTAAATTAGTTTGGCCCCATTTTATGACCTTTCTTGCCACAGTTATTAAGTGAATTACAGCAGTTGTTAAGTTAGTAACATGGTTAAGTGAATTTGACTTCTCCATTGGCTTTGCTTGTCAGAAAGTCGCAAAAGGATCTGGGAATCCTTACATGCCAGTTGCCAAGCGCCCAAATTTTGATCATCCCCCAATTGACATGGGCATGCTGCAGCAGCGTAAGTGTAAAAAAGGTCATAACTCCACTTTTTTCAGTGCCATTGTGACTTTGAACGATCACTAAACAAATGGTTATAAGTCAAGGACTACCTATACAGAAAGACCCAATCTCCCAAAGACCTTTCCCGCATCCATATTGGCTTGCTTCTGAACAAATATAATATTTAAATTAATTAAGTGCTGTTTAGACTGTCTCTGAACAAATCTCAACAACTTACTCTCAGCCGTCCTAGGCTAAGCACGGCAACACCAAGAAACACACGTGCACAGGTCGGTGCTATACTGGTTTATTATCCAGCTGGCTCCAGGAACGTACTGCACTCGTTAAACGATTTGCAATTAGCGCTACATTCCGTAGGCATGCAGCTGTTTTATAGCAAAGAGCTTGTTACTGTGCCCCCCGCCCTGTATTTAAAGCCACACCCTCCCCCCTCTTTCCGGATGCTGGTCTCGGTGTCTCAGTGTTTTCCCAGCCTCTCCTCGTGCCGGCGTCTCTGCAGTGAGGGTGTCAGCGAATACAGCAGTTGGTGTGATGAAGCCCTAATACCGTCGCCCCGCCTTCCCCACCCCGCACACGTCCGCCTATTCCTGAGTGCTCCCATCACCAGTGCACACACCCCCCCCCCGTGCAGGTAATGTTGTCGAGCCTGTTGCTTGGCTCGACACTTACAATATATCAAAAAGATAAAATATAATAATTCAAATGCAAATAATCAAAATAAAAAAAGAGTAACGACTCCAACCATCAACAAAATTCACAAAGGTTTTCAGCCAAAATCAGGAAGAACAGTCAGCTCTTTAAGTTCCTCTGGAATGCCATCAGGACAGAAGGCATCCAGATTACAAGGGGAATTTAATTTGATGGTACAGCAGAAGGCTTGTTTCCTTAGTCCCAAAAGGTAATTTATATAATAAAAGAGAACTAACACACACAACTTTGCTGGTTCTTATTGCCAGGAGAGATCACAGGTGATAATCAGTTGAATAACAAAGTTTCATACCGTGTAGGGTTAGAAGGCCTAAGAAACATCTTGAATCACATCCGGAAACAGATTAGTAACCAGTGCAGTTTGTGAAGCAGAGTGTTTCATGGACACACCCAGCTATAATTTCCAACTCAACTTAAAGGGCAGCTTGATGTAGGCTCATTGGAATAGTCAATCTTCAAGATCACTAAGGCAGGAATGATTGGTTGAAGGACCTCTCAATCCAGGAAAAGCACAATTAGTGCATCAAATGAAACTCTGCAAAGGCTTTCTTGGTCAGAGATACCACTTTTTTTGTTATGGATTGCACCAGAGAGGCTAAACCAATTTCATTGTATATATGATGTTGAGTGACAATAAAGGCTATACTATACTTGCTCATCAAGCAAGAGCTATTAAGTCCATGACCACCAGATTGGGAATTGCCCTTGAACGGGGAACTGATTTCTCACACAAGATGAAAGTTGGGATCTTCTCCCATTCAGGCCTGCATAGCCTTTAGACATTGGGACAGACTTTGACAGCCTTACTTGGGATCAAAAAATATAATTGGATATTACCAATATACTGATGCTATACCCCAAACTGGCAGATATGGTCTTGTTAAACTTCTCCCTGCTAGATATAAGGTCCCTATTTATTTTCAACTGCATTATTCAACCAGCTTCAGCAAAGCTTCAGTTCTTCATTCTACTTTATGAGCACTTAACTTTTCCTAGTTATTCTATACTAGGGCCAGGCCCCATTTTTAGAATGTCAAATACTTCTCTTTTTTATAGACATTTAGGATTTCTTCAAAGCAAAATCTTGTCTTCCAGCAAGGGAAGTACTTTTAGACATTGTGTTTCAATGGTTTCAAAAAGAGTTTTTGAGTGAACAAGATAACTGCATTAGCATTATCCACTCAGATAATGTGTTTCTGTGTTAACAAAGAAATGTTAAAATGTATTTGAGCTAAGACAATGAATTTATTTTTAAAGGAAACACAGTCAAATAATATTAGAGCTTCTTGCCAGTTAATTCTTAAACCTACTTATTGCACAATCATTCACTTAATATTTTCTTATTCCAGTATTTATTTTCTCTTAGACCTTTATGCAACAGAATAAACTGGACATCTCAGTTTCACTAAATGGAGTGATGTAACTTAGTGAAAAAATAAATCACTTTTTTCTTCCCTTTGTGAAACTAGCACACAAAACCATGTGAAACAATCACATAAGACAATCACACAAGCGGTCATAAAAATAATTGCTACTCAATAATTCTATTCTAATTATTTTATACTATTTTGATTATAACTGTATTTCAGGCATCTCTTAAATTGCTGATGTAATGAGAAAGTCCCTCTACACTACGGGTGTCAAACTCGCAACATAATGTTGCTGTCACGTGACATATCATGACATTTTCCCCTTTGCGGAGCTGGGGTGGGCATGGCTTGTGTGTGACACATCTGACCCGTGAACCGCCAGTTTGACACCCCTGCTCTACACAAAGAAGTAGAAAGGGAAGATGACAAAAACTGTACACACAAACTTTCTAATCCTTGTAGTGGCTTATATATTATATATTACCTGAATTTTGTTGTTTTAAAATATGCCTTGGAAAATTTTTGACTAAAAAGCAGCATGAAAAAGTAAAGGATATCAGATAAAACAGATTATAATATTATGTTCTATATCTGCCTGTATCCATACAAACTTTCAGCAATTCTTTTCACACCATCATCCATAGTATTGTAAAGCTATAATTATGATGCAGCTCTAAAAAAAGTTTTTTTTACTATATAAGCTGCAACTTACAAAAAATTAAAATATTCATCCAAGTTTTCAGGCAGAAAAATGTGAAGCTGAAGCCCAAAAGAAAATAAAGACTACCATCCAGGGTTGCTGTAGACTTTAGAATAGTTTTCTCCATACTGACTTACTCCAAACAAGGTTAAGAGGGTTATGTCAATAAGACAATTCACAAGACAGTACAGTTCAAATATAGGCATGTTTCAGAAAAATATCAACTTAGTACAAGGTTTAAATTATCTGAAAGAGTTAGAACATAAAGAGAAATCCATCATTGGTAAACATTTAGAAATAGCAGCATTTATCATACAGATTTAGAATCAGGTTTATGCACTCTGTGAAACACAATACTTTCCTTATGTCTTTTCTTTTCTTTATGAATATAAAGAAAAATGTTTTTCTTCATATGCTTACCTTTTACATTCCACCTACAAAATATTATATCGTTCTACATAAATGAGTTAGTTAAAATAATCTCAGGTTCTCCATTGTGGGTGGAGACAGCAGCCAGAAGTGGGTGGTTCTCATTTGTTCAGCTTGAAGGACTGAGACTGTGGCAAAATTAAGCTCCTCCCTTGTTGCTAGGGAACTTCAGCTTTTTTCTCAGTCCTTCAGCCTGGACAGTTGTCTTGGATTTCTCTCCTATGGTTGATTGCTATTAACTTCCTTTTATTTCCTAAACTGAATTTGACAACGATCTGTGAGTGACTGGGGACTTTGTCCTTTTGGACTTTGTCCCTTTTCTTGCAGGCTCGCTTGCCTGTGAAGGGATCCTTTCTCCCCTCTGACCCCTTGCTGGATTTCTCCATTGAACTTGCAGGCATTCTGGAGGGACTTGGTTTGTTCGCCGGGGGGGGGGGGGGCTTTAGTGCTCAGCAGAGCTTCGTGTTCCCAGCGATCGGCTTGCAATTGAAGCTTCGTGCTTCGTGGATGGCTGGTTGGGCAACTTAATTAACATCTGACAGGAAGCTGTCCATCGCATGGACCGCTTGTGGAGCTTTGCACTCCCGTTTTGCTCGCCTGTGCTACAATCAGGGCGACTACTAACTTGGGTTGCTTTTGGCTGGGCGAAGAGCTGTTGGAGAGCCATTGGACTAAGAAATCACCTCAGGAGCTTTGCATTCCACAATTTATCAGCTGGTAACCATTTTGGTCACGGGTTTCACCCGAATAGATTGCCTGAGCCAAATTAAAATATGATCAGTCTCCATCAGGAGCTTTGCACTCCATTAACCTTCAGGGCAAGGACCCCATCTGGGGACTCAGGAGCTTCATGCTCCACTGATTATTATTGGCGGCCTCTTGGATCGTGAAGGGAGCTTAGTGTTCCATTGCTGGCTTGCCAGTCGCCATTTTATTTATTTATTTATTTATTTATTTATTTATTTATTTATTTATTTATTGTTTAGATTTGTATACCGCCCTTCTCCTTGCGGACTCAGGGCGGTGAACAGCCAAATAAAAAACAGTACACAAAAGTTAAAAATTTCTTTAAAAGACATATAACTTTGGCTAAAAATTAAAACCATTAAATATTAAAATACCCAACCATATAATACAAATCTTAAAAATTAAGCGGGTTCAGGCTAGACCTGCAAGCTGAAAGAGATGGGTTTTCAGGGCCCGACGAAAAGTCCGGAGGTCAGCAATTGTTCTCACTTCTGGAGGAAGATCGTTCCAGAGAGTAGGGGCTGCCACAGAGAAAGCCCTCCCCCTGGGGGTCGCCAGCCGACATTGTCTGGCTGACGGCACCCTGAGGAGACCCTCTCTGTGGGAGCGCACTGGCCGGTGGGAGGCTATTGGTGGCAGAAGGCAGTCCCATAAGTACCCTGGTCCTAAGCCATGGAGCGCTTTAAAGGTGGTCACCAACACCTTGAAACGCACCCGGAAGTCCACCGGTAGCCAATGCAGCTCGCTCAGGAGAGGTGTCACGTGGGAGCGCCCCGTCGCTCCCATAATCCCCCACGCGGCCGCATTCTGCACTAGTTGGAGCCTCTGGGTGCACCCCAAGGGGAGCCCCATGTAGAGAGCATTGCAGTAGTCCAGGCGAGAGGTAACGAGTGCCTGAGTGACTGTGCGTAGGGAGTCCCGATCTAGAAAGGGCCGCAACTGGCGTATCAGGCAAACCTGATAAAAAGCTCCCCTGGCCACAGCTGTCGTGTGATCCTCCAAAGACAGCCGTGGATCCAGGAGGACGCCCAAGTTGTGCACCCTTTCCGTGGGGGCCAATGATTCGCCCCCAATAACCAGCGATGGTGTCAGCTGGCTATATCGGGATGCCGGCAGCCACAGCCACTCGGTCTTGGAGGGGTTGAGTCGAAGCCTGTTTCTCCCCATCCAGGCCCACACGGCTTCAAGGCACTGGGACATCACTTCCACGGCATCGTTGGGGTGGTCTGGGGTGGAAATGTAGAGCTGTGTATCATCAGCGTACTGATGGAACTCCACCCCAAAACCACGGATGATCTCACCCAGCGGCTTTACATAAATGTTGAACAGGAGGGGCGAGAGGACCGATCCCTGTGGCACCCCACACACCAGGCGCCTCGGGGTCGACCGCTGCCCCCCTGTCAACACAGATTGCGACCGGTCGGAGAGGTAGGAGAACCACCGTAAGACGGTGCCTCCCACCCCCAGTCCCTCCAACCGGCGCAACATGATACCATGGTCGATGGTATCAAAAGCCGCTGAGAGGTCTAATAACACCAGGATAGAGGAATAACCCCTACCCCGGGCCCACCAGAGATCATCCACCAACGCGACCAATGCCGTTTCGGTGCTGTATCCAGACCTGAAGCCGGACTGGAGCGGATCTAAATAGACAGCTTCATCCAGGTACCGAGGGAGCTGCCACGCAACCATACTCTCAACAACCTTCGCTAAAAAGGGAAGGTTGGAGACTGGACGGTAGTTAGCCAAAATAGCCGGGTCCAGGGAGGGCTTCTTGAGGAGGGGCCTCACCACCGCCTCCTTCAAGGCGGCCAGTAGGGCACCCTCACTCAAAGAAGCATTTATGATCTCCTGGAGCCAGCCTCGTGTAACTTCCCGAGAGGCCAGCACCAACCAGGAGGGACACGGGAGTCAGGAGCTTCGCGCTTCGATGTCGGGCCGTTTGGCGCTATTTTAAGTCTGCATTGACCCAGGCTATTGATTTGCCTTACTCTTCAGAGCTATGCTCAGGACATTAGAGACCTTGGATTGGCCCCTATTTGGACCATAAAGCCGGGATTTCCCCTTTACTTAGGGCAGTCACTACCTTCTGTGGGTTTTCTGTCTGAGGTAGCCATTTTGGAAGGGTCAATTTGACATTGACCTCTCAAGCCTATCTTCAACAGCACGGAGTCCTTGCTTCTGACTTAAAAATGCCTAAGACTTTAGCCAAATCAAAGCATGGCCGAAAGGCTCGATCCACTTGCCCAGCTGATAGCGTGCCCTTGTGCACAGATCCTGCAGCTTCTCAGGCCCCTTCTGGCATGGCCTTCCAAGGGAAAATCCCCTCATTCTCATCCTACTGTTGAAGATAGGCTTGAGAGGTCAATGTCAAATTGATTTTTTTTTGAAGTCGTAGTAGATATAAACAACTCATTATTTATATGCCATCTTTATAATTTTAAAAAATAACTTGAAATGGTAAACATATCCAACACACTTTCCTCTTCCTTTTTTCCCCAGAACAACAACCTCATGAACTGAGTTAGGCTGAAAGAGAGTGACTGGCCCAATCACCTAGGCGTCTTTCGTTGCTGAGGAGGGGACTAGAAGACATAGTCTTCCACTTTCTATCCTGTTTTCTTAACCTCTAGACCAAACTGGCTGTTACTGTTCATCACTAAATGATACGGTCGTAAAGCGTGACATAATATCATAGCTAGAAAAATAATATAGATGGATCAATAAATAGTCAGCAGTGGACATTTTTACTTAGCTGATGTCCACTAGAGTGATATATTTATTACAGGGAGTATTTCTGCAGCCAGAAGGTATATTTTTATTACTACTTTATTTGATAAGGGAAGTGGGTGAGGTCATAACAGTATAGTGTCACCAGATAAGCATTTATGAGATTGTCAGTCTCCTTTTGATGATTACATTAAAGCAGTAGAACAATGAATAAGGAAAAGTCAGTTCATTGTTAAAAACTTAGGAATTGAGTAGGATCTGAAAGCTGCATACATACATGCACATAAGCATTAAGGACCACAAAGACTCTCCACCTTTGTCATAAAAATAAAAGAGAAACTTGATTTCTTATCCTGTGTACATATGGAAGTATCAGCAAAAATTAGTCATATAAAGGGATTAGAAAGAAAAAGTCCTTTATAGAATCACTAGAAGAAATATGATGCGTTATAGATAAGTAGTGTAATATTGACTCTATTATTCTGTCTCAATTAAAATTTTGAGGCAGATTACTAGATGAAGTAAGTAACTTATTCAGTTAGAGGAAAAACTATTATTGATTCGGGCTGCTATATTGCTTGATATATGCACATAGATGTAAAAACAGCTTGGAGAAAAAAAATATACTCAGGCTTCTGTCACCGAAATCTGCAGAGCAGCCACGTGGACTATGTTGTCTCCCTTTATCAGACACTACAAGGTTGACGTCTTTGCATCGGCTGACACTTCATTTGGTTGTCACGTGCTGCAGTCTGTTCGGACTCTGATGGCTTCAACAGACCTAGGACCTATTTGATGCTCCCCCCTAACTAACTTGCTTGGGTATATCCCATGCTCTGGATTCTCCAAGCAGCGCGCTGGAGAACGGACGTTGCTTACCTGAACATCCTTTCTGGGCGCGCTGGTGGAGAATCCAACCCACCCTGTTGAGATCTGTTTCAGGTCCAATTGAACTTGGTTCCTGTCATTGTCTTGAATGCTTCGCTCTACCTTTGTGAACAAAACTGACATCAGTCAACCACAGGAGGCGTGTCCAAGAGAAAAAAATTAAAGGAACATACACTCAGTCTCTGACTAATTGGCTATGAGTAATCCCACGCTTTGGATTCTCCAGCAGCGCACCCAGAAGGGACGTTCAGGTAAGCATCGTCCGTTCCACAGGGCACAGGAACTGATATTGCCTAACTTCTGCCCTGACCCAGTCCACCCCTTGGAGAAAAGGTGGCACACTTTAGACATAAGGAGGGTCCTCCACATCTATGTTAAATGGACTGCTGACCTAAGGAAAACAGAGTACCTGTTTGTCTCGTTCCAGCCAACCACGTTGGGCAATAGGGTCAGCCCTTCCACTGTCAGACGATGGCTTAGGTCCACCATTACCAAGGCCTATGAACTGCAGGCCCTTCCGAGGCCTACCCAGATAACCACACACTCCACCCAAAGCGTGGCTACGACTACAACATTGTTGTGGTCTGCCAGCAGCCTGCAGAGCTGACAGCGGAGTTGGACAGCAATGAGACTGAGCATGGGCCAATCCTAGAGGCTGCCCTCATCTGGGCCTCTGTGGGCCTCTGTGTCAGAAGCAGAAATGGGGCCAGGACCATCGGGAGTGATGCACGGACTTCAGAGCCTCCAGAGGCTGACTGTAGAGAGGCAAAGGAACAGGAGGAGCTTGTTCCTAGTGCATGTATGAGAAGAGCTGCCAGAAGGCAGGAGCAGCTAAAGCGGAGAGGATGACTCGGGAGTAGGGCCAAGAGATGATTGGCTCCTCCCATAAGGCTTAAAAGACCAGCAATGGCTCTTGGCCTCTTTGCCAGAAAACAACCATTGAGAGATTTGCTTCATGTTTGGATGTATTTCTTTCTTGTCAGCGTCTTCTGTTCCTGAACTATTGCCAAGAAAAGCCTTTGGCAGTTTGCCTAATTATCCCAAGGTCAGAGATAAACTGAAGGTGTTTTGAGAACTTTGCTTTCATTTAATTTGGAATAAGATGAGAATGAATTAATTCTCAGCTGTTTTAATAAAATCTGTTTGTTTTTTGGAACTGTTTTGCATTTAATATTAACTATGTGGACCTGGATCACAATAGACGTGGGCAACACAGGCCTCTGTAGAGGAGGTCTGTTGAGCAACAACTTGGTCCTCTCCTTCCCTTTTCATCAAGCACTATAAATTGGACATCTTTGCCTCGGCAGAGGTAGCATTTGGCCGGTGAATGCTTTAACGTGTCCAATCAGACCAGACTGCAGCACACTCATAGGGCAGCCAGCTTTAGTCTTACCTGACACGCTTCTTCTCGTTGGGTGGAGATAGCACCCTGGAGACCGTCTAGTCCTCGTTCCGGGAGGGAAAAATCTTTGAGCAAGACATGTCAAGTCTGTCACTTCGTCTTCACCAAAAGCTGGGGAGCCCTAGAATAGAGGTGTGTCCTAACAGCTCTGACAGACTCAGTCCAATCAGCTAAGCAGACAAGGTCAACCCATTCCTGGACACTATCTCCAGCCAACAAGGAAAGAGTCAGGTAAGACCAACCTTTCTTGAGGAGAGTAATATGTGTGAAGGGGGACATAAACACATACCCACTTATAATTATATGTACATTCTGTGCTTTTGTTTTTATATTACTATGTATTTAGTTATTTAGTTATTTACCATAATTATTTAGTTATTTATTTCAGAAAATTCATATAGCTACCCAGTTTCTTATAGCGACTCTAAAAACTGTGCAGCTAGTGAGGCTTTCCTGATGACAGTCCCATGCCTGAAAGATCAGTAACTATCATATTCAAGTTTCAAATATCTTGGCATTTAATTCCAGGCATCTCCCTTGAAAACATCATTCTTTATCTCTTTAATAATGAGCCCAAACTTCCTATGGTGTAATTAGGAAATATTCAACCCATAAAGGTAATAATTATATGGAATAGTGTGGTAGCATTGTGGGGAAGACACTCATAACCCATTCAGAATATTAAGAGTTCAATACTAAGTAGTGTCAGAAGTTTCTCTCCTATGATGCAAAGAAAAAATACCTGCTGCAAACTTCATGTAGGCATCTTTCCATCCAATCCCCCTGACTCTACCCCGAATTAAGAAACTACAGGGTCTTAAAATGAGAGTTTTTAAAGGATAACAATTATGTGCCTGTAGCAATTTAATTTTTTGAAACCAATTTGCTGAATATTTTGCTGAATAGCACCAATGTTGCATTTACAAGGACATCTATGCCTTTAATTTAAATTTCTGAGATGCTTGTTTTGAGTGCCTATTTTGTTTGTAATACGCTTGTCTAAGTAGAACTTGGCTCTATCTGAGATAAGGCTCGATTACAACTTTGCCAATTGAATATCGGCTTAAATAAATTTTGAGAGATAAATCACTGATTCTATTAATTCTGATAGGCAGAAGCTTTCATTAATAGAACAAAAATGGATAACCTGGCACATTGTATTCATTCTAGGCTTGAATGTAACTTGAGAAGTTTAAATTTTGATTTACAAGGAGATAAAACCAGCACTTCTCATCACTGTATCATTTATTAATTACATCTCACAGGAGGGCCTTCAAATTGGTATACTTGGAATGGTCTCCCCCAATAATACTGTTGGGCGAAAACAATAGTATCCTTGCTAAGAGTATTCATGTATTATTTCAGACTTTCTATTGATACGAAGTACTGTATTTATCAGTTTTGGAGAGCAGAATTAATTTCCCTCCTATTAAAACTATCCAAACAGTTATCATATGCCACATGTTCTCTACATACTAAAGAACTAAAAGTCTTCAATATTGAACCAACTTTTGTAACATTGCTATATCAGTTAGAAGTTTTTGTACGGGCATGGTTTTTTTAAATTAGATGAACTTTAATGTATTTTTTAACTTGTATATGTTTTGACTTTGGCTTTATTTCATAAACTGCAATGTACTAAACATTAGGATTAGGCAAGGAATGTTGGCTGAAACAGACCAGGAGACATGTTTTTTCTGCCATAGTACCTCTGAAACATCCTTCTTCCAATTAGGATGACTCTGCCTCTGTTGGCCATTCAGAAGCCCTTGAGGACCTGGCAGCGTACCAGTCCTGGGAACCTGAGGGCGTGAAAGGCCACATTTTCTTCTGTAGTTATGTTGACACTGACAGATTATAATATTTCTTGGCTGCTATTTGTATTTAATATCTTTCTGTATTGCATTTTATCTATTTTAATTGTTTTTATGATAGTTCGCTACCCAGAATAACTGATTTGAAATGGGCAGCATATAAATTGAATAAGTAAATAAATAATTCATCACTATTATGGAAATTTAGTGGTTAGGCTTCGTCAGTGTAATGCTGTCTAGTTTCCAAATTTAGACTGCATTTAGACTGATACCTAATATATGCCTTCTTTCATTGTCTTTCTTTTTCTGTCTGTTGTGAAGCTAGCAATATTACATAGATCTCTTTTTTGTTTCCTGCCTTTCATCTCATCTCTAGTTTCTTAATCAATTGTGCACTTCTGCTATTAACCTAAAGAGAAAATATGCCACACTGTATATATTACTTAATAATAAATAATGCTTGGTGTTTTAAGAACCATTTTAAATTTAGTTGTATAAACAAGAATAGAAGTTTATCACATTAATATCTTAATTATTGATAGAAATTGTATTTTGTTGAATGTGCTTTTGAGAAGGATTGGTTACATTCTTACTTGATTTCAAACTATCTAAACTTTGAAGAATAGTGTATACTTGATGGCCAATTTCCATAAGCAAAGGATTCTTTTTATTCTATTCTATTTATTTTTTTACTTCCATTTATTTTCAGTAAAAAGGGGAAAAGGCAAAAATAAATTGACAATAAATTTTTGTGAAATAAATTGTGGTATAAAGACTTTATTTGATGCTGCATAAAAGTTATGTCAAATTAGAAAATATTAGGGAAGAATTTATACTTCGATGTAAACATAAACCTAATTTTTTCTCTTATTTTATTCCAGACCAATCTTTCCATATGGGGATGGGGAAGCCTTGTTGTTCTGCTTTTTCTAATTACATTTGGACCATTTGCTATATTTTACTTTGCATTTTATATCCTCTGCTCTGTGGGTGGGTAAGTATATCATTTGATTTGTTGATCAGGGTGAAGAAATGTTAAAGTTAAGATTTACACTTAATGATAAATATTATTATCTCTATTACTGTCCTTATTCTATTAAGTTAAATTGACATGTCACCTAACTCCCAACAGCTTTGGAAAATTATAAATAAAAACTTTGAAAAAATGCAATAATGGACAAAAATTAAGAATAAATCTGAAAATATAGGATCGTATGAGATTATAGGTGACCTTAAATTGTACTTGAAGCAAGCTGGTAACCATTGCATTTTACGAAGCTGTGATGGTTACAGGGGCATCATTGCTTTCTGGATGAGCTGAAACTTGTGATCTTCAAGGTCTGCCCTATGTAAAGTATGTTACAGTAATCAAGTCATGAGATAACTAGGAGATAACTTGAGAGTCTGTCTGAAGGGAATGAAACATCAGATGAAGATGGTACGGTACATAAGCTATCATCTCTCTATGTGTAACCTTAAATTTGGGGACAAGGACAAACAGGTTGAAAATATAATGGAAATACGTAGCTTATATTTCCCAAAGAGTCCAATTCTCCCCCCTCCCGAAGTTTTGCCCAGTCCGTTTAGCAATCTTTTATAAAGAACGCAACTATCTTAAAAGATTTAAAATATATAAATATTTGTTACCTTCAACTTTTATGTATTCATTGAAACTATTTTTGGTTTGTGAATAGTTATGATTTACTCAATTGTGTATTTATTTAAAATTTGCTGTGAACGATGTTATGAAATTATAATAATTTTCAATTACCTCTAGATGAACAAAGCTAATTTTAAAAGCATTAAGGAGAATTTAATTCTACCAACTGTGCTTCTTTAATAACAATATTTTTTAAATAAAACATTTAACATCCTAATGGAACAATTGTAGGAATAACCTTAGAAATATGCATTTATGAGTAGTTGTTCTTCTATATTGTGAATATTAGTCACTACATTATCTCAAAGTTTGTTCCTAATGGAACAATTGTAGGAATAACCTTAGAAATATGCATATATGAGTAGTTGTTCTTCTATATTGTGAATATTAGTCACTACATTATCTCAAAGTTTGTTATATAATTTATTTTTTGAGGGGCTTTGTGGTAACACTCTTGTTTGGAAAAACTAATTCAGAGAAGTACCTTGAACAGTGTGAAAGTACCTTTCTTCCTCCAACCTCATTTGGCATTAATAAGGTAAGCAACAAGAAATAAAAGCTGACTTTATTTTCTCGAAGTTTTACCATATACTACTTTTCCCCAGTTTTATGGATAAGCAGCATGTTTTTAAACAACTATTTAATGTCATCAGTATTGACAATCAGTGTATTTCTTTTTCAAAGTGAATATATAGTAGGTAGTCCTCAAGTCCACAATTGAGCCCAAATTTTCTGTTGTTAAGTGAGACAATTTTTAAGTGAATTTTACCCCATTTTATGATTTTTCTTGTTGTTGACGGAATCATTTCAGTTTTTAAGTTAGTAACACTGTTGTTAAGTGAATCTGGCTTCCCCATTGATTTGGTGATCACATGACCCCAAGACACTGCAACTGTCATAAATATGAGTCAGTTGTCAAGCATCTGAATTTTGATCATGTGATATGGGGATGCTACAATGGTCATAAGTGTGAAAAACAGTCATAAGTCATTTTTTTCAATGTCTTTGTAACTTTGAATAGTCACAAAATAAATTATTGTAAGTCAAGGACCACCTGTATTGGATAAAGGGAGAAGTCGGGTTGCACAACAAAATTGAAGCAACAACTGACTTTGGGTAATGTTACATATACCTAAAGTGTAAAATAGGCTATTAATGGATTTTTAGCCTTTGTGATTAAAGTGCAGTTAACATTTTGGTTCAAAGAGTCTTTTACCAGCTTTTTTTTTAATTTGCCAGTTGTAACTATCTAAAAAATAATAATTTTTCCAAAGTCTCAATGCTCTAATTTCATCAGTGGTAATTACTATTACTTCATCACATAGCTCAACTCCCTCTGCTCTTATATAATCTTGCTTCTGAACCCCTTTACTTCTTATCTAGGGCAATATTAGAATCACCAGAGAAATTATCTTTTTACCATAATTGCAGTTATATGTGCTTTGTGCACTAATATGTGATCCCTGATAAATGTTAAGACTTTTGAATCATACAACTTTTATATTTGCCATTTGACCTCTTGTTTTGCTCGCTATAAGCATGGGGCCTTTTTCTGGATTCTGTTCTGTTTCTCTCTAAGGTCCTGATTCTGCCCTGCATTAAAGAAGTCTGATGACTGATCTTTAAAATATCTTGCCAGAGAAGTGTCTTTGTACTTCACTCTCTGGTGCATGTTCTCACCCCTATCACATATATGACAAGATGGAAAGCATACTTCTGAGCCCACTGATCACAAGGGGCAGATCCAGGCATGTAGTTTCATGAATCTGAGCATTTCATTTTGGACAGCATTCTGTCTCCATATCCAAAGCATTTGGGTTATATTAGATAGTTCTACCACAGCCTTGTACATATTGTACTAGTCTTATACCTCCTGGCAAGATGATAAAAATTCAGTACCAAAACTTTTTGGCATTGATGTCATTGTCACTTTTTCTTCTTGACAGTCTCAAGGTCAATCTCTTTGTATCACAGGACAATAGGAAATAATCTTTTGCAGTTGGGGTAACCCAGGGATTTTACAATGATTTTTTTAAAACATAGAGTGGATCACTTTTTTATATATTTCCGTGTAGACTTTGTTGGAAGTCAACAGAAAGTCACAGGGAATTTCTTACTTAACAACATGCTATCCTGCTTAAAACTAACAGGACTTCTGGGATTACCATCACTAAGCTATGCAGTCATGTATCATTGTACTTTATGCTTTGCTTAATAATAGAAATTTCACTGCCAGTTATTCTTGATAGTTGAAGATTAACTAATGCCATATATTAGAAATCTGTAAAATTTTGTTTTAGGCAATCAGAAAATTTTTACTGTACTTACAGTCTCTCTTCCATCCATCTGATCATAGAAGTGTAGCCTAATGAAAAGTTCAGAAGATTTAAAAATGTGTGTATTTTTGTGATCTTGGAATCCATATAATACCATTACATAAATCTAGATATATTGTATACATTTAATATATTTTGATATATTGTGATCATTTGAAAATTGTGCAGTTATTTCTGGAAGAGTAGTATATGTCTAACGGAAAAGTCAGGTAAACTATATGTGGTTTTTTTCCTCATACCATTCATGTAAAAAAGATTGTTTGCGTTGGTTGATGATCTCTGGAGGGCTCGGGACAGGGGGTGCTCCTCTGTCCTGGTCCTGTTAGATCTCTCAGCAGCTTTTGATACCATCGACCATGGTATCATGCTGCACCATGGTATCATGCTGCACCGGTTGGTAGAGTTGGGGGTGGGAGGCACTGTATTACAGTGGTTCTCCTCCTTCCTCTCCGACCGGTCGCAGTCTGTGTTGATGGGGGCAGAGGTCGACCCGAGGCCCCTTATATGCGGGGTGCCACAAGGATCGGTCCTCTCGCCCCTTCTGTTCAACATTTATGTGAAGCCACTGGGTGAGATCCTCCGTGGTTTCGGGGTGAAGTACCATCAGTACGCTGATGACACTCAGCTGTACATCTCCACCCCAGACCACCCCAACGATGCCCTTGAGGTGATGTCCCGGTGCCTGGAGGCCGTACGGATCTGGATGGGGAGGAACAGGCTCAGGCTCAACCCATCCAAGACTGAGTGCCTGTGGTTTCCGACGTCCCGATATAGTCAGCTGGTGCCATCGCTGACTATTGGGGGTGAATCATTGGCCCCCACGGAAAGGGCTCGCAACTTGGGCATCCTCCTGGACTCACGGCTGTCTTTAGAAGAGCACCTGACGGCCGTGACTGGGAGGATTTTTCATCAGGTTCGCCTGATTTGCCAGTTGCGTCCCTTTCTAGATCGGGACTCTTTACACACAGTCACTCACGCCCTCGTCACCTCCCGTCTGGACTATTGTAACATTCTCTACATGGGGCTCCCCTTGAGGAGCACTCAGAGGCTCCAACTTGCGCAGAGTGTGGCCGCACGGGTGGTTATGGGAGCGACGTGGCGCTCCCATGTAACACCCCTCCTGCGCGAGCTTCACTGGCTCCCGGTGGTCTTCCGAGTGCGCTTCAAGGTTTTGGTTATCACTTTTAAAGCGCTCCATGGCTTAGGACCTGGTTATTTACGGGACTGCCTGCTACCACCAATAGCCTCCCACCAGCCTGTACGCTCCCATAGAGAGAGGCTCCTCCGGTGCCGTCGGCCAAACAATGCCGCTGGCAGCCCCCAGGGGGAGAGCCTTCTCTGTGGGAGCACCTACCATCTGGAACGAGCTCCCCCCGGATATACGGAGGATCCCGGACCTGCGCACCTTCCGTCGTGCGCTCAAGACCTATTTATTCCAACAAGCCGGCCTGACCTAAGTTATTTTCTCCTTTTAATTATGAATTTTAATTTGTTTTAAATTATTGGGGTTTTAATTATTTAATTTGTTTTATTCTATTTTAAACTTTTGTATTTAAATGTTTTATTTATGGCTGTACACCGCCCTGAGTCCCCCAGGAGTAGGGCGGTCTATAAATCTAATAAATAATAATAATAAAATAATAATTGTTTAAATACCATGGTAATGAAGTGATTTGAATTTAGGCTTGCTTGGTCCTACTCCAATATGTTATTCTTTTTATAACAATTTAAGTATGGGAGTATTTATGAGGAAGTAACAACAGTGCAGGTATGTGTTTGTTTGTTTGTTTGTTTGTTTATATCCTGCCTTTATTAAAATCTGGGAAGACCACTGAGGAAGTAATAACAATGGACAAGAAAAAAAAATTGGTTTGTATCCCACCTCTACTAAAATTTGAAAAGACCATTGCATAGCAGTTATATTGTAAAGCATAGCCTTTGTTCAAATTTGTATTTATGTGAACTAAAATTGCAAGCTAAACTGACAAATTACCTTTGTATATTCTTTTCCAAAGTGCATAGAAGAAATGAAAGAGGAAAGCAAATCTATTAAGATTGATAGGAGGTTAACTGGTGCCTATATAATTGATGAACCTCTGCAGCAAGTGAGTTGAATTTTTAAAAAATTTATTACTATAATGTTCTGTGAGTTCAATCATTAAATGTAAATATTTTGATAAGATAATAATCTAAGTATTTAAATTGTACAATATATAATTTATGTTATGAATGCCATGTGCAGCATGAATTCCCTGTTCTTTTCAAATCTTGAAAGGAAAAATTCACAACATAATATAAAATATACCTTCTCCTGAATGTTTTTGACTTTATCCAAAAGTCTTTGATTCATGAATGTCTTGAATATATGTCTCTTGTCAGCCTTTCTCTTTCTATTGTAAAGCTAGGATGATGATACTAGTAGACCTCACTTAATGACTACTTCGGGTTGCAATCATTTGAGGTTACAACAGTACTGAAAAAGTAACTGCAACTAATGCCCATATGTATGACCCTGGTAACATCTCTCTATGTCTGTCTGTCTGTGTCTCTCCCTTTCTTTCTCTCTCTCTTGTCCTGCGTTCATCAAATAGTTAGCATGACTTGTCCTGTGCCTGATACACACACCCCTCTTTTTTTTACATTTTTTTACATTGGCAGAGCTGAGAGATTGCTTAAACAAGCAAACTATTGTTGAGCTGCCTTTCTTCTTGGAATTTCCTAGCTGGTACTAGCCACAAGTTAACAAATTCAACTTTGTGACCTTAACTCACTCCCAGTTGCTGCTTGTAATTGACAAGATTTTAATCAGTATTATACTTTCAATATACTTTCATTTCCTAAGCTGCTTGGAGCCAAGTGCATACTATACAGTCAGCACTACTAACAAATTTCTTTCAGTGTGTGTTCTTCATTGTATGTCTGCTTATTCTGTTGTACTCCCTTCCTGTCCAATGAATATAAATGCAAACATCAATTCTCTTTTTGTTAATTATCCTAACCCCAAGTTGAGCCCTAGAACTACTGGAAGAGTGGGGTGGGGGGTGGGGTGGGGTAGAAAAGCTGAAATAATATTGTAAATATTACCATGTTTCCCTGAAAATAAGCCCTCCCCTGAAAATAAGCCCTCCCTGAAAATATTTAAATGCATGCACAGCTGGTCCCTGCCATTTCCTCTGCTTAGGGAGACAGAGTTGGAAATCAGGTAAGATGGCAAGAGGAGCCCTGTCTTGCTCCATGCACCGAAAAATAATTAGATCTCCCCAAAAATAAGGCTAAACACTTATTTCAGGGTTCAAAAAAATATAAAATAGGGTCTTATTTTTGGGGAAACATGGTATAAAACAGATGCAGTTATGTGATTTTCTGCTTAATGACAGAATCATTTAGCAATCAAGGTGCTGTTCTCAATTTGACTGCAAAACAAAGGCTATCTATATTACAGTAATATTTGTTTTTTACTGAGGTTAAGTTGTGAATCAGTTTTAGCTTTTTTGTCTTCAGATTCTCTGATTTATGGGTGGGAAAAGATATTAACTCTGGCTTATAAGTTTGACCCCAACCTTGGTTAATGCATCTAGGAAAGATAGATAGCAAAATTGTGTACACACACACACACACACCCCAACATACACACACACACACACGCACACACACACACACACCATTATCCTCTGCTTATATCATTACTAGTGCCAGTTCCCCTCCTAAGCTTACTCTCAAAATTCTTGCTGTTACTATTTAGGATTTGTTTTGAAAAATTAATTGTTCTTATAAAGAGGTATTTCAGAAATAATGGCAGAACTATTTGCAAACCATAAGTACATTTGTGTACAATTATAAGGCAAGTGAGTATGTTGATCATATCATCATTTTTATGCATGCTTTCCACCTCCAAGTTGTATAAACTTCAATGCTTAGTGGATATAAGCAGATCAGGTGCTGTGTTTGTATAATGAGGGAGGGTGTGGCCTAGGGAGATCAGCACCCTGTATCAGGGTGTGCATAATTATTAGGCAGCTTCTTTTTCCCAGGCAAAATAGGCCAAAAAAGAGATTTAACTGACTCTGAAAAGTCAAAAATTGTAAATAGTCTTTCAGAGGAATGCAGCACTCTTGAAATTTCTAAGATATTGAGGAGTGATCACAGAACCATCAAACGTTTTATTGCAAATAGTCAACAGGGTCTCAAGAAACAGGTTGAGAAAAAAAATGCACATTAACTGCCAAAGATTTGAGAAGAACCAAATGTGAATCTTCCAGGAATCTATTATCTTCCAGTGCTGTCATATTCCAGAACTGCAACCTACCTGGAGTGCCCAGAAGAACAAGGTGTTCAGTGCTCAGAGACATGGCCAAGGTAAGGAAGACTGAAACCAGACCACCACAAGACACATAAGTTGAAACAGCAAGACTGGGCCAAGAAATATCTGAAGACAGATTTTTCAAAGATTTTATGGACTGATGAGATGAGAGTGATTTTTGATGGACCAGATGAATGGACCTGTGGCTCGATCAGTAATGGGCACAGAGCTCAACTTGAACTCAGGCACCATCAAGGTGGAGGTCGGATACTGGTATGGACTGGTATTATTAAAGATGAGCTAGTTGGACTTTTTCGGGTTGAGGATGGGCTCAAAATCAACTCCCAAATCTAGTTTTTAGAAGACACTTTTTTCAAGCAGTGGTTCAGGAAAAAGTCTGCATCTTTCAAGACCATGATTTTTATGCAGGACAATGCTCCATCCCTGCATCGAAGTACTCAACTGTGTGACTAGCCAGTAAAGGCCTTAAAGATTAAGGAATAATGACATGGCCTCCTTCATCATCTGACCTAAACCCTATTGAGAACTGTAGGCCCTTCTTAAATGGAAGATTTACAGTGAAGGAAAATAGTACACCTCTCTAAACAGTGTCTGAGAGGCTATGGTTGCTATGGCACAAAAAGTTGATCATCAACAGATCAAAAAACCGACAAATTTCTTGAATGGAAGGCTTATGACTGTTACTGTAGAGAAGGGTAGCTATATTGGCACTTCTTTCTTTTTCTTTTTTAAATGTCAGAAATGTTTACTTGTACCTTTTACAAGTAAAATGTAAAAGTTGTTTGTTATTCTTACTTTAACTGATGCAAATAAATGAGTAAGATGGGCAAATTTTCATTTTTCATTTAGTTGCATAATAATTCTGCATCCTAATAGTTCACCAATAATTGTGGCAAAATACAACTTGCCTAATAATTGTGCACATACTGTATGCATTTTGAGCGGAATTTCTTGAGTATAATGAAATGCATTCTAGAAGTTTAAATAACTAGATGATAAAGTTGGTTTTGGATAGTGCAGGTGTACTATATTATCTGTGCTGCTAATCTGAATAGATCATAAGTGTAGACTAATATATTACGATGGTTTGCCCACGTAAGGAAATGTAAATGTTAGGTACCACTACTCCCTGTCAAATGGAGCGGAAACATTTACCTCTTAACCGATCTCAGAAATTATGATTGGAGTAAACTACCATATTTTTCAGAGTATAAGACGCACTTTTTCCACCCCTAAAAGGGGGTGAAAATTTAGGTACATCTGATTGATTGATTGATTGATTGATTGATTGATTGATTTGATTTATATGCCACCCTTCTCCGGAGACTCAGGGTGGCTTACAATGCATTAAACAATAGCCTTCATACTTTTGTATATACCTGCTTAGTAGGGGTTTTGCCCCCCCCCCCAGCAGTACTCTTTTTTATACAAAGTCAGTTAATTGCCCCCACAATCCGGGTCCTCATTTTACCTACCTTGGAAGGATAGAAGGCTGAGTCAACCTTGAGCCTGGTGAGATTTGAATTCGCAGTAATTGCAGGCAGCTGGCAGCTAAGTGCTACTTTAACAGCATTTTAGTCTGCTGCACCACAAAGGCTCCAAGGCTTATACACCAAATATAGCCCCGCTCATCCACTGGCCCCCACCCTTTGGCCCCTGCCTCCCAGCAGTTACCTCCTTGCAAGCAAACAGCAAGAAAAAACAGCTCCTTTCAGCTTCAGCATAGCCTAATTAGCACAAGTTGATTGGATGGCTTCCTGGCTCTCAGCTGATTTGCTCTCAGCTGTTTTGTGCAGGGTTCTGCTGCTTGCTGCAAAGAGGTAAATTGCTGGAGCAGATTTTTTTCCCTTGTGCTAATCAAGTGCTGAAAATGAAAATGAAAGTAAAGCAGACTGTTGGCTGTTTGCTGCAACAAGGCAAAATTTCTCAGAGGCAGAGGGAGATTTTTTCTTCTTCTTTTCCTCACCAAAAAAAGGTATGTGCATCTTATACTCCGGTGCGTCTTATAGTCCGGTAAATACGGTAATATTCAAACTAAAGTAAATATAAAATTATCACGGGTGGATTGCAACAAATCAGGAATGGAAAGTTCAAACAATGCATTCTGTTGTAAGAGAGATCAGAACATAATTTAATGGAAATTAGTGTAGAGCATGAGAAAATGCTGTACATGGAAGAAAATATGTGGAATTTATATTGATTTTAACAAACAGGAATAAAAAGAGTGCTTTTAAGGCTCCAAAAATATGAATAATCTATTACAGCTACAATATTCTAGCAGGTTCATATATTGTCCCCATCCAAATTATATTACCCTCTTAAATAATCACTTAATTCTAGGATTATGAGAAAATTAAAACAAGCAAATAGTCCCCTGGTAAATTATAGAAACACTGTGATAATATGCATACCACATAGCACACTTAATGGTATTTGCCAATATAAATGTACTGATCATTATAAAATATATCATTTCCTACACTTTTTGGCTCCTTCTCAACTTCTGAAACTTCTAAAATATGAAAAATCTGAAAATATGGAGTTGTAAGTGAAAGGCAAAGTCCAAAACACAATGGGGCAAATGGGGTTGCACTCATTTTTATTACTAGAATACATTTCTATATGAAATCCCTTGAAAACATAAAAGGCAAAGGAGGATAATTGAAAAAAGAATTCAGATTAGTACAATTATATTGGGATGCTGGCAATAGAAATTAAATGAAGATTGCATACACATGCGGACACACACACACAATCAAGTTAGCAGACTTAAGAAAGAAAATTAAAAGAACTGTTGTTCCATTTATCTTGTGGAATTCAAGCTAAGGATGTAAGAATTGATTTATGATAGTTCCATGTTATTTCTTCATGTATTAATATTCATTCTGTTCCACTTCAGTTCAGAAGAGAACACAGCATAACCTGTTGAAATATTTTTTAGGAACAATTGGATTAATTTGTTCAGAAATATGGGCAAAATAAAATTCTCATCCCTAATTTGAAAAGCTGTAGAGGTAGTTCTTGACTTTACAACCATTCATTTAGTGAGCATTCAAATTTATAACAGCACTGAAAAAGGTGATTTATCATTGGTTTTCACGCTACATGTTGTAGTGTCCCCGTACTTATGTGATCAGAATTCAGGTACTTGTCAATTGGTATGTATTTATGATTGTTGCATTGTCCTGGGGTCATGTGATCACTATTTGTAACCTTTCCTAGTGGCTCCTCCAAGCTAAGTCAGTGGGGGAAGTGAGATTCACCTAATGGCCACATGTTTTCCAGTGCACTGCTCCTACAATCCATGGATGGGTTTTTTCCTCATGCATTGACAGACTGAGTGTTAATTTTTTTTCTTTTTTTTTCACTTGACCACACCTCCTTTGCTCCCGACCCTTCAGTCTTTTTCACTCAATCAATGATGAGACTGGTGTCTTTTTCGCTCAGTGGCTTAAAGCTAAATTTTTCTAGCTTGTTTAGGTTTTAATTTATTTTTTATTACTTCTTTTTTTTCGGAGAGAGCTGTCTGGTACGTTTGCTAGCTGCTGAGGTGCGTGTGACATGCCTGGTGGTCCGGGCCATCCCGCACCTCTCCGACGATCCAGTGGAACAGCGTTCCGGATTCTGTCCCTGCGGGGCGGATCCGAGATTAGCACTCAAGCCACCAGTGTGTGCGGTGGTGTTCTGCCCCAGCTTCGGATTCCCAGAGAATGTGACACACACCAAACTTCGCAAACACCATTTAATTCCAAACAAACCCCTTTCAAGAATGCAGGCTTCCCGTGCAAAGGGTCCTTATCAAAGTTATTAAAAGTCTGACAAAGGTTGGCAACCAGCCCAGAAAACCAGATATGAGAAGTCGCTCGCTCTCCAAAATGTTCTGTAGTAATGAGATGTTTCTAGCAAGAAAGCACTAACTGCATGCAACTTAAATAGGCTAAGGGAGTGGCCAATTATCCTCAAGCCTACTCTCGAGTAGACCTCCTCCTCCTGAGTAGCCACTCCTGCCTTTTGGCAGCCCTGCATGCCCGAGCATTGAGGAGAGGCTCCTCCACTTTGCTCTCTCCACTGGAAGGAGCCTCTGGAGGTTCTGAAGGCCCTGGCTGAGTCTCTGCCTCTGGCATCACATCCTCTTCGGCCTCCTTGCTGTCCAACACGAGCGCCGGCTGTGCTGGCTGCTGGCACGACACCACACCGACTTTCTCGTTGGGGTCGGCCATGATTTGCATAGCCTCTGGCGGGCCACAATAGCTGGTTTCCTGGTCCACTGGCACAACCGCCACCACCACTTGAGCTCTTGTGTATTTGGTGGCTCCGGAGTCACTGCACGGTCTCCGTGGCAAACTCAGATGTCTTGACTTGCTTCTCGGCACTGATAAGGTATTTCTATCTTGCGCCAATTCTCTGCTGTGTGAAGGCCGGAGAACTGTGGAGTCGTTGAGCAATTCCCGCCATGGCCGCTATTTTGTTTTTCATGAGGGCTGCCATTTTGGTTTTGCTGAAGGAGCTCACGGCCGCCATTTTGTTTTGCCGACGGAGCTGGTGGACGCCATTTTGACAGCAGCAGTGCCGCAAGGGATTGCTTGGGCTTTGGGAGCTTCTCGCCTACTCCACTTTCGCGAAGCGGCGTGTTTGGACTCAACTTTGGGTCTGTGCCTTGGTAGCCTTGTAGCTAGGACTCATGCACTGGGAGAGCAGGCTGCTCTCGTGCTAAAGGGCCTTGTTTATTCAGTATATTTTCAGGGCTGCCTTGTGGCCCAGGGAGTCTTGAACTCGAAGTGGTTGAACTTTGGGGGTTGCTTAGTCCCACTTCTATGTTCTGCATGGTGCCTCTGGATTGTTGCCTGGGTTTTGTCGCACAGCAGGTACATTTGTCATTATACTGCCTGGTATATTCTTCTGGGCAGAACCATGGCTGACTTGTCTTTATCCTCAGACTTAGAGCAAGAGGCTAGTCTACCTAGGACTCCTAAGCCTCGCCATGCTATTACCGGAGGATCCGGTGTCACAACTCAGTGCAAGCCTTGCTTGGCAACATTAAAGGCCATTTCTGGTCAGGACAAGGATGCCCAAAGGCGCCACAAGGCATTGGAATGCCAGTTTAACAAGGCCAAACAACAGACTCAGGCCCAGCATGGCCCATCCTCAGAGCTGGATCCCTCAGGCCAGTTGGGCGTATCTGCAGTATCACGTCACCTGCACAGTGGCATTCCTTCTTTTTCCTCTCTTGGGATTTGTGACTGTCATCCTAATTCACTAGGTCTGCCTAAAGGGGTTTCCCTTTCTCTGCCTGATGTTTCCGCTGTGGGGTCAGTCATGCTGCCGGGACTCCAAAAGCGACAACCGGAGGCCACTTTTGCTTTGGGGCTCCACACAGAGGGAGAACACTTGCCAGGTAGCCAGCTGGATCTTCAGACTATGCTCTCCACTGCTCTGTCTAAGATCCTGGCAGTTGGCATTCAGCAGGCAACTTAGTTACCATCTCAAGCCTTGCCTTCACAGCCCCAGGTTCAAGAGCAGTTGTCCAGCAGAGCCCGCTTTCCGTCTCAGCGGGATTCTACCTCTTCGGTGGAATCAGCACACGGAGATGACTACCCATAGCACATTGAGTTTTCAGAAGATGAAGGTCTGCTGCCGGATTCTCCAGCATTTACCGACCTGTTTTGTCCTTCACTATTTAAATCCTTATTACACAAAGTGAGAATGACTACTAACATTGCAGTTACTGAAGTATTGATTGGCGTGTCTCAGTCGACTGCTGACCCACATGATGCACTTTTTCAAGGACTTCATCCCTTGTCCTCACCTGTTTTCCAAGATGGTTCAAACGCCTTGGGGTCAGCCGGGTTCCTTGACCACCCCAAGTAGCCAAGACAGGAAACTGTATTGTTCAGCTCCTGAGCTCGACGAACTATTAAGCTTACCTTCTGTTGATGTCCCTGTCGCAAGTCTCTCCTCTTCATCGGTCTTTTCTACTGACTCCATGGATGGCCTTAAATCCGAGGATAGGAAGGCTGAACTTGCCTTCAGAAAGACGCACCAAGCCGCGGTGTGGGCCATCAAGACCGCCACTTCTACTTCCTTTTTCAACAGGGCGTCTCTAATTTGGTTATACCAATTACAAGAGTGGCTCCCCCCTGAGGAGACTAGACTACACCAGGACATTAACAAATTGGTAGCCGCTACAGAATATTCGGCTGATGCATCTTTGAAGGCAGTAAAATTTGCCTACATGCCCTGGCTTCCACAGTCACTTTGTGAAGACTTTTCTGGCTTCACAATTGAAAGGCAGATATGAAAGCCAAATGGAAGCTGATGTCGGCACCTTATAAGGTTCCCCACTTATTTGGAACCGCCTTTGATGCAGTCTTGGTGGAGGATAAGGACAAGCACAAGGTTCTCCCCTCCTCATATCGCAGACCGGATCGTAGTTACACGCCATATTCCCAGCGGCAGCCCTTTCTGTCATTCTCAGACCCGGGGGGGGGGGTTCCTACTCCCAATGCTCTTTCTCTCACGGAGCTGACTGTCCTTCTGACAGACAAGCCTTTCATGACCACAGCAGGCCCCAATTCATGGCTAAGCGGCCGTTTCGAGGACCTGGATACAAACGTTTCAGGAGAGGCAAGTGACTCCCGGTCATCAGATCCCATTGGCGGTCGTCTCCAACTCTTCTACCGGCAGTGGGAGGTGTCAATATCAGATGGGTGGGTGCGTTGCACGGTGGCTCACACTCACCATCGAATTCCACTCCAGCCCTCCCAACCGTCTCATCTGGTGTCTAGTTCCTTGCCTTCCTGCAAAGAAACATCTCATGGACACTGAAATTTGTCACCTATTGCACATCAGAGCCATTGAACCGGTGCCCAGTGAACAGGAGTGAACCGGTTTTTACTCCACCTTATTTTTGATGCCCAAGAGCTCGGGGGACTGAAGGGGATATTAAACCTCAAGCAGCTGAATCTATTTGTCCTCTACTGCAGGTTCAAGATGCAGTCCCTCCGTTCGATCCTTGGTGGTGTAAGGGAGGGAGACCTCTTAGAATCCGTGGATCTCAGGGAGGCATATTTGCACGTGCCAATTCATCCTGCTCATCAAAAATATTTTCAGTTTGAGTATTCCAGCAGTCACTTCCAGTACTGCGCCATGCTGTTTGACTTTTCATCGGCCCCCAGGACCTTTACCAAGTCGGTGGCGGTGGTGGCAGTGACACTCAGGGAAGTCCCGGTACGCATTCTCTGCTACCTCAATGACATCCTCGTTCTATCGCCCTTCCCAACCCCGGCAGTCCACGACATGGACTTGGTGATTCGGATGTTTCAACAGCTTTTCTATCAATATGGAGAAAAGTCAACTGATTCCCACCACCCACCTCCTTCACCTCGGAGCGGTGATTGATTCTGTCAAATGTCAGGTGTTCTTATCCCCCAACTGAATTCTCAGCATCACAGACTTGTGAGTCAGGTAGTGTCCCAGAGGTCGGTTCCCTTATTGCTTCTCTCCCAGCTGCTCGGGAAGATAGTTTCATGTATCACCATCGTTCCCTGGGCTCACAGACACACTCGCCCCTTGCAGTGGTTCCTGCTGCCGTTCCAGAGGACGGGACGCAGCAATTCCACCTGCAAGGCCATCTTGCCTCCTCAAGTGCGTCTGTCCCTTAGATGGTGGACTTTGGCGGCTCTCCTTAAGGGATACACCTTTCTAGAACCAGACCGCCTAATGCTGACCTCGGATGTGAGCCTCTAAGGCTGGGGCGCTCACCTTCTTGATCAGGTGACTCAGGGACAATGGTCCCCAGAGGAGCAGGCAAACAGCGTAAATTGCCTGGAGTTGCTGGCTGTTCGTCTGGCCCTTCGCCATTTTCGGGCCATATTGGAGGGGCAACGTGCTGATTCTCATGGACAACATATCCACAAAAGCACATGTCAATTGGGAGGGGGGCACTTAATCCAAGCCCCTGATGCTTGAAGCGGAGAGACTGATGAGCTGGGCAGAATGTCACACGCTGTCGATCAAGACGGACCACATATCTGGCATCTCCAACATCTGGGCGGATTGGCTGAGCAGGGAGAGGATCAATCCGGCAGAATGGCAGCTCTTTCTGGAATTGTCGCTGAGGTTTGGCAGCCTCTTGGTGGACCTGTTTGCCAGTCTGCAAAACGCTCAGCTCCCAAGGTTTTATTCACAGTTTCCGAGCCCAGCGGCGGAGAGTTGCAACGCTCTTTGCTGCCATTAGCCACCCGGCCTACTTAATGCATTCCCTCCCAGCTCTTTCACCCAGAGAGTCATTCGAGAGCTGCAGGCCGAGCGGGCGGAACTGCTTTTGATGGCTTCTCATTGGCCGCACCGGCCGTGGTTTGCTGACCTGATGGCCTTCTCTGTGTCTCAGCCCTGGATAATTCCTCACCAACAGGTCTCTCTCTGCCAGGGAGTTATCATCCACCCAGAGCCTCAGTGGCTCCAGTTGACTGTCTGGCACTTGAGAGGTTCCTGCTGAGGAAGGACTGTCTTTCAGAAAACGTGATCCAGACCATCCAGGGTTCCAGGCGGCATCAATGGCCCGTATATACGAGGCTTCGTGGAAGGCTTTCTGTACCTGGTGTTCGAAACAGCACGTCGACCCATCATCTGCCTCGATCCCAGAGATTCTCGACTTTCTGCAGGCCAGCCTGGATAAAGGCCTTGCTCCAACTGCCTTGCGTTGGCAGGTAGCGGCTTTGCCCACGGTTCTCACCTGTGTACCATACCAGTCGCTCTCTCACCATCCGAGGATTCGGGGGTTTCTACATGGGGCCACAAATCTCCGCCCACCGGTAATGCAATACTGCCCTTTGTGGGACCTACCCTTGGTTCTCCAAGCTTTAATGTCTGCCCCGTTTGAGCCATTGGGCTCCATTAGCCCCAAATTTCTGTCCTTCAAGGTCGCCTTTCTCCTGGCAATTACATCCGCCAGGAGGATTTTGAAGTTGACAGTCTTGTCCATCCAGAAGGACCTCTGTATATTTCATTCCAACAGAGTGGTTCTAAGGTTGGATCCTTCATTCTTGCCCAAGGTGAACTCCTGATTTCACTGGTCCCAGGAGCTCATCTCACCTGACTTCTGCCTGGTGCTGCAACATCAGCTGGAGAAACATTGGCACATCTTAGATGTGCAGCGGGCCCTCTGCTGGTACATTAGGTGGACGGCCTCCTTTCGCCGGACCGAGGCTCTCTTGGTGTCCTTTCATCCATCTTCTATGGGTAGAAGGGTCTCCTCTTCCCATAGAGGATGGGCAGGTGGGTAAAATCTTGCATCTCAGTGGCTTACAAACTCAAGGCCAGGCCTCTTCCTGGCAGGATTTTGCCCCATTCCACCCATAGCACAGCTACTACAGTGGCTTGGGCTACCCAGGCTTCTGTCACTGACATTTGTTGAGAGGCCACTTGGTCGTCCATTTCTCCTTTTATACGTCACTACAGAATTGACAGCTATGCCTCGGCTGAGGCATCGTTTGGTCAGAGAGTATTACAAAGTATGCATTCTACCATGGACCCCGGGAGCAGTCAGCCTTCCGCCCAGGAGTCTTGAGCTTGGGTATGTCCTATCCATGGATTGTAGGAGCAGCACACTGGAAAATGGACGTTGTCTTACCTGAACATCCGTTTTCTGGGCGCTGCGACTACAATCCATACCCTCCCTTTCGGCTTTCTGCTCCAGGTATCCAGGGTGGCTTTGGTTTCTGTTTTTTTCCACCTTTTTTGATTATAGATTATTGATTGACTGTGCCTTGCAAAAGACTGAAGGGTCGAGAGCAAAGGAGCAAAGGAGGCGTGGTCAAGCGAAGAAAGAAGAAAAAAAATTTACACTCAGTCTGTCAACACATGAGGAAAGAACCCATCCATGGATTGTAGTCGCAGCGCCCAGAAAAGAGACATTCAGGTAAGACAACATCCAATTCACTTAATAACTGCAATGATTTGCTTAACTACTGGCAAAAAAGATTGTAAAATGGGAAAAAAACTCACTTAATAAGTGTCTTGCCTACCAGTGGAAATTTTGGGCTCAACTCTGGTTTTAAGTTGAAGACTACCTGTAAAGTAGAAGTATTCTATAATTAACATTGTAATAAGTCTTTGAGATAGTGATCAGTGTTAACTATTTGAAGTTTTGTGGGTTTTTATATAGTTTTATAAAGTAATGCAAACATAACTAGATCATTATAAGCATAATTTTTATTTTATGAAGTTGATTTTCTAAATATTTGTTAAAAATAAATGCTTTATGAATGTTTTAATGTTTGGTTTTTGAAAAAATGTATATATTTCAGATCATTCAATTTTCCTTGCGTGACTATGTCCAGTATTGGTATTATACACTAAGTGATGATGAATCTTTTCTTCTTGAAATCAGGCAGACTCTCCAAAATGCACTAATTCAGTTTTCTTCTAGGTAAGAATTTTTTTCAGTATTTTTCAAACAAATCTGTAAAAATCTCCCAATATTTTATAAAAGAAGGTTAAATACATTTATGGCAAATACTGTATTTCACAGAACAATATTGTCTTTGCTTAATGAACGTAAAGAATTTAATGAAGTTCAGAGACTATTTGAAATTATATTGCTGATGAATGAAGAGATTTATGACATACTCTAAGTTATGGTCATTGCAGACCCCCACAGTCATGTGATTGCAGTCTGGTTGCTTGGCAATCTGTTTATACTTATGATTGATTACCAGGCACCCTGTGATCGGCATTTCTAATCTTCCCTGCTGGCTTCTCCAGACAGTCAGTGGACAGCTAGCAGGAAAGATTGCATATCACTGCTGCCTGCAAAAAGGACTTGCTCTGTTTTCTGTAGCTGGCTGAAAAACATCCGAACAACATGGGGAATTTGCAGCAAGCTCTCCGAATTAGAAAGAGGTGTCTTGTCTCTGGATCCTGGTTTTAAATGCCCCATATTATAAATACTCCATGCCAAAATCATGCTTGGACTTCAGGATGGATCCAGTATGGGCCATTTGCCAGATCCCAGAGACAACTCCGCCTCATTTATGAAGCTGACTGCAAAAACTGAATATCTTTTAAAAAATATTGTGAAGAGTTACTGGTAACTATAATTTAAATATCTATACATTTTATAGAAACTTTTTTTTTCAATTTATTTTTTATTTTTTAAAACACAAAAATAAACATACAATACATCTTTTCGGAACAGAGCATTGATCCGGTCGTAAATTTGTTCAACTTTTTGCTCATCTTTAACGAAAAATGTTATATTCTGTTTTTTGCCATAATACTTATCACAAATCTCAACTATTACCATCTTATAAAAAACTAACTCATATTAACTTGATTACAGCAATTACCCTTCTATTAATCCACCTTAAATCTTAATTCAATTAATACCTCATAATACATTTCACGATTCTTACCCTAAATACTCACTATTTGCAATACAATTCAAACATGTTCATATTTCTAAACCTTCTTTCCATTTCTAAAACTTCCTTACATTTCATTATTACTTCATATAATATTCATTAAATCTTTATTTATTACTTCTTCAAATTTAAGTCTTATCTCTAATCTTGTAAATATACCAATCTGACATTTAAACAAAGTTCTTAGTTCAAATAACACAACATAATACAATTCACAATTATTTTCCTAGATTCTGTCTATTTAACAATACCATTATCTAAAAACCCGTTACATGAGTCTTATTTAGTAAATCATAATCCTGTATCATTTCAATTTTCTTTTCTTTTTTTTAAATAAATGTATTATTAAAAATATTCAAATTATTACAATTGTTATAGATATTTAAACAATATCCCAATTATTATGGCCATCAATTTTCTCAAATAGTATTATCCAACACCTCAATTAAAATTAATTCATTATGTCCATTGATATATTTTCTTTACATAATCTAATTTTTATTTATTTTCGCTTCCATCTATATTTCAGTTCTAAGTATCTATAACCTATTCTTCTCTCCTTTCTATCTTCATTTCTCTCTCCCCTATTTTACCCTATCTATCCCATTGTTTCCCCTCTCTTTCTTTTCCTCTTATTTTACCATTATTAATCTCAGTGTAATCATTAAATCAAAGTCCTGGACTCTTCTATTTAACTATATTCCCTAACATTTTTCAACATTTTTCTTTTATCATTCCACTGTTAATCCCAATGTAATCATCTTATTTTTACTGTTAATCCCAGCATAATCATCTTTATTTATTTTTTTCATTGTGAATCCCAATGTAATCTCTAGGACCTCCTTTTTATTATGACTATCCACATATTCAGTAACTTCTTCATATTTAATCATATTGTCTTTATTTTCTTTATTTTCAATCTCTGTGTCTTGCTTCTCTGTATTCATTTTCCTGTCTGCTTACATGTGCTCCATTTCAGCTTTTATGTCCTAAAATTTTAGTCCTCCATACAACATTATAATTATTTCTTACTTTATCCATTTTCCATGGCAAGTACATCAATTTAATCATTTCTCTAATTTCCTGTGCCAGTTAATTCTTTTTAAGTTAGTATTGTTCCGATTATAAAAGTTCCATTGTATTCCCCCCCTTTTTTCCCCCTCAAAGTCAAGCTGCTTGCAGACAAAGAAATCCTCCCCCAAAAGTTCTCACGGCTCTTATCTGTGAAGCTTACACTTTTCCAAAACAAAGACCAAGTTGCAATTTTTCCTTTTTATTCCTGAAGGTGTCTCTCTGCAATCCACAATTACCAAATGTCAAACAAGTATCCATTTTTTTCAATCTACATCAACAATCTTATTTGACTTCTCTATTTCTTTTTAGCTTTTAAAAATATCAAAACAATTTTATAGTCAGTTCAAATTTAAACAACTCTTCTCATTTCTTTTTTTCTTTTTTCTGTTTTAAAACTTATTGCCCATTCTCTTTAATTTTCTTAAAGTTCGAAAAAGAAAGGATATATTTATTTATTTCTGATCCTTTAACCAATCTTGGGGCAATTTCTCTGATTATTTAAAGTTTCCGAATAATTTTGTTCAAAATTCAATTTTCCATCAAGTGTTTATCCCTTTAAGATTGTGCTTCAGATGCCTCTTTTCTCCCCCCCCCCCCACTCATTAGCCACTGTTTCATCGCTTGGGGTCTTAAAATTAAAAAAATATTTTCCTTATTGTTGTTTCAAGCAATGGATTGGCTGTCACTCACCTGGCTTCCAAAAACTCTGTTCCATTCATCTCTCCTGCTCAATGCTTAATCCGGTTGCCCCAGCTTCGTAGCAGCTACAATGGCTGTCATCCCCTGCCACCAAGTCATAGAGAGTTTCCTCTGACCTTCAAGGAACTTACCTGTTCCTCTTGGTCTTCCGAGATACCTTTCTTTCTTCCTTGTGCCTGCAGGACAGTTCTGGTCCGAAGACCCATCAGCAGCGGTTCGTCAGTCCTGGTTTTTGCAGGGCTCATCAGAGCCTGCTGTTTCCCTGACTGTCTCGCCATGACGCCAAACCGGAAGTCTCACATTTTATAGAAACTTAATAAACTTAATTTTAGTGAGATTTAGGTGGAATTTGGTAGATGGAATTATTGCTAATTATGTCATCATCAGTGCTGTAAAACATTCCCTTCATATTAGGAACTTCAGTTTGTATAAAACTGAATAGGGAGTATATTGTATAGGGAGCCTTATGACATAAAAGGATTAACATAATAGTCTGTTGACAGAAAAATAAGTGCCAACTCTGTTGTGTTCAAAATGTTTCACTGCAAGTTGAAGCTAGCTGTATTTCGTAGAAGCCAGGCTTTGGCAAAACAGATTCATATATTGGCTGAAATTAATATATTGTACAGAAGGTTTCCTTAAATCTTTATGATCAATGTCATTCCAGCTGGATAATTTTGTTGAAATCAAACTGAGACCCTCTCCATTTTGTATGACATTTGGATATACAAAAGCCAATCAAACTGTAAAACAGCAGCTATGAGATATCAAAACAAAATGATTTTAGCAAAACTATTGTAGTGTTATTGTAGTATCAAAAATCTAACTAAAATTATCATCCAATGATATGTTAAAATCAGAAAAATAAGGTGTCAGTTTGTATTAAGAAGCCTTTTATGTAAATACATTGTCTTTTTTTAATTTTTAAGGACAAAAGAAATAGATTGGCAGCCTTATTTTACTACTCGAATTGTAGATGATTTTACTACTCATCTTAGAGTATTCAGAAAAGCTCAGCAAAGAATATCTGAAAGAGATGATCAGATTAAAGGTACTGCTTAAATATGTTCTCCTTACAGAAATGTAATAAATTAAATGAAGGTAGTTTCTTTCCTAAATTGCATTAATTCAATCTATTTTGTGTATAAAGTTATTGCTATTTTTATGTTTATTTTATTATATTTATAAGGCCATTTGATTTTGATGCAGTTCAAGGTGTTGTACAAAAAAGTTAACAAACACAATATTACAATAAATAATATTGTAAACATAATAGACAAGCTCTAGAGAGTATGAAAACTTGAAACAGATACTAATCAGTGAATTCACAAATCATCCTGATACAATGCCTTCTGGAAGAGTCAGGTTTTTAAGGCTTGCCTGAAAGTCATGGCCATATGGACCTTGGGATCAGTGCTGTTCCAGAAGTAAAAAACAGCGACACAGAAGGTACACCGTGGTTTTTTCCACTAAAAGCTCCTTAATTTACAGATAAATAGCATATTGTACATGGCATGTATTGTACTGCTAGATACAGTGCTCCCCCACTATTTTTTTCTTATTTCTTCATCCTTGCCCTGATTTTAGGCTACCCTATAATATATATTAAAAGGGACGCAGTGGCTAAGATGCTGAGCTTGTTGATCAAAAGGTCAGCAGTTTAGCGGTTGGAATCCCTAATGCTGCATAACGGAGTGAGCTACCGTTACTTGTCCCAGTTTTTGCCAACCTAGCAGTTCGAAAGCACGTAAAAAATGCAAGTACAAAAATAGTAACAATGCTCCGTGCACCTTTGGCATTTAGTCATGCCGGCCACATGACCACGGAGACATCTTTGGACAGAGATGGCTCTTCAGTTTAGAAACGTAGATTAGCACCGCCCTGGATCCGGAAATGACTAGCACGCCTGTGCGGGGGAACCTTTACCTTTACCTATAATATACCTTGCGTTTTTTAAAAGGGAGAATAGAGGCAATTGCATGTAAATTTAAAGGAAGGGATTAGAACATTTTAGTTATGTAAGTACAGCATTGGATTCCTGCATAAACAGAAATCACTGGCCAAGGACAGATGTGCCTTCTGTAGAAAAGCTTTCTTGTTTAATTTCTATTCAGCCAGAACTCATAACCCTGGATGGAAGGAAGACAACTTGAAGGGGTAGAGTACGTGAATTGCTGGTCTTGAATGTAGAATATTTGGCCATCTTCACATGATTTGAAAAATAACTTAAAAGAAATGGAAATACAGGATGTGCAATACAGTACAGCCTAGCAAATAACAGTTTGCTTCCTACTGCACAAAAACCAGTAAGAATTATTATTCTTTTTTGCTTTGTGTTATACATTCAAACACAAGAACATATTCCTTGCTGTCTTTTGACTGATGTGGAAGGCGCTATCTACACTATATTATAATTGCAGGAAAGCTGTACATACAATGTACTCTTCGAAATTGACAGTAAGTCTCTTCATTAGCAACTGGATACCTTTGAAAATGTAGGAAAAGAAAATTAAATTACTAAACCATATACAAATAGTACATAAATGTTAAAATAAAAAATGTTAATGAGGAGAAATATGAATGCAATTACTTCAGTAATAGGGATTATTGCAGATTAAAGTTCTTACCGATAAAATCTGCTCAAGTTTCCAATTTTGGTATAGATGGAGCAGAAGATCTTGTAGATACATTTTTTGAAGTTGAAGTTGAAATGGAAGAGACCATCTGTCGTGATCTAGTCTGCACATCTCCCAAAGATGAAGAAGGTATATGATTATTTTCTTTCTTAATTATGCTTTAAATGAAACATGCTGATCATCTGTATTCTACAATATCGATACAGATAACTTTTTATTAAACTTTAAAACATTATAATTAACAAAGGGTAAAAATATTAGCTATTAATATGTATTATATTCAAAGTATATGACTATATAATTGTTTTACTTTATTATAAAATAATTATATACTTTAAAGGAAAGAATATGATTGTATGACTGGTGAAAAATTAGAAGTCTGCAATGAACTATTTAAGAGAAAAAGAAATTACTTGATTTGACTAAATATCTATATTGATGGTTTGGTGGTCAGTAAGCATTTTTATATCATAGATATAATATTTAATTCTACTGCTGGAGAAAGGAAGCATATTTATATACTATTTTTCTGTTAGTTTAGAAATGTTGCAAAATGTTTCAAATTAATCCTATGACTAAACTTACTTAAAGTTTAGATGGTTATTTACATCTAAAATCATCAATGGTATTTCAAATATGTAAAAACTTGGTAGATGGATGGGTGGGTAGATGGATATTACTAGATTTTGATACACATTCTTACCTTGTACTTTTAGGATTCCTAAGGGATCTGTGTGAAGTTTTACTGTATTTATTGCTACCTCCCGGGGACTTCCAGAACAAGATCATGAGATATTTTGTCAGGGTAAATTTAATTTCATATTATATGACTGCAGTAATCCAATATTCTTTAGCCTAAGAGCTGCACAATATTTATATAATAATATAAATATTATTTAATTATTTATGTTATATAAATAATATTTATATAATAAAATATATAATTTTAAAATAAATATTAACAATATCTAAAAATAAAATGGGCAGTCTGCAATTGAGAACTCATTTTCATAGAAGTCCCAAAAATTGACCAAGTTATTTTCTCTTCATTTTTTTATATCAACATGATATTGAGCCATCTTTTGAACAGAAGCTCTGATTGAGGCAAGAAGCATCTGCCTGGAAATATAGGAGGCATGCATTGATTCTCTAGTCTTTCTAATACTTCTGTATCTAATAATTCTAAACATATTACATAACTGTATATAAGCATATGGATAACTCTTGTGTGTACATCATTCCTTTATTTAAAATAACTTGTACTTCTCATTCAGTCACATTTGTGTATATGTTTATGAGCCAGGCTACATCATAATTTTTTATAGGGCCTTTATTTATATTGTATATTTTATATAGTTGAATATTTCTATGCTTAACTTTCGTCACTGAAATATATTAGACAATTTATAATAAAATGTTTTTAGATCCTTTGCTACCTGTTATATATTTATTATTTATTGCTTTCATATTTATTTTTGTTTTTCCCATATCATGAAGAGAAAAACTGTATTGGTCACATCTTACACTACAAATGCAGTGTTGTCCCTGCACACTCTTGAAGAGACCTATATCCAAACTATTTACTTTTACAACCACTAATATATTTGGGATAGGAAAGTCTATTTAAAATGAAATTATGTGGACTGATTTATTATTTGTAGAATATTTATTTGAAATCTCCTGTTTTGTCCCATCTACCCTGAAAGAAAGACAATGATGAGAAAACTTGTAACAGATGCTTTTGCTTCATGCTAAATGACACAAGGCTAAGAGTATAAATTATTAGATTCCAGCCTAATAATTATAGAGTACATTTTGTTTTGTGTTTTGCAAAATACAGCCACTTGTATACGCAAGTAGTTCTTGATTTAGGACTATTCATTTAATGACAGTTTTAAATTATGACAGTCTTGGAAAATGTGACTTACAATCCATTCTCAAAGTTGTGGTACATGCCAATCTCACAACCAAATGATTGTGATTTGGGCACTTGGCAACTGGCTTGCATTTACAATGGTTGTAGCATCTTTCAGTGATTTGTGACTTTCCCAACTTGCTTCCAACAAAATCAATTGAGGAAGTCAGATTCACTTAACGAATCTATGATTCATTTAGCCATGTGATTCATTTAACAACTGCAGTAAAAATGGTTGTAAAGTTGAATCTGATCATGTGATGATTCACTTAACAATGAAATTGCTTAGAGAGTGGAATTCCAGTCCTAATTGTGGTAGTAAATTAAGAATTATCTGTATAAAAAACCAGGATAAAATGATTATAATAATCATCTTTTTTCCAGCTCTCCCACCACTAATCAACTATTTTGCCATCATATTTTTAAGAACTAATGTTCTACTGACTTTCTTTTACCACTTAATAACTACAGTAATCTTCTCAATGTAAACATATTTTTTACACAACATCCTCTTAAGTAAAGTTTTAATTCTATACCAGCATTCTTCTCTCTTTAAAATGTATATTGTGGTTGGGACATCTGATATCTCCTAAAATTCATAAAATCAAGTCCATAATATGATCTTTGTTTGAAAGTAATCTAGCTGAACTTGGATGATCTTGAAAAGCTAAGCAAGACCTGACCTAGTTAGTATTTTAATGGGATGATGTTAAACAATAAAGCTGTAAAATAGATTGGGAAATATTCTGAAAAATACTATAGCAAATCACACAAATATTTTATCAGACTTTTTTCCCTTGAGGTAAGCTAACTATCCAAATATTTCATCAGATTTTTTTTTCCTGAGGTAAGTAGAACCATTTAATATATGACTGTTGTTTCAACCACAGTTCAAAGTTACAATAGCCTCAGAAAAAGTGATTTACTACCTGCCCTTGAACCTAGTCACATCATCCCTTTAGTGACAGGATCGCAGTTCAGATGCCTGACAAACAATTCACATTTACAACCAGTTTTTGTTTTGTTTTTTTAAAAAAATTGATTTATATGCCACCCTTCTCCAGAGACTCAGGGCGGCTTACAATGCGTTAAGCAAGTTCAATATCCTGCATTCATCTGATGGTGATTTGCGACCTTTTTAGCCAGTATCAGTTGGGGAATGGGTTCACTTAACAATCATTTATGTAATGAACCACAGTGATTTGTTTAATGATCATAATAAAAATGATTGTAAAATTGTGTCCAGTCATACGATGATACACTAAAAATTTCGACTTACAGTTGAAATTCTGATCACAATTGAAATTGTAAATCAAGGAGTACTGTAATTTGGTATTGATTTGCATAGAATAAAATATTATTATTTTTCATATTTAATAGTATCTCACACTATAATTAATTCATACTGTAAAAATGCAGGTTTTAAAATAGTGCCATTCTATAATGAAGCTATTAATAATAATGAATTTTTAATTAACAATAACTATTGATATGTAGCCATTAGCTGTTAGGTTGTCCATGGTTTAAAACCATATTCATGAAGAAATGCTTCAGAGTTCACATTTGTGTCATCTGTCTACTGTTCAGTAAGGTAGCCTAATTTTTTGCACCCAAGTAGACAGCCCAGGTGGCAGTAGGCTATTTCTACCTAATCTGTTGCACAAAATATTAATGAAAGCTAGTTTTTATTTGCACTGTTTTCTTAGGATGCAAACTATGTAGTTATCTTCATTACATTAGTATTGTATTAAATATCCATGATATTCTGCTGTTTAAAAAACTTTACATTGAACTGACTTAAGGTTCAGAGACTAATAAAATTAGCCTTTTTCCAGGTTAATTTTTATTATCTACTGCAGGGTTGTCAAACTCAATTTCATTGAGGGCCGCATCAGGGCTGTGGTTGATCTTGGGGGGCTGGGTATGTGTGGCCAACTAGGTGGGCATTGCCATCTTGATACCACTCACTGGGCGTGGCCAACTGGGTGGACATGGCCTCTCCGAACTGCTGGCATGTTTCCTCTTTGCATTGGGTAGACTGGGCTGGAGCCATGCTGGCCTGATGTTTCCTTTTCACATTGGGTAGACCGGGCCAAAGCATCACTGGCCCCATGTTTCCTCTGTGCATTGGGTAGACCGGGCTGAAGCCACACTGCCCCGATGTTTTCTCATGAGTAGACCAGGCCGAAGCCATGCTGGCCCCATGTTTCCTCTTCACATTGGGTAGACTGGGCTGAAGCGACACGAGCCGGCTCCTTACATTTTCCAGGACGGCTCCACAGGCCAGATCTGACCACATCGCAGGCCAAATCTGGCCTGTGGGCCTTGTGTTTGACACCCCTGAACTGTTGTTATAAGTTCAAGGAGATGAAATGGGATTGCATCAGGGCATTTCTTTACTGTTATCATGGGCAATTTGTTTGTCTTGAGAAAATCCATTGTCTTTAGTGAGAACGAATTGGACAGTAGGCTTTCTTCAGAGCTCTGAACAAACACAGTTACCAAATATAAATATCCTGTATTTCAAGAATGCAGGACTGTCATAAACTTCTGAAGAAGAAGGAAAGTTAATGCAAATTCAATATTTAGGTCATATCTCAGACCTTTCATGTTTTCTTGCAATATTAGTTCTTGTTCATCTTTCCAGCATTTCTCCTCTTTTCCTCATATAAATCTCAAATTTTGGATGAAACTTTCAAACTAGTAACTCAAGGCCAAGTTATTGGTATAGATTTTGTAATTTGAAATCAGGGTAGTAGAGGTTTCAAATAATTAAAGAACCAATATGTACTGAGTTGTCTTCTATTTTAGATAGTCATAAGTATTGTTGGCGCTGCAGTGCCCGTAAAACATGAGGACATGAGTGTATGCAGCCATTCTTTGAATTATTAAATTGCAGTGGAAGATGAGTAATGAAAAAGGATTTCAGTTTAATTATGTTCTTATTGGATTTGGTATTGAGAATTAAACTATGCTTGTGCTTACCTAAGGATACAAATCTGAAAACATAACATTGGCTGCTACTTACTAAAAATAATCCTTAAAGTATATTAAATGTATTTTTCAAAATATATGAAAATTTTATTTAGTTATTTATTTATTCATTCATTTATTAATTCAATTTGTATCTCAATCCAATTGACTGTAAGGATAAATGGATTTAGCTGGCTTTTTAATTGTTTTGGCAAGATCTTGAATCAAAAGTAATATTGTGCAAAAATTATATATATGATCAGTAGGTCTAATTTTACTGTCCATTATTTTTCAGGAAATCCTTTCTCAAGGAATTCTTCTTCCATTAATAAATCAGCTCAGTGATCCTGATTATATTAATCAGCATTTCATATGGATGGTAAGTTATTTAAAAATCACAAAGCCAAACATGGCAAAGCAAAAACCAACAATTTTCAGGCTAAACAGAATAGTTGAAATATATCTCAACTTCAGCTATTTCCTATTCTTGAAACCAATGCAATATTGACTCAGAAAAAATAATAATAATCCTGGAGCTGATGGATCGATAGAGGATAGAAAGATACACAGGGAGATAGCTAAAATATGGGTGGATAGTTAAATAGATAAACATGGCTAAATAGATAAATATGTATGAATGTATATGTTGGCATTTGTGGTATAAAGGTAAACCCAATCTTCCTTCAAATTCAAATGCATATTTATTATTGATAGTCCTTCCTTATTAATCACAATAGGGACCAACAATTTCGCCACTAAGTGCTGGAGTCATTTAGCATCATATTACATGACCGAGCTGACTTAGGTTATCAGTTCCTGCTAAGGGCATTAAACAAATAAAGAAGTTATTAAGTGTGATGTCACATGACCACAACTTGCCATTTTCTGTCAGCTTCTTCATTGATTTTGCTTGTGGAAGCTGGCTGTGAAGGTAGTGAGATGCTGCTACCATCATAAATGTTTGCGGGTTCCTAACACCCAAATCAAGATCATCTGACCGTGGGGAAATTGGTACTTTGAAGACTGATAAATCTTTGTTATCAGTGCCATTATAAGTTTGAAAAACCACTGGATGAGTGGTTGGTAAGCTAGGACTATCTATGTTTTGTTGTCTATATTTTCTAAAGAAGAAATGAGTGAATATTGGAGATACAGAATTTAGATACATTAGGTTTAACAATTAGTGAGGAAAGACAGTTGCATAGGTGATAAATACTCTGACATTTACGACTTCTCAGATTATGGAAATATCAAAGGACCAGCCCATGGTGCTTCTGCTGGCCAAAAACGGGCTGCTTGGAGATTCTCCAAAGCCCCCTGCAGCCCATTTTCAGCCTCCCTGGCCTCCTGCAGCACTCTGCCAGCCAAAAATGGACCGCATGGAGGCCTCTGTATGGCCTGTTTTTGGCCGGCGGACTGCTGCTGGAGGCTGGAGAGGCCGAAAAGGGTCCACACGGCCTCGGGGGGCCTCCGTGTGGCTCATTTTTGCTGGCAGAGTGCTACTGGAAGCCAGAGGGCAAAAATGACACATAGGGACTGAGCACAGCCCCCTGCACCCCATTTTGCCTGGCAGGGTGCTGCAGGAGGCATCTGTCATGTCTCCCCTCCCCCCAGCCCGCAGAGAAGAATTACAATGCTGATCTGGCCCTCGAAGAAATCCAATTTGATACCCCTGTGCTAGTTGTATCTGACTTTAGGGGATGGTACTCATGTCCATCTCTAGACAATTTAACCAGTGCTGTCCGAAAAGGGGCATTGGTCTTACCTGATATGCACCTTCTTGTTGGGTGGAGACAGCAGCCAGGAATAGGTGTTCTCGCCTGTTCAGCTTGAAGGACTGAGTCTGTAACAAAATTAAGCTAGCCCTTGTTGCTAGGAATATCCAGCTCTTGATGAAGATGATTAACAGACTCGACGTCTTAGGAGAAAGAAAGAAAGGTTAACAAGAAGACCAGACATGCAAAGGGTGGGGCTGGCTGCTGTCTCCACCCAACGAGAAGGTGTGTATCAGGTAAGACCAACCCCCCCTTCTCCATTGTGGGTGAAGACAGCAGCCAGGAATGGGACATACCAAAGCTTAGTGTCCCAACTACGGGCGGGCCCCAGTTTATAGCAGAGTGAACCCACTGTAGAATCCTGCAGCCCAATGCTGCCTCCGCCGAGGCAAACTGGTCCAGCTTATAGTGCCTAACAAAGGGCGAAGAAGACGTCCATGTCGCTGCCCTGCAGATGTCGTTCAAGGACGCCTGCGTGGCCAGAGCCACAGAAGTAGCGGCACTATGCGTGGAATGCACCGTCAGACGTGATGGCCGAGGCAAGGAACGTAGTTTGTATGCCTTAGAGATTGTCTGCCAAATCCATCTGCCAATGGTGGAGGAGGAGACCTTGGAGCCTAAAGACACTGGAATAAAGGAAACAAACAAGGATTCTGTCCTATGGAAGCCAGCAGTCCTTTTGAGATAAATATGAAGGGCTCTCCGAACATCCAATGTATGCCAGCGCCATTCTAAAGGGTGAGCTGGATGCGGGCAAAAATTTGGGAGGACCAGTTCCTGCATGCAATGGAAAGTCGTATTGACCTTCGGGATGAAGGAAGGGTCCATAAGGACCACATGGTCAGAGTGAAAAATGCAAAGGTCATTTCGTACAGAAAGGGTGGCAATTTCTGAAATCCGCCTGGCGGAGGTAATTGCCACCAAAAAGGCAACTTTGCATGACAGCAGACGGAGACTAGCAGTCATTAAGGGTTCGTACGAGGCTTCTGTAAGGGAGTTCAAAACAATGGACAGATCCCAGGTGAGATATCTGTGTATCACGGGGGGACATAAGTTAGTGGCTCCCTGCAGAAACCTATGTATAAGAGGGTGTTGGGACAAGGAAATAAGGGACCCACAAGTGAGGACAGTAGAGATAGCTGCCACCTGCCTCCTAAGCATATTGGGCGAAAGTCCCCTTGAGTCTGTCCTGGAGGAAAATCAGGACATGAACAGTCACACCAATCACAAAAGGCCCACCAAGTGCCGAATAAATGTGGTCCGTGGACGGTCTCCGAGACGCTTGGATGGTCTGGATAAACATGGAGGGGATGTTGTCCCTACTCATAGCACACTGCTCAAGCGCCAGGTAGTCAGTTGGAGCCACTGAAGGTCCGGGTGGACCAATGCCCCCTGGCTGGGCGAGGCCACACCCTGAGGGATCCTCCAAGGGAAGGCCACCGACAGTTATTTGAGGTCAGCGAACCAAGACCACTGGAGCCAATGTGGTGCCAGAAGAATGACCTATGCTCCTTCAGTATCTTCTGTACCACTCTTGGAATGAGTGGCAGTGGGGGAAAGACATAAAGAAGCCCCTTCGGCCAATAATTGCGAAGAGCGTCCACTCCCTCCACACAAGGAGCTGGAAACTGAGCATAGAAGCGGGGGAGCTGGGCATTCTCCAGGATACTGAAGAGATCCACCTCTGGAAGGCCAAAGAGGTTTGACAGGTCCTGGAAGATAGAAGGATGCAGGCACCACTCCGCGTGGTCGATAGTCTGGCAGCTGAGCCAGTAGCTTGCATGTTGGATGTCCCCGAGATGTGCTCTTGCCAAGGAACGTAAGTGACGCTGTGCCCATAGACCCAGTCTGGAAGCCTCCAACATCAGACCCGTGGATCTGGTGCCCCCTGGCAGTTTATGTGGGCCTTCATGGGCATATTGTCAGTAAGAACCAACACATGTTGGTTTGTGAAGTGTCTGAGGGCCAAATAGACTGCACAGCTCCAGCCAACTGATGTTCCGGTGTTATTCGCAGGCTGATCATAATCCTTGAGCTACCTGTATATGAAGATGTGCCCCCCAACTGGAAAGACTGGCGTCGGTCGTCAATACCAGACGGCGAGGCTTGTGGAAGAGCTGTCCTTTGGAAATGGCTGGAAACCTCCACCAGGTTAGGGACCTTCTGACACTGGGAGGAACCCGGACCCTGGCTTGAGAATTGTCTTTGCCCACCTTCTGAAAGGGCAAGAGAAACATTGAAGGTTCCTTGCATGAAGGTGAGACCATGGGATAATGTGGATGGCTGAAACCATCTTACCCAGTAAGGTAGACAGCAAAGCCAGGAGAACCTTACACTCCTTCTGAACTTTACCTACAAGTTCTTTAAGGCTGACCTGTCACTCCTGAGAAAGATAGAGTTTACCCTCTAGGGAATCTATCATTGCCCCCAGATGCAGAATACATGTCAACAGGACCATTTGACTTTTCACTATATTAATAAAGAAGCCGTGCTCTCGGGGACAGTGCATACTTACTTGGAGATCCTTTAAGGAAAGATGTTCAGAAGAGGACTGAACTAAAATATCATCCGAGTAACATTGGACACGATGGCCCGAAGATGAGCTGCCAAGGCAGCTAGTACCTTAGTAAAGGCACAGGGAGCAGAAGACAGTCCAAATGGTAAGGCACAGTCCTGATAATGCATACCGGCATAATAAAACCGCAGATAGTTGCGATGTGGGGGGAAAAATTGGGATATGTAAATAAGCCTCAGTGAGGTCAACAGAAGTGAGGAAGTTGCCCTTCCTGATGCCAGCCAAAATAGATTTAAGAGACTGCATTTTGAACCGTTTATAAACATAGTGATTCAGTCTTTTAAGGTCCAGAATCGGTCTCCACCCATCCAAGGACTTGGAGACCAGAAAGAGCAAGGAATAGAACCCTTGGCCCGTCTGATCCTCTGGCACTTGCTGGATGGCTTGAATATCCAATAGATGTTTCACAGCCAAATCCATGAGGGCCTTTTTGTGCCCGTCTTTAGAGACGGGATAGCGAATAAAGAAACTCGGAAGGGTGGGGAGAAATTCAAGGGATAGACCAGATCTTACCGTATCCCTGACCCAAGAGTCTGACGTGAGAATGTCCCATTGGTCAGCAAATAGAGCTAGCCTGCTGCCGATGGGATCATCATATATGCTGCTATCACTGGTGGCGGAAAGGATGGCTTCCTCCCCCTCAAAAGGGCTGCTTGCCTGGGAGCATTCTACCTCTGTATGACCTGTCTTGGGTCCCCTGCTGTCTAGGTACGAAGAACCCCTGAGAACGGGAAGGTCCAGTGCCCCAATTGGAGCCCCTCACAGGAGGACTGCGAAAAAAGGAAGAGAATCGAGTGTCAGTTTTGCATTGTGAAGAAGGCAATATTTTGCGCTTATCTTTTGACTCTATGAGGAAAGGTTCCAAGAAAGAGCCAAACAATTTATCCTCCGTGAAGGGCTAAGACACCAGACGCCACTTGTGACGGCATTTGCCTGCCAGTGTCAAAGCCAAACCAGCTGACGCGCCGCCACCATTGAAGCCATAGACTTTGAAGCGAAGTGGGAAGAGTTGAGAGTGGCATCTGCCGAAAACTGGACTGCTGCAATGATTTTATTTAAATCTTGCTGCAGCCTGGAGTCCTCAGAAGGCAATTTGTTTTGGAGTTGACTCCACCAGAGCAGTGTCGCCCTGTTGAAGAAGGAGACCGTGATGGCAGATTTAATCACCCAAGCCACCCCCAAGTGATCACGTTGGAGAGTTTGGTCAGAATGGTGTTTCTCAGGATGAAGACCTTCGTCAGGTTTACCTGGGATGGCAGTGTGAGGCAGTAAGGCTGCAACAGGGGCATCAACCATGGGTAGTTAGAGCAGATTAGCTATGTCGGGAGTCACGTTAAAGAAACGTTTGTCCAGGAGGAGTCAGGTGACGACCACTGGCATTGAATAACATCCAGGAAAAGTGGAGGAGCTGGAATAGAATCAACTGATTTAGTTGGCTCAGAGAAAAGGAGGTTAAACAATCTTTGGTGCATTGGAGGGACCTCTCCAGTCACCAGCAGGCCCAGTTGTGCTGCTTGAAATACTTTAAAGAGTAAGGATTTAAAAACTGCCGGAAGGAAAAGACAGGTAAAGGCTGGTTGTTCCAGCTCAAGGAACTCGTCATCAGACAAGTCTGGCTCCAGGTGGTCGACCTCATCAAGAGACGGTGGACGGGTCGTGTGCGAAAGAGCCGGCAACTCTGATTTCGAGGATGAAATCAAAAGCTCTGACACCGGACAGGATAGCAGATCATCCTGAATGTCCATCCCAGGAGAAGCAGAAGGCATGGCTCTCACAGAAGGAACTCTGCCGGGACACAGATGACCAGCTTCCAGTGACATCTGTAGAGCCCTGGGAAAAAATATGTTGCAGATTATCAGGGAGCACATAGTCTCTATTGTGTGTGAGAGATGATTCAGTCACCCCTGGAACTTGGCTTGGAGCGGCCTCCGTAGACCCCACTAGAGGAGGAGGAGAAGTTGAGGTTATAGAAGGGCCCCACAAACCTGCAGTGGAAACAGAAATGGGACAGTCCCGGAGAGAAACCTGGTCAGTTGTCACCACAGAGGGAAGAGCCTGGGGAAGCTCCTGCAAGGGAAGGGTCTTATGCTTGCTGGCCTTATTGCAGATTTTTTGCAAGGACTGGTCCCTACACCTCTCGTCTCTGGTGGCAGCTGAGCTGTGGCTGCGAGGGGTATGATGAGAGCAAGACTGTCTGTCCCTGGGGGCATGTCCATGTTATCAGGGGTTTGAGTTGCTCCTGAGTCCATGCTCAAGGGCACAAAAGCTCCTGAACGGCCAAATGGTGCCCAACAGCTAGGCAATGGAGCAAGAAGCTCCTTATGGCCAAAAATGGGAGCCAATTGCCAGGCAATGGAGGCAAACCTCCTGACGCCCAAAATGGCTCCCAATAGCCAGTCAGTGGAGCGTGAAGCTCCTGATGGCCAAAACCAATCCAAACGGCCAGAGAATGGAGCACGAAACTCCTGAAGCTCAAACAGCGGTCATTGATAATAACGCGGCTGCCTCTGGGATTGTTGCCGCCAAACCAGGAATGCTCACTGCAGAGGGCTGGCTCCTTCGATGTTTTAAGCAGGCGAGAGCAATGGGAGTTTAAGCTCCAACAGCTGCTTCATGTCGGATGGCCTCCGGCAAGATGAAATAAGCAATGGCCGTCCACACAGCCCTCAACGGAGCATGAAGCTCCTCACCAAATTCTCCGGCTCGCTACATTCACCCCAATCCTCCAGGAGAAAGGCCTTCAAGGTGCTCCGAGACGCCTGCTAGTACAACGGTTGAAATGGGGGTGAGGGAGATATCCGCTCACAGACAAGCAAGCCTGTAGGGAAAGGAACCAAGTCCAATGAGGACAAGGTTACCAGTAACTCACAGTTCGATGAGAACAACAATAATTAAAGTCCAAATGTCAAAGACAGCAATAAGGAACGGTCAAAGGAAGATGGGTAAGAGACCCATCCCAAGACATCTGTCCAGTCTGAAGGACTGAGAAAAAAAGTGGATATTCCTAGCAACAAGGGAAGAGCTTAATTTTGCTACAGATACAGTCCTTCAAGCTGAACAGGCGAGAACACCCATTCCTGGCTGCTGTCTCCACCCACAATGGAGAATGTTTCTGCAGTCAGGTAGCCAGCATGACATCACGTAGTGCAAAGCATATGGCAAAGCACGGACTACTGTTACTTTGCACCAAAGTGGTGCCCCTTTATTTATTTGAATTTTACATGCTTTCAATTGTAACAGGAGGTCACACAGTCATAGGATTCAAACCACTAGAACACAGATCTTCTCTTTTAAGTAGTTAAAAGTTTTAAATGGTTAAAAAATTAACCATCTACGTATTAAATTGCAACTATGTGAGCATTTGAAAACGGGGATGCTTCACTATTACAAATGAGAATAACCTTAAATGCTTGTAGTCAGTAGTTTTATTAGTAAGAAATGGAAATTAACATGAAACTATTAAAAGACAAAAATGAACTATCTATCCCTTTCCCCCTCAAAATTATGGTAGAACTATTCAGAAACTGGTAATATCTGCAACATGGAATTGAAAACACTATGTTGAAAAATTTTAGCTGACCTGGAATAATTGTCCACTGACTACTTGTCTAGCAATATGTATGAAAATTGTCAAATGTAAATCTTTTCTCCTACTTATCAGAAATTTCTGATATTTAACATGCACATGCACATGCAAAAACAAAAAATCTTGATAAGACATAAATATTTTCGAATGTGTTTTTTTGGATTGATGTTGAGCTGTTTAAATATAACAAAACAAGATGCACTTGAAGAAAAAAAGGTGACATATTTAAAGAGAAACAGTTCTTGCAAGCCATTAAGGATGGAGTGGCTCTATTACATGTTGGGATAGTAGGGCAGCTTGTGACACAGGAAACAGTTTGAAAGTTAAAGAATTGATTGAACCTAAATATTGATATATCATAATAAGTAAAATGTATCTCTAATTTTCCACAATCACTGAAAAAAAAATTAAAGCTTAAGGGTATGAGACAACAATCCAGAATGTATCCAAATCAACCATGAAGTGCTTAACAGTAACCAAAACTAATGGTCTTGAAATGGCTTCCCAGGATCGAAAATTATTGAAATCTTTTGGACATAACAAATATGCAGTGCATGAATAATGCTCCTAAGCCATAAGGCTGAAGGAAGTGGGGGTGGAGGTGGACGGGACAAAAGGGGGATTCTTTAATTTAATTTAATTAATCATATTTCTATGCCGCCCAATTCCCAAGGGTTTCTGGGCGGCTTACAACAGAAATAATACAAACAGTGGACATATATTTTTTTTAAAAAAGCATTATAAAAGCATTTTAAAAACATTAAAAACACACGCACACCATCCATGGCCAGATCTTGCAAGATTGAACAGCGAGATCAACAGCCCCAGGCCTGCCAGAAAAGCTAGGTCTTCACTGCTTTCCAGAAGGCCAATAGGGTGCGGGTAGTCTTGACCTCAGGAGGTAACTGGTTCCAGAGACCTGGGGCAGCCACAGAGAAGGTCTTTCCCCACGGGCCCACCAGCCAGCATTGTTTAGCTGATGGGACCGTAAGGAGACCAATTCTGTGGGATCTTACCGGTCACTGGGAGCTATGCGGTAGAAGACTGTCTTCTTAATTGGCTATGGTAAAAATTGGAAGCTGCCAAAAGAGATATTAACAAATTCTTTCTGTCAAGGCATTCTGTGCATTAACTTTTTTAAAACTATTATTATTTTGACTGTATTAATAAAGGTACATAATAGTATTTAGTCAGATTTGCAGAAAGGTGTTAAGTTTAATTTTATTCCATGTGCCAACTTTTGTTCAGAAATTTATTAAAACATGCAATTTGATGAGGGTTGCAAAAATATGTATATTAAGATATACTATATAAAAGTACGGTATATATAGACTTTGAATTCTGTATGTAGCAATAATCTGAGCTATTGTATAAACAATACTTTTTTCAAATTTGCAATAAAATAACTTGTTCTAGCTGTAAAGTTACTACTCTTAACAAAATGTGGGCTTAAGCTTTTGGAATAGATTTTTAAAAAAGCAATAATTATATTTCAGAAATTATGAATTCAGTTTTTAAATAATTGATAGGGGTATATATTCATTATAGCTTATCAACATTTATTTATTTTTTTATAAAATTTATTGGCAGCCCATCTTACCATAGGATACCTCTGGATGACTTACAGGCATAAAATATGTCTATACATATGCAATTAAAACATGAATAAATTAAAATCAAATATTAAAATCTAAGGACACTTGAGGAGGGTGAGAGTGGAATGGGGGGAGGTGGTGTCTGTTATTACTTGATCACATCAGGGAGCAAGATGTTCCAGAGGACAGAAGCCACAGCAAAGAAGGCCCTCCTCCTGGACCCCGCCAGTTGGAATGATCAGGTTGACAGGATCCACAGCATACCTTCTCTGCTAACATAAGTTATCTTAAATCTGTATAACCAATATTTAGCCTTAATTTTAGGGGAACAGTTCATTTATAAGCTATAATTGAAATAAGCATTTACATAATATTTAGTGTACTTTGTTTTCTTTGAAATTGTTAGTTAATTGGTAATACTGTTCAAAGTAGTGCTGACCCAAAAAGAAAGGTAAAGAATGATGTATATGCCATTAAAATGTGTTATTCACAATGAATATAATCATAAATATAGTCACATATATGCTTCATTGGTAAACCTTAAATATTTTTATTGTCTATGGCTTTAAGGAATATGTACAATGATAGAAGGGAAATAATAAAAGCTGAGTTATTCAGAAGATGCAGATTTTTTTAATATAAATGCAGACTTTAAAAGCAACTGCTTGTTTATATATAAAATCCACATCTGAAAAATGATTTTATTAACATTTTCTTTTTCACATATTTTAGATTCGTGATTCAATTTGCAATTATGAGGCCTTTATGAACATTGTTAAAGTAAGTGATAAAATAGGAGAGTTAGAAGCAGTAAGAGACAAAGCCACAGAAGAACTGCAGTATCTTCGTTCCTTGGATACAGCTGGAGATGGTTAGTACTGTTATGTTTATAGTTATTATATAACCATAAGATGCAGTCTATTTTTTCTTCATGTAGCATTCTCCTAGAAGTTAGAAAGTTATAATCTTTCTTAAAGGACAAATTTTCTACTTAAGAATAAGATAATTTGAGAATTTGGGGGGAAAGCCAGAAAGGTGTAGAATAAAGATACAAGTACCCCGGCAGTTTTTAATTATGCCTCATATAATAAGTACAGTAAGCTTTTTGGATGGCTAGATAAATTTCCGTGACTGATTATTTTGGAATAATAAGAACTTTTCCTCTCTTGAATGACAAGCTATTTATGATTTTATTCGATTTTTGTTCTAGAATTAAAATCTGCATATAAGCTTGCCAAGGTGAGATATTATGTAGTTTGAAGCCATGTCCAGTACGCATAAAAGTTCCCTTCAAAAAGCTACTTATTCCAGTAGACATTGTAAAGGGAAGACAATTTTATAGGTAATTGTATGCTGAAGAAATGCTTGCTCTGGCAAATTGTGGAATATAGTCTGTATTCCCAGGAGGATGGGCAGCTTTCCAGAGGGCAAAGAGGATGAACAACTTGAAAAGTTTGAAGAGAATTAAAATGACTCCTCCCTCACTATTTTCATAGTCTATCTCTAGCTATGCAAATAGTTGCTTTAATCCAGCAAGATTCTGTCTATAGGTGTGAAAGACAATAAAGGAAACTACTCTTAAGTAATTCCAAATGCCACTCTTGGTTCTTGGCACCTAAAACAAATTTAATTTATGCATTTGTAAGGGCTGAATTTGCTTTGAAATACAACTTTATTTTAAAATGAGTTTTCTATCATTAATTTTGTGCTAAATTATTAGTTAATCCTTAAATTTTCAAAAATTGTACTTATAAAAATCAATATACAGTAAGTACAGTGCATTTAGAACAGAACAGAACAGAACAACAGAATAGAATTTTTTATTGGCCAAGTGCGATTGATTTGTTTTTGGTGCATATGCCCTCAGTATACATAAAAAGACAAGACACACTCGTCAAGAATCATAAGGCACAATACCCAGTGTCAGTCATACAGTACAATAAGCAATCAAATCATACTAGGAAACAGTCAATATAAATATAAACTGCAAGGATGCAAGCAACAAAGTTACAGTCATGCAGTCACAAGTGGGAGGAGATAGGTGACAGGAATGATAAGAAGACCAATAGCAATAGTAATGCAGCCTAAATAGTTTGACAGAACTATTGAGGGAATTATTTGTTTAGCAGAGTGATGGCATTAGGGAAAAAAACTGTTCTTGTATCTAATTGTCTTGGTGTGCAGTGCTCTATAGCGTTTTTTTAGGGTAGGAGTTGAAACAATTTATGTCCAGGATGCGAGGGGTCTGTAAATATGTTCACAGCCCTCTTTTTGACACATGCAATATATAGGTCCTCAATGGAAAGCAGGTTGGTCGTAATTGTTTTTTCTGCAGTTCTATTATACTCTGAAGTCTGTGTCTGTCTTGTTGGGTTGCAGAACCAAACCAGGCAGTTATAAAGGTGCAGATGACAAACTCAATGGTTCCTCTGTAGAACTGTAACAGTAGCTCCTTGGACAATTTGAGCTTCCTGACGCAGAAAAAACCTTCTCTGTTGTGCTTTTCTGACATTTTTTATGTTAGGTGTCCATTTTAGGTCTTGAGATATAATAGAACCTAGAAATTTGAAGGTCTCTACTATTGATACTGTGTTGTCTAGTATTGTAAGAGGTGGTAATATGGGAGGGTTTCTCCTAAAGTCTACCACCATTTCTATGGTTTTGTGTGTGTTCAGTTCCAGATTGTTCCAGTTGCACCACAAGGCTAGTTGTTCAACCTCCCGTCTGTATGTGGATTATATCCATAATGTACTCATGATTTTAAAGTGTATTTCATTAAGAATGAATGCTAGCTTAAAATATTTTCTCATAGAAAAATATAATATATTCTAATAAAATAGTTCACAAAACCCAAGTTTTCATTGCCAGCACATATTAAGTTAGTTAATAGTTCTGTGCTTATCAATAACAGCATTGATTCCGTTTTGAAAAAAAATGCATTCATTTTTCTTCAGAGACTTTTGATTGTCTTTTCCTTCTATGTAGCCTTAAGCAATACATTTCCAATTCATTAAGAATTTAAATAGATGTGTTTTATCCTTTTAAATCTTACTTGATTTTCTTTTCAGATATTAACCATATAAAAAATCAGATAAATAGCTTACTGTTTGTTAAGAAAGTATGTGATTCAAGAATACTGAGGCTACAGTCAGGAAAAGTAAGTATGTTTCATGTATTGCAATTATACATAAGCATCTGAGCCAACTATGAGACTTGATTTTCTAAATCAAATAATAGAGCTCAGTATTATCAAAATCTTTTGCATTGTTTTCAATAGTTAATGAATGTCAGTAGCTTGAATTTGTCAGGTTAGGTTCTCATATCATATCAGTCTAAAAAAAGATACTAGTTTTGCATATATCTGATTGCTACTGAACTAAGATCTTAGCTCACAATAAAGAATTTATTGCCAATCCATTATCAAGCAAACTTTTAAATTGTACATGCAAGTTAAAGTTAAATAGTTAACTTTATTCATGAATCTCTGTACCTAAAATCTTATGAGAAGACATCATCCCTGATTTTGATATGTAGCAAAAATAAGCCATGTTGTATAAATATTGCATAACCATGTCTATTAATCTATTGTATCTTTATTCAGGAAATAGATACTGTGAAACTGGCTGCAAATTTTGGAAAACTTTGCACAGTCCCTCTGGACAACATTCTAGTAAACAATGTTGCACTACAGTTTTTTATGGGTAAGAAAACAGTAGTTGGAAATGCATATATATTGCATGATTAAAACTGTAGTACTATAATAGGATGCTATAAATGTGCATGTATTTACTAAAAATGAATAAAGATAACTGATGTGAGAGCTTTTTTGAGCCCATCTATTTTTTTATTCACCAAACAGATTTAATGAAAAGATGGCTGTTTTTCTTTCTCAAATATCCACACAGTTAAGTGAGTTCCAGGTCAGGACTGTCAAAGCCGCTTGCTTCGCGGGATTTATTTATTTATTTATTTATTTATTTATTTATTTATTTATTTATTTATTATTTATTATTTATTATTTATTTATTATTTATTTATTTATTTATTATTTATTTATTTATTTATTTATTTATTTATTTATTTATTTATTTATTTATTTATTTATTTATTTATTTATTTATTTATTTATTTATTTATTTATTTATTTATTGGTTTGCTTTATATGCTGCCCTTCTCCGGAGACTCAGGGCAGTTTACAATGCATTAAGCAATAGCCATCATACTTTTGTATATACCTGCTTAGTAGGGCTTTGCCCCCACCCCAAGCTGTGTTCTTTTCTTTTTATACAAAGTCAGTTTATTGCCCCCACAATCCAGGTCCTCATTTTACCTACCTTGAAAGGATGGAAGGCTGAGTCAACCTTGAACCTGGTGACATTTGAACTCGCAGTAATTGCAGGCAGCTGGCAGCTAAGTGCTATTTAACAGCACTTTAGTTCACTGCACCACCAAGGCTCTTTGTATCATGATGTATCATGATGTTTTTTGCCTTTGCGGAGCCAAGGTGGTGTGGCCTGCACAGGTTGTGTTCAGCCCGTGGGCCGCCAGTTTGTCACAACTGCTGTAGGCCATAGAAATGTAAACAAATTCAGTCATTAACTCAATTTAAATTTAGTATTTTATGCTGGTTGGATGGATTTTAGATAGTATCAGCTTTCCTCCATTAAAAATATCAAGCAAAATAATATAACCTACTGAGATTTGCCTTTAAGCTCTATGGTGATTACTGTTTAAAAAAGAACTGCTATCTTGAACATTCATGTCAATGAATCTGAAGATGCATGAAATCCATAAAACACTTTGTTTTCAATTCAGAAAAAAATTGCTTTATTCACAGTATTCTGTGGAAACGTTATTGAGTTGGGTGCATTATCTCAATATAAAAATTTGAATAACTTGAATGTTTCATGTTTTATCAGGCCACATCTTAAAATCCCATCTTGTAGATTTTGAAAGAAATTTGGAAATTTAGAAGAAACTATATGCTCTCTTGCTCACCACTCAAGGATCACAAGAATAACTAGTCTGGCAAATGTGTCTCATTTCTTTCAATTATTTCCTCCAGAAAAAGCTGCCTGAAGATTAGGTAGTCAGGAAGAAAATGGAACCCAGTCAATCCACTGCCACAATTGGAATTTCTTTCAATAATGTTTCAAAGTTCTTGGTGTACTTGCCTAAACTTTGTAGACTCTTGACTCCATTACTTACTTACTAGATTCATCCAGCAGTTTTAGCAAAGCAAGGAGATATTTAAGGCATATTTTGGCACCCATAATTTTAAAAATTACTTTTGATTTATTGGAATGAAAATACGTAAACATGTAACATTCTCATTACTGTTGTTTCATTAGCTACCAGTGTGTTTCCAAGTACAATACAGGTAATCCTTGAAGTACAACAATCTATTCAACGAATGTTCAAAGTTACAATTCACATCCCAAATGCTAAATATGAATTATTTCAAAGTTACAAATTATACAGCTACCCCCCCCACACACACATGATCACTCACCCTTGCAACTGACTTCAGAGACGCTGCAGCCCACCCACTCACCTATTTTCCTCCATCTTGCCCGCCCACGTCCTCAGAGGTCCTCCAGAACCCAATATGTTGGCTTGCTTTGCCAATATGCTGGGTTCTATACATTCCTTCCCACTCGACTCCCCTATCACCATTCACTTACTTACTTTTGGACAAGCTCAGATAGTCAGCGGAGAGAAGGCCGTTCCCTCGCTGGGCCAAGTGGTATAATCAAGAAGAAGAAATCTGATCTGTTTTGTTTCCATAGGAATCCTTCCCCCCCAGACAGCATAAACCACTATGATATCTTATTAGCTCTGCCAGCATGAGACTAGTGCCGGCGGGGCTAAAAAGAAATTGAAGTAGTAGGATTGGAACAGAAGCAAAATATTGAATTTCTTCTTCTTGATTATGTCACGTGGTCCAGTGAGGGAGGAGCCTTATCTATGCTGATTTCCTGAGCTCATCAAAAAGTAAGTAAGCGGTATGGAGGAGGCCTGTAAGACTTTGGGGAAACCAAAGAGCAGGAGGCAGAGCATGGGTTATCTTAAGAGGATTGGGAAGGTCTCCTGAGAGTGGTTGTGCCTGCACTAGGCCTCCCTCGGTTTCCCCTATCCCTGAGCCACCCCATGCTCAACCTATTGTAATAACCCATATATTTGTTTAACAAATGCGTTGAGGAAAGCAGGGACAAGGAGGTCATGAGATGCTTTATTTAATGTAGCCCCGACTTCTGACAATGGTCAGGCTCTATTTCATAAGTGTACTTGTATAAGTGCTAGTTATAATAACTTGTGTTGCTCAGGAACTGGGTATCTGAATTTCCAGATAGACTCTAGCCTAGTCTAATGAGTAGAAAATGCCTGCTGAAAGATGTCTGCTGTCAGACATGGTACTGCAGGAATCATAGACAAAAGTTCTGTGAAGTCCCTCTCTTTTGACAGAACCTGTCCCCAGAAGCAATGGTATCTGTTATTCTTATGATTTTGCAAATGTTCATTAATACCTTCTTTAGAGTGATTTCAACAACTGTTTTATCTAAAGTTGTTACATTTTATGTAATATTTTAAAGATATTTTTGTGTGGTGTATTGTAGATTTGTATTGTTGATCTAACTGTACACTTCTTACATTGTGCAGATTGAAACATTGTATAAACTAGTGGTGGGTTGCTCCCGGTTCACACCGGTTCGCAAGAATCAGTAGTAAAAAAATTTAGTAGTTCAGAGAACCAGTAATAACATTGGTTGGCCATGCCCCCGAACCGGTCCCTGGCCCGGTCGCTGCTTGCTTACCCTGCCCACCTCATCAGAGGCTTTTTTAAAAAACTTTTAAAAGCATTTTTTCTACAACCTCTTCGGCTGAAAAAATGCTTTTAAAAGTGAAAAAAAAAGTGTGTGATGATCGTGTGGCTCAGCTGGGATCATCAGAGGCTTCTAAAAGCATTTTTTCTGCAACCACTTTAGCCAAAGAGGTTGTAGGGAAAAAAAATCCCTTTAAAAGTCTCTGGCGATCCGAGCAAATTTGCCTGATCATCAGAGGCTTCTAAAAGCATTTTTTTCTGTAACCTTGTAGAAGAACCTTGTAGAGCCTTCTCTGTGGGGGCCCCTGCCCTATGGAACGAATTGCCCCCGGAGATATGTAGGATCCCCGACCTCCGTGCCTTCTGTCGTGCCCTTAAGATCCTGTTATTCCAACAAGGTGTTCTGATGGAATGATGAGTTTTAATGGGTATTTTAGCTTTGGGATTTTAACTATTACGGCCAATTTATTGAATCTATTTTAATTGTTTTTAACTTTTGTGTCTCTGTTATTTTTATTAATGAGCTGTACACCACCCTGAGCCCTTCAGGAGAAGGGTGGTATAAAAATTCGATCAAACAAACAAACAAACAAATAAATAAATATTAAAAAATGCTTTTAAAAGTAAAAAAAGTTGGCCACGCCCACCCAGTCACATTACCCCCAAGTCATGCCCACAAAATAAGCCACGCCCTCAGAACTGGTAGTAAAAAAATTTAGAACCCATCCCTGGTATAAACATATAACAAAAGACACTATACTAACAGAAGGATCCCCAACTGACAATCTGCATTTAGAATCTAAAATATGTAGTAGTACATAACAAAGAAAATCAATCATATGCAAAAGATGACTTCTTACACTTCAAGGGCCAAGTAACATAATATGTCATGGTAGCACAGTGGTTAGAATGCACTATTGCAGGCTAACTTTGCCCACTTCCGGGACTTCGATCCTGACTGGTCAAGGTTGACTCAGTTGCCTATCCTTCCAAGGTCGATAAAATGAGATTGTAGAGCATCTGTAAAGCATTGTGGAGCATATGTAACTGCTTTTTAATAGTGCGTTCCTGTTAGAAAATGTTGCTTCAGAAAATCAGTGAATGCAATTGACATTTTTAAAGAAAGAAGGGATTCCATCAATTAGAAGATGTTTTAAATATAACCATTATAATGATTGAATTATTTGTTTAATTACTTGATTTGATTTGTATAACTGTCTATCTCATTTTCATGATTCTGGGCAACTCACATAATCAAAACAACCACACCAACATAAATAAAAATAAATCATTATTATTTTTGTTTAGATTACATGCAGCAGATGGGAGGCCAAGCACATCTTTTTTTCTGGATAACAGTAGAAGGATACAGGGTTACAGCTCAGAAACAGCTGGAAGTATTGCTGAACCATCAGAAGGATGGAATGCATCAAACAACACAAACCAAAGGTCTGTTAAGAACAGCTGCAGTTGGAATATATGAACAATATTTATCAGAAAAGGTAAGAATTGATTCTTTTAATTTATAATCAGACTAACATAGAACATATAATATAAAAAGTTTTAAAAAATCATATAATTACAGAAGCATATACAGTAGTACTGTTACTCATTGTTAATTGGTTCCATGAAGCGCAATGAGTATCAAAAACAATGAGTACCAAACAAATGTTTCCCATAGGGAATAAAGTAGTGCGCTACAAGGCATCTGACACTGACAAGTTGTAGCTTGTGCATTGAGTACCAAACAAACAGTAAGTACTGGGACAAAATTTTCACATCAAAATGTGCTGAGTATGAAATTCAATGAGTTTCAAAGCGGTTGAATACATAGGTACCACTCTAAAACTAATCAAAAGATAGTGAAGTCTGCCTTTACTAGGCTCTAAAATCATAATAATAAAAAGAATCACAGTTGGAAGAATATATTACAGATAGTCCTCAACTTAAAATTGTTCATTAAGTGACTGAAGTTACAATGGCACTGAAAAAAGTAACATGATCATTTTTCACACTTATGACTCTTGCAGCAAGCCCATATTCACAAATTGTCAAAATTTGGATGCTTGGCAGTTGACTCATATTTATAATGGTGGCAATGTCCCAGGTCATGTGATAACATTTTGTAACCTTCTCAGAAACAAAGTCAATAGGGAAATCATATTACCTTAACAACCCTGTTACTAACTTAATAATTGCAGCAATTCACTTAACAACTATGGCAAGAAAGGTTGTAAAATGGCACAAAACTCATGGTCGTAAATCAAGGAATAAATGTGTATGCAAACTAATCTTGAATGGAGATAAAATTGAACATATAAAATGACCCCATATAATATATAGGGTACCCTATGTACAGTATATCAGAATCTATAATAACTAGAAAGAACATAAAACAGTATTATCGTGCATAAAAGAAGTAACTATTAAAACATCTGGCCTAAAATAAAAACATACATCTGAAAAGCAACTAACTGCTGTATTTAAAAAAAAATACAAAGGAGCTTAGGAGAAATATTACAAATCTTAGAAAGAAAAATCAGTCTGAGGATTGTGAAGAAATCAGAAACTTCCTGTTCTTACATGCTGCCACCCAAAATTTTGCCATATTATGTTATGGAAGATTTCTTGTCAGAAAATAGCAAATTATAAAAATGCCTGGGATGACCTAGAAAGTATACAAGTGGTAGTGTGATATAAGTACTTTCTACATGGTTATTGTATTGACAAGCAAATAACACATGCTCACTTTTTCTATCTTCCATCTCCATTGGTTCACAATCATTCAGGATATTGGATTTTTTTAATATGAAGGGGGGGCACCACACCTTGCCAAGGATGAAGGTTGTCCTATGATTCAAGTAAACTAAATGTAAAAGCTAATTTTACCATGTTTTAGTCACTCACATATACCAAAATGGCTTAGTGAAAAAAATTGTGTTGTCACGACTGATAAATATCACCATAAATATTTCTATAATTAATGGAGAAGTCTTTTTGATATTTGTGTGCTGGATAACTGTATAATAACTAAACATCCAATTCATTTTTCAAAAAACTTTAAGATGCTTAACTGTGAAAAAGCCTGGTGAATGAATATATAAATAAATGGTTATTTCTATTTTTAGAATTGCTTTATATTTGTTTTCATTCTTGTATATTTAAAAACTGAGTCAGAGAATTCCAGATCTTAAGAGTAAAGCTGTGGGTGTTTGAACTGTATTTCTACTTCTTCTTATCCCAACCCATATAATTATTTCAATTTATATGTCACTTGTAAATATTCTTTCCAATACCTCAAAATGAAATGCTATAATTTTTATGAATGACTTGAACTACTTGAGTTCTTTGCTTTTATTAAAATAACTGATAGTTTTATAGTTTTCTAGCTTTATTGTATCTTTAATAATAAAGGTTGATTTTTAATTTTTATAAATAAATGAATGAAAATAAAAACTAAAATAATGTAATTCTGTGTGGTAGGCTTCCCCAAGAATTAATATCGATGATCCATTAGTAGCGAAGCTGGAAGAAAAGTTGAATAATGAGGACCCAACTCCTGAAATTTTTGATCAGATTCAAAGAAAGGTAAACTCTTTTATTCTCTTCTACTAAACTGACTGTATATCTGTCAATATTTATGACTTTTTGTTGATTTCTGAAATGTAGAATAATAATGCAAATACTTATTTCATTATTTACATCTAAATGCACCTTTATATAACAAGGTGCTTTATGATTTAGATTATCTATTTTGCATAATATTAAGCTTTAATTTCATTAAGGTATATGAATTGATGCTACAAGACGAAAGATTCTATCCTTCATTCAAACAGCATACACTTTATGTACGAATGCTTGCTGAGCTAGATATGCTAAAGGATCCTAGTTTCAGAGGATCAGATGATGGTGAAGGGGGTAAGTTATCCACATCAGGTAGGCTTATACCTGTAAGTATAAATGAGTACCATATTGTTCGGAGTATAAGATGCACCGGAGTATAAGATGCACTTTAGTTTTTGAGGAGGAAAATGGGCCGGGGGGGGGGGGGGAGGAATAGTCTGCCTACCAGGTATTCATCTGGCTAGCATCTTTAGCCTGACCAACTTCAGCATATTAGTTCGCTCGCTGATTTTGTGGTTGGGGCTAAAAAACAGCTTCTAAAGCACAGCTGATCATCGTTGGGATCTCCAGTGACTAAAGCAGAGAAGTGGTAAGAAAAGGCAGCAGCTGTTCCAGGTAGCCATTTTGGGCACTGCGCCTCACTTTTTCAGCCTCCAAACACATTGCGTTTTTGGGCAGCAATCAGTGGCGATGTGCTTTGGCGATCCCCGCATCTTTGAAGGGCTCTCAAATAGAGTATTTGGAGTCTGGAAACTTAACCCACGGAGCCCAAAAACACAAGCCATTGTCAGTGGCAATCTCTGCAGCCAGGAAGAGGACACGCAGAGGCCGGTGGGTGGGCAGGGTTACATTAGGAGTATAAGACACATCCAAATTTTCAGCCTCTTTTAGGAGAGAAAAAAGTGTGTCTTATACTCCAAAAAATATAGTAGGTAGGAAGTAAGTAATTTTTCCTCATCAGATAGGATTTTTTTTTGCGAAGAAGCTTATGTAGATGCACTAAAAATAATTTGGGGAAATTTTGCACACATCTACATATAAGAATTGTGAATATTCCATTTTTTTAGCTGTTTTGTTGCTGTTCTATTGCAAATTTCCACAGTAACAGGGAGTGTGCATGTTTTGATTGTGAAAAAGTGTTTCATATTCCACAGATGTGAATTTGCTAGTTGTTAAAGGAATATGACTATTTTCATACTTCTGCAAAAACATGAAAAAACATGTTCCTTCTTTTAGAATAACTTTTAGGAGTAAAATTAAATATTGGCTTTTTTTAAGCTTATGCAGAAACTCTTAATGTATAATACTCTTGTCTCTTTAAGCACATTAAATGTACTTCGAGTGTTATAAACAAAATATATGCTTGGCTACGTCCTAGCGGCCTATGTTGACAATAGCATAAATTTTCATTTCAATTTTAGCAGTCAGCAGAGCTAAGAATTCCCTGCTAGTAATTAATTTAATTTGTTTCAACTTATTTAAAATAATACCATGTTTCCCCCAAAATAAGACCCTGTCTTATATTTTTTTTGAACCCCGAAATAAGCGCTTGGCCTTATTTAGGTGAGGTCTTATTATTTTGGAGCACATGGAGCAAGATGGGGCTCCTCTTGCCATCTTACCTGATTTCCAGATCTGCGTTTAAATATTTTCAGGGAGGGCTTATTTTCGAGAGGAGGCTTATTTTAGCGCATGTGCTCAAAAGCCCAATTGGACTTATTATCAGGAAAACAGGGTAGGTGGATGGATATTTCACTATTTCTTTTTAAATTTTATAATTATTGTGACTTCAGAGTTGTAATACCTTGGCTTTTTCTTTCTTTATAATGATCTTAAGTTGTAATGATGTTTAATTTCTAATATGTTAAAAAGTAAGGTTATCCATTATAGAGAAATTTATATTTTTAAACACGATAGGGAGAAATCATAATATTTTTAAAAACAGGAGAAAAAAGTGCGATTAAAACCAATATCATAAGTGAGGTGTTACAATACTTTGTATGTAGGCAACGTCCTAGAATTCACCTCTCAGTTTAAGCTTTCCATTTCTTATCACTCTCATTACTTAATATGCAGTAAAATAAACAGATTTAGGGTGAAAAAAACATGGTAATTAACTAGTTACTATTTCAATGTATTAGCCAGTTAATCACTATCATTTTTTTCATATTGAAACCAAGTACTTTAGTGTGTACATAATTTTAAATTCATGGTTCAATGTGTATTTCCATTGTATGGCTTTTTATTTAAAAAAATGTTCTCTTTACACAGAATCATTTAATGGATCTCCTACAGGCAGCATTAATTTGGTAGGTGTGTTTTTCAACATTAAAGAAGTTCAAAATATTACTTGTTTATTTAAGACAAGAGCAACCAGTGAAATAAAAACAAGACTATAAAGAAAAATTTATGATTTTTAAAAAGCCAATGTATTCTGTTGATGTTCGTTTAAAGAAGTGATAGTATGTATGTATGTATAAATAAGTGAGAAAGGGGCCAAGTTTGATTTGATCTGTTTGGTCATCCTGGTCATCATATACCAGAAAGAATGATTATCAGTAAAAGAATTTGTTATTGTTAGTTGCAAAGTCGTCTGACCCATCGCAACCCCATGGACAATGTTCCTCCAGGTCTTCCTGTCCTCTACCATCCTCTGGAGTCCATTTAAGATCAGACTCACATCCAGCCACTACATTCTCTGTCATCCCTGTCTTCTTTTGCCCTAAATCTTTCGCAGCATTAGGCTCTTCTTCAGTGAGTCCTTCCTTCTCGTTAGGTGGCCAAAGTATTTGAGTTTCATCTTCAGGATCTGGCCTTCTAAAGAGCAGTCAGGGTTGATTCCTATAGAACTGACTGGTTTGATCACCTTGCAGTCCAAGGGACTCGCAGGAGTCTTCTCCAGCACTATAGTTCAAAGACCTCAATTCTTTGGTGCTCAGTCTTTCTTATGGTCCAACTTTCACAGCCATACATTGCAATTGGGAAAACCATAGTCTTGACTATACCGTCTTTTGTTAGCAGGGTGATGTCTCTGCTTTTTAGTATGCTGTCTAGATTTGCCATAGCTTTCCTTCCCAGGGGCAAGTGTCTTTTAATTTCTTGGCTGCAGTCCCCATCTGCAGTGATCTTGGAGCCCAGGAAAATAAAATCTGTCACTACCTCCATTTCTTCCCCATCAGGAACCTCCATTTCTTCCCCTCCATTTCTTCCCTATTTGCAGGAATTGAGAGGGCCGGATACCATGATCTTAGTTTTCTTAATGTTGAGTTTCAAGCCAAATTTTTCACTCTCCTTTTTCACCTGCATCAAGAGACTCTTTAATGCCTCTTCACTTTCTACCGATGATATCATGCAGATGATACCATTACAGTGGTATCATCTGCATATCTGAGGTTGTTGATATTTCTCCCAGCAACCTTAATTCCAACTTTTGATTCATCTAGCCCTGCCTTTCTCATGATGTGGTCTTCATATCAGTTAAATAGGCAAGGTGGCAGTATATAGCCTTGCTGGACTCCTTTCCCAATTTTGAACCAATAGTGGTTCCATGTCCAATTTTCACTGTTGCTTCTTGACCCACATATAGGTTTCTCAAGAGACAAATAAGATACTCTGGTACTCCCATCTCTTTGAGAACTTGCCACAATTTGTTGTGAATCCACACAATCAAAGGCTTTAGCATACTCAATGAAGCAGTAGTAGATGTTTTTCTGGAACTCCCTAACTTTCTCCATGATCCAGCGTATGTTGGCAATTTGATCTCTAGTTCCTCTCTCTGCCTCTTTGAAATCCTGTCTGTACTTCTGGTAGTTCTCGATCCACATACTGCTGGAGTCTAGCTTGTAGGATTTTAAGCATAACTTTACTAGCATGTGAAATGACTGCAGTGGTGTGATAGTTTGGACATTCTTTGGCATTGCCTTTCTTTAGAATTGGAGTTTTCCAAATTTGCTAGCAAATTGAGTGTAACACTTTTACTACATCGTCTTTTAAGATTTTGAATACTCAGCTGGAATACTGTTACTTCCACTAGCTTTGTTGTTGCTCAGATTTCCTAAGGCCCATTTGACTTCACATTCTAGGCTCAAACTCAGTGACCACCTCATCTTGGTTATCAGGGATGTTAAGTTCATTCTTGTATAGTTCTTCTATGTAATTTTGCCACCTCTTCTTAGTCTCTTCTGCCTCTGTTAGGTCCCTGCCATTTTGGTCTTTATCATGCCCATCTTTGCATGAAACGTTCCCTTCATATCTCCAATTTTCTTGAAGAGATCTCTGGTCCTCCCTATTCTATTGTTTTCTACTATTTCTTTGCACTGTTCATTTAAGAAAGCATTCTTATCTCTTCTAGATATTCTCTGGAATTCTGCACTCAATTGGGTGTCTCTTTCTCTTTCTCCCTTGCCTTTCGCTTCCCTTCTTTCCTCAGCTATTTGCAAAGCTTCCTCAGACAGCCATTTTGCTTTCTTGCGTTTCTTTTTCTTTGGAATGGTTTTAGTTGCTTCCTCTTGTACAATGTTGCAAACCTCCATCCATAGTTCTTCAGACACTCTGTCTATCAGATCTAATTCCTTAAATCTATTTGTCACCTCTACTGTATATTCATCAGGGATATGATTTAGTTCATACCGGAGTGGCCTAGTGCTTTTCCCTACTTTCTTTAAGCCTAAATTTTGCAACGAGAAGCTCATGATCTAAGCCACAGTCAACTCCTGGTCTTGTTTTTACTGACTATATAGAACTTCTCCATCTTTGGCTGCAGATGGCATAGTCAATCTGATTTCTGTGTAGACTGTATGGTGATGTCCATGTGTAGAGTCGTCTCTTGGGTTGTTGGAAAAGACTGTTTGCTATGACCATCATATTATCTTGACGGAATTCTATCAGCCTGTACCCTGTTTCATTTTGTACTCCAATGCCAAACTTGCCTGTTATTCCGGTTATCTTTTGGCTTCCTATTTTAGCATTCCAATTCCCCATAATGATAAAGACATCATTTTTTGGTGTTAATTCTATAAGATGCTGTAGGGCTTCATAGAACCAGTCAATTTCATCCTCTTCAGCACCAGTTGTTGAGGCATAGACTTGCACTACTGTGATATTGAATGATTTGCCTTGGATTCGAACTGAAATCATTCTGTCATTTTGGGGATTGTATCCCAGGATTGCTTTTCCTAGTCTTTTATTGACTATGAAAGCTACTTCATTTCTTCTGAGGGATTCTTGCCCGCAGTAGTATACCTGATGGTCATCTGAATTAAATTCACCCTTTCGGCTTTGGCCCAGTCGTTTCACTCTTTTTGGTGCTACTAGTACTAGACCTCTGCTCTCCCCCAGTAGCATATTGGACACCTTCTGACCTGAGGGGCTTATCTTCCGGCATCATATCTTTTTTCCTTTTGGTACTGTACATGGAGTTTTCATGACAAAGATACTGGAGTGGGTTGCCATTTCCTTCTCCAGTGGATCATGTTTTGTCAGAGCTCTCTGCTATGACCTGTTGGTCTTGGGTGACCCTGCACAGAATAGCTCATAGCTTCATTGAGCTACGCAAGCTCCTTCACCATGACAAGGCAGTAATCCATGAAGGGGGTAAAAGAATTACTTTCCAATTATCTATTCTGTGTCATTTTTTCAAAAATCCCTGAGTCTTAAACGGGTAAAACACATTTGCAAGTTTTCTGTTTGCACAAAAAAGTGGCAGATAATATATTTTAATTAGAACTTTGAGCTTTAATATTTTTCATTATGACATTAATAAAGTAAATCATGAGCAAATAAAAGTTGAGAATATAGTTTTGTTTTTGGGACTATTTTATTTTAAAAGTAGTTAAGTAGTTAGTTACAAGAAAAACATGCGGTTAAAGGCAATAGAACAAAACATACATAGCAATATTTAAAAATCTAACAGTATCAGAAAAGTAAAAAGCATTAGTAAAGAAAAGATAAAACTCACAACAACATTAACAAATTCTCAGACATCCTGGGAGAATAAAAATGTATTTGTTTAACATCAGAAAATAGAAATGATAGTACTGGGTATATCTAATTCAAAAGAAATTCCAAAATTAGAAGATTGCATTGAAAAACTATACCTTGCCATTTGTGCAATAATATTTCTGGAATATAAATAATTACTGTTGCTTTCCTTTCACCCACTAGTCACTGGATGATCTTTCAAATGTGTCTGCTGATGAGATGATACAGCTACATGCATGCATTTCAGATACTGGTGAGTTTAGTATTGGTATTTGTGTTTTTATGAAAGGTAACATAACTAACTGATTAACCTTTTAATTATTTGTTTAATATAATTTTTATCCATTATCATCATTTGTTTTCTTGATGTTATTATGCAGAAAATTCAAGAAGAAAGACATTAGCTAATATTTAAGATTAATTTTCCATTTACATCCAGTAAAAATGCCTGTCTTATTATCCTTTTTCATGTATCATTTGAGATACATGATTTCATGTCTGTGGGTCTTTCATTCTCTGAACATGTTTTTTTTTCACTTGTGATATCTTTTCTTTCATTCAATCAATCATTCTATAAAACCAAATAAAGAATTGACATCAATTATATTGGAATATGGTAAAGGCACAAGCATAATATGCATTGCTGTCCAAATTATGCATCTTGCTAACATCTGATATTTATCACTTAACTCAGTGCTCTATCACCTTTCAATACAGTATAGGTAATCTTCAAAGTATGATAGATCTTTTAATGATCATTCAAAGTTTCAATATACCTTCCAAAAACTACATAACAACTCTGTTTCAAAATTACAAATTCTACAGAAGTCATCCAGTCATTTGCTCTTATGAATGTCTGTAGAATTCTTCTATAGAATTCTAACTTTGCAGAAATGCTGCAGCATGCCCACATATCTATCCCCCCACCATCCTGCCCTCCCAGGTCCCCAAAGCTTTGCCTTACACCATCGAAAACAGGAGATAGGTGGTGTCATATCTCTTCCTTTCTGTTTAGTCTTAATGTTGATGGCCCCTGATCCCTGGTCCTTTCTGTCCACATTCTGATTTGAAAGAGGGATCAAAGAAGCCATTACATTAAGATTGAACAGCCCTCTCTCAAAGAGGGGGAGGGATATGACACCACCTGTCCCCTGATTTACAACACAGTCCTTTCAGCAGTTCCAAGAAGGTTCCACACCCATTTGCAATCAGATGACCCTGAGGGCATAGATAAACCTTCAGTGACTCTCAGAAAGAATGCTAACTATCAAATGATTGCAAGGAATATAAGCCCTTCAATCCTCCACTATTCAGTCAGAAATGAAGAAGCTTCTTGGATGAGAAGTGAAACATCTTTAAAGGAAAACAAAGTCCAGTTGCCTTTGGAAAGCACCATTGGGTCAATCTACTGCAGTTTCCTAACTTGACTAGGTAATTATTTTGTGCAAGAGATTAATCTTAAATATGGCCAGAAAAAGTTGATCTTCTATTATGACAAATACAACACAACACAACGCAACGCAACACTTTATTGGCCAAGTGTGATTGGACACACAAGGAATTTGTCCTCGGTGCGTACGCTCTCAGTGTACATAAAAAGAAAAGATACATTCATTAAGAATCATAAGGTACAACAGTTAATGATAGTCATAGGGTACAAATAAGCAATCAAATCATACTAGGAAACAATATAAATCGTAAGAACATGAATATCGTTAATTCAGCTACCCTTAATTAAAACTACCTATCTTTTATAGATGAAGTGTAACATGAACATCTAATTTATTTGAATAAAAAAGTAATTTCTATTTTCCTTGCATCTCTCAGATGAGGAATGAAAGTTAAGTTCCAGAAATTTATATAAGCTTTTTCTTGTAACAGTAAATAATATATACATTTAATGCCCATCACATCATTTCCTTTTGAGATAAATAAGGAAAAAATAGAATAACACTAAAGAAGAATTTCATGCAGCTTGCATGTCCATATTGATTTGACTTCTCTCATTTTCAACAGCTTTTCATTTCATGTTTCTTCCACTATTTCCATCTTTCTTTTCGTCTATCCATTATTGTTTGTTTTAATTGATAGTCTATGCTGATTATGACCCATATACTATGGCAGGAGTCTGTAATGACCATGGGAGGACATATGCATTATATACTATAACTGTTCAACGTCGAACTGCGACTGTTAATGATGAATGGAAAACATATCGCCGCTACAGTGATTTCCATGACTTCCATATGAGAATTACTGAACAGGTAATTTGAAATTATCTTGGTTTGTTTACTTTTTGAGAAAAACATTGATTAATTGAAATTAGCAATGGATTAAATTTCATTTTGCTTGTTTGAAATGAACTGATTTTGGCTTATCTTATTATTCTTAAAACCATTCCACAGTATCCTGATTACACATTGAAACTGGTGTAAGCTAATTGGAACCTGATGAAATTTGCATACCAGACTTTCTGGTTCCAAATTTCAACTACGTTATTGATTTCTTTTATCTTTTATAACCCGTGTACTTTGACTTCTTGCAGATATATTTTTTACAAATAATTGCAAAATATTTCTTAATTGCATTACTCTAGAAATTAATATTGATACAATATTGAAGATTGATACAACTAAATGTTCCTACATATAGAAAAACTTGTTAGCATATATGAAAAAAAGAGAACGTAAACTGCGAAACGTCTCTTCTTCTTGATAACTAATTTAGATACTGAGAAAATTTATACTGATGTGTTATTACTCAAATCTATACATTCAATCTAGAGAGTTCGAGTCCAGAGACTGGTGATTGTAAATTCTAAGTGTAACTAGCCACCAATGTAAACATAATGTTTTATCATAGTTAATTCTAGTAAACAAGGAAAGCAGCCTAAGAGATTGGGAGAAGATATTCCAGCTGACTAGACAAGTACTTTAATCATGGTGAAGAAAGTAGCAGTGTGGAATCTATATTGGTTATGACATATGCTTATTTATTAAATGTAAATGCCACTTAGCTCTCAGCAACTCTGTGTGGTGATGTCTTTATGAAATTAATCAGTAGTACTTTCTTTTGCTGAAATGCTACTATATGTGTGGTGTTTAGAATGAACTGCCACATCTATTTTTTTTAGTTTGAAAACCTAGGAAATTTATTGAAGCTTCCTGGTAAAAAAACATTCAACAATATGGATAGAGATTTTTTAGAAAAAAGGAAGAAAGATTTAAATTCATACTTACAGGTATGTTATCATATTCAGATTTTTAATTAAAGATGTGTATATTTTTTTAATTTCCCTCCCCCATTTCTAGGAAAATGCAGTAAACTTTATAGGTAATTTAAGATAGTATGCTTTGGTATTACATAAATATAATTATGTAAATATTTTAAAAATACTGCAGGCCTTATTTAATGTCCACTCATTAAATGTGGCTGAAGTTATGATAGTACTTCAGGATATTTCCAATACACTATTATGGCCATTGCAATGTTCCCAACAATCACATGATCCCAATTTGGATGCCCTGCAACCAGGTCACAATTATAATATTGCAGTATCCCTTGGTCATATGATTGCCATTTGAGACTTTCACTACCAACTTCCAACAAAGTCAATAGGAAAGATGGCTGGAGATGACAAGTGGTGATCACTTGATCATGAAATGCTGCAGCTACCTGGGATTTGCCTAATAGCAGCAAGTCAGACTGCCAGAACTGTCATGATGTTATATCTTCAGTCATGTTACTTAGCAGTGGAGTTCCTGTTAGCACAACATCATTGGTAAAGACCACCTGTTTGGCTGTTGGGAGACTGGTACATTAAATGAGTTCACTTCCATATGGAATCAAACCATACTTATCATACTGAGCTAATTGTCCTAAAATTAATGTGAAATGTGCAGCTTTGACCATGGGGAGCTGGATCGGATGGCTAAAATTGTTCAACAATAATTCAGTAATTCACTCCACTTGGGTAGGACTTTGGGCAATACAGTATTGGTACTTTAAATTCATTTAAATATATGTATATTTGCATTGTTTTAATTTCAAACCAAAATATTCATCTTTCTAAATGTAAATTGCATGTTTTACTTACTAGCTTTTGTTAACACCCGAAGTGATGAAAGCTTATCCAACTTTAGCACACTATGTGTATGATTTCTTGGAAAACAAGGCATACAATAAAGAGAAAGGAGATTTTGCTCGGAAGGTAAGATGTATGTAATATAATTTAGTAATAGGAACTTTGTGAAGAATAAATCATTTAGTCTGTTTTCATTTCATCAAAACTCTATGACATAACCCTTTAACCAATATGATGCAGTTAATGTATGAATTTGTCAGTTTGTATAAATACAGACTACAAATAAGATTTTGGAATAGAACTATTGATTTATTCTCAGAGAACCAATTTTTCAATATAGAACCTTTGTAGTGAGAACATTTTCTTTTGAATATTTCTTTGAATATGTAGAAGGTGCAGTATATTCTAAAATTTATTCTAAAATGTAGTGTTTTTAAACATGTTAAGATTTCTGTCCTTTGATCTACCTTTAAATCTGCTGATCATTTCAGGCATCACTTGCTTTATAGTTTCCATTTGCCTGCTCTAAAGAAAGAATGCATGTCTCCCGCTGAAATTGCTTTCTGAGGCTGTGCAACATCAAAAAATCAAAGCACAGCTTTTTCTTCTCATACAGCCCTTGTCAAAACTGATCATTCAGCAGTTAGGGTTAAGGTAAATTCCTTTGCAGACTTTTCCACAGGTATCTTTTTTTTTTTTTTTTTGCTATGGCCATTCTTTTTAATAAATATTTTAAATTTAATTGAAGATTTAATTAATAGCAGTTCTAAAAATATTTCAATAATAGTAGCTTTCAATAAGTTGAATTATTTGGTTCTTCTTAAAACCTTTATGGAATTAAGCAATAAAATTGGTGTTATGTTATCTACACTGATTTTATTTGTTGGATAAGAAAAGAACAATAATTTCTTTAAGATTAAGCTGAGGACTATGCCTTGCAAAATTTTCCTATATCTTCCAAAATGGTAAGCTTCTGCTTGAAATTGTAACAAAAGCAATATTTAAAAAAATCATTGCAGATATTTCACAAATTTCATAAATATGATGTTTCAGTTAGTTTATTATATCCATTAAAGGATGTTTAAAGTAGTTAGCTGTATAAGGCATCAAATCACACTAAAATTTAATAAACCAGCAACTTTTTAAGCATCATTTTTGCACAAATAAGAAAAATAAAAGGGCTTTTCTAAAGTTATGTGCCCTAATTGTAATATTTCTATTTCTTGTCTTTAGCTAAATTAACTCAAAAAGGTAGAAACATTCACAGCAAAGCTTCCATATGAGAAGCACATATGGGGAAAGTGTTTCAGATGTTCTACTTGGCTTCTTGAAGTTTGATAAATGCAAGTTGACACATAAAATAATTTTGGAGATTAAAAGATAAGCATTGTATTTCCCTAAATTATGAGGCTGTATTCTCTTTAATTTTACAGTCACTTAATATATTTGAGTCAATTGTAGTTTTTGGACAGTTACTGGCAGCCTACTTAGACCTCATTGCAATAACTGAACTAAATTACATGTGTTTATTTGGCTTAATTGTCCCAAGAAAAAAAGTATATGATGAATCATCTCATCAAAAATAAAGTAGTATACCCCATAAAATTTTTGAAAATTTCCATTTGAAAACGAGATCTAAATCTTCTTCCAAAATGTAAATGGCTAGCTTTAATGTGTATTTTATGCTGTATTTTATACTGTATTTTTCAAGCTTGATATATTCTTCTTGCAAGTACTTGCATACAGGTAGTCCTCAACTTGTCACCACAATTGGGACTGGAATTTTATCATTGAGTGAAGCAGTTATTAAGTGAGGTATCAGGTGACTGCTCATGTGATTTCTTTGCTTAACCACAACCTCAGCATTCCCAATTGTAGTCATTAAGCAATTACGCAGTTCATTAAGCTGATGGAGTCGCAGGTAAGGAGAAAAGGGAGTTGCAACGGGTGGGAGATAACTTAGGAGGCTCCATTCAGGAGCTGAAAGTGTTTGCTGTCAAAATACAAGCAGTCCCCAAATGAAGAGAAATAGTGTCTTGGATGTAGCCCACCTAGGGCTTCCAGGGCCTCCCCACACACCTGGTACTCTGCGCTCCTTCCTTTACTGCACTGACTGCTCTCTAATTGGATTTCAGCTCCCTTTCATCTGTTTCTATGTGAAAAAAAATGTTTTGCAATGGCCAGAAGCACTTTACAGGTCACCTTCTCGGAGGCCATTATAATTCTGAACTGTTGTTAAACAAATTGTTGGAAGTCAGGACTACCTGTGTACAACATGCTTCCATTTATCTTAACTACTATACTATGTCTTGTTCCCAAGCTGTATGGTTATAAACTCTTATTCCTGTTGTCTAGACTACTGCAACTAATAGTATTTTACATTTGGAAATGTGGTCATTCTTTTCCATATTGGAGTGGCAGAGTAATTTCATAAATGAACAGATGAAGGGAATCAGTGGGTTCTAGATATTTGAAAATGAAATACAGAACTGAACAGAATACATGCAGATAAATGAATAATACATATTATGCTTTATTATAAACATCAGATAATTCAAACATTAGCATTCTGATTTAATAGTATTCTGAAAAATTCAGCTGATATCATAACACATAGCATAGAATCTGCTTACTTGAAGGACCACCTGTTTCCAATAACATCCAACCAATTCTATTTTGCAGGGTTGGTATGATTACCTTTAATTAAACAATGCCATTTATTGAGACCTTGGAAGCATACCTCCTCTGTAGCAGTCCCTTCCCTCTGGAAGGAGGCTCCAAGGCTTTTCCCGATATCTGGATGGCCTCCAATTTGCTGTTGTTTAGAAAATCCATGAAAACAGAAAGGGAGAGAGAGAGATCCCTTGCTTTATCACATTTGCTATCTCTTAACTTCATCTTTCATCTTTTATTGATTTTATTGTAATTTCTTTATTTGATTGTTAGGAATTGCCTGAAGTTGTTGAGAATTGGGCAACATAAATGTTTAATGATTCATTGCATAGTCAGCCCCATGTTTGATTGGATTTCACATTTTTATCCTCATATTGAGTCCTTCCCAAGAACCTAGAATAGGCAGATGATATTATATGTACAACAATGTGAAATTACAGCTGTCACTTCTTTAGCTGACATGGACCTTCATATGCATCAAGTTCTTCCCCAGAACCTAGGATGTAGAAATGTATCAGTCTAGAATACATGTGAATCTATGCATCCAATTCCAATGCTCCTTTTGTAATTGCTAGATGGAAATTTTGTCAATACACAGATTTTCTAAGTGATATCCAATTATTATTATTTATGATTATCATATTATGGACATCCTGTATGAGAGATAAAACAGGCAATGGCAAACTATGAAGCGTTAATTCTGAAATTACAATTTGCTTTCCTCCTTACAAGCGTTTCCTAATATAGATCTGTCATTACTTACTACTACATGGATATCCTATCTCAAAGTAAAATATGCATATAGTACAGCATTAATTTTTTCCTTATCCCAATAGTTGTTGTCTAATAGGCTAATAAGCTTTTATGGTTCACTCATTGATTTCCAACTATTTGGCATTAGCTGAAGAACTTTGCTTAGTAGCATAGCAAAACCCACATTTTGCCCTAAGAAATTTGCTGTCAGAATGTAGGTTTGAGAATTGAATACAGGGTTGGATAAAGGACAAAAAAGAAAATCTATTTGATATAGTAATGCTCACTATGAGTATGTGATTAGGATGTCTTATATTCAAAATAATTGAATATGAATGCTTTATATTTATACCATGTATTATTTTTACTAATGATTTTGTGTTACTAGTCTCCAAAATAGTGTGATGTTTTCCAACATGCATTATTGGATGACTGTAATCATGTCCTCATAGATTTCTGCAAGCGTGGTAAATGTTTTCCTCTTCAGGTGGACACATTTGTAAATCCACTGCGTAACTCTATGAGAAATGTTTCAAATGCTGTCAAGTCCATCCCTGACAGCTTCACAGAGGGGATGACAAAAATGTCAGACAACATGGGCAAAATATCAGAAAGATTGGGACAAGATATAAAGCAATCATTTTTCAAGGTAAGAATGTACTAAATAAGACAACACAGTTTGTACTGTTTTGGGTTACTTCGATTTAACAAATAAGAACAGAGCAGGTGAAAAGTTGATATGTTAATTATTGGTAAAACACTAATAAAATATTTTATTGGAGGGTTGAAAATATAGTAAATTACCCTGAGAAGAAGCAGGCCTGAAGATCAAGGCTGTTTTTGAATTTATTCTAAAATAGAAGATGCAACCGGGAAATCTATTAAGAAATTCAGAGGACATCTGCTGTAGGCACATAATGGTCTACCATATTTACATTAATTTTATAGTTGTCTGATGTTCTGTACGATACCTGAGTTCCTACATTAAATGTTTATTTGAAAAATGGTAGCTTATTAATAATAGAGAACACTAATTTAGAATTTACTTGCATTATCATTTCTTAATAATACAAGTAAATCCCAAATTAGTGTTTTCTCCCCTAATAACCAATCTTTTTTCTTTAAAATAATTACAAAGTTATTTATTTATGTTCTGCCTTTCATTCAGAAGCTCATTAGTTTTTTAAAAAAATATTGAAGCTAAGAAAACTTTGAATAGCAGAAAATTATCTGGAAAAAATGAATTTGTATTAATAAAATTATGCTTAGCTACGTAATCACTCTTGAGTTCCCAGATTAAGAAAAAAATAGAAAAGAAAGCAGGAATAAAAAAGAAAGAGAATAATTATCTTTTAGTAGTGTGTGTATAATAATAAGATATATTTCTGGTCAGTTCTGCCATTCATCTCTCATTCTTCATCCCAAGTAAAGGATACCAGATTCTCAGAGCCTTGGGGTTTTAGCTGAAGCCCTTGAATACCTGATCTGCCTGTAAGGAAACTATCCCCATCTGTTATTTAATTGTGAAATACATATTTTCATTTGTGAGACAGTTGGCATCAGTAGTCATCTCTTCTTAGATGACAGGTATGAAATCTTATTAATGCAGTTGCGCCTGAAGGATGCAAGATTTATTGCTTGCATTCTATTCCCCTCACTGCATAGTGACATCCCTTCCATAGCTGCTTAGCCTAGTTATTGGGGTAGCAGTGGAATACCCCAAACTAGTGACGGAGAATTTCAAACTGCCTTTTCTGGGCAAGGCTTTTGGAAGAGCTGAAGAGCCTAGACTGTCATGACAGCAATGAACCAACCAACTTACTGAGTCTGATCCAGGCTAAATGAAGAGATACTACATGGAAGTGGAGGGAATCAAGCATAGCCCATTGTCATGGATGGATCACTCTGTGATTGCTATTTGAAATGCCATTATGAAAAAGAACCTATTATGTTGGTCCTCCTCCAGTTCATTATGAGTAAAGAGCTTTGAGAGTTTCCTCAGGATCAGGTAGCCAGTTTGGTCAAAGCTGCCAATGGTATAAGGCAGTGATGGCTAACCTTTTTGCCGTCGTGTGCCAAAAACGGGAGTAATGGGGATTGCGCGCACCCATAATTCAATGAGCCCCGTCCCCTCATACATACGCGTGTGACCTCCACCCCACTTTTGTCACGTGGGGGCCCAGTAGGCCCATATTTTTGCTCTCCAGAGCCTTTCTAGGAGCATGGGGAGAGCGAAAAAAGCTTTCCCCATTCCCCCGGAGGCTCTCTGGAGGCCCAAAAACAGCCCGTTTCCTGACTTCCGGTGGGTCTGGAAGGTCCAAAAATCCGTTGGCCAGCTCGCACATGCGTGCTGGACTGAGGTAGGGCAACGCTTGTGTGCCCACAGATATGGTTCCGTGTGCCACCTGTGGCACCCATGCCATAGGTTCACCATCACAGGTATAAGGAAATGATTATGGAACTTGACCACATTACATCACAACATCCTCTCTCTTCTCACAGATCCAATTACATCTTGTATAGCAATTACAACAATTCCTGAATTGGGAGCCCTTGCTTATTGGAATTATCTATTACTGCCTGAGTAGTCACATTTTATGAAAATGTAGTTGCTGAAAGCTTTTCAAGAATAATCCCATGTACACTATATTAGAGTAATCAAAATGGAACGTAAGTAATCTATACCCTACTCACCTTACATTTGGATTACTCTAAAACGAGTTATCCTTGAAAAGCTTTCTGCAACTACATTGACATAAAATGTGACTACACAGGCAATAATAGAGAACCTCAGTGCTTCAGAAGCTTCATGGTTGCAAGTCAGGTTCTGGATACAAATCAGGTTCTAGTTGTCTAGTTGTTAAAGCCCTACATAAATACAGACATGGTGATCTGAGGAATGCTACATCCTATATTTATTTGCCCATCCAGTCAGATTCTTCATATCCTGTCTACATATAATAAAGCCATTTAACAAAAACTTGGAAGTGGGCACTTTTCTATGAATTTTTCTTCATAGAAGCTGGAGGCAACTAGACTTTCTGGGTGGGTTTTCTTTTCTTTTGAAGATTCTCATCCAAGAAATTTTTTTCAGCTCTGACAGGATAGTGAGGAATGGAAGGGTTTATATACCTTGCAAATAGCTGGTAATTTGCATCCTTTTAGAAGGTCGTTGAAGCACTTGGAGGTTATCTGTGTCCTCAAGGTCACCTGAGTAGTGCTCCTGGTTCCTGAAGTCTGCAATTTTTCCTCTGGGAATCCATTCCTACTCCCACATCATTCAAAGGGTGTTCATCCCAAATTGTTTAGCTAAACGTCTGTAGAGATTCTCTGTCATCCAGGTCATGGTTGTCTCAAAGGTGCCTTTTAAGGAGGCAACTGGACTTTCTTGTTTTTTTGCCTCCTGAAAAAGCGCCTTTGGAACAACCATGACCTGTATGACTGAGAATCTCTACAGAATTTCCATTCTGTGTTACTGAGAGCAGTTAAACTAAACCTAGTTAAACCTGATTAATTCCCAGCATGGGGCATGCTGTGACTGAAGTAATGAATTTGGCAGATCAATATCTTTTTAGAAGATAGTTTTGATTCCTTATATGGTTTATTTCATTTGTAAGTTTGTTATTATTGAGGATAAATATGTTTTTGGTTTGGTGATCATTGTTGGCTGTCCAGTACCATTGGGAACAAACAGCATATATATTAATTAAAAATATATATGTTGGTTTGGAGCAATATGCTTATCTTCAAAGCAACTAGTGAACTACATAAGAGGAGCAGTTTTTTTGTGTAAAAATCTCATTTCAATATAAGTTGGGTGTAAATATAATAAATGTAATAAATAAATAAATAATTCTCACACTTAGATTATAAGCATTGCTAATTACATTTTTCTTAAACCTATAACAGTTTCTGAGTTAAATTGAAACTTTTTAATGTTTTATAAACATTTATATAAATGAAACAAAATTTTTGTGCTACATATAGATACAAAATTAATATGTAGGTATTTTGTGTATGTGTCTGCAAACATACATGCAGACATATACAATTACCATAATATGATTGCTAAGTTTCTTTGACATTTTATAATTGCTCAGTTTAAAAGTTTGCTTAGGTATATTTGATACCCCAAATGCATTTTAGTGAGACTTTGATTATGTAGACAAATCATGTTGTAAGCTGTTTTTTGTTTTTGTTGTTGATGTTTTAAATAGAACTACTGTATAAAAAAACGGCTTGATTTTAATCCAAAATGAAATTTTAGACTTGGATATTATGGAAACTTCTCACACTTTACAATTTCTTCACATTTCTTTTTCACAGTATAAGAATGGTACACATTATGAGCACTTCAAATTCTATTAAATTATCCCGAGTTTATTTCAAACCTCCTTTCCTGCTGTAACATATTTTCATTTAACCTGTCTTTGCGGTACTTCATTCTTTTTGGAGAATGGTATGCTCTGCTTTCAGTGCCTGAGTTGTATAGTTCACTGTAAAAATAAATGGGTTAGGCCTGATTTTCAACAGGCTAGATATACACGATTCAGATCTATACTAAAATTGCTGAATGGGACATATCTGAAGCAATTTGTTTTCTTTCATTTTTCTCAATAGCCTTGCTTTCATCAATCGTTTACCTATCCCTAAATAAAATACACTTATTCCATTTGGCCTTGTCATTGCTAACCTACCTCTGCTCTGCACATATGAATGCATCTTTCTTTTTAAAGATTTAAATATTTGAATAAATAAATTTAAATGACTAAATAAAAAGGAAGAGAGATGCTAATTGCAATTGAATATGTTTTCATTTTTCTCTTGTTATATTGAGTAAAAATAAGATTTGTAAGTTCACAAATACAGGTCTCATTAACTGTACAAATTACATTTGCATAAGTCAAAAATTATTGTGGGAAAAACTGTCTTAAAATGAAAACATAATATGTAATTGATGTCAATATTACATTATACCTTGGTTTAAATTATAAAAAGATTGTATAATGTCATATATGCTATATAATTGTATTTGATAAATTCAATTTTATTTGTATGTTCTATATGCTGCTATACATTAATAAGTATAAAAATGTGGATGGTTATCATCTGACTACAGAGAATCATAGCATATTTCAAATTGTGGTTTCTTTTAACTTTGATTTAAATATTTCACATAAGTAAGAGTTATATGTTAACTCTTAACATATAGAGTTAACATATATAAGTCTGTTATAAAATACAATTTTGAATTACATTTTGTTACCCTGTATTTTTAAATGATTATAACTTCTTTTCCCTGTCTGGAATATTTAGGAGCCTCCTTTATTGCAGAAGACATATGTTGATCCTAAACACTGTCGGGTTTCAGCACACCTAGATGATAATGTGAGTTAATTGTTTCATTAGTTTCAACAGAAATCAGTCTTAATTATAAAATAACAAATTGTATAGTCTTTTTATTTATTGAAATGTATCCAACCTTTCATTATAATCTAATTATTTTAAAAATACTTATTGTGCATGAACAATTTTTTTTACTTCAAATCCTTATATGTTATATTGGACTCTTAGAAAATTTCTTTCAGTTGTCAAAGCTTTTCATCTTAGCAAGGCAGTTTCTTCATATAAAACAAGCCCTGAATGCATGAGCATTGTGTCCTAAATCAAAACATAATAAGATATAAAAACAAATATCAGCAGAATAAATGTTTTGTATTTCAGAACTTTGGTAAAAAATGAACATTCAATTTCAAATAATTATTGTATATTTATAAAGTCAAAAAACGATATTGTGAAGAATTTATTCAGGTAATACTTAATACTTGTTGAATTGGGCATGTATAGGAATTGAATAAGTACAAATAAATAAGTATACCAATTTATTGTTTATTTTGAAGTTAAAGATACTTCCAGTTTGGTTCTCTATTTCCTTCAAGGTTAAGGAATAGTTGTAGTTATAGTTAATGTATATAGATAATGTGGATTATCTGCATTTGTCAGCTAATTATTTGACATACATAAAATAAATTTATAACAACCCCTTTTAAATGGTTAAATTTGCAGCCTATGATTCCTTCTACAACTTCAGAATATTCTTCTTCTTCTTGTGGCTTGGTTGTGTTTTCTAAAACAGATTCTTGTGTCAGGTGTAAAATCCACAAAAACATGCAAGATTCAAAGAAGAGTTGGTCTGTGATAGGGATGCAGAACTGATTGAGCATTTCTTTTGATACAAAAGAAGCATTTTCAGGGTGTACATAATCTATCAGCAGTTGATGATTTTTTTATCACTTACTGTGATACTTTAGCTAATAAATATTCTAAGTCTGTGATCTTCTACTTTCCCAAATTCAGAATATATGAAATAAATTTAAAAGACATTTTATCTTATTGAGAATACAAATCCACAAGATTATCAATGATTATGGATACATTTGTCATGGTTCAGATATCTACACCTGTTCTATACTTCACATTTTTACTTGCCACATCAAAGCATTCCAGTTGATATTTCTGTTTACTTACTGTGACTGTGACATTGCCAAATATCCTTACTTCTTCCAAGAAGCTTTATATGTTTATGAGTTTGTATAATGTTGTTTTTTTTTATTGAAAAGTTTTATTAAAGTACAAATTTAAAAATATACCCCCCACCCCTTCCCCCTTCCCCCCCTCCCCTCCCCCCCGACTTCCCAGAGTAAAATACAGGTTTTTTTAAAAAAAAAGTAAAAAAGTACACTAATCATCAATGTTAATCTATCAAATTGCTAGTTTACAAACACCATCTAAAATCTTAAATCCAATATAATAAAAAATACATTTCTATAATTCTTCTTCATTCATACGCGATTTGATGTCTTCTTATATGATATTTATTCCGAATGTAGTCCATCCATTTCCTCCACTCCAAAATGAATTTTTCTTGCGTATGATCTTTCAAATATGCCGAGATTTTAGCCATCTCAGCTAAATTCATTACTTTTATAGTCCATTCTTCTACAGTGGGCAAAGAGTCTTTCTTCCAATATTGCGCAACCAACAGTCTGGCTGCTGTTATTAAGTTTAAAATCAACTTCATCTCCAATACCGTACAATTATTTATAATACCCAATAAAAACAATTGTGGTGTAAATTTCAACCTCTTTTTCAAAATATTTTGCATTACCCACCAAATCTTTATCCAAAATGCCTTGATCTTCTTACAAGTCCACCAAATATGAAAATACGTTGCATCTTCACAATCACACCACCAACATTTAGCTTGTACATTGGAATACATACATGACAACTTTTTTGGATCTAGATGCCATCTATAAAACATCTTATAAAAATTTTCTCTCAAATTTTGTGCTTGAGTAAACTTAACATTTCTAACCCAAATCTTTTCCCATGTTTCCATCATTATTGGTTCTTGAAAGTTTCTAGCCCATTTAATCATACAATCTTTAACCAACTCTGTTTCAGAATCTATCTCTAACAATACATTATATAATCTTTTAATATGAATCATATCCTGGTCCCTAATTTGCTTTACCAAATTTTCTTCGTTTTCCATAAAACCAATTTTTTGATCCTCCCTCCACCTTGCTTGAAGTTGACCATATTGAAACCAAGTATAAATTATCCCTTCCTCCTTCAAAACCCCTAACGGTTTGAGTTGTAATTTACCCCTTTCATTAAATAAAAGCTCTTTATATGTAATCACCTCCATCTTTTGTTCTACACTTATATTTTCTATTGCATGTCTAGGATTTGCCCAAATGGGTATCTTATAATCCAATTTATATTGATATTTCTTCCAGACTCACAACAAAGCATTTCTAAGCATATGACTTTTAAACATTTTATCCACTTTCTTTTCATGCAATAAATAAGCATGCCATCCATAAAGTAAATCATATCCTTCTAGGTTTAATATTCTTTCCTCAGTTAAATTGAACCAGTCACTAATCTGAACTAGCACCGATGCTTCATAGTATAATCTTCAATTTGGCATTTTCAAACCACCTCTCTCCCGAACATCCTGTATAATTTTTAATTTAACTCTAGGTTTTTTACCTGACCATATAAAAGTATTAAGACCTTTCTGCTATTCCCACAGTTGTTCATCCTTCTTCAACACCGGTATCATTTGGAACAAAAATAAGAATTTAGGTAATACATTCATTTTAATTGCTGCTATTCTACCTAACAAAGATAATTGTAACTTTTTCCAGCTCTCCATTTCTTTCTGCACTTTTCGCCATAAAGCTTCATAATTATTTTTAAATAACTTTGTATTTGATCCAGCAACAATCACACCCAAATATTTGACCTTTTTAACTATTTCAAATCCCGATATTTGTTGTAATTCTTCCCTTTGATCAAAAGACATATTTTTAGTCATTATCTTAGTCTTGTGTTGATTTATTTTAAATCCAGAGACTTTACCATATTGTTCTATCATTTCCAACATATATAAAACTGTATCTATAGGTTGAGTTAATATAACAACTAAATCATCCATAAAACTCTCTCAATCTATAGTCTTGCTGTCGAATCACTATTCCTTTAAGTTCTTTAGATTCACGTATCTTTTTCAACAAAATTTCCAGGGATAAGACAAACAACAAGGGAGATAGTGGACAACCCTGCCGTGTTCCCTTCTCTATTTTAAAACAATCCGTTAAACTCCCATTAATAATTATTTGTGCAGTTTGTTCTCTATATATTGCTTTAATTGAACTCATAAATTGCTCCCCAAATTGCATTTTATCTATTACTTTAAACAAAAATTGCCAGTTCAGTCTATCAAAAGCTTTCTCTGCATCCAAAAAGAAAAAAGCTGCAGAAATCTGATTATTTTTCTCCAAATATTCTACCAGGTTTATTATTTGTCTCAAATTATATTTCATATATCTCCCTTTTATAAACCCTGATTGGTCATTATGAATTATTTGTTGCATGATTGGCATTAATCTGTTTGCCAATACTTTAGCAAAAATCTTATAATCAGTATTTAAAAGTGAAATTGGTCTAAAACTTTCAGGTTTAACCGAATTTTGATCTTCTTTAGGAATCAATGATATGAAGGCTGTCCTCCATGAAGGTGGGGTTACTCCCCCAGATTGAATCTTATTAAAGAGCATCCTAAGCGGTTCTACCATTTCCAACTGCAAATTCTTATAATAAATAGCTGTTAGCCCATCCGTTCCCGGTGCTTTGCCTACTTTTAACTGCTTAATTGCTAACATAATCTCTTCAGAATTTATTGGTTGATTCAAACCTTCCCTTTGCTCCAGCGTTAATTTCTGAATATCAACCTCTCTAAGCTATCTATCAATATCTTTACCTTGTATCAAATCTCCTGCATATAATTTCGTGTAGTATTCTAAAAAAACTTTTTAAATCAAATTTTGTTGATAAACGTCTTTACCTTTATATTCCATCTTACTAATAGTACATGATTTTTGCTTCTTCCTTAACACATAAGCTAACCATCTACCTGGCTTGTTAGCATTGCAAAATGTATTATGTTTAGCATATTGGAAGGTAGTTGCAACTTGATCAGCCATTAACATATTAAATTGCTCTCTTAATATACTTATTGCTTCTTTTACTCTCTTATCTCCTGGATTATCGATTAACAATTGTTCCTTCTTCTTTATTTCCTCCTCAATATCTTTCTGTTTCTTTATCTGTTTTTGTCTATATTATTATATCAACACTCCCCTCATATAAGCCTTACTTGCATCCCAAACCATTTCCATGGAAGTACCTTTATACATATTATTAACAAAAAACTCCTTCATATGTTTTTTAAGTTCATTCACATTTTCTTCATATCTAAATAAATTTTCATTTAACCTCCAAGACCTCCTTTCTCTTTTCTCCTGTTCTAATTCCAACCAAACCGGACTATGATCAGCTAAAATCCTTGGAAATATCTTGACTTTCTTCACCCTAGAAAGAAAATCGCTTGTTAGCAATATAAAATCAATCCTAGAAAAAGATTGATATCTATCGGGAAAAAAAGTAAAATCTTTTTCATCTGGATTCCATTCCCTCCAAACATCTCTCAATTCTAAATCATCCATGATTTCAAAAAAGGGTTTAGGTAATTTGGCACGCGAGGCAACTTTAGACGTGGTCTTCTTATCCTTAAAAATATCAATTACCCCATTCCAATCTCCCATTAAAATAATTGATTTGTAATCCCATTGAGTTATTTTGGTATGTAAAAGTTTATAAAAATTTTCTTGTTGCTGGTTCGGTGCATAAATCCCAATCAAAAGCATTGTTCCATTTTGAGTCTTTAATTCAATTGCTGTATATCTTCCTTGGTCATCTGCCTCTATTAAATTTGCTGTCAAATTCTTTTTTATGTATACAACTACCGTATTTTCCGGCGTATAAGACGACTGGGCGTATAAGACGACCCCTGACTTTTCCTATAAAAATATAGGGTTTGGGCTATACTTGCTGTATAAGACGACCCCTCATCCAATGCACACCAAATAAAAATTAAAAAACATCAACTGGCTCACCCACAATGTAAAAGCAGCTATGCTAGACCCAAAATGGCCCCTGCAACAAGCAGGGACCTCACACAGCCACAAAAAGCCCAAAAAAACAACTTTCACACTTTACACACACAAAATTCCACATACAGCTTTGTGATATTTTGTGCATTTGTGTAGTTAGGGTGAAATACTACAGAAACACACTAAATCTCAGAAAGCTGCACAAATATTATTTTATTTTTATTTTTATTTTTATATGAAAGCTAAATTTAAAACTTCCTAGCCTAAAACTTAGATCTAGCCTTTAAATGGCTAGGTTTAAAAAAGAACAACTAACACCACCAGCCCCCAATTAACTATTTTTTTTAAAGCTCCCAAAGGGGAAAAAACCTTACCCAATAGAAAGGGGCCTGCAACTTTGGCAACTTTAAGATTTGTGGACTTCAACTCCCAGAATTCCTCAGCCAGCTTTGCTTTGCTGGCTGAGTAATTCTGGGAGTTGAAGTCCACAACTCCCGGTTTGGCAGGCAGGGAGATTTAGTTGCTTGCTGATGCAATGGATTGCAGGCAAGGCAAGCCAAGCGTTGCGGCTAGCAGCTAAGGTAAGCAAGCTGGGGGGGGGGGGGATTTTTGCTAAGTACCAATTAGCAGGCAAAAATTAGCAGCTGGGATGGCCAGCGTTGTGTAAAAGGGAAGTTTTTCCTTTTAAACGGGGCTTGGCCTTCCAAGCTCTGGCAATCCCAGCTCAGTTGCCTGCTAATCAGGCAACTCAGCTGGGATGGCCAGCATGGTGTAAAAGGGACGTTTTTCCCTTTTAAAGGGGGCTTGGCCATCCAAGCTCTGGCGATCCCAGCTCAATTGCCTGCTAATCAGGCAACTCAGCTGGGATGGCCAGCGTTGTGTAAAAGGGAAGTTTTTCCCTTTTACACAGGGCTTGCATGTAACTCAGCTGATTAGCGGCAACTCAGCAGGCAATTCAGCTTGGCTCCTTAGAGCCATTTAAGGCTCATCAAAGCCTTTCGGGCTGGTCTGCCTGATTACAGGAGACCGACACCCGGCGTATAAGACGACCCCCAACTTTTGAGAAGATTTTTGCATGTTAGAAAGTCGTCTTATACCCCGGAAAATACGGTATTCCATTCCTTTTTTCCGGATATGATGCCACAAAGTGAGTTCCTAATTTTGAATTAATTAAATATTTCTGATCTGTTGATCTGATATGTGTCTCTTGTAAACATATAATGTCATTATTAAATTGTTTCAAATAATGATATATTTTCTTTCTCTTTTGTGGTGAATTCAAACCATTGACATTCCAAGACAAAAATTTAACTGGCATTTTTGCCCGACTGAAGCCTGTAGAGCGTATCCTGAAGATCTTCTTTAACCTTTATCTTCGGTCTTGCCCCCCCCCCCCCACAGCTTCTGTTTTTGTATCCAGGTGTTGTTGTTGTTTAAAAGTTGATCTTGTTACATGTTGCTCTCGTTTTTCTCTTGGCTCCTCCAGCTTTGACAGGTCAGGTGACACTCCTTCCAATTGACTTAAAGGAAAAGGAAGTGATGCTAGATCCAATTGACTCTGATCATCTTGCTTCTTAGGTTCTCCAGCCACCGCCTCAGCATATGTTTGGATCTGTTGTTTTCCTTTTTCTGCTTTTTTATTGTCCTCAGGAGGGTGTCCAGCTTTTAATACATTGTGATAAAAATCTCTTGCTTTCCCAACGTTATTCAATCAATATCTTTCTCCAGCATAATCCACTATTATGCCTGTTGGTACATCCCACCTATACACTATTTGTTGTCTTCTCAGTTCATCCACTAAAAAACCGAAGTTCTTTCTATCTCTCAACATCTTGGGAGAAATCTCTTTCAACACCTTGATTTCCTGTCCAGACACCTGTACCTTGTTGTTGTAAGAAGCTTGCAATACATCATTTCTAATTCTTCTGTCAATAAAATAAATCATCACATCTCTTGGCAGATTTTTATTTCTTGCAATCCATGAGTTAACTCTGTAAACTTTGTCCATCTGGCCAATTATTTCATCCTTCTTCAACCCAGCCACTGATGCAATAACTTCACTACATTTCTCTTTTAAGTTCTCCTGGCCATTCTCTTTCAGACGTCTCAATCTCAAGGCGAACTCCATTGATCTGTACTGCATCATAAGGACATCACCCTCCAACCTTTCAGATTTGGTCTGGAGTTCTCCCATTTTAGCCTCCAAATCTTGAGTAACCTCACTGACTTCTTCCACTCTTTCATCAAGCTGCACAAGATGTTTGGACAAACCAGAAACAGCCAGCACAATATCTTCTCTTATTTCATCATGCTTCTTTTCAACAACCTCCCTAATTTCTTTTATGTCATCCTCAAATTTCCCCAATCTCTCTTCTATTTTCGCTGTTTGAGCACTCGCAACTTGTTTTATAAACTCTTTAAGTTCATTCATAGAATCCTCCTTGCTTGATATCTCAACTGGAAGTTGAGCCTTTTGTGTCACAATAGAGACTATAGGAGAAGCTCCTCCTGTTGTGGATGTTACTGACTTGGTCTGTTTAGAAGCCATTTTAATTTCCAAAAAACTTTTCTCCTCTTCACCCCACTTTGCAAATATTTAGTCTTAAATATCACCAAATCCAGTCCAAATTATTTTAAACAGCTGCTTTCAATGTCCTTCCCAAGTTATTTCCTTCTGGCAGCTTGCTTTGACTTTAAAAGTTAAAAAAAAGTCTCTTTCAGTACTCACTTTCACTTCTCGGCACAACCAGGATCCTCTTAATTAGACACTGCCTCTTTCAGTTGAGCTCATTCAGTACAAAGTACACAGGAGTTAAGCTTTGTAATTTTGTTGCAAGCTCTCCTGTTTTCACTCTGTCTGCTGTAACAATCCTTTAAACTGTCAATTTGCTTGCAGAACTGGTCGCAACATCTAATTCTGCTTTCGCAGCAGCGCTTCGATTCCGGAGTTCGTTTCCCTGGGGAGCCCACCTTTCCAGCCCCTGGACTTAATCCCAGGGGCTTTTTTGGTGGCTCTACCGGTCGGAAACTTCTCTGTCCCCCTTCTTCTCACGAAGAGGGGCCTGCAAAACTGCTGGACAGCTGTTTTTCGCTGTCGGAGGCTGTTTTACAGAGATCGGAGCTGGCGACCTAAAAGGAGGTCGTCTGCGATGTCTGCGGCGCCAGCCGGAAGTTTTTAATATTATAGATTTATCTATATAGCTTGTTTAAATTAATTTTGAAGTCTGTAATTTTCTATATTCTGACCTCATTATTTTATTATTTTATTTATTTATTTAAATTTGTATACCGCCCTTCTCCTACTGGACTCAGGGCGGTGCACAGCCAAGAATAAAAAACATTCCAATACAAAATTTAAAATTATTAAAAGAATTAAATAAATTTGGCCCAAAATTTAAAACAATCCACATTACAATTTAAAATATCCAAGGACAGAGGGGGGGGGTTATGCCAGCCCAGCTTGATGAAACAGAAGAGTTTTTAGGGCATAGCGAAAAGCCCGGAGATCTGGCATTCTCTATATCTCCGGGGGAAGATCGTTCCAGAGGGCAGGTGCTGCCACAGAGAAGATCCTCCCCCTGGGGGTCGCCAGCCGACATTGCCTGGTTGACAGCACCCTGAGGAGTCCCTCTCTGTGGGAGCGTACTGGCCGGTGGGAGGCTATCGGCGGCATAAGGCGGTCCCGCAAGTACCCAGGCCCTATGCCGTGGAGCACTTTAAAGGTGGTAACCAACACCTTGAAGCGCATCCAGAAGACCACCGGAAGCCAATGCAGCTTGCACAGGAGAGATGTCACATGGGAGCGCCCCGTTGCTCCCATAATCCCCCGCGCAGCCGCATTCTGCACCAGTTGGAGCCTCCGGGTACTCCTCAAAGGGAGCCCCATGTAGAGAGTATTACAGTAGTCCAGGCAGGAAGTGACAAGTGCCTTGAGTGACTGTGCGTAAGGAGTCCCGATCCAGAAAAGACTCCCTGGCCACGGCTGTCATATGCTCTTCTAATGACAGCCGTGCATCCAGGAGAACGCCCAAGTTGTGAGCCCTCTCAGCGGGGGCCGATAACTCGCCTTCGATAGCCAGTGATGGCGCCAGCTGGCTATATTGGGATGCCGGAAGCCGCAGCCACTCGGTCTTAGAAGGGTTGTGTCAAAGCCTGTTTTTCCCCATCTAGGCTCGCACGGCCTCTAGGCACCGGGACAGCACTTCAACGGCATCGTTGGGATGGCCTGGGGTGGAGATGTAAAGCTGAGTATCATCAGCATACTAATGGAACTCCACCCCAAAGCCACGGATGATCTCGCCTAGTGGCTTCACATAAATGTTGAACAGAAGGGGTGAGAGGACCGACCCCTGAGGCACCCCACAAACAAGGCACCTTGGGGTCGACCTCTGCCCCCCTGCCAACACCAACTGCGACCGGTCAGAGAGTTAGAAGGAGAACCACCATAACACAGTGCCCCCCACCCCCAACCCCTCCAACCGGCACAGCATGATACCATGATCGTTGGTATCAAAAGCCGCTGAGAGATCGAACAGGACCAGGATAGAGGAACAACCCCTATCCTGAGCCCTCCAGAAATCATCCACCAATGTGACCAATGCCATTTCTGTGCTGTGCCCAGGCCTGAAGCCGGACTGAAGCAGATCTAGATAGACAGCTTCATCCAGCTACTGAGGAAGCTGTTGTGCCACCACACTCTCCACAACCTTCGCCACAGAGCGAAAGTTGGAGACCGGATGGTAGTTAGCCAAAACAGCCGGGTCCAGGGAAGGCTTCTTGAGGAGGGGCCTCACCACTGCCTCTTTCAAGGCAGCTGGCAAGACGCCGTCACCCAAAGAAGCATTAATAATCCCCTGGAGCCAGCCTTGCGTAACCTCCCGGGAGGTCAGCACCAACCAGAGGGACACGGGTCCAATAAACATGTGGTCGCAGTCAGCCGTCCCAGTATCCTGTCCACGTCCTCGGGAGCAACAGGGTCAAACTCTTCCCAAATGACATTCTCAAGACTGGCCTCCATCATCCCGTCTGTACCTACCCAGTCAGAGACCAAGCCTTCCCGAATCTGATTTTTTCATGCAGATACTGGACAAAATCCTCAGCCCGACCCTGCATTATTGAATATTATTGGTATATTCATTCCCTAATTCATGGTATATTGGTATAATATGGTATACCATTTTATAATGGTTTATATGGTAATGGAATAATGGTATACCATATTGGGCACATTTATTGGTGATTATTGGATTGGATTTGTATTATATATAGCATTTCACAATCCATTGTGCATTTTAATAGTTCAGAAAATGCTTTTTACATTTGTAAAAAAATATATGTAAACGGGCATCAGAATGCTAACAAAGATTTACCTGAAGTTAACATTTCTAAAGCATTTTGATATTGCAGATTCAATTTGCAATATGCCACAGTGCTGTGCTCTTTAAAGGTGATGAGCAAAGTAATAAATTCCAGTAGAAAATTGTAAAGCCATGGGAAACTCAGAGAAGTTCTTTAGCTCCCTCATTTATTTTCAGGATATATTTTAAACTGTATTGTATTTCATTAGTTTTTCAGAGAACATATTGGTAGAAATATAGGTGAACTATTACTAAATGTTCATATAATAGCTTTTAAAAGTAATACTATGAAATTAATTATTAGAAAATTTTTATATTTGTCTCACAAAAATGTAAGATGGGAATCCTTTTTAAATTTTTACTGTTAAATATTCGTAGTTATATTTTGATTTATTTTGAATCCTTACAAACATTTTGAATCACACTGGTAAAAGACTGCAGTAAAGTTTTCTACCTATAAATGTTTTGAATCTTTATGCTTCCACTCCCTTTCACAAAATCTGCTTTATAGAGCTAATGATCCTCTCAAATAGCGTGAGGCATATCATTTGTTTCACCTACTGTGTGGGTAGAAAATGTATGGATTCAGTAAGCCAAAATGGTTTGTGAAAAAGCGAAAGAATAACAACTTCTATTGAAAAGCAATAAACATTCATGGCCATGGCAACAAAATGAGATATTACAACATTCAATAGAGGAGTGTGAAAACAGCAATCTTACATTGCTCCATCCTTTTCTAAATTTCCTAGATTAGATCAATTGGTGAATAGTACCTTTCCTAGGTGGGTCTGTGCTGAAGCTCATTCTAAGAAAGGGCCTCTGAAGTCTACATACTAATAAAATTGTTTGTACTTCTAATTAATTAGGTCTTAAGGCCTTGTCCAGTGGTCCTCTGCATGCATAAATAGAAGGAAAGAAATACATGAAAGAAATACATGAAAGTTAAAAAGGAAAATAAGAGCTATCATTTATTTTTCCTTTGCCATTACAGTATTCTATAACAGTAGCCTTACAGTGTCATAGGAATCTTCGGAAAGAAAACATGTGAAAAAGTATCTCATTTTTGTGTCATTATCTGCTAGATCAAGTAGGAATTATTTTTATTTGCAAGAATAAATAGTACTGGATCTAATCCAATACAGTTGCTTGAACACAAGAATTATAATATTAATAAACATTTTAGCAAACTAGCAATTTAATGTTGTTTAAGCTAAGTAATCGTTTTGTCTTTAAACAGTGAGTACTCCATTATATTTTATTAGGTAGAAGACAATGTACCTCTTAAAATAATGCTGCTACTCATGGATGAAATATTCGATCTGAAGGAGAGAAATCAGTGGCTACGACGGAATATCAAAAATTTGCTTCAGCAGCTTATTAGAGCAATGCATGGATATACAATAAATAAGTACTTTCTTTCATTTCCTCATTCTTAAAAACCTGTGCATTAGTGGAAAAGATACAAATCTATGCTCCCACTTTTAAACATCAATATAAATATGGCTGTTCAGGTAGTCCTCAACTTACAACAGTTCATTTAGTGACCATTCGAAGTTACAACGGCACTGAAAAAAGCAACATGACCATTTTTCATATTTATGACCATTGTAGCATCTCAATAGTCATGTGATTTACATTTGGATGTGTGGCCACAGAATCATGTTTATGACAGTTACAGTGTCATAGGGTCATGGGATCCCCTTTTGCGAACAAACAAAGTTAATAGGAAAGCCAAGTTTATTTAACAATTGGGTTACTAATTTAACAACTGCAGTGAAGAGCTGCGGTGGCACAGTGGTTAGAATGCAGTACTGCAGGCTACTTCTGCTGATCACCGGCTGCCAGCAGTTTGGCAGTTCAGGTTTCATCAGCTCAAGGTTGACTCCATTCTTCTGAGGTCAGTAAAATGAGGATCCAGACTGTTGGGGCCAATATGCTGACTGTAAACCGCTTAGAGAGGGCTGTAAAGCACTGTGAAGCGGTATATAAATCTAAGTGCTATTGCTATTCATTTGACAAATATGGCAAGAAAAGTTGTAAAATGGACCAAAACTCGCTTAACTAATTTCTCACTTAGCAACATTAATTCTGGGCTCAATTGTGATTGTAAGTTGAGGACTACTTGTTTTGTGAATTAGGGAATGAATATGATACAAATATATAACTGCTTTTCTGATATTGCTGGGCCTGCAGAGAATAGACGAGGGAAGGAGGATTTGCCTGACTAATTGAATATCCTACTGTTTCATAATTGTTTCAACAGACTCCATACTTCACATCAGCAGTGTTTGCAGTGGGAAGCTTTAAACATCATAGCAATATAATCAAGCTTTACTTTTTGTATATATAACACCAGTACAATGCAGAAAGGTGGAGCTTCAACATGCTTAATGTTTTTGATGCCCCTATCTACCATAGATGCAGCTACTTTAAATACCATTTTTTTTACTTAGTTACATACATACATACATACATACATACATACATACATACATACATACATACATACATATTGCACCAAAGAAAAATGAAGCTGACACAAATATCTGCATGGGGGAAGTTCCAACAAATAGAGAAGCTTCTAAAAAATTCCTTTTTTAAAGAACCTATCAGATGATATACTTGTATGGATAGGACTTGGAGAAAGTTGATAATATTTTATCTGCTGGGTATGCAGATGAATATAGAAGGTGATACATAGAGGAGTATAGAAGAATATAGAAGGTGATCCATCACATAATGATGATCAGAGCCATAGGGCTTTAAAGGACTTTTAATTGTGCCCAGAAACCAACAGCAAACAGTGTAATTCCCAAAGCATTGAGGATACCCTTAGAATTTATCAATCACTATTTGAGTGCTGATTTTTTGTAAAAACTTCTTCAAGAACAGCTCCCTGTAGAGTATATTATGATGTTCTTTTTAAAAAATGACTAGGGAATGAGTAATTCAACACTCTCAACACATCTACTGCTCCATCTTTCTGAGTAAACAAATACATAAATACATGCCCTGTTTTCTTCTTAGAAATAGAAGCTGAGGTTCCATTGCTTATTGTGTTCCAGTCTTTTTTATCTACTTAATAAAACTAGAATAGCAATTTGTGCCCTATCTTCCTATCTATCTGGTTGCATTTAGATGGAAAACCTGGAGCGCAATTATCATTAAATTAAGTTTCATCATAAATATCAGGATTAGCTGTTTCTAATTCTCAGGAATTATATGACATTATTAATAAGCCACCAAGACTTTCTAGGAGCTTTCTGTATTCTGGCTGCTCTGCAAATATGTTTTCAGTCAACATGTTTGAAAAATGTAAAAATACTCTAGCAATTGTATCAGCAATAAATTTGTTACTAGAGAGGGTATGTATCTGACAAAAGTAAATATAAATGGAATATATACCCTTCTGTTCTCTTCTTTTCACTATTGTTATATTTTTTATTCTTTGTCACAAAGATGTTTTTTTAATTATTGTGCAGTAGGTTGGATTCATTTGTAGGTGACTTTAGAGGTGTTCTTGTGACTTTAATGGAATCCAGGTTCAAGTAATTTAATTTGGATACAGATACTGGTATATAAAATCAAATAGTTATTTCAGAAGATTAATTCAGACATTTCATTCTTTCAGAAAAATAGTTGATCATGTTGATTGGATGACGTCTCCTGAACAAGTAGCAGACGCAGTTAAACGGTTTAGGTAGGTCTTTAAAACAGGGACAGGTTCCCTTAAAATTAATTTTAGTGGTTATAAGATAATGTTTTCTTTATTAGAGCTTACCAAGGCTTAAGATATTATTAGTCATTTACAAAAAGATTTACTTTCTAGAAAGTAACTGATTTGTAAATTGATACAAAAATAAAAGAACACTTTGCAGTAAAAATTCAAAGCTTTTGTTTCTGATTAAATGGAATAGCTGCACAACAACTCTTCATTTGGTAACTATCTTGGTTAACAAATTCACAAATGCAACATTCACGAATACAGTAATTTTATATTTATCACTAAATTTCTGGTACCTGAATACAAAAACCTTCAGTGGAAAACTGATCTATGTCTGATCAGTTTCAGGCAATAGCAGCCTGGCCAGAGGGTTCTATCAGTTAAGGTCATAAAGATGATCTTGCTAATTTGCAGTTAGTGCTTTTTAGAGTAGCACTATGCAGCTTAAGAGGGCAGCTCAGGAAGAGTTAGCTTATTAAGCAATTCATCTACCTGTGATAAGGCAAAAAATGGGGGAAATGTCACACACAGGATACCATAGGACAGAATTTTATCTTAATGAGGTGGCAACAATCAATGATCTTTGTAGTCTCTTTCACAGAGTTATGTTTCACTTAACAATCACTAATTGGAAAGAAACATTTATTTATTTATTTATTTTTCTGACTTATATGCCGCCCTTCTCTGCGAGGACTCAGGGTGGCTCACAACAATAAAACCAGTCCAGATTAAAATTCAAACACTAAAAACTAAAATTCCCATTAAAACCCTATTTCGCCAGGCCAGCCTGGCGAAATAACCATATTTTAAGATCATGGCAGAAGGAACAAAGGTCGGGGGCTACCCGGAGCTCCAAGGGGAGCTAATTCCAGAGGGTAGGTGTGCCCACAGAGAAGGTTCCCTCCCTAGGGGCTGTCAGCCGACATTGCCTGGCCGACAGGACCCCAAGTGAGCGCACCGGGCGATGGGGAGCTGTTGCTGGCCGCAGGTGTTTTGCCAAATACCCTGGACCTAAGCCATATAGGGCTTTATAGGTGATCACCAACACATTGAACCTTACCCGGAGGGCAACCGGTAGCCAGTGCGGGTCACGCAGGAGGGAGCATGGGAGCATCGGGACGCTCCCATCACTACCTGCGTGGCCACATTCTGCACCAGCTGGAGCCTCCGAGTGATTTTCAAGGGTAGCCCCATTTAGAGAGCATTGCAATAGTCAATCCGGGAGGTGACAAGTGCATGGGTGACTGTACGTAAGGCATCTCGGTCCAGGTAGGGGAGCAACTGGTGCACCAGACGAATCTGGGCAAATGCCCCCTGGTCATGGTCGTAACATGCTCTTCTAAGGTCAACCGTGCATCCAGGAGGACGCCTAAGTTGCGCGCCCTATCCACAGGGGGCAACACCTCTCCCCCTATGACCAAAGATAGAATATTTCCTTGGAACCGACAGCCATTCCATCACAGCCATTCCGTTTTGGCAGGGTTGAGTCGGAGCCTGTTCCTCCCCATCCAGAACCGCACTGCTTCTAGGCAATGGGATATCACGTCGAGGGCATCACTGGGCTGATTCAGGGTGAATATAAAAAGTAGTTTTATATTTCCATATTTTTCGGAGTATAAGATGGTCTGGACTATAAGATGTACCTACCTTTTTGGGGGAAGAAAACAAGAAAAAAAATCTGCCTCTGCCTCCCAACAATTTGCCTCATTGCAACAAACAGCAAACAGCCTTCTTTAGTTTCAATTTCACTTTCAGCACAGCCTGATTAGCACAAGAAAAAGCAATTTACCTCCTTGCAGCAAACAGCAGAGGCACGCTCAGCAATAGGCAATAGCAGTCCCTGCAGCCTGAAACAGCTGAGGGTCAGGAGGCCGATCCAACCAACAATCAATTGCTTGTGCTAATCAGACTGTGCTGAAGCTGAAACAGGCTATTTGCAGTTTGCTGCTTGCTGCAAGGAGGTAAATTGTTCGGAGGCAGAGACCAAATGGTGGGGCTACATTCAGATGCACCCAAATGCGTCTTATACTCAGAAAAATAAAATAATCACTAAATGAGGAGAGTTTGTGTGTAACTTTGCATAAATTACTTAGCTAGATTTTACTGATTCCTGAGCTTAATATTGTTTCATTGGGCTCCAGTTTATAAGCTGAAGCACAGTCATATCTGTAATGCCATTATAAATTCAGTAAAACACTCAAAAGCTTAGTCTGATAATGCACATACATTTATCAAGAAAAAAAATCATTCAAGTGCCATTTTTTATTTCATGCAGACCTGCCATAGGCAAGGTGTATTTGGTAACAGCACTATTTTCAGATACTATAATTCTAAAATGATAGTCATTTTAATAAATAGATTTATCTCCTTCTAGAGATGCCTTTTGGCCAAATGGCATTTTAGCTGAAACTGTTCCACACAGAGATAATGCAGTAAGAATGCGAACACGAATTGCTGCAAAAACAAAACTGCTGGGAGTAATGCCTGGTACGTGGAATGTATTAAACTAATTACTTTCTTGAACAGAATTAGGGAATACTATCAAATGTAATAACTTAATAGTCTTTTTTTAAAAAAAAATTATTATACATTTTCTTTTATTATACATCACATTTCCAGTTTTGCAATGCCAATGTACTGGCTGTATCAAGTCCTTTGCAAGTACAAATAGTATTATATACCCTGAGTATAACCATTATTCTCGTAGTCATACAATGTAGTCTCTTTTAAATGAATGTATGTATGTAAATTGCATGACCATTATTTTCATAGTTGTACCATAATACTCTATACCTTTTTCACTCTATATGTTTTAATCTGTAATCCTGTACAATCTGACAGTATTGTTACTTACGATATCTATTCTTATATATATATATCTATATAACTGTACCTATTTCTATTTTGTTGATTTTCTTTCATTATTAAGTTACCAATCTCTGCATCTGTTATCTAACCATTTGTACAATAAGTCCCATGTTGAGTAATACTCAGATTCCATTGTTAACCTGTCCAATTTGTCACATTCTAATATTTTCTTTATTACATTTTCTATATTACGTCTATAGCAGTGGTGGGATTTAGCCAGTTCGCACCACTTTGGGAGAACTGGTTGTTAACTTTTTGGTGAACTGGTTGTTGGAAGAAATCATTAGGGCAGAGAACTGGTTTTTAAATTATTTGAATCCCATCACTGGTCTATAGGTATACTTTCATTTTTCAAATTTTTTGCATTTGTGATTCTAGCTGCTGTTATTACATGTCACATTAAGTATGTGATTCTTTTGTTGTATTTCCCGGGTAGTGTACCTAATAAGAATAGTTCTGATTTTAGATCTATTTGCTGTGCTGTCATCTCTTCTAATCTATCTCAGACCAATATTTTTTTGCCGTTGGCCAGGTCCACCACATATGATAGTAGGATCCTGGTAGCTATTTACATTGCCAACTTTCTGGTGACATGTTTGGGAACATTTCTGCCATTCTTGCTGGTGGCAAATGCCATCTTACAGATGTCATTGACGTTGTTAATTTGTAATTTCTTTCCCATAGTTTTTGCCAATTATCTAATTTTATAGTATACCCAAAAAAAATTGCCCAAGCTATCATGGTTTCCTTTACACATTCTTCTTCCATTTTAAAGTTCAATAGGTAATTATAAATTTTCTTTATTAATTTTTCATCTGTCCCTAATAGTATCTTGTCCAATTCTTGGGGTTCCTTATAAAATTCATACATTGCTGTATATTTCTTATCTCTCATTTGTATTTGAATGTGTGGCCACCAGTCCAAATCAATTCCCTGATTTCTTTAGTTCCTGTTTTGATTTTAAATCCCCTTGTTCATTTAGTATATCTTTGTACCTTACAATTTTATCCAGATTTAAAACAATAGGGTATATTAATGCCTCCATCATAGATAGCCAGACCGGTATTTTCATATAGTGATTCTGTTTGATATTTTACCATAGTGACATCAAAGCATTTCTGATATAGTGCCTTTGGAAGTAACTATGTGGTTTACTTTTCCCATACCATACAAATGCATGCCACCCCAATTGTAAATCATGCCCTTCAATCGTCAATATTCTTTTGTTCTTCAAATTTATCCATTCCTTCAGCCATGTGAGTGAGCACTGAGACCTGATAATACAGCTCCCAGTCTGGTAGCCCAAATCCTCCCTTGTTTTTGGTACATTTTCAGTTTGATTCTTGTTTTTTTGCCTTGCCAGATGAACTTTAACATCAATCTATTTAAATATTCAAAAAACTTTTTCCTATTTTATCGGAATTACATGAAACAAGACTAACAATTTTGGTAGAATATTCATTTTTGTTGTGGCTATCCTTCCGACTAACGACAGCTGTAATTTTTTCCATTTGTCCAGATCTGTCTTTATTTGCTTTATTTCCAGTTCATGTTATTGAAGGCCTTTTGTGCGTCCAGAAAGATCAATGCTAGCTGTTTTTCGGAGTGGATTTCGTAGTATTCCAATACGTTCATAATAATCCTCATGTTATTTTTTAATTGTCAGCTAAATAAAGTCTTGTTTTCCCTTCATATAAATAACGTTTTATAAAACAAGTTGAGAAATAATATTTGTACTAAAAAAGTAATCTTTCTTAAATGTAATATTAAACTTTTTACGAAATCCATTTTAAACAGTATTTTTAATCATTTATAATCAGAAGTTCATTCAATTAATGTATATGTGAAAATGAAGATAAAGCTTCTACTGAAGTTTGTTTTGTGATTTCTCTAGATGAGTTGAAGCATATCCTTGGTGCAGAGACAACAAGAAAAGGCATTCTCCGAGTCTTTGAAATGTTCCAGCATACACAGCTAAATAAGAGAATGGTATATGTTTTTCTGGAGGGCTTTTTGGAAACCTTGTTTTCAGAGTATGGATTCCATGATCTCTTCAAAAAATTGCATTCACATTCAAAGCAGATGCAGGTATATAAACATAAACTACAATCTACACAATCATCTTATTTACAGAAAAGGTGACGCTCTCTACTGTAAAATTTGCCCAAAACCTGGGCATCTTATCTGGGGCTTAAAACTCATGCTGTTATTCTCACATCAATCTTTTAGAATCTTATATTAGATCATTAATACATACATAAGAAATGTGGTTCTTCTCATTTTTCATCACTAATGCAACCACTATCATGAACAGGATTCATGTGTTTTAAATGATTTGGTGTATCTTTGTGTAACATTGAGAAGACTACTAGTCTGCTGTGAAAATCTCTGTCTCTTCCAAATCTTATAGATTGTAATTGCCAACAATGAAAAATGCTATATTGGGTCCATTGATTAAAGTAAAGCACAACTTCTAGGGTAGAAATAGAGGATTTACTGCTTTGCTAGGAACTAGGAGATTGTGCAATGTGAGAATCAGGTGTGATTTGATTTATATTATGAGTATCTCCTAGCTCTGTAGAAGTTGGACTAGCATAATGAGAAGTCTAGTGGACAAATGGTTGTAAAAAAAAATGCTTTCAAATTATTTTTCCGAATTAAGTTTAATATGTGGAAAACCTTTATGAATTTAAGAAACACTTTGTTCAAGTTTTATTATTAAGTGGAATAGGGTAGGAAAAAAAAACATTGGGTTTTGATATATTCTTCAAATTAGTCCTTTCAGGGTTATTTATAACTTTTAAATGAGAAGGCTCAAAACAATATTTAAAATTAAACCAAGAGTTAGTACATTTATTTCCTTGTCAATAATCTGGGAGAAAAGTTCTATGCTCTTGACATTAGGAACTTCTTTTTTAAAAACTGTCCTATTTGACCTTAAAGAAATCACTCTGATACATTCACATCAGCTGGTAAATTACTAAAATGAATTGTTACTGATATGAAAGTCTTATGGACTTTCCTAAATAGTCATCTGCAAACCATAGCAAGTTCCTGAAATATATCGTATATATATATGAAGGAAAATAAGCATGATTATCATAGCTTTTAATATTTTTTGCATAATATAAATTTCAATAATTTTTTTCTACATGGAATGCCCCATTTGTTTTCTTTACTTCCAGCATAATGTCTAATTATGAATGAAGTAATAATTGTTTGGACTTGAATTTACATCCCCCCCCCCCCATATTTTTCTTCAAGAATCTCTGACACTACCAAGAAAGTACAGATTGTTTCAACTTCAAAATAATATATTATGTAGTCTATTTAAAAAGATGTTTAAATTCCTAAGAATAGCCAAACTACAATATTAATGTACTACTCTTATATTGAACATTTTCATTAAGAATATTTGGTTCATTAACATGATTTCTTTTGAAGAAATGTTTGACTTTTGAGTGTAAATACCACTGTATTTGGAAAGGTATTGTAACTGAAGTTGCTATTTACATTCAGGAGAAAATAATCTGCAGCTTCAAAATAAACAAAAGGTGAAAGGAGCAGCATTGCTTCAACAATATGAAGCTTGTTTAGTACTGCCCAACCTGAAAAAGAAATTTTTACATGTTCATTATAAGAAGCATGTGCTAAATTGTGCTAAATTGTGGCTTTTTAAACAAAATATTATTACAGATCTATATACTATATGTGTAATACCTCTTAATGGTAGCAGGACAGCTTAAGATAAAATACATGAAATATCATTTCCTATCTATCATGCCCCATGCTTCTAAATATAGACAACAGTTGACCTTTTTTAATACATTTCTGATTTTTTCCTTTTTTCTTTTTCCCATTTCTTAATGAAAAAATAAAAATAGTTTGGCTATACAAATTATAATGAGATTTAGATATATAAATGTTTCTATTTTTAAAAAAACGAAATTATTTTACATAGAAAAATAGGACACCAGTCTAGCATTTTGATGTTCTTTGCATTTTAACTGAAGGAATATTGGGTCCTTTGAATTATCCCTGCAGTTTAAATTTTCATCCTCTCAACAGGTTGTATTCCAGGCAGTTGCTTTTTAAAGTGGTGGGCCACCAGAATCTACATAGACCATCAGTCAAAGGAAGCCCAGTAGGAGACAAATTAGAACTATCCTTCGATTTCTTACTTGAACTTGAAATAATTATTGTAGATTATCCCAGATCTAAAATACAAATAGACAAATCTCAGTCAATAAAATAGAATGTATCTCTTATCCATGAATATCATCTGTAGGTTTTAGGATTATTCTCAGTAGTTGATTTTAGAAATTTATTTCTTAGCCAATAAACCTTTGCATTAAGGAAACATAATATGCTTTTTATGTTAATAGTTACTATATCATAGTGTTTTGTCATCTGTATTTAATTTCAAAATGAGCCTACAGGGAAGTAGCATGTTATATACATCACCCTAATAAATTATTATAATTACCTCACATGTGATCCATTGACATTATATGAACTGTAGCCCATCATTTTATACCCTTTAAAGCATCCACACAACTTACGTTATTGCTTCACATAATTAGTCACATACATCCCAGCCTGAGAATGCTGTGACTAGCCTCTGAAAATAAATGTGCCATTGTCCAACAAATGCATTTAGCCTTAATTTAACAGAATGGATAGTAAGGTTGAATATTCATCTAGTTCATCCTCAAACTTCTGCCTCTGGTGTTGCTACAATTAAACAATTTTAATGCAACCAGAAAGTGTAATAATTTAAAAAAATTAAATATAAACTCCACTCTCAATTCTAACTTTAGTGCAATATTTTCTTGTAATGCATGTGTATTTGAATAATTGTAAAAAACATTTTTAAGGTTTTGAGATCAAGGGTAAACTATATTAACAATGTATAATATTCAGTTATTGCTGCTGTGTTGGCTTATCTGAGGACTTGTTTTAAAAGTCTGGTCTGTCACTCCTTGAAAATCTTTTCTATGCTCAAAAAAGCATAGTTCTTACTTTGCAAGGAGTAAAATCTAAAGAGCACATCAACATGTACAAGATATATAAGTGACATGTGCATAAAATTGTATAGTATGTGTCAACTGCGTACCTAATGGTTCTATCAATATGCTTTTCTTTAAAGAAAAAATGGGTAAATGGAATGCCATAGTCTCTTGTTCTGAACAGCTGAAAATTCTAAATTTTTATTTGGAGTTTCCATTATGTTTGTCCAATGAAGGAGCTTGGAAAAAATACACTAATAAAGCATTAACAAGAAATATTTGTGTTTGACCCATTTATTTGCCTTATGTAATAAATTTACAATGTAAGAAGTAACAACAATTTGTAATAATAACAGTTAAATTCTATCTCTTAATACTGGATTTTGATTCCTGCTAAAAGAACAATATTAGCTATATTTAGAAATCATTTTTTTTTTTGGCAAATGTACTAAGTATGATAATTATTTAGAACATACACAAGCTTATGTGACCTGTAGTTCAATTGCACTTATTATAAATAGTGGTAGACCTGAAATGTATTACCTTTTGAAGGGCAAGCAAAGATCCTTTAGCTGTTTTTTTTTTAATTGAAAAAGTTTTATAATACAGTTTTTAATATCCCTTCCCCCCAAACCCCCCCCAACAACCACCCCCTCCCCTCCCCCCCTTCCCCCCCCCCCCCCCCCCGGACTTCCACTATTAAACAATCATATATTACAATCAGCAACCAACAACTTTTTGGGTGAGATCTAGCTAACAATAACAAATTTAAGCTTAAATAGTACAAAAAATATTCTAAACTTATAACATCTATTACCCCCCTAACCAAATATATAACCACATGAGTCATTTATAAAAACTCATAAAAAATCTCGCATACTAAATATAACACTTATCTTTAAAGAAAAATAATAAAATAATTTTGACATTATTTAGTTAACATTAGTTAACATTAACTATAATTCCCAAAATTTACTCTTAATAGTATTTCTTAACCAATCAAATATAAATCAAATATAAAAGTCAGCATTAAACAGGATAAGCAAAAAAAGCATCAAATAAGATAACAAATTTAACCTTTTATAGTAGAAAAAATTAAGCTATTTTTTTTAAAAAAATATAAAAGTATATCAAATTCAAACAGTACATCATCATAAAAGTATAAATTCAATTATATAATTAATAGACATTATTATAACTCCAGTGCTACTTGAAACTTCTTACTTTGATATTTATTCTGCATGTATTCTACCCATTTCTTCCACTCCTTAGTAAAAACTTCATGGGTCCTATCTTTCAGGTATGCAGAAATCTTAGCCATTTCTGCAAAATTAGATATCTTCAATATCCATTCCTCTATAGTAGGTACACTATCCTTCTTCCAATATTGTCCAATCAGTAATCTAGCTGCAGTGAGCATGTATAAAATTAATCTCGTTTCAGTTGATGAACAGCCCTTAACTATTCCCAGCAAGAAAAACTGAGGAGAAAATTCAAGCTTCTTCCTCAAAATGTTCTGCATTACCCACCAAAGGTTAATCCAAAATGCTTTCAATTTTCTGCACGTCCACCAAATATGAAAATATGTTGCATCCAAACAATCACACCTCCAACATTTAGGTTGAACATTTGGATACATACATGATAACTTTTTAGGATCTAAATGCCATCTATAAAACATCTTATAGAAATTTTCCCTCAAGTTCTGTGCTTGTGTAAATTTAACATTCTGGACCCAAATCTTTTCCCATGTTTCCAACATTACTGGTTCTGCAAAATTCTGTGCCCATTTTATCATACAGTCTTTAACTAATTCAGCCTCTGAATCTCTTTCTAACAGTAAATTATACACTCGCTTAATGTGCATCGGCCCTTTACATTTTATCTGAGTCACCAAATCTTCTTCATGTAACATTAGTCCAATTTTCTGATCTTCTCTCCATCTCGCTTGAAGTTGAAGGTACTGCAACCAAGTTAAATTCATTCCTTCTTCCAACAGGATATCCAAAGGTTTCAAACTCCATCTGCCCCCATCATTAAAAAGTATCTCTTTGTATAACAACCCCCCGAGTGACTTTATATTTGGCATAATCTGCCCAAGATCCAACCACAAAGGTATTTTGTAATCCAATTGAAGCTGGTGCTTCTTCCAGACTCTCATCAAAGCATGTCTTAAGATATGACTGTTGAATACTCTGTCTCTTTTATCTTCATAAAGTAAATATGCATGCCATCCAAATTGCAAGTCGTGGCCTTCTATATTCAAAATTTCTGTTTTTGTTGTTCCAATCCAATCTCCCACTTGTGTCAGCACTGCAGCCTCATAATATAGACGTAGGTTTGGAACTTTAAGGCCACCTCTTTCACGAACATCTTGCATTATTTTAAGTTTAACTCTTGGTTTTTTCCCATTCCAGATAAATTTATTTAAACCTGCTTGCCATTCAATCAAAGACTTATCACTTTTAAGCACCGGAATCATTTGAAATAAAAACAGAAATCTAGGTAGAACGTTCATCTTAACAGCTGCTATTCTACCAAGCAAAGATAGTTGCAGCTTTTTCCACGTTTCAAGTTCCTTTTGAATCTTGTGCCACAGTTCCTCATAATTATTTTGAAAAAGTTTTATATTAGATGCTGCAACTTGAACTCCTAGGTATTTCACCTTTGTAGCTATTTCAAAGCCTGCCAACCTTTCAAGTTCATTCCTTTGTGGTTCCAACATATTTTTAACTATCATCTTAGTCTTTTTCTGGTTCAGGCTAAAACCTGAAACCAGACCATATTCCTCTATAATGTTTTTCATCTGTATGATTGATTCCAAAGGTCGTGTTAGGGTAACAACCAGATCATCTGCGAATGCCTTTGTTCTGTAATCTTTTTGCCTTACAACTATTCCATTCAGATTGTCCGAGTCCCGTAGAGCATTCAACAGCACTTCTAGAGTCAGAATAAACAATAGTGGGGATAATGGACAACCTTGTCTAGTTCCTTTCTGTATGTTGAAGTTAGTGGTTAAGCTGCCATTAATAATAATTTGTGCCGTTTGTTCTTGATAAATTGCCGAAATCGCTTGTATAAACTGATCCCCAAAATCCATTTTGTGCAAAGTCTTTTTTAGAAAATCCCAATTGACTTGATCAAAGGCCTTCTCCGCATCCAAAAACACCAGCACCGCAGATGTCTGTTTATTTTTCTCAAGATATTCCAATAAGTCTATGAGTTGCCTGACATTATCCTTCATGTATCTACCTTTTATAAAACCTGCTTGATCTTCATGAATCACATCTTGAATAACTGGCATCAGTCTGTTGGCTAATACTTTAGCATAAATTTTATAATCCGTATTCAGGAGAGATATTGGTCTAAAATTTTCTGGTTTTACAGATTCTTCTTTTTTAGGTATCAATGAGATAAAAGCCGTCTTCCAAGAGGGGGGTATTTTACCCCCCCTGCTGAATATTACAAAACAAGTCCTTAAGATGCTCAACCAATTCTGCTTGTAAAGTCTTATAATATACTGCTGTCAAACCATCTGTCCCAGGAGCTTTGGATAATTTCAGTTGTTTTATTGCAAATAAGATCTCTTCAGATGTTATAGGTCGATTCAATCTATCACTTTGTATACTTGAAATTTTTGTGACTCTCATCTTCTCAAGATAATCATCAATGAAATCCTTTTTAATATTATCAGCTTGGTACAATTTAGAATAATAATCTAAAAAAGCTTGATGTATTGAATTCTGTTGAAAGACTTGTTTTCTTTTGTGCTCAATAGTATTTATAATACGAGAACTTTGTTGCTTTCTCAAAGTATAAGCCAACCATCTACCAGGTTTGTTAGCATTGCAAAAAGTATTGTGTTTGGCATATTGCAGATTAGTTGCCGTCTGATCAGTCATCAATATTTGAAATTGATCTTTCAGAAGTTTTATCATTAACTGTAATTTCTCATCAGTCGGATTTTTAATAAGCAATTGCTCTTTCTCCTTTATTTCTGTCTCCAATTCTATTCTTGACTTTTATCGTATTGATCTATATTTAGAATTCATGTAAATCAGTACTCCCCTCATATAAGCCTTACTTGCATCCCATACAGTCTCAATAGGTGTGCCCTTATTCAAGTTAATATGAAAAAATTCCTTAACATGTTTTTTAAGATGCATAATATTCTTTTCATGTCTAAATAAGTTCTCATCCATCCGCCAAGATCTTCTCTTCCTCTTGCCAAAATCCATCTCCATCCATACCAGACTATGATCCGTTAAAGTTCTAGGAAATATTTTTGTTTTAACCACTTTAGACAGTAAATCAGAAGTAACCAGCATAAAATCAATTCTCGAAAAAGATTTATGTCTATCTGAAAAAAAAGTAAAATCCAACTCCTTCGGATGATGAATTCTCCATACATCTTTCAATTCCAATTCTTCCTTCAATGCAAAAAACGTTTGTGGTAGTTTATTCCCCTTCTTGGCCAACGTCTTTTTATCAAGATTTGTATCAATCACACCATTCCAATCACCCATAATCAAAAAAGACTTATAATTCCACTGCAATATTTTAGTATTCAATAATTTATAAAAAATTTCCTGCTGCTGATTTGGGGCATAAATCCCGATAAGAAGCATCGAGACGTTCTGTATATTTATTTCAACTGCAATATATCTTCCTTCATCATCCGCTTCTATCAGTTTAGCTGGTATTCTTTTAGAAATGTACAAAACTAATCCATTCCTTTTCGCAGAATTGGAAGATATAAAATGTGAACCAAATTTTGAAATTGTCAGAAATTTTTGGTCCTGGGTTCTGATATGAGTTTCCTGCAAACAAACAACATCATTTTTATATTGCTTCAAATAATGAAATATTTTCCTTCTTTTCTGCGGTGAATTTAAACCGTTCACATTCCATGATAAAAATCTAAGTGTCATTTTGGGGATGACTGAAGCCCTTTGAGCACTTGCCGAAGACTCTGTTCAACTGCAGATATCTTTGGTCTCGCCCCTCCCACTGCTTCAGAGTATAGTTTCTTTCCATTTGCACCATTCTCCTCCTGTGGAATCCTAGACCTCTGTTGATTTTGTTTCTCTAGTCTTTGCTTCTCTGCTGCACGAGTTATACGTTGATCTTTCGGTTCTTGCAACAACAAATCAAGGTCCGGCTCCACTTCTCTTGTAGCTCTGGACTGCTTTGATTTTCCCTCTGGAAATTCTGTAAAGAAATCTTCTGAGAGACCGCCTACTGCTCCCAGAGTCTCCTCCCTTGCTGTTTCTCGAATTTCCTGTGGTTCTTTTTGCTGAATCAGTTCTTGAGTCCCCTCATCAAGATCCTTCTCTTTAGAAATTTCTTAAATAGATAAAAGTGTAGATGAACGTGGGGGTGTTGAAATTTTTTTAAGAACATTGCTGTAAAAATGTTCTGCTTGTTCCACAGAATTAAGGCGATATCTCACATCTTCATGTCTCAGGATAATGCCAACAGGAGCTTCCCATCTAAATGGAATCTGACGCCTTTTTAATTCATTTGCCAAAAAACCAAAATCTTTCCGGTCTCTTAACATCTTAGGTGTCAGCTCTTTGTAGATACCAATTTGATTCCCCTCATGGTGAACAGTGGTGTGAAAAGAACTTTGCAAGATATCATTTCTCAATCTTCTATCAGTAAAATAAATCACAACATCTCTTGGCAAATTTCTTTGTCTCGCCACACGCGAATTAACTCTGTATAGCTTGTCAATTCTATTGTCAATCACATCTGGTTCAGCTTTTAAAATCTTAGCCAATATGTCCACACAAGCTGCCCTCAGATTTTCTCTATTATTTTCCCTTAGGCCTCTCAGTTTTATGGCGAACTCCATATTCCGAAATTGTATCATTGTAATCTCATCCTCTAGCCTTTGATTTTTAATCTCCACTTTAAAAATCTGATCATTTACTGCTTTCTTGTTAGCTTCCACTTCAAGATTTAAATCATCAACTTTTTTCTCTACCACCAGCAAAGCCTCTGTAAAAGCAGTAGCCACAGTAGAAACATCCTGGCTTAACTTGTCAGTTTTTTCCTCCACCAAGTCCATCATTTCTTTTTGATTTTTTCCCATCCTTTCATCCATTTTACTCATTTTTCCAGAAAGCTCTCCGAGGGATTTATGTATATCAAGTATAAAAGTTTTCAAGTCCTCAATCCCACTGCCTTATGACTGTCTCTGAGCTGGCACTGATAGCATGGCTGACTTTTCTTTTGTTTGATGTGTGGGGGAATCCCCCCCCCCGCTTTCTTTGAAGCCATGCCTGAACAGGATTTAAGTCTTTGAAAAAAGGAAAATCTTCCTCCTTTTCCTGTCTTCCCCAGTTTTACAGAAAAGGAGTCAAATCACCAGGACTTTCCAGTTAAAAATCTTGCTGATGCATTCAGTTACAATTACAGGCAGGCAACAAACTGTTACACTTTCACTTTTCCCTTTCACTTGCTCCGCTTTAGTCAGCCGCCATTTTCAGTCACTTTCACACAGAGACAGCTCACTTTCAAAGTTAAAAAAGAATCCTTTAAATATAGTTAAAATTCTGAAGAAATAGTCCAGATCTCACCAAATCCTTTGCAGATTAGAAGAATGTGTATTGTAGCAAGTCGTCTCGCTCCATTAAAACAGAGATCCCTCACTCTCTTGCTCTCGTCGTCTCGCTCCGTTAAAACAGAGATCCCTCGCCGCTCGGAGTTCCAGCAGCCTGAATAGGGAGCCCACACACAGAACGCTTACCAGGGCGAAAGAAAAGCCCTGGCAGCGATTCTGGGGGCTCAACCTCACGGCTACCTTCTCTATCTTCCCTTCCGATCGAAGGGAAGATTTCCAAGCCGCTTATCGTTCGAAAAAGCGGCTCTACAGGCGGCAGGGGTGGCGGCCATGCAAACTAGCCGCCCAGCGATGACGAGGACGCCACCGGAAGTCTTTAGCTGTTTTTTTCCTCTTAAGCTTTGTTTTTCATAGCTGTGGGTTTGAGTGCTGGGACTCTTTCTCTGCTTGGTATCTATAAACACTCCACCTATTTCAGATTCATCTTGGAACCAAAAATAAAAGTTATTTCAATCAATCAGAATAGATCTGGAAGGGACCTTGGAGATCTTCTAGTCCAACCCCACTGCTCAAGCAAGAGACCCTATTCCATTTCAGATAGGTGGCTGTACAATCTTTTCTTAAAAACCTCCAGTGATTAAGCTCCTACAGCTTCTGAAGGCAAGCTATTCTACTTATTAATTGTCCTCGCTGCTAGGAAGTTTCTCCTTAATTCCAGGTTGCTACTCTCCTTGATTACTTTCCATCCATTGTTGCTTGTCTGGCCTTCTGGTGCTTTGGAAAATAACTCCTTGTTATTTGTGGCAGCCCCACAAATAATGGAATACTGTTATCATGTCACCCCTAGTCCTTCTTTTCTCTAGACTGGCCATACCCAATTCCTGTCTCCAAAAACCTTGAACTACAAATATTATCTTCCTTTGGTACAATTCCCATTCTTTTGGTACAATTGCCATGTTAGCCAATTTCCATAGAGTTGCCAAGCAATGACATGACATATCAAATGACATTGATATCACTTAGAAGCAAGTGTTGATTATTAGTTAAGAATTTCTTTTAAAACTCTGATTTGTCACTTTTTGTAAACCCACTGTGTGCTAAAATGATAGTGCTTATTTTAAAAGACGTAAACTTGGAATAGCAATTAAAATATAGTTATTCAGTTATTAATTGAAATTAATTGTTCATAAGAACAATTCTGATGCATTAGGACCGTGATGGCGAACCTATAGCACACATGCCAGAGATGGCACGCAGAGTCCTCTCTGTGGGCACATGTGCCATCACCAGCGGCTCTTTGTGGTTTCTGCCGTGCACATGCGTGCCAGCCAGCTGGTCTTTGCACACACCGGAGCATTGTAACCCAAAGACCAACTGGCCAGGGCGCAAATTCGTTCCAGTTTGGCTAGTCAGTGCCAAAAAGATTCACCATCACTGCATTAGAATCTAGAATGCAGGATTTTTACACTCTAGAGTTCTGCAAAGGATATTTGCAAACTATCTTTTGCCGAACTCTAGAGTTAGACAAGAACTTAACAGGCTTCTAAAAAACTAAGGGCACACAATACAAATTTCATTCCACTACAGTTATTTATTTATTAGTTTGTTTATTTGTTTGTTTGTTTGTTTAGGTTTCTTGATTAGGAGTTTCAGGAATTTTTATTTTAGCTAGCTGATTCCACAACCTGAAAACTATAGAACTAATATATTTTAATATATTTTAATCCAGTTGCCAATTTTTCTGTTGTAACAAAAGAAACTATATAAACTTGAAATGCAAAATTACCCTCTCTGGTTTTGAAGAGAATAATAATGCTGTGATGTTGCTTTCAACATCTTGATTATATTCCTATTTAATTGGAGTACATTTAATTGCAGTACCACCATCTAATTTAATGATTCTATGTGGATCACTACAGTTCATAAAGCCAACATCCTTCACCACCCACCCACCCACCCACCCAGACCTGTGTATCATTTGGGAAAACATGCCTGTCTTGAGTTTTGATTCCTTTGGGTTCATTACTTGGAACCCTGACATCATTAGTCTAAATTTCAAAAAAAGGAATTTAGTTTAAGTATTATAATTCTGGTGATAGTTGGACACTAATTAATGCAAAACAATCAGCCTTCTCCGGTTTGGAATTCTGGTCTGTTGTGACTTCAACTATATAATGCCTAGGCAGCAGGAACAAATTATGTGATGGCAACATAAAAATATCTATAACTCTAAAATTTATAGTTACCAAAACTTTGAAGGAATGCCTGTTGAAGAAGGCCCTCTGAAAGAATTGAACTCTAGTTATTTTCTCATCTATCAATTTAAAATTTTAAAATAGGGTTTAGTTGGATTTTAGTAAGATTTCTTTTTATAAAACTATTAGCAGTTTCAAAATCATACAGGTGAGACCATTGGTTTATCTAGTTCTACACCAGGATGTGAACCCTGATTTAATTGAGGGCCGCATCAGGGTTATGTTTGACATTAGGGGACTGGGGTGGCCAAGGTTGGCATGGCCAGGTTTGGCATGGCCACCTCAACATCACTTATGTCAGGAGCACCTGTGGTGGCCAAGTGCTTAGGCAGGACTTCCCTCAGACCCTCCCTCATTCTCATAATCTTCCTTCCTTCCTTCCTTCCTTCCTTCCTTCCTTCCTTCCTTCCTTCCTTCCTTCCTTCCTTCCTTCCTTCCTTCCACTCTTCCTTCTCTTCTCATCTTTTCTTCTTTTTCTTTGTCTTTCCTCTTTCCCTTTTCTGTCCTTTCTTGCTCAAATGCAAAAGGAGAAACATTTCTCCTTTTGTTTTGTTTTTAGTTTGTTTTGCTAGCCCTCAGAGAGGAAAAATGGAGCTCAGGGCTGCGCGCGGCTCCACGGGCCCCATTTTTGCCCATGACGGCCTCCAGCTCTCTGCCAGTGAAAACGGAGCTCAGGAGGACTGTGTGTAGGCCCTGGACCCCGTTTTTGGCCATGATGGCCTCCTGCAGCCCCTGAGCTCCATTTTCGCTGGCAGAGGGCTTCAGGATGCCATCATGACTGAAAGCGCAGCCCTCCCATGTTCCATTGTTCACTGCCAGGGGCACCCCGAGCTGGTCCTTTGCTGTTTCCAGGGCAGCTCTGTAGGCCAGTCTAAGCATTTCATGGGCTAAATCTGGCCCCCAGGCCTTGATTTTGACATCCCTGCTCTACATTATCTATTAATGGTTCTGAAGAACCAAACATTTTCATGGTCTGATATTTTTGTTGATCCTAATAAAGTTTTTGTTCAAATAAATTTAAGGGAATTTCCATTGTTGAAAACATTAGACATGTTATTTTGATAGGCAAAATATGTTGTAACACTCTTCCATATTATTTAGTGTGGTGTCATAAGAATCTACTTTCCATTTAATATAAATTTAAATAATTGCTAGTGCATATGATACTGTGATTTTTAAAATCTCCATAATTTCTAATTTGATTGGCCATGTTGAATAGGGACATGTGTTATCTGAGAAATATTAGCTGAAATCTCTTAGCACCCACTCAAACGTGGGCACATATTTGAAGAATTAGCTATATTATTTTGATACAAGTTATCTGATTGTTGACTTTTTATATGTTTGATTCATGAAATCAAATGACTGTAATATGGAATTAGACCTTATTAAGCAAAACACAGGAAACTCTTATTCCAGTGTGAATATTTAGGAAAATTATGAGTAATTTCCCTGATAGGAAGGAAGTGAATTCTAGCTAGAACACTTTGGGCTACATTGAAAAAGCAAAGTAATCAAAAGTTCTAATTTACAAATAATAATTCTAAGGATATCAATGTGGCTAAGTTTGAGAGCCAGAATAACACAAAAGCACAAGTTCAGACTATCACTTTCCCATGAAGTTCATTGGAGATTAAATCACTCTGAAGCATTTTGTTTTATGCAATCTTATGAAGTATTTTAATTGCTTCATATGTTTTCATTATATGTTGGTATGTTCTCATATGATAAAGAAATAAATAATAATATTTCGCAGTCCTACCTGCAACCCTGTAATTTCCTATGATCTCTTATATCAATTCATGCCAGGCCTGACCCAGTTTAGCTTTTTAAGTATCAGCCTAGCATGGAGTGGTTGAATTGATGTTTTTGGAGCCTGATTCTAGATCTGATAGGCAACATTCAATCATCTGCTTTCCTTCTCTTGAATGGTGAAGTAAAAGGAAGACATCTGATCAATGTAGCCTCATACATATTTGTACTAGGTCTTGTATCCTGTCAGTTAAATAGAATTTTTTTTTTCATTTAGTTTGCAAACATGAAAATTGAGATACCCTTTTTCAAATTATTTTTCATTAGAACTGTATTATCTTCTACACAAATTAATAACTAAATAGTTGTTAGTATATGAAGCAATTGGAGGAACTAAGGAACCATTGTTAATGAAATTCATTCTTAATGAATTAATGAAATAAGACTAGCAAAGAAGGCAGAAAGGATACAAACATCTAAAATTGCAGTTCATGCTATTTCTCCCTAACCAAGGACATGAAGAACTAAGTAAATATGTAATTAAGAAGCAGGTAACAAGGATTATATTAATGAATGTAAACAGCAAAAAATAATGATAATAAATAAGAAAAGTTTAAAAGTGATAATTTACATTTCATGACTATTAAATTTGATAATTTGAAACAAATGTAGCCATTGTCACAATACAATAAAGAATTCTTTAAATCTTTTATACATCATGGAATAGGTTGCTGAGTAATAAAATTTTAAATGTATGAAAGTAAAACTGGGGAAAAGATTTATTTCTATTTAGTTATTTGTTGGCTTTATGGGCTAATTCAATTGTTGACATCTTAGAAAAATAATGTGAGCCTTTTAATGTCTCTACTCATTTAGATAAATTGTATTAGATCTGTGGAATTTCATTCATTGTGAGAAAGGAATTTCATTCATTGTGAGAAAGCAAAAGAATCTCACAAGGAATTATTGGAGATTATCAGCTATATGAAGAGGATGCCTGGAGACAATAATTGTGCATAATAGCTATCTAATCATCTTCAGGCAAAGCCAAACAAAGCTTCAGTGAAATTCTCATTATAGAGTATGTTGTCCAGAATTACAGTTACCTTAGATTGGCCCAGCATCTGTGAGATTGTAGACATGTTATCTTGCCCTGAAAAAAATATTTTAAATAATTTATAGAGTATCTACTGGCTTCTACTGGCTTTGCAATTAATTTACAATTCTATTCTCAACAATATCCAATCTAGAAAACAGTATTATTAACAGCTTTTCTACCATCTTTTCTTAAAAATAGACAGCACATTTTCTTCAGAAACTGCCAAATTATCACCATAGTAGAGAAAAATGGTGGCAGAACTTCTCTTGATATTGAATTTATGAATAATTTTAATATATTTAAAACAGCATAATCACTAGTTTCGGATTCCAATAGTAGCAGTTAGTATGACAAATAAAGAGTTACCAGGATGCAAACTGTAGATATTTCTGTGATATATGATATCCCACCTTATTAAAGAGCCATCAGAGAAATCTTTCTCGAGAAAATGACTGTCCGTCAGTAATGTCAGCTTATTTCTTTCTTTCTTAAGAATGAGTCTCTGCCTGCCTGCCTGCATACACACACACGCACACAGACACAGTATATAGGAACGATTGAGGGTAAAAGCAGAAGGGGATGGTAGAGAATGAGGTAATAGTAACAGAGTTGGAAGGGACCTTGGAGGTCATCCAGTCCAACCCCCTGCTCACGCAGGAGACCTATACTGGGGATTTGAACCACTGAACTGATGGACAAGTTCAGCCACTGACCCACCTAGCCAGGCTGGATCCAGGTGGCTGGATGGAGTCACTGAAGCAGCGTGAGTTTAAATGATAATAGTGGACGGGAAGGTCTGGAGGAAAGTTGTTGATGGGGTCATGATGGGTTAGAAAGGACTTCAAAACTAACAACAAGTGTGTGTGTGTGTGTGTGTGTGTGTGTGTAAGATTTATTGGATTTTACTAAGACTGAACAAGAAAGAAATGAAATTAGATTTTTTCAAAAAAAGTAGAAAGATAAATTGTCTAGGTTTTTTTCAGTGTGCCACATATGGAATTTGCAGCAGTACAAAACAACGTTCCAGAGTGATAAATAGTCTGAGATATTTGTAATTCCCAGAAAAGATGGCTTACTTTTTCCAACTGTTCATTGCTATTAATAAAGATTAACAAACTTTAGAAAACAGAATATCAGAATCTGAAGGGACTTTGGAGGTCTTCTAGTCCAAGCCCCTGCTTAGGCAGGAAACCCTACACCACAACCATCAGACAAATGGTTTTCTAATATCTTATTAAAATTTTCCAGTGTTTAGTAATGCCAAACTTTAAAAGACATGTTTTCAGACGTAGTCATCGTAATATTATGCAACCAAAGCAAAACAAGTTTAAGGCCATATAAGAATCAACAAATGTATGAATACAAAACATTTCATGTTCATTTCAACACATGTAAATAAGAAAGCTTAGTTTAAATCTACAACAATATTATATAATGTACAATTATTTTAGATATTTATCAACATCATTTTTAATGTTCTCTTGCTTATCTCTTATTTTGGAGATAAATTTATTTTTCTCCAAAAATCAAATGTTAAGTCATGATTATTCTTTATGAAGTCTATTGTGCATATACATGTGTGAGAGAGACAATGTATGCACCTTTCTTACCTCTTACGTTTCCACAAACAATAATTGGATTTTGAGACAGAACTGATTGAGGTGTGACCTGGAATTTTTGCTTTGATCATTCAATACACCATTTAATGAGAACAGTATTTGCAGATGTAAATTCCAGGTGCTGACTTTTTGGTTACATCATATCCTGAAGAGCACCTGCTAAGGGTTGAGTAATTATTTTGAAGTGACATGCTAAGCTGTTAACTGAGAACTGGTTCCAATATATTTGAACTGATACGAGAAAACCAGAATTACTTTGAAATATTTCCATTGCATATTTAAGTTATGGGAAATATATAAATGAGTTAAATAAATAAGGTTTAAGGTTTAAGGTTTTATTGCATTTATATACCGCCCTTCTCCCGAATGGGACTCAGGGCGGTTTACAGCCATATTAAAACAATCACATATCACATATGAAAATTAAAACTAATAAAATAATTAAACTATTTGGCCTAAACTATTTGGCCTGCTAAAACCAAATTTAAAACAGATTTAAGTCAGACCGGCTTGATGAAACAACAGAGTCTTCAGGGTTCATCGGAAGGCACGGAGGTCAGGAATCTTTCTTATATCCGGGGGTAGTTCATTCCATAGGGCTGGAGCTCCCACGGAGAATGCTCTCCCTCTGGGGGTCGCCCGCCAGCATTGTCTGGCTGACGGCACCTGAGGAGGCCCTCTCTGTGAGAGCGTATCGGGCGGGGGGAGATATTCATTGGCAGAAGACGGTCTTGTAAATATCCCTGTCCTAAGCCATGGACCGCTTTGAAGATGGTGATTAACAACTTGAAACGCACCCGGAAGACCACCGGGAGCCAGTGCAGCTCACGCAAGAGGGGAGTAACCCGGGAGCGATGAGTCGCTCCCATAATCACTTGCGCGACCGCGTTCTGGACCAGCTGGAGCCTCCGGGTGCTCCTCAAGGGGAGCCCCATGTAGCATTACAGTAGTCCAAACGGGAAGTGACGAGAGCGTGAATGACTGTGCGTAGGGCATCCCGATCCAGAAAGGGACGCAACTGGGCGATCAGGCGAACCTGATAAAAAGCTCCCCTGGCCACAGCTGTTATATGATCGTCTAAAGACAGCCGTGCGTCCAGCCCAAATTGCGAGCCCTCTCTGAGGGGGGCAAGATCTCTTCCCCAATAGCCAGTGATGGCACCAAGTGGCACCGGAAGCCACAGCCAGTCTGTCTTGGAGGGGTTGAGTCTGAGCCTGTTCCTCCCCATCCAGATCCGTATGGCTTCCAGGCAGCGGGACATCATGGCAAGGGCATCATTGGGGTGATCCGGGGTAGAAATGTACAACTGCGTGTCATTGGCATACAGTTGACATTTCACCCCAAAACCACGGATGATCTCACCCAGTGGCTTCACATAAATGTTGAACAAGAGGGGCGAGAGGACAGACCCCTGTGGCACCCCACAAGTGAGGTGTCTCGAGGTCGACCTCTGCCCCCCTGCCAACACAGACTGCGTACGGTCAGCGAGAAAGGAGGAGAACCACCGCATAACGGTGCCTCCCACTCCCAAACCCCCCAACTGACACAGCATGATACCATGATCGATGGTACCAAAAGCCGCTGAGAGATCAAGAAGGACCAGGATCGAGGAATATCCTCTATCCCGAGCCCTCCAGAGATCATCAACCAACGCGATCAATACCATTTCTGTGCTGTAACCTGCCCTGAAACCCAACTGGCATGGATCCAGATAGACAGCTTCATCCAGGTAACGAGGGAGCTGTTGCGCCACCACACTCTCAACAACTTTCGCCATGAAGCGAAGGTTGGAGACCGGATGATAATTACCTAATATTGCTGGGTCCAGGGAAGGCTTCTTGAGGAGAGGCCTCACCACTGCCTCTTTTAAGGCGGCTGGAAAGACACCCTCACTCAGAGAAGCATTTATAATACCCTGGAGCCAGACTCGTGTAACCTCCCGGGAGGCCAGTACTAGCCAAGAGGGACACGGGTCCAATAAACATGTGGTAGCGTTTAGCCTCCCCAGAATCCTGTCCACGTCCTCAGGAGTCACAGAATCAAACTCATCCCAGATAACATTCTCAAGATCCACTCCCGTCATCCCATCCGAGACTACCCAATTGGAGTCCAAGCCGTCCCAAATCTGAGTGACTTTATCATGCAGATATTGCACAAATTCCTCAGCTCTCCCCTGCAAGAGGTCCTCCCGCACTCCCATCTGTAGGAGAGAGCGGGTCACCCTAAACAGGGCGGCTGGGCGGTTATCTGCTGATGCAATAAGAGCGGAGATATAATTACGTTTCGCCACTTTTATTGCCACTAGGTAAGTCTTAATATGAGCTCTTACCAGTGTCCGGTCAGATTCAATGCGACTGGCCCTCCAATCGCTCTCTAGGTGTCTTTTCCGGCGCTTCATCTATCTCAGCTCCTTGGAAAACCAAGGAGCTAATTGAAGTCGGCACCGGGTCAGAGGCCACAAAGGCACGACGCAGTACAAAGCCCCGGCAGCCGCCCTATCCCAGGCAGCTACCAGTTCTGCAGTCATGTCGTGAGCCAGAGCCTCTGGGAAAGGCCCAAGTTCCGTCAGGAACCTATCTGGGTCCATCAGGCGCCTGGGATGGAACCACCTGGTCGGTTCTGTCTCCCTGCGACGAAGGGAAGTGGTACGGAAGTCCAGCCGAAGGAGCGAATGATCTGTCCATGACAAGGGATTGATGACTAATTCCCCTAAGTCAAGATCATTCAGCCACTGACCAGAGGTAAAAACCAAGTCTAGCGTGTGTTCCCCAATGTGGGTGGGGCCATGAACTAACTGGGTCAGGTCCATGGCCGTCATGGAAGCCATGAACTCCTGAGCCGCCTCCGACATTTCACCGATAGATGGCAGGTTGAAAACCCTCATAACCATAAGCTGGGGTGGCAACCGCCACCCCAGCTATTACGTCAAGCAACTCAGGCAGGGCTGCTGCCATGCAGCAGGGAGCCAGGTACATGATCAGCAAACCCATCTGTACCCCACAACCCCACTTCACAAGGAAGGACTCACAGCCAGCAACCTGAGAAATAGTGGCCTCCCTCGGATCTAGATCTTCCTTAATAATCACCGCTACCCCTCCGCCCCTCCCCTGAGCCCTTGGCTAATGAAATGCATGGAAACCTGGTGGGCACATCTCGACGAGAGGGATCCCCCCTCCTGGCCCAACCAAGTTTCCGTAATTCCCGCCAGGTCCGCACCTCCCTGCTGGATTAGATCGTTAATGAGGGGGCTTTAGTTACCGCAGACCTGATGTTGCATAGCATCATCCGAAGGCTCGGGCCCTGAGGTTCTGGACAACCAGGGTTACAGGAAGCGCTCCGGGGGCCGGAGCATGCCACCACTCGCAAATAGCGGGTGCGTACTCCCCGAACCTGATATGGCCCCCTGCGCCCGTCATATCTGCCTCTCCCACCCACTGTGCAGATGGAATGGCCCTTCTTCTCCTCCCCCGGCACCTTTCCTAGACCCTCCCCCCAACTCCCTCCGTTATGCCCCTCAAACCCACTCTGCCACTGACATTCCAGGGACCCCCCCAGGTCCGTTTCTACCCCCCACACTCTCCCTCCCTGGAACCCCCTAAAAAATCATTAAAACCCCTTTTTAAAAAACCCCTCACCCTCCCCTTTGCCACATGCCACCTCTCGGGGTCCCAAAGCTCGTCATTAAGGTAGGCCCTCGATAACGTAGAGGGCCAGGCTTGTGAGAGGGGGGAGTCTCGTAGTGCCAAGAGATCGGCTGATAGATACATCACAATCACAATTCATCTGAGAGAATAAATAAGGCCAAGGATTCACAAAGCATCTTAAAAATAGAGGTCCAAGAGAAAGAGTCCGCCCGTTTCCGGTGTGAGTGAGTCCATCGGGCTTCACTGTCCTCTCACGGCAGTGAAGAGGAGTCTCAGGCCGCTGCCCACAGAGAAATAATACCTAGTCGCTCTCTCACGGCAACTGGCATTAATAGATGGAGTCCTGTCCAGTGGCAGCAGCAGTAAATCGACTCCCTTGAAGCCCGCACCCAGGCCGGAACCTCTTCTCATAACAGAGTGTTGCAGGTAAAGCTGGTACAAATACACTGGCAGATAATAAAGATGGTAAGATAATTGTGGTCAATGACATTTCAAGCTGAGCAAGTTACAATAAATGTATTTCAGTGTTTTACTGTTGCTACAGTTGTCCATTCTATGTTAACTTATCCAGGTAGCATAGATTGACATTTAGGCATATCCTAAAAACATTCTTTTTATTTAGTATAAGCTAATAATATGGAATTTTATTTCTTAAAAGTACTTTTGCTTCAAGAGAAAAAGTTGAGTATATATTAATTTATTCAAAGGAAATTTGGAAAACATAGTTATGGAAAACGGTTCTACTAATTACTTGGTCTTAAATATTCTGTCCCTTACTTCTAGTACCACATTGCAGTTCTCAGAAAATTTCTTATAAGTCAAGCCAGATACAATGATCAAAGTTTTTAAAAAATTATATACTCTAGGAATACACTGATCAATTTCAGTTCCCTTTGGGAGTGGTCTGAAAATCACTGAGCATATATCTTCCTCTTGGCATAGTATCCCATAGGCTGGATCCAGTCTCCGGGCCTGGAGTTTGACACCCCTGGTCTATAAGAGTACAAAGTCAACTACTTTTCTGAAATGGTATAAGGTCTCCTATTTGAGCAGGAAGGATAGAAGATTAGAAAATCTCCAACGTGCATCTAACACTGGTTCTGTTCAATTCTGTTTTCTGAGGAGCCTATTTTAGGATGCGTGCTACAGTTTTCATATATTTCATTCAAAATAGCTTGAATAAATGATTTGAACATCGTCATTAGAAGGGATTACCACCTTGGTATAAAAAGACCCAACAAATTTTAATGCAAGTTCTCCTTGCTAAATTCCACATTTTTATACTTTTCAATGTTTTTAGATTTGAGAGAAACTGTGTAATATATAGATTTAGACTGCTACACAGAACTATTTCTTTACACTTAGATTTTTTGGGGAAAATAGTCAACTAATTAATACATGGAATCAATCTGCATTTCTGATGAGTTGTGGCACTATTGGGAATATTTAAAGCTGATTCCCAAAATACAGCTCTGCTGAATCTTTCATCAAGTTTGATACTGATGAAATAACTTTTTCCCAAATGCATTAATATAAATACTGAGAACATTTAGAACTACATTAAGACAGGTGTTAGAAATATGCAGCTAAAAATAAAGCACACCTGCTGAAGTTTAAAAATATACCATGGATAAAAATATTGCTTACTCGTATATTATTTATTTTGATTTTTGTTGTTATAAAAGGAGATTGACAGAATCAATCTACAAAGTATCATATCATCTAAGAACTTTAAAAAGTTATTTATTTCTTCTAATTTTTTTCATTTTTTTTCATCGAAGTAAACAATCTAATATTTGAGGAAAAGATTTGAATCACTGTAAACATTCATTGGCAGGCTATACACATTACCATATTTTTCGGTGTATAAGACGCACCTTTTTACCCCCCAAAAATGGGGTGAAAATCTGGGTGCATCTTATACACCGAATGTAGCCCCGCCCACCTGCTGGCCCCCACCCTTGGGAGGTTGTTGGCCTCTGTGCATCGCATTTTCTGGTGGTTTCAGGCAGTGGGGATCCTCACATTGCCAAAAATGAGTAATGTTGCATGCTGGGAGATGGGTGGCGGAAATGGTTAGGGTGTTGCTTGGAACCTGTTGAAAACTGCTGCCGCCGCATTTTCACGAGGGCGTGCGGCTATACAAATTGCATTGGGAAATCGGGGAGAAAAATGCCAGAAAACATGATGCATGGAGGCTCTGCTCTTGTGAAGTGGGTTCTTCTGCATGAGAGGTGTAAGGCAAGGTGCTCACTACCCAGCCTGCCCCTTCTCCAGACAACCCAGGCTGAGGGCAGTCAGCTTCTGCTTCTGGCCCGGAGGCGGATCTAGCCAGGAGGAAAGAGAAAGTGGCACTGCAGAAAAGGAGAAGGAGGGTGGGTGGCTTTGCGAATTGCTTCAGGGGATTGGGGAGAAAAATGCCAGAAAATGCAATGTGTGGAGGCAATGCTGTTTTTCCCTCCCCAGTTTCCCGAAACAATTCGCAAAACCACCCACCCTCCTTCTCCTTTTCTGCAGTCTCACTTTCTCTTCCCTTCTGGCCAGATCCGTCTCCTGGGCCAGGAGCAGAAACTGACCGCCCTCAGCCTGGATAGTCTGGAGAAGGGGCAGGCTGAGCGTGGAGACCTTGCCTTACACCTCTCCACGCAGAAGCACCTGCTTTGCAAAACCATTGCCTCCATGCATCGCATTTTCCGGTATTTTCCTCCCCGATTCTCCAATGCAATTTGCAGAGCTGCACGCCCTCCTTCTTGGTGGCTAAAGGGGAAGAAGAAAACTCCTCTGCCTCGTTGCTGCCAGCAACCAGGGGGCGTTTCTGACTGGCTATGGAAATGACAGTTCTCTTGGAGGGAAGCACAAATGTTTTTCATTGGTTAGCTTCTTCTGACAGCTGATGTATAAATAGCAGGCTCTGTTGTAAGTGTTTTCTGAAGCATTCTGGTTACTTGTGATGTTAATAAATCTAGTTGTGTTGAGCTAGTCTCGCCTCAGTTGATATCTGCACACAGTTACGAACATAAAACTGGCGACAAGGTTTTGGGGCAACTGAGGAGACTCAAGGTACGCATCCCTCTGTCCCTGTTGCGTTACGATGTCTACCCCGGCCACATTCACCCGTTTTGAGCCTGTCCTGGGATGCCTACATGGAGCGTTTTGAATGTTTTCTCCAGGCTACTGATTACACTGGGCTGTGACAGGAAGCCAGCCAATTCTTAAACTCCTGTGGCCCTGAACTATTCACAACAGCCCGGGCGTTGATGGCACCTCAGTTTGTATCTACGGTGCCCTGGGATATTCTTTTGACCAAGCTACGGGCTCATTAAGCGCCAGCTCCATCTTGCATTTCCCGGCGATAAGCTTTCTGCCAAATCCTCCAGAGGGAAGGGGAATCCATTAACCAGTATGTGGCTTCCCTCAGATCTGCAGCGATTGAATGCAAATTTTGCGGTATGGATGACTCCCTGTTAGAGCAGTTTGTGTGCGGTGTAAGGGACATCCGTTTGCAACGGCGTCTCTTAGCATGAACTGACATTACCCTTCAAATTGCTATAGACGAAGCCTGTGCATCGGAAATGTCAAATAAGTCGATAGCTGAGATGCACCGGACGCATAGCACGATTCCACCTAGCCACACTGCTACTGTCCACTATGACGAAGAATTGTCTGATGGCACCACCAATGATGAGGCTGAAGTGAGCCACCTAAAATCTCTGCCAGGAAAGAGGGCACCAGGGAAGAAGACTCCGCCAACTGCTTGCCTTGGTTGCGGCGAGAACCATCCTCATTCCCTTTGCCGTTTTAAATCTGCGATCTGCTGGCGCTGTAAAAAAAAAGGCCACCATGCCAAAGTCTGTCGCATGCCTGCACTGGACACCAGCTCCGCTTTGGATCAACATCCCGTTAGAAGACCCCTGCGGGGTCCAGCCAGGCCCCAGGATGACTGTTTCACAATCTTCCGAGACAACACCCACCTGCGGTGTCGACCAGTCAGGTTTCCTCAGATTTCAGGAAAAAAAATTTCCTCACAGTTAAGCTAGAGGGTGTTCCCTGCCAAATGGAGGTGGATATGGGCTCTTATAAGTCTATCATTGTCTGGAACACCTTACATAAACTACTGCCTACCCTACCTAAGAGTCACCTTTCTGCCTGCTATACTAGGCTTCATGATTACCAGGGAAAGGCCATCCCCGTTATGGGATGGGCTACCCTCTGGGTTGAGAAGGGGAATTTCTCAGGTCACCTCCCCTTAATCATAGTCAAGGGTCACCTTCCCAGTTTACTTGGGCTAGACTGGTTCGAGGCTTTAGGCCTCTCAGTTTCCGGCATTCACTCCACCTCCACAGATGGGTTTGAAGCTCTGACCACCAAATTTGCTGAGGTTTTCAATGACACCTTAGGTAAATACACAGGGTCCCCTATTTCCCTTAGCCTCAACCCACAAGTGGCTCCTATTCGGCTCAAGCCCAGGCGGGTACCATTTGCCCTCCACCCAAAGGTGGCCCAGAACTGGATAAGTTGATTGCTTAAGGGGTGCTGGAACCCACAGATCACTCTCTGTGGGAGACCCAATGGGAGACCCCCATTGTCATACCAATCAAACCTGATGGGTCTATACGCATCTGTGGGGATTTTAAGTGCACCCTCAATCTGACCTTGCAAGCACACCCCTATCCAGTTCCTGTGGTCCAGCACCTCCTCCATTCCCTGGGTTGGGGCACCATGTTTGCTAAGCTGGATATGGCCCAGGCCTACCAACAACTTCCTGTGGATGATGCCACTGTGGCCGCCCAAACGATCATCACCCACAGAGGGGCTTTTAAGTGTTGTCACCTCCAATTTGGAATTAGCGTGGCCCCTGGTTTATTCCAGAGCCTCATGGAGCATTTGTTGCATGGTATTCCTGGCATCATCCCTTATTTTGATGATGTTTTGGTTTCTACAACTAGCGAGGCCCAATCACTCTACCGATTACGTCTCGTCCTCACCCGTTTTAGGCAGACAAGCCTTAAACTTAAAAAATTGAAATGCAAATTTGGTGTTCCCAGCGTCGAATTCTTGGGGTTTTTAATTGATGCAGATGGTCTGTACGCCATACCTTCTAAAGTAGAGGCCATTAAGAAGGCCCCAACTCCCACAAGCAAGGCAGAACTGCAATCCTTTCTAGGCCTCCTTAATTTTTATAGTGTTTTCCTGCCTCACAAGGCTTCTGTCGCAAAACTCCTCCACAGGTTGCTGGATAGCAAGACACCCTGGTGTTGGGGAAAGACACAGGCATCCGCCTTTACAGCTGTTAAGGACCTCCTAACTTCAGATGCTGTGGTTGTCCAGTACTCGGAGCATCTTTCCCTCACACTAGTTTGTGATGCCTCTCCCTATGGTGTTGGCGCAGTTCTGAGCCACTCACTGCCGAATGGGATTGAGGCTCCCATAGTGTACTTCTCTAGGACTCTGTCCCCAGCTGAATGCAATTATAGCCAACTAGATAAAGAGGCCTTGGCTATCGTGTCAGCAGTCAAAAAGTTCCATGATTATTTATATGGCCGTTTCTTCCAGCTTTTCACAGATCACAAGCCCCTTCTACAACCCTGGACAGGCTACACCCGAACTATGCATCAGATATTCCCCTGGACCTTCAACCTTGGGGACTGAGTGTATGCCCAAAATTATGGGGGGGGGGGGAAATTCGCTGGTTGTCAGGTCAAATTTCCAAAATTACAGGGCCCTGTTCTTATAGGATCTTGCTCAAGGATGGTCGAAGTTGGCACTGACACATTGATCAGCTCCGGGGTCGACTGTTTCCCCTCCAGCCCTGGTCGGGTCAGAACCTAGACTAATTGCAGTGGCGAAGTCCAAAAACAACTTCCAAGCCAGAGACATGGGCCGCACTCCCTCCTCTCGGGCAGCCCCGCCAGCTGACTTACCTGTGGATCCAGTCATTCGTCCGCCACTGGAAGTTTCAAGCGAGGCCAGGCCACCGATGCTTAAGGAACCCGGGAATCCAAGGCTGGCAACATCGACCCCACCACACATTGAAACTTCTGCTCCAGAACTGTGATGTTCCAACAGAATACGCAGGAGCCCAGCATTCTTGTTGGACTATACAAGCGCTATCCAAGGGGGAAGGAGTGTAGCGACCTCTGCCTCGTTGCTGCCAGCAACCAGGGGGCATTTCTGATTGGCTATGGAAATGACAGCTCTCTTGGAGGGAAGCACAAGTGTTTTTCATTGGTTAGCTTCTTCTGACAGACAATCTATAAATAGCAGCCTCTGTTGTAAGTGTTTTCTTACTCCCACTGAAGCATTCTGGTTACTTGTGATGTTAACAATAAATCTAGTTGTGTTGAGCTAGTCTCACCTCAGTTGATATCTGTGCACACTTACGAACATAACACTGGGCATGTTGAGAAAGCATATTCTCCTGTTGCTGGAAAAAAGTCGAAGTTGGTTCCTCCCACCCCTCTTTCTTTCTTAAACTGAACTGCACTGCTTTTCTGACTCATTGATAAATGATCCTGGGAGAAAGCAGCAGCCACCGCTGATTCGTTTTGGGGGGTCAAAATGCCAAGTGGCTGTGGGGAACTGAGACATTTCTCCTTCACACTGCCCCCCCCCCCAACTGCTCAGTGCTGTTCAGTTTAAGAGACCAAGGGGGTGGGGGGAACGAACCTCGACTGCGACTGGAGTCTCTCTGGGCATGAAGACTGTTTGGGAGGAGAAGGTGACTGAGGAGGGAGGAGTGTAGGAACAAGGTGCAAGGGCGGGGGTGGGGGGGGGGAGACTGCAGGAGAAGCAGCCCTTCTCCTCTTCTTCCAGCAACAAGAGCGTGTGTGTTCTCAAAGTGCCCAGAGTTTTCTTCTTCCCCTTTAGCCACCGAGAGCTCTGAGTTCTCCCAGGATCTGCCTGGAAGCAGTTCCAGCAGTTCTGATGGCTGCCTTCATAACTTGTGCGAGGACTGGAGATCCCCACCCCCTATAGCAGCAGACTACTCCTTAACCTCCTGAGGTTAACTGCCCCCATGAAAATCATCCCCCACCCCACCCTACCCAGTCCAGTTAAATAGATAGGGTTTGTTTTAAACTGATAAAAATATCTGTGCTATGTGTTATCAAAATCCAAATGGAAGTGAGGACGTCGCTGATCCTGATGCTGATAGGCAGAGGCAGAATTCTTTTTTTTCTTGTTTTCCTCCCCCAAAATTAAGATGCGTCTTATACCCTGGTGCATCTTATACACCGAAAAATACAGTAAGTGAAGTCATACTATGCACTGCTTGGCCTTGACTTCGAATGAATAAATTTAATCCCAGTGATCTATAGTTAATAAAACAGTTTATCAAACCACTGCTGAACAAACTACTGCTTTTAGAGTAAAGTGTGAACCCAATTTGGTTTGCCTGTTTCTACATAGTTTTCTAGATCTTCATCCTGTTTAGTTTGATTACAATATTAGAATTGAAAATCTAACTCTTCTCCATAAAAGATACCCTACAAAAAAATGTTATAAAGGAAGCCCTCATCTAACAACCACAAGTATGGAGACCATACTTGTTTTTATCACTTTTTTGCCATGGTATTAAGCTCCACTTAATAATTAAAAGAAAGCTTCTCTACTCTGAAAAGGCTTAACAAAAAAAAAAGATGAATTCATTATCAATTTTTGCTATGTCATTACATATCCAGAGAAACATCTGAAAAAACTTAAGACTTGAGAACACAAAAAATTAATCCAGCAGGTCACTTGGAGTTAAACCATATTTAGATTTATATAACAAAATGAACATCTTAAATTGGTCTTGGAAAATCACCTGCAACCAATATAGTTATTTCAATATAAGTTGAAGAGTACTAGTCAACTTCAAAATAGCAGCATTCTAGACCAGCTGTAAATTCAAGATTGTTTTTAAGAACAGTCCCATTAATGCCATGTATCACTTCTCCAAGTGGCAATACAATTAAAGTTTATTTATTTATTGGTCAATTTATATGCCGCCCTTTTCTGGAGACTCAGGGAGGCTTACAATGCGTTAACAATAGCCTTCATACTTTTGTATATACCTGCTTAGTAGAGCGTTTGCCCCCCCCCCCCAGCAGTGTTCTTTTTTTTTAAATACAGTCAGTTTATTGTCCCCACAGTCCAGGTCCTCATTTTACCTACCTCGAAAAGATGGAAGGCTGAGTCAACCTTGAGTTTGGTAAGATTCAAACTTGCAGTAATTGCAGGCAGCTGGTGTTACTTAACAGCACTTTAATCTGCTGCGCTACCAAGGCTCTTATTATATAATACTTGATAAATAATACTCCTTTCCTAATAAATTCCTGTCCAGAATTAGTGATGGATGCAGGAGAGTCCCTGAAACTGTTTATCAGGAAAGAAAGAATGAGAGTTTTCCTCAGTTTATTCTATCTAAACTAATTAATCTAATCTAATCTAATCTAATCTAATCTAATCTAATCTAATCTAATCTAATCTAATCTATCTATCATCTTATCTATCATCTATTTATCATTTGTCTAACATATATGCCTCTCATCTTATCTACAAATGACTCTAGGTGATTTACAATATAAAACCAAGAAGGCAAGACATTAAAACTTATCCCACTCTTTTGGCTTTTTGCCTGGCTTTGAAGACATGGCCATGCCAACTAGCCTGGGCAACAATGGCACATTGGAGGTGGCTGATGGATTTCAGAACACCCCACTCCTCTATTTGCACACTTTGCTCTTTCCCTCTCCATCCTGCTTAGTTTTAAACAAGTTTTTAAATTTAATATCTATATTTATTGTTTTACTGTTTTATATGGCATTTTATTCAATGTCTATAATCTGCCTAGAGTTACTTTGGCAAGATGACAGTATACAACATGGATGGATGGATGGATGATAGGTGGGTGGGGGTGGGGGGTGGACGGATGGATGGATGGGTGGGCAGACAGGCAGGCAGATATTAACACTAAGATTGAACATTACTTAATTACTTTCTTTTTGTTACCATACTTCTGATAAATAGCATGAATGGCAAATCCACTTTGTGTTTTCTAGCTAGTTTTCATGCTGCCAATATGATACACTAAAAAAGAGAAATCATATAATGTCAACCTATATTTGAGCAAGTAAAGAATGCCAAACCTATGGCCCTGCATATTTTATTAAGGATTCCTACTCTGCATAAGGAATCCTTGAAGCTCTGAGTTGTTATACAATAACATTGGGAGGATCATAAGTAATGCATTGTTCACATTTCTATGCTCGGTATACATTAATCCAACTATTTAAAGAATTTAATCTCTTGGTTCCTTGGTTATATTCTTTTCTTTAGCAGAGTTTGTCTATGGAAGACCTACTGCATTCATTTTACAGTTCTTTTGTATATATGTTGAGAAAAGAGCCAATATATAGAAATATATAACTATAGCGTTCCTATAAAATTATAGAAATGTCTGGGCAACTTTCAGCTTCAAACAATACAAAGAAAAACTTCTATCACATCCCTTCTTATGTGTTTGCTTGCTTGTTTTGCTTGCTTGCTCTCTAGCTAGCTTTCCGGCTTGCTTGCTGAACAAAAGAAATGTTTTGGTTTAGGCTGATGCTGCCATCTAGTGATCAGCAAAGAAATCAGCAAATTTGTGATGATTTTTACCGTATAGATAAGCTAAACAATCCTATCTTCTCACCGCCACTTTTTTTGAAAGTAAGTTGAGCTATGATTTTGCCTGCTCTGTTAAATATGCTACTTCTATTTGTCTACCTCGATCCAATAAAACACTCAAACAATCATAACAATTTTGTCTTTGCAATAGATTCCATAGAAATGAAGCAATGGCAGTTTCCAGTTGTATCACTCTGAAGATCTAGCTTTGGAGTTTACAAAATATTCAACCATCATCCTTACATAGCTTTTATTTCATGAATTACAATAAGCACATAACTTCATGGCAGTCTTATATGTAGATTATATAATTAGCATGCTATACATACAATTCATAGAATACACACTATTGGTCACTGATACATTTGCAAAATACTGAACAACTGACACCCCTAAACTAGGAGAGATGCAGGCTTTTTCATGATTTTAAACAAGATTGGCCAAGAAACATTTTAGCAAGAAGGTATACTTTCTATGACATGTGCATATTTTTACAGGAACACCTGTTAACAAAAGTTTGAGTCAGCTGTTGTATACATTATTATATCCCAAACAATTCTAAACATGTGTTTCTGTTTGCATACAAAAGGAATTGGAGGTAATTAAGACCTGCATTGTGTATTTGCTTCAAGTGCTGGTGCAATATCAGTTCTAATCCAAATCTGAAGAACCGATGTCTTCTTCATAATGGTGAAGCAAATGTATTTATTTAAGTTACTGATTAGATTTATTACTCACTGTACTCAAACAACTCTTGTTAATTTATAAGATTATATGTAATCTTATATAATGTTATAATTGTTATTAAACTAACAAAATATATGAAAAACTGCTAAAATAACCATGATAATAAGAATTCCAATAAATAAATAGGTGGAAATAATCACAACCCATGTGCTCTTTCAAATTAGTTCTGAACAATCTACAAAATACCAATAAAGTAGAAACAACTGTATCTCAATGAAAAAATAGATTCAAAGGTATGAGAACAGAGATGCAATACCTGTAAATTTCATTTTTTCCATTGAAAAACAACGAACTGGTTCTCTGGGATATTCATGTCAAATGGATCAAGAGCGTTCTGTGTTAACCTTTATTATACCAGCTTTTGTACCAGTTTTACTTGGCACTTTATATATAATTAATGAGAGACAGAATTTCTAATGTGCAAGTTCTTTGTAAGAGAAGCAAGAGGACAAGTGTGCCTAGCACAACCAAATCTTAAACCAAATTTCTGGGCATCTTTCTTCTATAAAAAGTCTACACTATTTTGGCATAATATATCTATATACTACTAAAACTTTTGTCATGACCTTTTTTTAACTGGATTAAACAGCACCTTATAGAGCAACAGTTTTGGAATCAAGATATTTCTAATGGTCTAACTTAACTAGACTAACTAACTCTAAAAGAATGTGTTAAACCGTGGGCGCAAGAAGGACTGGACATGCAGTAGAAGCAAACACTTTTATTAGCTCTGTGAATCGCAATGGTAATGCTGGCCGCGGCAGCTCCTTTTATAGCTAGGATTGTCCACGGCTTCAGCCACTGATGCTACTCTGAGTTTCCTGCTCCTGTTCCTGATTGGTCCGTTCAAATCTGCCACTCAATACTCAACACCCCTCCCCTCTAGTTCAGCACAACCAATCCTGAAGTCTCTAAGCTACGTAGTCACGTAAGCAGGCGGGTCATCTCGAAGCGCGACTAGACCTGCACAGTTCAATCATCCCAGCTTGGAGTGAGAGGTTGAGTTCTGTGGCTCTGCTGGCTCTGCCTCCGGAACTCTCTAGAACTTGCTTGCTGGTGTAGAATTATTTCTCGGACGTTATTTCCTTCCTCCCCCGGATGACATGGTGGACTGTCGCTGATGTTTGGCTGCTCCTCCTGGACTTCAGGTAAGTGTCTGCTGTCTCTTCTCAGGCTTGAGTCTTTTCCTGTGCTGTCTTGTGTTTGTGCCTGTGGTAGGATCTGGTTCCTTTCTGTGTATTTTTCCTTCCTTCGCTCATGGGTGTCTTCTGATGGATCTTATTCATTTCTGGCCATCCGGCCTCTGATCTGGTCGATGTGCTGCTTCCATTGTCGTAAGACAGTGGTCCTGTGACTTGGGTTATTTCTCTTGGTACCCATAGGGGGTTACTGCTGAAGTTTTTTGCGTAGATTTTGTCCCCCACTTGGAATTGCTGGATCCTACTCATGGAGTCGGTTGGCTTTTCCATGCTGTACTGTGGGTGCAGTCTGTCTAATGGGGATCTTAACTTTCTCCCCATTAATAATTTGGCTGGGTTTTGGTCTGTGAATGTGCTCGGCCTAATGTGCTGGATAGTCAGCAGCTTGCCTATTTTGGCCTGCATGTCCCCGGGCCCCAGCCTCCTTGGTTGTTCTCACCACCCTTTCAACAAGCCCGTTCGTGGATGGTTTTCCAGGTGTGGATAATGCATGCTGGATTCCTTGGCTGGCCAGGAACATCTTGAATACATTAGCCATGAACTGGGGCCCATTGTCTGACACCAGTAAGTCAGGTAACCCATGTGTTGCAAACAATCTTCTTAACACTTGGATGATGGCTTCCATGGTTGTTGATGGCATTAGATACACCTCCAGCCATTTGGAGGTGTACCAATTATTAGGAACATGTTGCCCTGGCATGGCCCTGCAAAGTCTATATGTATTCTTGATCAGGGTGTTCCTGGGTTCTCCCAATCGTGTGTGGGTGCAGTGTGTGGTGCTGGTCATGATTCTTGGCAGGGTGTGCACCCATGCCTCTATCTCCTTATTCATTCCGGGCCACCACACATAGCTTCTTGCCAATGCTTTCATCTTCACGATTCCTGGGTGCCCCTCGTGTAACATGTTTAAAATGTCCTGCCTTAGCAACCTGGGAATTATGATTCTGTCTCCCCACAATATGCACCCTTTTAATCCCGACAGCTCAGTCTGTCTCGATTTGAATGGTTGGAATTCTGCATCCACATTCGCTTCCGGGCATTCCTTCCAGATCCAGAGTTTTGTCTTTTGCTGTGGCTCTCGCGATGTCTGCAGAGGAGATCTGTGCACTTTCCATGGTTTCAATCAGTAGTGTGGTTGATGCTGGAGCTGGGTCTTCTGCTGTTTCTGGAAGTGGGCATCTGCTGAATGCGTCGGCATGGTCAATCATCTTCCTGGGCTTATAGTTCAGTTGGTAATCATAGGCTGTTAGGAATTCTATCCAACGAAGCATTCTTGGTGATAGTATGGGAGGTGTGAGTTTCTTTCCAGTGATGATGCCAAGTATCATTGTTTATGGTCGGTGATGAATTCAAATCTCTGCCCATAAAAATACTCATGGAATCTCTTTATTCCGGCTACTGCAGCCAATACTTCCTTATCTAGTTGGCTGTAGTTCGTTTCTGGCTTGGACAATGTTCGGGAATAGAATGTGATGGGGGCTTCTCTTCCGTTTGGCATGTAGTGTTTGGCTGTTTGGCATACAGCTCCAATGCCAAAAAGTGATGCATTGCAAGTCAGCCTGATTGGCAATGTTCCGCTGTATTGTATCAATACTCTGTCTGAGGTCAATAATTTTTTGATTTCTTCGAATGCCGTTCTTTCTTGTTTCCCCCACCTCCATTCCGTTGTTTTGTCCAATAGCCAGTGGAGAGATTCAGCAGTTGTGGCTTTCTGTGGTAGAAAAAATTTATAGAAGTTCAGTAACCCAAAGAAAGCCTGCAGCTCTGTTTTGTTTGTGGGTGTAGGTGATTCTTTAATGGCCCTTAGTTTTCCCGGAGTGGGTCGTATCCCTGATTCATTTATTAAATTTCCCCGGAATTCTACTTGTTTCTCCACCAAGTTGCATTTGTTCCTTTTCACTTTTAGCCCCACTTCTTGGAATCTAGATAGCACTTCTCTTAATCACTGCTGTAGCTGGTCTAAATCTACTGCCGAGATTAGTATATTGTCGAAATATGGGATGACTCCTTCAATCCCCTGTAATAGGCGTTCCATCAGGCTTTGGAACAGCCCTGGGGCTACGTTGACTCCAAACTGCAACCACTTGCACTTAAAAGCACCCCTGTGTGTCACAATTGTTTGGGCCTCAGCTGTGGCATTGCCCACAGGAAGCTGTTGGTATGGTTGTGCCAGGTCAAGCTTTGCAAAAAAATTTCTTCGGACCAAGGAGTGGAGCAGATGTTGCACCACTGGCACTGGATAGGCACTCTGCTGTAATGCCCTGTTTATTGTGCTTTTATAGTCTCCAAAGATGCGTACCGACCCATCTGGCTTAATGGGGGTGATGATGGGTGTCTCCCACTTTGCATGGTCGGTAGGCTCTAAGACTCCCTGGGCCACTAGCTTGTCTAGTTGTTCATCTATCTTGGGCCTTAAAGCAAATGGGACCCTTCTGAACAGGGGCAACTTGGAGGTCTAAGTTAAATGATATCGGAGACCCTGTGTACTTGCCTAATTCACCATTGAACACCTCCGCAAATTCTGTCATCAGCTTTTCCTCCCAACTGCAGTTGTTGATGTGGTTGATGCCTGTTATAGCCAGTCCCAGCGGCTTGAACCATTCCAGACCTAATAGGCTAGGTCTATCTTGGTCCATGATGGTGAGGGGCAGCTTTGCTTTGAAGGTCTTGTATGAGATGTTAAATATTTTTGTGCCAATTACCGGAATCCAATTTCCTTGGTAGTCTATTAGTGTCAGTCTTTGGCATTTGAGTGCGCTGGTGGTGATGCCAGGAACTAGTCGTTTGATTGTTGCCCAGGAGACCATGGATAGGCAGGACCCCGAGTCAACCTCCATTTCGCAGGGTTTCCCTTCGATGAGAACGGTTGCCGCTATCTTGTTCGATTTTCCCGCGCTTGCATGACCCACTATTAAAGTTTGGTGGGTTTCTGCTCTCTCCGATTTGGAATCATCGCTTCTGCGATCTCTTCCAAACGGCTGTCTTTTTCCGCTTGCCTGGAACTATTGGTTGTTTGACAGTGAGTTTGGCGGATGGTTCAGTCAGTTCCTTCGGGATGCTGGCTGGGATGCTCTGCAGGCTCTCGCTATATGTCCCTTCCAGTTACATCTCTGGCAGATGGCATCGCGGAACCTGCATTCTGCCCTTGGGTGGTTTCCATTGCATCCTGCACACCGGAATTCTGACTTCCCTTTTCCTAATGGCTTGCCCCTTCAGTCTGTTTGGAGGTGATGGACTTCATCCTCTTCTTCTTCCTCTGACTCCATTTCTACATCCTCATAATGGATCGAGGATTCTTCTTTTCCTTGCGGCCCTTTGTTCATCTTTTTCATGGCTGCCATGGATTTCTGGGATGCCTCTGTTGTGATGGCTTCTTCCATCACTTCTTTGAAGGTTACTTGAGGCTTGGCCAATAGTCTACTCTGCAATGTGAGGTCTTTTAACCCCAACACCAGCTGATCCCGCATAGCTTCTTCTAGGTTGGAAATGTCACAGGCTGCAGCTATCTCTCTCAGGGTCACAACGAATTCACTTATTGATTTGTCTTCCCTCTGGTCCCTCCAGTAGAATTCATGTCTTCTTACCAGGGATGAAGCTTGGGGAACGTAGTGTGCCTTTAGGATGCTTTGTAGGGCTGGCCAGGACATTATGGATGGGCATTATGGATGGGCATTCTTTCTTCTGCACATGCCCAAGATGGCCGCTCCCAGCTCATCGGCGGTGAGGCGGGGAGTATGTCCCCGGCTTTTTGGGCGTTTTCAGGGGCCAGACCAGCTCGTTGAGCCCCCTAGACCGGCACAGGAGCTCTTTGCCAATCTTCTAATCCATTCTGGGAGCCGAACGCTCCCCAAGACACGGCAAACGGGGCGAGGACGTAGGCGGCTGTTGGAGGATCACACAGCCAGCCGAAAGCAGCCTCGGCGTCTTCTGGCATCTTTTGTTGACTCTGCGGCTTAGGGACTGCCACGGCAACGATGACCTCGGTGGTATTGCTCCCCCCCCCCGTGGGAGCTCCAGGGAAGCCATTGGAGTGGCTGGAGCTCCCTGGGTGTTCCAGTGGGGGATGGAGATTGTTTGGGGGAGAGTGGAAAGGACGATGACGAGGTTGTTGGCTGGCGGTGATTCCAGGCTGAACGGCTGCAGAGAAGGGTGCCAGAGAGAGCCAGAGAGGGCAAAGAGAGACTGGAGGTTTCCATCGGTGAGAGCGTGGGGCACTATATTAATTATGCCACCAACGTTAACAGGGATTACCTGGGGCGGCCATGGAAGGCGGACCCATCTGGAGAGGGCCCACCCCTGGCCATCTCGGAGGCTCTCCCCCCATCCCTGTGTGGATTGGGGGTGATTAGAGCTACCACTGGTTTACCCTGGTCTAAGCCCTGGGATAGGTCTACAGCCATTTCTCTTTGTACAGATTTGGCCTTCGGCCTTATGGCTACTTATTACCTAGACCCCTGAACAACTGTGATATCTGCCTCCCATGGACTTTACTACCTCTTTTCGCCTAAAATGCAACCATACCCCCGGAGCCAGCAGTTCCTGTAGATTGGTGACTACCATCAATTGCTTCTCAACTATTGAAGGATACACCCTGGTTTTCTAGTCTGGTATAGAGTCGGATTAAGACTGCTGTTTTTCGGCCCTTCCCAGCTTCCATGAGAGAGCGGCTGGTGTGAACATCTGGCCCGAATTGGCTTAAGACTCTACCTACTGCAGTGAGAGAGCAGTGGAGTTTATTGACTGAACTGGAGTGGATATCCCTTTGCCGGAACTTCTGGGTCCATCTTAATTAACCCCCTGGCCATGGACTTCTCCCAAATATTAAATGTATTCATCAGCGGAGCTTCTTACCTTGCGAGACTCCCCTCCACTCTATCGAGGGCCTACCTTTATGACGGGCTTTGGAGCCCCGAGAGGTGGCATGTAGCGAAAAGGAATTTGAGGGGTTTTCTAGGGAATTTTTAAAACAAATTTTTAAGGGGTTCTGGGAAGCGGGAGAGTTGTGTGGGTGTGGGGGTTAACCCACAGGAGGAGGGGTCAGGTCCAATTGTTAGTGGGGCTACGGGGGGTGTAGATTCCGGGGGTAAGGGGTACATTGACGTTCACTCTGCAGAGGGCCTTTCTATCAATACACTGAGTGGGAGGGGCAGATATGTCGAGTGCAGGGGACCATATCACGTAAGGGGGGCGCGCACTCGCTATCTTCGAGCAATGGCATGCCCCGGTCCCCAAAGCCCTTCTCGCTCCCCAGGTTGCGCAGAGTATCAGGGCCCGAGTCTCCGGCTGTTGCTGTGCAATGCCAGGTCCGTGGTAAATAAAGCCCCCCTCATCTGTGATCTTGTCCAGGAGGGGGGAGCAGATCTGGCAGGTATTACGGAGACCTGGCTGGGCCAGGAGGGGGGAGTCCCCCTCATGGATATGTGCCCTCCAGGCTTCCATGCATTCCATCAGCCGAGAGCTCAGGGCAGGGGCGTGGGGGTGGCGGTTATCATAAAAGAGAGTCTTGATCCGAGGGAGTCCACTGTATCTCAGATAACTGGGTGTGAATCCCTCCTTGTGAAGTGGGGTTGCGGAGTTCAGATGGGTCTGCTGCTTTAAAGCGCTCCATGGCTTAGGACCTGGGTACTTGCGGGACCGCCTTCTGCCGCCAATAGCCTCCCACCAACCAGTACGCTCGCACAGAGAGGGCCTCCTCCGGGTGCCGTCGGCCAGACAGTGCCGGCTGGCGACCCACAGGGAGAGAGCCTTCTCTGTGGCGGCGCCCGCCCTCTGGAATGACCTATCCCCGGAGATATGCAGGATTCCAAATCTCTGGACCTTTTGTCGGGCCCTTAAAGCCCATTTATTCCATCTAGCTGGGCTAGTTTGATCCCATCCTGTTTTAAATTTGAAACTGATTTTAAATTGGGTTGTTTTAATTGTCGGCCATAAATATTTAATAATTTTTAATTGTTCTTAACTTTTGTATACCATGTTTTATTTTGGCTGTTCACCGCCCTGAGTCCGCAAGGAGAAGGGCGGTTTATAAATTGAAATAAATAAATAAATAAATAAATAATTCTTAGCTCAGTAGCCGCTGCCATCTTGCTATCTTGAATACAGTGGCTCTGCAATCGTGAGGAATATAGCTCTCTTTCTTTGTTCCAACAGGCTCAATAAGTCGTTCCCCACCAGGAACATGTGGAATCTTTCCATGTAAGATGCCCATTCTTCTCCAGCCTGGTGAAAGGTGCGGGTGGGCTGATTGAAGACATTGTAGTAGCCAATGATCTGACTGGTGTTGGTAGTCATTGATCTGGATGGCTGATGATTGCTTGGGGAAGGTTCAGTGCTTCGTTCTTCATCCTTCAGTATCCCACCTTCGTCGCCAGTGTTAAATCGTGGGCGCAAGAAGGACTGGACATGCGGTAGAAGCAAACACTTTTATTAGCTCCATGAATCGCAATGGCAATGCTGTCCGCGGCAGCTCCTTCTATAGCTAGGAGCTGTCTGCGGCCTCAGCCACTGACGTTACTCTCAATTTCCTGCTCCCATTTCTGATTGGTCCATTCAAATCTGCCATTCAATACTCAAAAGAATGTGTCCAAAATCTGTAAACAAGTAGCAATTTTCAATTGCTTTCTATTTCTTCTTTTTTATTGAAAAGTTTTTTTAAAAATTTACAAACCATTTCCCCCCCCTCCTCCCCCCTCCCAACCCAGCCCTCCTCCCCCCCCCCGGACTTCCCAGAACAAAATACAGGGTATAGCATTAAACAAACATAAGCTAACATATGCAAACTATCTATAGCCTCCTATCTCCCTCTTGCACTTTAACTCCCCCTTACATAGCTAAATATAAAAATTCCCTTAAATATCTTTATTCATTCATAAACTATTTGAAACTTTTTAGTCCCATGTTTGTTTTGAATATAGTCAATCCATCTTCTCCATTCCAAAATATATCTTTCATTTGAGTAATCCTTCAGGTATGCTGAAATTTTAGCCATCTCCACTAGATTCATTACTTTTAGTGTCCATTCTTCAATAGTAGGTAAATCTTCCTTCTTCCAGTACTGCGCCACCAAAAGTCTTGCTGCAGTTATTAAATTTAAAATCAGTTTAGTCTCTATAACTGTACAATCTGTAATTATACTCAGCAGAAACAATTGTGGAGTAAACTTTATCTTCTTTTTAAAAATATTTTGAATAATCCACTGTATTTTTATCCAAAATGCTTTGATTTTTCTACAAGTCCACCATATATGATAATAAGTAGCATCCTCACAATCACATTTCCAACACTTGGATTGCAGATTCAGATACATACAAGCTAACTTTTTAGGATCTAAGTGCCATCTATAAAACTTTTTGTAAAAATTTTCTCTCAAGTTTTGGGCTTGCGTAAATTTCACATTTCTAACCCATATTTTTTCCCAAGTTTCCATCATTATTGGTTCCTCAATATTTTGTGCCCATTTTATCATATAGTCTTTAACTAACTCCATTTCTGAATCTATTTCTATCAGTACATTATACAACCTTTTTATATGCATCTGACTTTGATCTTTAATTTGTTTTACCAAGTTTTCCTCATTTTGCAAGATACCAATTTTCTGATCCTCTTTCCATCTAGCTTGCAGCTGTCCATACTGAAACCAAGTTCGAATTATCCCTTCTTCTTTTAATACATTCAAGGACTTTAACGGTAATGTACCTCTTTCTGTATTAAGAAGCTCTTTATATGTGGTTACATCTTGTTTTTGTTCTATACTTATATTCTCTATCGCATGTCTGGGTATTGCTCATATAGGTATTTTATTATTTAATTTATATTGATACTTTTTCCAGACCCGCAATAAAGCATTCCTTAATATATGACTTTTAAAATTCTTATCCACCTTCTTGTCGTATAGTAAATAAGCATGCCAACCATATACCAAATCATATCCTTCAATATTCAATATTCTTTCTTCTGTTGAATTAATCCAATCACTAATTGTTGAAAGGACAGCTGCCTCATAATATAATCTTAAATTGGGCATTTTAAGACCACCTCTTTCTCGTACATCCTGTATTATTTTTTGCTTTATTCTCGGTCTCTTTCCTGCCCAAACAAAATTACTAATACCCTTCTGCCATTCCTCAAATTTGCATCTTTTTAAAGTATTGGTATCATTTGAAAAAGAAATAAAAACTTTGGCGAAACATTCATTTTTACTGCTGCTATTCTTCCCAACAAAGGCAATTGTAGTTTTTTTCCAGTTTTCCATTTCTTTCTGTATTTTTTGCCACAACGGTTCATAATTATATTTGTATAATTTCACATTCGAAATCATAATGTAAACTCCTAAATATTACTTTTCATTTGTCTCCCATTTATAAAACTAGTTTGATCATTATGGATCATTTGTTGCATAACTAACGTTAACCTATTTGTTAATATTTTTGCAAAATTCTTTTAATCTGTATTTAAAAGTCATATATGCCTATAGTTTTTTGGCTGACTATGATCTTGATATTCCTTTGGGATCAAGGAGATAAATGCTGCTCTCCAAGATGGGGGTACCTCTCCTCCAGACTGTATTTTAGTAAGTAATTCCTTAAGTGGTTCCACCATTTCTAACTGCAAATTTTTATAATAAACAGCTTCAGTCCATCTGTCCCAGGAGCTTTACCGGCTTTCAACTGTTTAATTGCTAATACAATTTCTTCAGAGGTTATCGGTTGGTTCAGACCTTCCCTTTGCTCTTCTGTAATTATAGGACTATTCTCCTTCTGAAAATATCTATCTATATCTATACCTTGAACTTTATCACTAGCATACAACCTTGTATAAAATTCTAAAAATGCTTTTTTAATCATATTTTGCTGATACACCTCTTTGCCTTTATATTCTATTTTCTCTATAATACTTTTGTTTTTTCCTTAACAAATATGCTAACCATCTACCTGGTTTGTTAGCATTACAGAAAGTATTATGTTTGTCATATTGCAGACTGGTTGCAGCCTGGTCTGCCGTCAACATATTAAATTGCCCTTGCAATAGATTAATTGCTTCTTTTGTTTTCTTGTCTGCTGGATTCAATGTTAATACTTGCTCTTTCTTTTTTATTTCCTCTTCTAAATCAATTTTACGTCTGTGTTTATTATTCAAATATATTAAAATACCTCTCATATATGCTTTACTTGCATCCCATACCAGTTCCATAGATGTACCTTTATGCATATTCATGATAAAAAATTCTTTCATATATTTTTTTACATTCTTTCACATTTTCCTCATATCTAAACAAGTTTTCATTTAACCTGCAGGGTGTCCTGGGTCCCTTTTCATGTTCCAATTCCATCCAAACCAGACTATGATCTGTTAATGTTCTTGGACATATCTTCGTCTTCTTCACCCTAGAAAGAAAATCATTAGTAATTAACATAAAGTCAATCCTAGAAAAGGATTGATGTCTATCAAAAAAAAATGTGAAGTCTTTTTCTTCTGTATTCCGTTCCTGCTAGATATCTCTCAACTCCATATCTTCCATCATCTCAAAAAAGGATTTAAGTAGTCTAGCACACATTTGAATGTTTTGCAAAAGTCCTTTTTTGTCTTTTTTGGTGTCTGAAACTCCATTCCAATCACCCAATAATATACACGATTTGTAATCCCATTGTATTAACTTGGTATGTAATAGCTTGTAAAATTTTTCCTGTTGTTGGTTGGGTGCATATACACCAATTAAAGCATTCTTTTCCCCTCTATTAAAATTTCAATAACTAAATATCTTCCTTGATCATCTGCTTCAATTAGTTTAGCTATTAAGTCTTTTATTAGGTATATAAGTATACCATTTTTCTTGTCTGGTGCAGATGCTACAAAATGTATTCCCAATCTTGCATTTATCAAATATTTTTGATCTTTCATTCTAATATGTGTCTCTTGCAAACAAATTACATTGTTTTTATACTGTTTCAAATAATGAAATATTTTCCTCCTCTTTTGCAGTGAATTTAAACCATTGACGTTCCAAGTTAAAAATCTAGTCGCCATTCTTGACACTTTGAAGCTTTTGAAGTATCAGCTGAAAATTTTCTTGCATTTTCTTTTCGGTCTTGCTCCCCCCACAGCTTCTGCTTTTGTGATTTCTTGAGTTTTCATTTGAGTTTGCTGCACCTTTAATTCTTCTTTGCACTTAGTTGCTGCTCAAGTTTGTCTTTGATCCTTTGGTTCCTCTATTGGAAGTAATAATAAATCTTCTTGAATAGTCAGAACCCCTCCTTGGCCCCGTGCCTGCATTTCTTTTCTTTCCCCCTTTTTTGCCTCCTCTGCTTCCTTTCTTCTTCTGGCTTCTGGAGATGGTGGGCATCCAGCCTTTAGTACATTTATGTAAAAATCTCTTGCCTTCCAAACTGTTGAGATGATGTTTTTCTCCTGAATAATTCACAACTAATCCAGTTGGAACCTCCCATCTATACTGTATCTGACGTTTTCTTAGTTCTTCCACCAAAAAAGCATAATCCTTTCTGGTTCTCAACATTTTGGAGGAAATTTCTTTCGGCATTAGAACCTCCTGCCCTGCCACTTGAAGTTTATTTTTGTAGGAAGCTTGTAAAATTTCATTTCGTATCCTCCTTGTTGTAAAATAAGTTACAACATCTCTTGGTAGATGTTTCTGTCTGGCAACCTATGAATCAACACGATAAATTTTGTCAATTTGCCATTCAAAATCTGCCTGTTCTCCTAGTATTTGTGCAAAGGCTTCTGCAAAAATCTCTCACAAGTTCTCTTGATTGTTCTCTTTCAAGCCTTTTACTCTCAGGGCAAACTCCATCACCCTATATTGTATCATTGTCACTTCTACGTCTGCCCTCTCCATCTTTGTCTGGACCTCACCAAATTTATTTTCCAAATTCACATTGGATTGGCTAATTTCCTCCACTCTTTCATCCAGCCCTTCAATGTGGCTTGCCAGACCCTGAAATGCCAAAACAATGTCTTCTCTAATTTCCTTGTTTTCAATTTGAATTACTTCTTTAATTTCTGCCATCTTCTCAGCCACGTTCCTCATTTTTTCTTCAAAGACAGAAGTGATTTTTTCCTCTAAAACAGAAGCTTGTTACTTTAAAGCTTCTTGTAAAGCTTCCAGTGTTAAAATTTGTGGTTCCATTGAAACTGACAAAGTTTGCAATTTAGATAGTTGGGCAGGTGATCCGCCAACACTCTTAGGCACAACAGTTTTTATTTGCCTTGAAGCCATTTTCTGATTGTCAATTTTAAACTTTTGCAACAGCCAAAACAATAGATCCAGTAAATCAAATTAATTTCTAGTCCTTAGTAAATATTTCAATTTTAATTCATCTAAAGTCAATTTTAAATCTTCATTCTTTTAAAATAAAATATAGTAGTTTTAAACCGGGGTGTCAGCACTGAATGATATTTTGCTTTTAACTTTCACTTCCATGTCCCATTAACACTCCGGCACCATTTCTTTTCACTTTCTTCCCTTAGTAATCCAGAAGGAAGTATGTAATACACATTCAGAGTTAAGTTTAGTACTTGCCAATACAGTTGCTCCTGTCTTGTTCTGCCTGCTTTTGTATCTAATATTTTGAAAGGTTGTTGCAGGGGTGGTCGCGACATCTTGTTCTGCTTTAAGCAGAAACATCCTGGATCCGGAGCTCTGTCAGGATTACAGGGAGCTTTCACCCTTCAAAGTTGTTCTTGGGGCTCTCGGGGAGCTCTATCCATGCCAGGCTGCTCTCTTTCCCCCCTTTTCCCAAGGGGAAAGTTTCCAAGCCGCTAGACAGCTGATTATCGCTGTTCTAGCGGCTTTAACGCAATCGCGGGACTGGCACTCCTACGGTACCACCGGAAGTCCAAATTGCTTTCTATTTCGAAAGCATATCACCCCTAGTCCTTCTGTCCATTTGACTAGGCATACCACTTCCCATAACTATGCTTCATATGTTTTAGCCTCTATTTCCCTAATCATTTTTGTTGCTCTTTTCTGCACTCTTTCTAGAGTCTCAACATCTTTTTTGCATTGTGGTGACCAAGGTTGGATGCAGATTTCAACTGTTGTCTTACCAAGGCATAAAAAGTGATTCTAACTCTTCATGTGATTTTGATTCTATCCCTCTGTTAATGTAGCCTAGCACTGCATTGGTTTTTTTGGCAATCGCAACATTCTGATGGCTCATATTTAAATGGGTGTCCACTACAGCTACTGGATTCCTTGCACAGTTACTATTATTAAGCCAAGTACTAGTATTCTATATCAGTACATTTGGGTTTTCTTGATTATGTATAAAACATTATTTTCTCACCACTGAATTCATTTTGTTGAATAGTGCCAGTGTTAAAATCTGTCAAGATCCTTTTGGATCTTGAGATTATCTTCTAGAGTATTGGCTATTCCTACCAGCTTGGTATTGTCTGCAAATTTGATGAGCTCACCTTCTATCCTCTCATTTAAATAATTTATGAAGATGTTGAAGAGTACTGGGCCAAAGGAAGAACCTTGAAGTACTCCACTGCATACTTTCCTCCATATAGATGTAGTTCCATTAAGGACTGCATGTTGAGTGTTGTTCATCAGCCAATTACAAATCTATCTGGTGGTGATACTGTCTATCCCACATTTTTGTATTTTTTAAAGTAGTAGGTTGTGGTTTACTTTATCAAATGCCTTATTGAAGTCCAAGAATATGCAGTTCACTGGTCTACTAATTCAGTCAATTTTTAAAAGAATGCAATAAGATTTGTCTGGCATGATCAAATCTTGTTGACTTTTAGTTATAACTTTATTTTCCTGTATGTGTTTGAGATTCATTGCTTGATTAGTTTATACAGGATCCTTCCAGGTATTGTTGTCAAGTTGATAGCTCTTAATTTTCTGGCTCCATTTTTTCCTTTTTTTGAAGATGGGAATCACATTAACTCTTCCTGTCCTCTGATAGTTTCCTAATGCCCCAGGATCTTTGAAAGATATGTTTCAGTAGTTCTGAAATCATGTCAACATTAATTTCATAAATTTCTTTATTTTTTATATCTTTTCTAATTTCCCAAACAACAGATATTCCATCCTTCCAGTATCCCATTTACAGCAATTGTTTTGATGTCACCATTTATTCTCTGCCATGACATATTTCTTTTATCTTCTTTCTTTGAAGATATCCACAGCATTTCCTTGTTTCTACATCAAAACAAAAAAAATCTGAAAGTGGACAAATTTGTCTTTTCAAGTAATGTATTTTCTTTCAGTGCTGGATATTTCTAAGGTGTATTTATTCATTTATTTATTTTCTGCCTTTATTATTTTTATAAACCATTTAATATGGTAAACATATCTAAGACTCCTTCCTTCCCCTATTTTCCCCACAAAGAGGAGTTAGGCTGGAAGAAAATTACTTGCCCAAAGTCATTATGTCAACTTTTCATGCATAATACTGGAAAAGGGAGTGGAATTCATGATGATATCTTATATTAAATTAATATCATTAAATAAACCTAGAAATGTGATGGGAATTACCATAACAATTTTATATTTTACTAATTTCCTAATACGTCATCATATGAATTCTTACTTTGAAGTAAGATGAATTCACAAAAAATAATTATTTCCAAGTAAACCAGCACAGGATTTGTGAATCCAGGATAATTTGGGACAAAGGTAAAGGCCACTGAAATTTGGTAACTTTGTTTGCACATCTCAGTGAATTGACAATTAGATAAACCACACTTTAACCTAATCTTGTGCAAACCTGTTCTGTAGTTTATGATTCAATGTACCATATTGTCAAAGAAAATTGAGTTATTTACGTTAATCATGACTAATCAAGAATCATGATATTCGTATTAGAGATTCTCCCTCCCCCATTTAGTCTATTCAGTTGAGTACATATATTTCTATGTAGCTACTATTGAATAGATAGCATTCAATATTCAAAATAAATATCCAAACGTAACCAGGAATATGATCAGGTTGCATGAGTGAAAGCAGATATTACGTGGTGTTGAATATTCTTGCTTTCAATTAATTGAAACATAATCAGTTGCTATGCTAAAATAAATATAAATCAGAAAAATATAAATCAGAAAGGACAGCCTTTGTCTTGTTTTGAAAAGAGATCCTGTTTCACCTTAGCAGAAAAAGCTTTGAAACCCTAGTCATTGTTACTCACAGAATCTCTGCTATCAAAGGATCCCTAATGTGAAGGAAAAAAAGAGACTTAAACTGCAAGTTGATGTGTGTGTGTGTGTGTGTGTGTGTGTGTGTGTGTGTGTAGAAAAAGTAAGATGCACAGAATGAAGTGGCACCTACTTTCAGATGGTCTCTATGTGTCAGCATTTATGAGAAAAAAATTAGCCCTCTCATGTTCTCTGTGGGCTATGATTTAAAATAGGTTGGTTTAAAAACAAAACAAATGAAAAGAAATACTTGATGTGAGTGGAAATGATCATCCACACAGATCATGCTTTTTTTACTTTATGGTTTGAATCAAGAAATATAAAGACAGCTTACTTTTAGTCCAGATCTCCACTTAAAATTTCCTCTACTTATGTACTGAGCTTTTCACCCTGAAGACATGTACTTTTTTTCCCAATGACGCAGCAGAATTCTTAAAACACTTGGGCGTGGGAACATGGTTTAAAATTTAAAAGGAAATCATTTCAGGATAGATTTATAATATTTGTCACTTGTTATAGTGACCTTGTTTAGTTAATAGCTGCCAACAACCTTTCAGATGTAATCTTTTATAAATAAATGTTAGAGGATGACTTTCTCAGGAAAAGCCATATTTTTTGAAATTGGCAAATGTAAAAAGGTTTGTGTCAGAAAACTGCTGCAAATGGAGTTTTATATCATGGAAAGAGTTGGGATGTAAAATTTGATTTATATGAGAAAACATATTTTAAATGAAATTTATAAAGAAGATATCTATTATCAGTAAAAAATATTTTTCAAGCAGCAGCTGCTCAGTTGAATTATGCTAATTTTAAATATTCCTCAATTTATGTCTGGAATTATGTTCATAATTTATTATAGTCATAAATCATGTGACCATAAGTAAGTTTCTGCCTTTTTTCACAGTGGTCATTAAGTGAATTCCATAGTCACTAAGTGAAGCCATTCATTTGAATGGGCAAATTCAAATGAATGGCTTCACTTAGTCATGTGAGCATGGAACATTGTGACAGGCTTCAAAGCAGGTCTGCCTGACATGCAGTCTCTTGAACGTGGGTGGGGTTGGATTAGTATGACCATTTGCCCCCATCAGGGTGCTTTACAGGTCATAAATCACCCATTCCACAGCTACCCTAATTTCAAAGTCATAAAATGGTTGTTAAGTAAGGACTACCTATATTGACATATTTTAATAACTGAACAGTTTGAGTACTGTTCTTTGTTGGAAACTGAGATCTAGTGTTTAGGGCAACTAGGAGATCACGAGTTCAAGTCCCACTTTAGTCATGAAAGCCAGTGGGTGATTCTGGGCACGTCATTCTTTCTCAGCCCAACCATCTCATACAGTTATTTTTGTGGAAAAAATAGGAAGAAGATGTCTTGGTTCTCTGCCTTGTCTTGTTTGTAAAAATATTAAAGGCAGGATACAAAGAAATAAATATAGAACAATCACTGGTCTCTGGTCATGATAGCTGTATATGAACTCTAGAGCTAGGAGTATGCTGTCTTTGTTGTTGTTATCCCTTGCTGGGCTGGAACAACAGGAGGAAATTGTATTCTGGTTTTGTTTATAAGTGTTCTTTTCAGGGCCAGTGGTTAGCCCTCAAGTTCACTCCTGCAAAACCTGTTTTGGCTGCCCTTAGGGTATGTCTTCAGGGATATCTGCAAGATAGTGTAAAATGGGCCAAGAGTCAAATCTTCAGTCTTTTTAAAATAGGTACTAGGCATAATAAAAAGAAAAAAAGATTGGGGTTTCAGTCACACAACTGCAGCTGCCATCTTAATTCTTTTTTTACACCTGCAGAGAATCCTGGACCTGAGGTCATATCCTTTTTCCCCCAGGTTGCAGGATCCACTTTTCAGGCCAGTGAATTCCATTTCATGTGATCAAACACACAATTGGGTCCTATGGAATTATTCTGATTCCATGTTAATTGTGTCTTTCCACTTTGCACAGGATTTGCCATCAATGTTTTTTTTTTAAACAAAACATAAAACAAATCCATCATCCATTACAAATGCAAACAGTGTATCAGTCGGTTACAAATCTTTTGTGCTTCATCCCCATATTCAAAATTTACTAATTATCTAATTTCTCATATTGTCAAACAAATCAATATCCTCATTTATCATTTATTAATTTATGGCTTTATCACTTCAAAAAATTATTTTCAAATATTATATTTAAAACATTCATTTCATATTTCATATTTCATTTCCATGTTTTATTATCTAGCTATTGATAAAATAAATCCCATATCTTGTAGTATTGTTTATCTTCTTGTTCTCTAATTTCAAATATCAATTTACTCATTTCAGCACATTCCATGATTTTCTTAATAATTTTATTTTGTGTTGGTATTTCTTCATTTTTTCAATTTTTAGCAAACACAATTCTAGCAGCTGTTCACAACATTCACAATCAAATATCTCAATTCTCTATTATATATTTCTGGCACAATCCCTAATAAAAAAATCTCTGGCTTAAAGCCTATATGTTTTTTTATCATTTTTTCCAACCATGTGTGGATTTTAGTCCAGTATCTTTTCGCTTGTTGTTATGAGGGGGTGAGGTTTGTCCCAACAAACCATGATCCTGTTCACATGCAAACACACTGGGGCTGAAATAAAATCGACAGAGGAGTCTTGTAGAAAAATATACTTTACTAAAAAACATTAAAAGGACTATGTCTTTAAAAACACATAAATAACAAAACTTACCTTCATTAACAGAAGCCAGGCCGTCTCCTTAAATTCCTCTCCACAATACCAAAACCAGTCCTCTTAACCCTTTCCAAAGGGGAAGGAAGAAATTAATACAACACTAAGTGGTTTCAGAATTGGTACATCATTGAGGTAATGGAAAGCAGCAGCGTAGGCTTCTCAGCAGAAAGAATGAGAGAAGTCCTGAGTCAGATCACCTGTAGAGTTGATTCAATCGTGGCTTGAAGCTTCTGACAGGGAAATTCTCCAGCTCTCCCTCTTGGTCGTGGCTTCAGCAGCAGCAGCAGCAACAGCTCAGAGACATCAATAGATGCTAGCTTGGAGGCATATGCTGGCTTGCATGCTCAGCTCAGCACAGGCAAGCTTTCTTCTTTCTGGATTTCTAGCTCTGAGCTTCAGCTTTTAGCTCAGGCATTTAGTGACTTTGTTTCAGCTCTGTTTGCTCCAGCTCATCGTTAGCTAGCTCAGCTCTAGCTCTACGTAGCCCTTCTATCTGTGTCAGGCCCCTATCTTCTCAAAAGTCGGGGGTCGTCTTATACGCTGGGTGTCGGTCTCCTCAAGCAGGCAACTCAGCTGGGATAGCCAGAGCCTGGATGGCCAAGAGCTGTTTAAAAAGGAAAAACTTTCCTTTTACACAACGCTGGCCATCCCAGCTGCTAATTTTTGCCTGCTAATTGGTACGTAGCAAAATTCCCCCCCCCCAGCTTGCTTACCTTAGCTGCTAGCCGCAACACTTGCCTTGCCTTGCCTGCAATCCATTGCATCAGCAAGCAACTAAATCTCCCTGCCTGCAATCAAGCAGGCAGGGAGTTGTGGACTTCAACTCTCAGAATTACTCAGCCAGCAAAGCAAAGCTGGCTGAGGAATTCTGGGAGTTGAAGTCTACAAGTCTTAAAGTTGCCAAGGTTGGAGACCCCTGTTCTATTGGGTAAGGTTTTTTTCCCTTTTGGGAGCTTTAAAAAATATAGTTAATTGGGGTTTTTTTTAGTTGTTCTTTTTTAGACCTAGCCATTTAAAGGCTAGGTCTAAGTTTTAGGCTAGGAAGTTTTAAATTTAGCTTTCATATAAAAATAAAAATAAAAATATAAAAATAAAAATATAAAATAATATTTGTGCAGCTTTCTGAGATTTCGTGTGTTTCTGTAGTGTTTACCTCTAACTACACAAACGCACAAAATCTCACAAAGCTATATATGGAATTTTGTGTGTGTAAAGTGTGAAAGTTGTTTTTTTGGGCTTTTTGTGGCTGTGTGAGGTTCCTGCTTGTTGCAGGGGCCATTTTGGGTCTAGCACAGCTGCTTTTACATTGTGGGTGAGCCAGTTGATGTTTTTTAATTTTTATTTTGTGTGCGTTGGAAGAGAGGTCGTCTTATACAACAAGTATAGCCCAAACCCTATATTTTTACAGGAAAAGTCAGGGGTCGTCTTATACGCCCAGTCGTCTTATACGCCGGAAAATACGGTAATCACATAGTCACAGCAATCCTGCAAGCACTTTTGACAATCCCCTTCTCTGTGGCTATTGATTCAATCACAAACATACATAATCATTGAGTACATAAATACATCAACATTTAGTATATTTTACACAGCCATTGATATTTTACCCAGGAGATAGTGATGTTGTTCACGAGGCAGCAGTTTGGTAAATACATCCGCCACCTGTTCCTGTGTTTCACAAAAGGTAGTCTTGATGAAACCTGTTCTTACTAATTGCCTGACCTGTTTATATTTGGTATCAATATGGCGCGATCTCTGACCTACAGCATCGGCCTCTGATATGTTGACAGCAGCCATGTTATCCTCATAAATGTTTATAGGATACACAGGTTCCCTCCATAAGCTCACCAAAAGGTCATTAAACCAAATTAGGTTATTGGAGGCTTTTGACAAACTCACATATTCAGCTTCTGGTGTGGAAGTTGCAATTAACTTCTGTTTTCCAGAGTACCAATATATGGGATTACCATTTAGAAATTCAATGTATCCCGAGATACTTTTTCTAGATCTAACATCCCCTGCCCAATCGGCATCCGAATAACAACTTAAACTCAGTTTTTCTGATATTTCTGGTTCCAATAACAATGAATAATTTACAGTACCCTTTAAGTATCTTAGGACCCTTTTAATTCCATTCCAATGGTACCGTGTGGGATGTTCTGAATGTCTAGATAACACGTTTACGGTCAGACTAATGTCTGGCCTCGTCCAATTTGCAATGTACAACAGCGACCCAATTATGGATTTGTAAAGCATCTTATTTTCAAACTCTGCACTCTCAGTGTACATATTCTTAAGAAAATCTGTTGACATAAGGGTATCACATGGTTTAGCCTCTACCATGTTGCACTTGTTGATCAATTCTAAGATCTTATCTCGCTGAGAGAGTTGAAACTCCTTCTCGGTTTTAACAAAACATACCCCTAAGAATTTGTTAATACGGCCTAATGGTTTCAATGCAAAACTTTTGCTTAGGCTGTCTGAGACCTTCTTGTACCTGTCCTCAGACTTACAAATGTACAGAATGTCATCCACATACAACAGAATTGTCTCCTTAATACCCTGATGGTCTTTAACAAACTACTCTAGCGTGACAACGCATTCATCAGCTGATGATGGTAAAAAGCCCATCTGTTTTAAGTTTTTAGTGAGACACTCATACCATCTTTTACCAGATTGTTTCAAACCATATAGGCTCTTATTTAACAACCAAACATTGTCTTCCTGATGGCTTACACCCTGAGGAATCTTTATATACAGTTCTTTATCTAATTGGGCATGCAAGTAAGCGGTCTGTATATCAAACTGATATACATTTTCACCTCGTATGGTAGCAATAGTGAGAGCTGTTTTCACACTCTCAGGGGGCACTGTGGGCAAGAAGGTATCCTCGTAATCGTCAGGAAATCTCTGCAAGAATCCCTGCGCTACTAACCTCGCCTTATAAATAAAATCTCCATGCTCAATAGGCTTCTTTTTAAAGAGCCATCTGGTGCAGATCACCCTCTTATCCTTGGGTAATCTCGTGGAAAAAACATCTAGTTTTTTCAAGTTGTCTAACTCTGTATCCATAGCAGCGAGCCATTTTTGTCATTCATCGTCAGGTAAGGCCAGCACATCCTCATATTTCTGAGGTGTGGCTGAAACTTGGTTAACTGAGGTGACAAAATCTTCATACCTCCTAGGTTTGTTACCTCTGGTAGATCTAACTGGTCTGTCCCTAGGCGCATCACCCCATCAGAATCATCTGATGGGTTGTCTTCCTCATGGTTTTCATGGCGCATCTCTAAAACTGGGTGCCCTTCCTTCCAGGCCACCCCCATCTTATGCTTTAATATCCCTTTTGAGGCTACATGGGATGCACTAGATGTATCCCTATCAGAACTAGATGTATCCCTATCACCAGATAGGTTCTCTGATACATCTTCCGCCTGTCTACTCAAATGACGGGGAGGGTTCTGAGTGAGAATCTCATTGGTATGGATCTTACTCCAATTAGCCTCTTCATAAAAGGTAGCAGACCTTGATATGACTAATTTTCTATTTGGGTACACAAACCTGAATGCCTTGGAGCCTGGCTCATAACCAGTGAATCTCAGCTTAACTGAGATTCGGTCTCCTTTTCTCCTAAGCTCCTTTTGGATATGGACATCAGCCATCATCCCGAAAACATGGAGGTGTACCAACCTGGTCTTATGGCCGTACAGCACCTCGTATGGGGTCTTCTGCACCATGTTAGACCACACTCTGTTCAAGGTGTAGTTCGCATACATGACCACTTCTGCCCAGTATGTAAAGTTTAGTTCAGCGTCCTCTAGGATGCACTGCATCGTAGTCTGCAGTACACCATTACTTCGTTCTACGATGCCATTTTGAAACACGGAGTAAGGGGTGGTGCGTAAATGGATTATACTCTTACTCCTCAATCAGTTGGAAAACTGATTTGAATTGAATTCAGTCCCTCTGTCAGTTAAGATTTTTCTAATCCTGACATTATACTGGTTCTCAACTAAGGTGCAGAATTCTTTAAACTTAGCTAGCGTTTCATCTTTAGACACTAGGGGAAAGATGAATCCAAACCTACGATGGTCGTCAACTATCGTCAGAAAGTACCATCTCTTGCCAATGGAAGGTGCTAGCGGACCTACCAAATCCAGGTGGACAAGCTGGAATGCGTGTTCAGAGTACCACTGAGACTTCTTGGGTGCAGGTTTCACTTTCAATTTTGCACTCCTGCAAATTGAACAATCTAGAAATGTGTTACAATCATTGATCTTGGTTCCACTCGAATATTCGGTTACCTTTTTCACTATAGGAAAGCTCACATGACCTAACCTGTGATGCATTAAATGGGCACATTCGTTGTGCAACGGCTCACCTACAGAAATTACATTAGCATTCTCAGGCTCCTTATCATTTCACTCTAAATTAAAAGTTACAGACTTTTTACCTTTAATATTTATTCTACAATCATTGTTACAAGACTTCCTCTCTTGAAAGTCTTGATGCTCACCACCCAGTTCTAGCTGGGATTCGTCATTACTACCAAATGAGATAGTATAACTGCTAGTACCAGATACCTCAGTACTTGCATTGGGGGAATAGTAAGGTAAACCGCCAATTTTCAATACTTCCCCAACTACACATTTGTCATTTGTAATTACAGCTGTTCCTTCTGAAAACAGTATCTCTATTCTAGGGTTTTCACATATCCTCATTATGCTTAGCAAATTATGATTTATCTCAGATACATACAATGCATCGTTAATTTCTTCTATCCCAGGAATAAAAACATTTCCAACGCCAACAACATTTACCCTTTGACCATTTGCGATTTTAACCATGGATTTATGTTTTCTCATATCAATAAACAACCTTTGGTCATTCACTACCTGGTTACTAGCCCCACTATCTATTAACCATAGTTGCTCACGCTGTTCCCTCGTGAGTTCTGACTCAATAGTTTCAACTATGTTTGCAAAACCATCATTAAACTTGAGATTGTCCCTTTTGTTGCCTCTCTTCGGCCATTTACCCCTTCTCTGGTTAGGAACATCTCCACTTGGTTTTCTACCTGGAGTGAATGACCTCCTTTTACATTTGCTACCAGAAGGTGTCCTTAGACATGCTCTAGCATTCACATTTTGTGGGCAATCCCTTCTGTAATGTTCCCTTGAACCACAATTGAAACATTCTCTGATAGCATATGCTCTATCTGAACTTCTCACCAGGTCATCTCACCAGATCATCAGCGAATGTTTGCAATTTATATTCTTCGTTTTGAATTTTCATTCCTTTTATTTCTTTTTCATCTCTAATATTTCTATTTAATACTTCTAGTGTTAACACAAACAACAGAGATGACAGTGGACAACCCTGTCTCCTTCCTTTTTATATTTCAATAGATTCTGTCAATTCTCCATTTATCATTACTGTTGCTGTTTGTTTATAATATATGGCTTCTATGGCTTGAATAAATTTCCTCCCAAAGCCCATCTGTTTCAGCTGTAATAGCATAAATTGCCAATTCACATTGTCAAAGGCTTTCTGTGCATCTAGAAACATCAAAGCCATTTGCTTTTCAGGATGTGTCTCATAGTATTCCAAAATGTCCAGAATTATCCTCAAATTGTCTCTGATCTGTCTTTTTGGCAGAAATCCATTTTGATGAGAATGTATAAAATTATTTAAGTATCTTTTAAGTCTTTCTGCCAATATTGTAGCGAAGATTTTGTAATCTGAATTTAGCAGGGATATAGGCCTATAATTCTTGACTTGTTGTGGGTCAGTATCCTCCTTTGGGACAAGTATAATATATGCTTCTGACCATGATTTGGGTATTTCCATCTTTAACATTATGTCAAGCCTGCTTTCTGCACTGCTCAACACTCTCACTGGAGGGAGAGACAATCCCAAGTGTTCACCAGAGCTGTGTCAACTAAGAACAGGCACTGCGCTATTCGGATTTAGCAACGGTGGTGGGTTTATGTTTATTTATTCATAATGGTGGTTAGGCTGCAGAGCTTATCAACTCACAAAGAAACCAGGATTACCAGCCACAGCAACGGAAGCTGAAAGATACTCCATGGGCCGCTTCGCCCTCCTGAAAATCAGAATCAGCTGTAAAATGCAATTAGGGGGGTGGGGCGTGAGGCGTGGTCACATGGTATCTTTAAAAGTAGCTTGGCAGATGGAAAACTCAAAGCTGACTTTGTTTCACCTGTGTGAGCTCGGAGTTGCTGGTGCCGGTTGGTGTGAAGAATAAACTGTTGACTCTCCAAGCCGTTGTTTCGTGTTGGTGTTTCAACTTTAAACCTTTCCAATGCCCAGACGCGGACTGGTAGAGCCAAGATATTACTTCATTCATAACTTCTAACAATGGAAGATTCAATGATTCCTGTAAAGTCTTATAGTATTCCACTGGCAGTCCGGGCCTGGTGCCTTCCCATTCTTTTGTTTTTAAAGTGCTTCAGTTAATTTCATCATCGTTATATTTCTTTCTAACATCATCTCAGTATCTTTTGAAATCTGGGGTAGGTTCACCTTGTGTAAATATCGCTTAACACTTTCCTCCTCTATATTTTCTTTTTCATATAATTTTTAATAATAGTCTTGTATAATATTTTTCTTCTCCATTCCAAAATCTAATTTGTCCTTGGTCATCTACTAATTGTATTATTTTCCTTGATTCTCTCTCTTTCTTCAATATATATGCTAGCCATCTACCTAATTTATTGGCGTCTTCAAAATAATTCTGTTTAGCACTTCTAATTTTTTGTGCTAAATCTTCTTTTTCTATTAATCCCATTTATGTTTAGTTGTATCCATTTTCATTTTAATATCCTTTTTTTGTGGGAATTTCTGTAGTTCTTTTTCAAATTTCTTGTAATCATCCTCTAATGTTTTATAGACTTGCCTTTTTTAAATATTTCTTTTCCTTGTATAGTCAATTATCAGGCCTCTGGCATAAGCTTTCATAGTATCCCAAACTTTTTCAGTCCACCGCCCCCTTGGTACTACAAACTCATCCTCAGTGCCCCCCACCCAGGGGGGGTTCTACTTACCTTTACTACCGGTTTTCAGTGGGGCCACGCGCACACACTCACTTTGCTCATGCATGCACACGCTCTTCTGCAGATGCGCAGAAGTGTTTTGGTGATGTCGGGGTCGGTGGGCAGGGCCTCCTGCCGGTTTTACTACCAGTTCTATAGAACCAGTGAGAACTGGAGCAACCCACCACTACCCCTACCCCCACCCCTATAAATAGCATTGTTTGGAATAGCAGTTTGCACGATCCACTAAGGAAGATAGTAACAGTAAAATACACAGAATACAGCCATTTTTTGGCCTCCTGAAGCCTTGCCCAGCATGTTCCGTTTTTGTGAAAAACAGGCCAGTTTTTCACAAAATCAGGGTGCGCAGAGCCTTTGGGAGGCTTGCAGGCTGCTCCAATACAAATCTGTCCCTGTAACAAAAATAGCTAACACTATTAGTTAACACTAAAGAAATCCCCTGAATCAACCAATCTAGAGCAGTGATTCTCAGCTGGGGGTTCCTTTTGAATTTGCTGACCACCAGCGAGTGGGAGAAAGCAATTTCTCAGAGGAGGGGATAGAGAGGGCTGTGGGATGAATTCACACCCTTTCCCAGATCCCCTTGGGATCAACCTGCAGTCCTCCCCTGCCTCCTCAGGTGGTGGAGCTGGGGCGGGATGCTTTTCAAGAAGTCATAAGGAGGGCTGAGAGCTGGTTTCTGTACCACAAGTAAGATTTGGTTCAGAACCAACCCCAACATGAAGGTCTTTTATTTGCTCCTTGTACTCCTTGTCTTTGCATTTTTAACAGGTAATAAATTAAATTTCTGATTATGTCAAAATAGTTTAGTTTAGTTTAGTTTAGTTTATTTATACTTATATGCTGCCCTTCTCCCGAAGGACTCAGAGCAGCTCACAAAGATAAAACAATAAAACAGTAAAATTATGATTAAAATACTCAAATTAAAAACCCCAAAAGATTAGTTAAAACTCCCATCAGATCAGCAAATTTATTGGAAAAGTCATGTCTTCAGGTCAGCGCGGAAAGAGCAGAGGTAGGGGGCCATCTGGACCCCAGTGGGTAAACCATTCCAGAAGGTCTGTGCGTCCACAGAGAATGCCCTCATCCTGGCGTCATCAGCCAACATTGTCTGGCTGATGGGACCTGGAGGAGGACAATCCTGTGTGAGCACACTGGGCAGTTGGAGGCAGGCAGAAGGTGATCCTGCAAGTACCCCGGGCCCATGCCATGAAGGGCTTTATAGGTAAGTACCAGCACCTTGAAGCAGATCCGAAGGACTACCGGTAACCAGTGCAGCTTGCTCAGGAGAGGTGTAATACGGGAGTAACGGGAAGTCCCTGTAACAACCTGTGTGGCCGCATTCTGGACCAGTTGGAGCCTCCGGGTGCACCACAAGGGCAGCCCCATGTAGAGGGCATTGCAGTAATCCAAACAAGAGATGATGAGAACATGGGTGACTGTACGGAGGGCATCCCTGTCTAGGAAAGCTCATAACTCACCTTTCTAGATAGCTATTATCATGTCTAAAAGCAAGATACTCTTCTCCATCTTTTGTCTGGAGTACCATTTAATCCAGAGCCTTTTAATTCCAGAAGTTCAAGTTTAAAGAATGGACTTCTGGAATTAAAGCTCCATTTTTTAGCTAAAACTTAATTCACACCTGTTAATTTTGCTTGAGCAGTGTGAACAATTGACAGTGTGATCCTCCAAAGGTCTGAAAAATATATCATTGATTTTTCTTTGGCATTTAAACTAGATAACCAATGTGAAAAAAATGCATCAAGGAAGGACTGGAAAGCCAATTCATACTGAACCGTATTGGGTTTTCTGTTGTTATTTGAATAAAAGAAAAGAAATCAAATAGTGGTACTTAGTGCGGAAAAAGAGATGAAATAATGGGTCATTCTCAACACTTGAATTCTCTACACTTAAAATATCTAGAACTTATTATGGTTAAGTGAGTTTTGCCCCATTTTACGATTTTTCTTGCCATAGTTCAAATCAAAGTTCAAATCAAAGATTTCTGAGACCAATGTTGAATACTTAAATTTCAGTAGTCACCAATCCCAGTCTTAAAATGAGTTTAGAATCAGTGGGACTTACTGATAACAATGAACTAACTAGCTACCAATAATGAGTCCAGTCCTGCCTTTCTTTTCCTTCTGTTCAAGTTTTGCAAATACTTTTTCCAGGTATATGTTTTATTCCAAAGTATACAAACCATTATTGTTAGGGAAAAAATGGATTTTCCAAGCAATTTTTTCTTCTTCTCTGGATAGCCTGGATAGCTCAACAGACTAAAAGCCTGTTATTAACATTAGCTATCTGCAATTATTGCAAGTTCAAATCTCACCAGACTTAAGGTTGACTCAGCCTTCCATCCTTTCTAAGGTAGGTAAACTGAGGACCCAGTTTGTGGGGGCAATAAGCTGACTTTGTATAAAATATACAAAAGTATGAAGGCTATTGGTAACACATTGTAAGCTGCCCTGAGTCTCCGGAGAAGGGCGGCATATAAATCTAATTTAAAAAAAAAATTAAAAGACACTGTCAGAATGACTCTGCTCTCAGCCCCCTTGTGGCTCCTTGAAAAGCACCTCCCTCACATATGTAAATGAAAAGAATAAGCTTAAAAATCCTAGCCTTTTAAAATTGAAAATATGGAGAATTGGGAGGATGAATATGAGACACTAATGGGAGATGTTTCAAAAAGTAAGGGAGGCATTTAAGATAAATAAAGAAGCAGAGAATTGATAGCTTGGAAAAAGAAAAAAGAAAGAAAAATAAAAGATGAATGAGAAGCAAGAGAAAAGGAGCTAATACTGAAAAGGAAATAATGGGAAAAAAAGATAAAAGATAAAGATGATTACACTGGAATTTTCAATAGAAAAAATGGAATAAGATGAAATATACTGCTAATAATTAAAAAGATGAGGGAAAATTTTGAGAAATATACTTGATAAATAAAAGAAAGACTGGGGTTGCCTGGACTCCATAGTGGAATATATAAAATTGAAAATGAATACAGCAATAGAGAGGGATGAAGGAAGGAGAGAGAGGGAAGGAAGAGAAGGGAGGAAGGGAAAGGAAATTAGACTAGGAGTGAGGGTAAGAGAGGGAGGAAGAGAGAAGAAGAAGGAGAAAGGAAGAGGAAGTAGGGAAAAGAAGAGGGGGGAAGAGAAAGTAAGAAGAAAAGAAAAGAGAGAGGTGGTAGGTTTGAGGAGAAAGATTGCTGTACAATAAAAAAAAGATGAAATGGAAGAAAGGCAACCCCAAAGAAATATAAAGATATTAAGATAAAGAATGAATTGTTGAACTTTAAAGAATAAAAGAGAACAAATATGAATAAATAGCAATAATTAGAAACACACATACAAACATACAATGTATTTTCTGTGAACAAGTATTTGGCCAGTTCACAAATTTAAATAGTCTTTAGTAATTTCAATTAAATTTACAATTTCTATATTTCCTTTTTGCCATATTTATTCCTCATCTATGTTTTTAAAAAAACAATATTACCCTTCATCCTCATCTCTAATATTAATCAAATTCAATTTTCCCTTCTATTCTATATTATACCCCTTCCCATTGTCATCTATTTTTATATCCATCCTCACATTGGTTAATTATGTAATATTACAGTTGTTTAATACAAATTAAACATTTTAATATAAATCAATTAGTTATATAACTATCTTTTTTGTGTATTAATCAATATGAACATAAATATTCCAATTATTTCCATGCAATCCAATTTCTTACAAATCAATTAATTATATTTACCAATAATAATAAACCAAATATTTTCCCCCATATATTCTTCCAAACCACAACTTAATCATTTCTGCTTTCAACACAATATACAATAGTATCTCAATTATTACAATTCCCTAGTTAAATAGAGCTTTTTTTTCTTTTGTATTTTAAAATCTTGAACTCTCCTCTTTTGCCTAAATTTCCCATTGTTTCCACCTACCTTTTTTGATGAGGAAAAAGAAAAGAAATCTGCCTCTGCCTAATTTTCCAGCGTTGCAGCAAACAGCAAAGCCAATAACCTGCTTTACTTTCAGTTTCGTTTTCAGCTTGAATTGCACAAGGAGAAAAAAAAATCTGCTCCAGCAATTTAGTTCTTTGTAGCAAGCGGCAGATCCCTGCGCAAAATAGCTGAGAGCAAATCAGCTGAAAGCTGCGGATCTAATCAACGGGCTCGTTAGCCTATGCTGAAACTGAAAGTTGTTGTTTTTTCTTGCTGTTTGCTTGCAAGGAGGTAACTGCACAGGCCAAAGGGTGGGGGCCACCCTCCTTGCCACTTAGCGCCCCCCCTGCCGCTTCCTATTGCCTCTAGCGTCCCCCTGCCAGTCCCCTTGCCTCTTACCGCCCTCATAAGGCATCCCACTGCCCCCCAGGGAGCGGTACCACCCACTTTGGGAACCACTGATCTAGACCTTCTCCTTTGTCCTTTCCATCTCACTGTCATTGGATTATGGTCTGCCCAGATATTAGCTTCTATGTCAATTTCTTCTATATTAGAAGTCAATTCCATTGTCATCCATATCATATCTCTTCTAGACCATGATAAATGTCTGTTAGAATAAAAAGTATATTGTCTATTTTTTGCATTTCTTTCTCTCCATACATCTTTTAAGTTTGTTTCCTCTATCATCTTAAAAAAAGATTTTGGCAGAACTTTTCTACTTCGCTTTGTTGCCTTCTGTGTGTTATAGTCCATTTTCCCATCTACTATGCCATTAAAATCTCTCATCATGCAAATATTTTCATAGTCCAATTCAATTAGTTTCATATGTAATTTTCTATAAAAAGCTTCTTGATTGTCATTTGGGGCATATATTATCTATTATTTCCATCATCATCTTCCCTCTTCATCTGCATAATTTTTTTCTGCTGGTATTGTGTGTCTAATATATAAAACCACTCCTCTTTTCTTATATTGCGGTAATGAAGCAAATAATTTCCCTAATTTTGGCTGTACCAACATTTGTTCATGTTGTTTTTTAATATGCACTTCTTGTAAACAAATTATATCCAACTTTAATTTCTCTAATTTATGAAATACCTTTCTTCTTTTAATTGCTATATTAAGTCCATTTATGTTCATTGTAATCAATTTTTTTCTCTTCTATATTCATATTTTATATGAAGGGTTTGTTGCTCTAGTACAGTGGTTCTTAACCTTCCTAATGCCATGACCCTCATGTTGTGGTGGCCCCCAACCATAAAATCATTTTCGTTGCTACTTCATAACTGTAATTTTGTTACTGTTATGAATCGTAATGTAAATATCTGATATGCAGGATGTATTTTTATTGTTACAAATTGAACATAATTAAAGCATAGTGATTAATCACAAAATGAATATGTAATTATATATTGTGAAATATTTATTTCTAATTACAAATAAATGAAATTTTGTTTTGAAGCATGGTTTAATACAGTTTAATACAGTTTTAATACAACAACAGTAAACTGTTACATTTTGTAACAGTGTACATAAAAAGCGAATGTCAGTGCAAAGGTTGAGATTGCTTCTTTCTCACCAAATCAGAAATTCTCGGGACAGTCTTTGCAAGAGCATAACAAAGATCATCTTCCAGAAGAAGTCTACTTCTGTATTTAGACTTGATAACCAACAAGCTGGAAAATCCTATTTCGCAAAGATATGTTATTGGAAATGGAAGAAGAAGGTGCAACACAGTCTCAGACAGAACAGAATATGACTGCAAACACTTGATCCAGAATTTTGTAACTGGCATTGTAGTGAAATCAGTTCTCGCTGCATTGCTGTTAATAAGCTCAATGAACTTCTCTTGTGCTGTCTCAGGAATATCTTCAACTTTGACTGTGAATGGGCTTCTGGCAAGTGCAAATGGGGTGTCAGGTAGATTTGGAAAGTACAATGAAACTTCGTCTTTAAGCATGTGCAAGTGTTTTTTCACAGAAATTATCATCGTAATCTTTTTGTCTGGTTCAATGTCATGTTCCTCAAAGAAAGCAGATAAGGTAGGCAGCATGTAAATTTTATTTTCATCCAATTTTTTTTTGCCAAAGCTGAAGTTTCATTTGGAACGATCGGATCTTTTCAGACAAATTGAGGCATGTTGCATCTGGTCCTTGCAGTGATAAATTTAACTCATTCAAGATGGCAAAGATGTCAACCAAGTAAGCTATTTTCTACAGTTCACTTTTATCACTGAAAAGTGCTTCGAACTGTGGTTTTGGTTTCTGATTAAAAAATATTTTGAGTTCATCACGAAGCTCAAAAACATGTTTTAAAACTTTTCCTCTTGACAACCATCTCACTTCAGTGTGAAATAGCAGAGCATTATTCGGCACATCCAACTCGTTGCACAGTTGCGAAAACAGCCGGCTGTTTAAAGAGCTCGCCTTTACAAAATTGACAGCACTTATGACACTTTTCATTAGTTCTTGTAACTCTTGTGGCAGCATCTTTGTTGCTAATATTTGCCAATGAATCATACAGTGAGTTCTGATGACTTTTGGTGACTCATTCAGTCCCAAACGTTGAAATCCAGATCGACATCCTAGCATAGCTGGAGCACCATCTGTGCAAACACCACAAACATTTTCCCAAGATATCTTATGCTCTTTCAGAAATGAACCAACTGTGTCAAATACATCACATGCAGTTGTTGTCATTTCAAGAGGTTTGCAAAAAAGAAACTAATCTTTAAAGTTGCATCATTAATATACCTCACGTAAACCAGTAACAGTGAACAGTTTGCAACATCTGTAGATTCATCAAACTGGATACTAAATATTAGAACTGGAGCAGATTTAATTTCCTGGATTACCTGATCAAGAATATCAGCAGACATGTCATCTATTCTTCTGCAGACAGTGTCATTAGATAAGAAAATTGGACTCAATTTCTTAACAAATTCATCTCCGATCATAACTCGAACAATGTCTTTCGCCGCTGGCAACAGTAAATCCTCAGCAATGGTGTAAGGTTTCATAGCTCTGGCAATTCTGTGTGCCACCAAATATGAAGCTTCAATGGCTGCTTTGTTTTGTTTGTAATACTTGCCACAAGTGTCAAGTCTAGCTTTCTTGAGTCCATCAGGTTTGCTTCTAAAATAGTTGGTATCCTTGCCGGCAAAGCTCGGATGCTTGCTATCAAAATGGTGTTTTAATTTGTTTGGTTTCATGGATTTGGCTGATAGAACCTCACAACAAATAATACATTGGGGTTTCTCAATTCCTGCTGTAATTATCGAGGTAAACCCAAACTGTAAAAAATCCTCAGTATATTTTCTTTTCTTGACTTTTGGTTCCATTGTCATGGGTTGGTTTCCTAATGAAAATAATAATTAACAATAGCTTTGATAATGCAAAAGATGATACATGGCATTGTTCTTCCCTAACTTGAACATGACTGTTAGAACCAGGAGAAATCATGGATTTAGTACAATGTGAAATTCATTTACCAATGCTCTTGCTTAGCAACCAAAATTTGGGGCTCAATTCTGGTCATAAATCAAGGACTTTCTCGCCCTTCCTCTCCCTCATTCTCTTTTTGTCTTTTTCTTTCATTCTTTCTTTTCTCTCTCTCTCTCCCCCCTTCATGTCCTGCTTTGTCTCCACTTTCTTTCTTTTTCTCTTTTTCTTGTCTCTCCCTTCCTCTCCCTCTCCCTCATTCTCTTTTTGTCTTTTTCTTTCATTCTTTCTTCTCTCTCTCTCTCTCGCTCTCCCCCTTCCTGTCCTGCTTTGTCTCCATTTTCTTTCTTTTTCTCTTTCTTGTCTCTCCCTTCCTCTCCCTCATTCTCTTTTTGTCTTTTTCTTTCATTTTTTCTTTTTTTCCTCTCTCTCTCCCTTCCTGTCCTGCTTTCTCTCCTGCACCCAAAACAGGAGCTTCAGGCTATGGCAGGCAGAAGCAGGGGTTGAAACGGGAGCTTCAGGGGGCACTCCCCGAAACTCCCCCTGCACGGCTTTTGCCGCTTCAGGCAATGGCAGCACGGGGGCAGCAGGGAATCCCTGAACTCACCCAGCAAAAGATTTTCCATGCGGCTTTTGCCGCTTCAGGCAATGGCGGCGTGGGGGCAGCAGGGAATCCCTGAACTCACCCAGCAAAAGATTCTCCTACATGGCTTTTGCCACTTCAGACACTGGCGGCACAGTGGCAGCAGGGAATCCCTGAAATCACTCACCCAAACTTTTTCTGCAGTGGCAGGTATCGAAGGCGGCAGCAGCAGCAGCAGCAGCAGCAGCAGCAGCAGCAGCAGCAGGGAGTCCCTGAACTTTTTTCTAGTCATGTGCGCACACCCACACGAATGCATACACGCCTCTCTCCCCTCTCTTCAATAGCATGGGGCACCGCATTGCATGCTGGGATCCACTCTCTTCAATAGCGCGGCACAGCCCTCCAACAGAGGCAGAGGGTGAGGGTGAGTGGAGGCTTGGGGGGAGGGCAAGAGAGGTCTTTGGTGACCCCTGCAAAATGGCCATTCGACCCCAAAAGAGGTCGTGACCCTCAGGTTGAGAACCGATGCTCTATTAGATCTCGGTTCCCATTGTTTTTTATATTCTACGATGCCCCCTACTGCACCTTCGTCCTTTTCAATCGTTGCTAGACATTCCTCTTGTAGTTCAACCAGTGACTCTTCCCTTCTTAACTCTACTTCTTTTTCTCTAAGATATTCAGCATAAAATGCTTTGGCTTTGTCAATTGAATCTATTTTAAATCTTTGTAATCGCCATGTAAATACCAGGCCTTCTGGTATCAGCCATCTAAATTCACACTTTTCTGGAGCAATATTTTTGTCAGGAATTGATATTCTGTTCCCATCTCCCTCACTCTTCTCAGAATTTCCTTGCCCTTGTATTTCAGTGTTTTCTCTTTTGTAATATGCAATATTTGCATTTTAAATTGATTTCTTGGTGAATCTTATATGAACTTCTCTTGGTAGCTTATTTTTCATTGCATATCTTGTGTATACTTGAAATATCTCATCTATGTCATCCATCATCTTAGTAATAAGCATTTAGTAATTTCCAATGCTTCTGCTAAAATTTCTATCATTTTTTCTGCCAAGTTTTCTCCCTTTTCTTCTTCTATATTTTGAAATCTTAAGTAGAATTCTGATTTGTCTATCTCCCATTCTATTCCAGTCTTATCATGTTCAACCTCATCCAATCTGCTATCCATATCTCTAATTTTTTTGTCTGTTTGTTCTTCCTTTTCTTCAATTTTTTGAAGCATGTCCTCATATTTTTTCATCACTCAACTTTTTCATCTGTTTTTCCTGTTCTTTGTTCAATTTTTTCTGTTCTTTGTTCAATCTTTTCTGCTCTATGTTCAATGATCACTATTTTTAATTGTATGTTTTGTATTCCTTGCAAAATTATCTGCATTGTCTTATCTTTTTCCTTCTCACATTCCCTCTCCTTTTCCTGTTGCAACATTATCTGTATTGATCATTGTTCTCCTGATGATGAAGAAGAGGGAGTCGATGTAGAAGAACTAATAGCTGCTGCCTTTTTACTCATGTCTATAAAATGGTTACAAAATATTCAAACAGTCAAAAAATCTTCAGGTTCTTCTATACCTTCATCTGTTTTAATAGAGGGCAGATATTATCCCAATTAACAATAAGAAAAAGGAAGATCAAAAGAAAGCAAAATCTTCAGGCTCTTGTATGTCTTAATCCAATTGACTAAAAGGATATAAACCAAATTAGCAATCTCCAATCATAGAAAAGAAGAAAGAAAAAAAAGGAAGAAAACAAAAAACAAAAAATAAAAAGTAATTTCTTCAGGCTCTTTATGCCTTATTCCAATTAAACAAAGGGATATTGAACACCTTAATAATTTCCCATCAAAAAGGGGGAGAAAAGAAAAAAAAGAGAAAAGGAAAGAAAAAGAAAAATATATACAAAAAATTTAAAAATTCAAAAATCTTCCAAAAGCAATCACAATCCAATTGAAAATAATTAAAAGAGGGAGAAGTGGATCAATAGAAAAATAAAACCCCCCCAAAAAAGGAAAATAAAAAAGACTTTCTATCTAAAAGAAGAATCCACAACTGTGTAATATCCAAAAGTTCTTTTGTAGGTCTCACCAAGTTTTTACAGCTCTCTTTCCAGAATCACTGCAATCTTCTTCTTTAAAGTCTCAGCCGCCTGTCAGTAATAGTTTCCCAGAAGAGCACCTGAGTAATCCTGCACAGTGTTTGATGCTTCTAACTATCTTATCTACGAGCAGGCTCAGAGTCCTTGAAATGTAACACAGTTGCTACTTTCTCTTGCCAATAAAAAAAGATACAATGTTTCAGTCCACTAGATGGCAGTATTTCTTGTTTCTTCCACTTTCCCTCTATATCCAATAGACGATAAAACAAAATAAAAAAATAAAAATGTAGAGAAAAGAAAAAAAAACAAGGCTAAACCAAAGTAATATGAAACTAAAAAGGCACTAGACATTTAACAATTAAATAGATAAAAAGGAAATCTCCAGCCCAATCCAGTCTAGTCAAATTTTAAAAATAAAATCCTCCACAGGCATCCACAAATAAAAATAAATTGCAAAGTAGGAAAAACTAACTTAGACTCAGGCTCAATTCCACTGCTTAACAACTTCTGTCTTCAATTTTAATTATCTTTTCACCCCAGGGTGTTCTTAATTAGTCTATTTTAAAAATCTCTCACCAAGCCGACACACTTTCACTCATTCTCTTCCGTTCCGGAGCTGTCCCAACTTCAGTAGCTTAATGGCTGCCTCTTAACCACTGGATAAAAGGGCTTATCCTGGATCAACTAGGGACTTTGCGGTGTCCCTGGGATCAACAGGATGTGCCCTTCTCTATCACTGTCTCTACAGGACAGTGAAGTCCAAACTGGACCGTCCAGCGGCAGAGATATTGACAGTGATTTCAGAGCACCTTCTGTCATATCGTCGTGACATCAGCCCCCCCCCCCCCGGATTTGCCATCAATGTTAAAGTAGTAGGCAGTACAGGCAATGATGTGGGTATTGCTAATAGAATTTGTCTATACCACTGTATGGACAAATACCACATAGAGGATTTCCCCACATTTTCTCTGTTATTACTGCAATAAGCAATTGCTGCCATACTGTATTACTATTGAACTGATCAAGAAGGGGAAACACATAATGACCAGTGGAGCATGCTTCATGGCATATAGTAGTACTGGGCATCAGTTTATATGCTTTTAATTTTAGCTAAAAGACCTCTCAAATGACTATGGTTCCCACCCCCCACCCCTTTTTTTAATATCAGCATTTCTCTCATAGGATAACCCACCCATGGCACTTAGGCAGCCTACAAACAAAGATCAAGGCAGCTCTTCCTATTCATTGTTGTTTCTGTGCACTTATTATTTACTATCCCAATGCAGGGCTTTTTCCATATACTTATTAGAAAATGTTGAAAACAATCTCCTATTGTTATTGATTAATATAGAGAGGATATCTGCGGTAAAACAGAAAAGCAAAAATGGAGACAATCTTGCAGGAGTATTTTTGAGATTTCATTTGGGAGTACAAGATCCATTACAGCTAGTTCTCAGCTTATGACCACAACTGAGCCCTAGGTTTTTGTTGCTAAGAAATTTGTTAAGTGACTTTTGTCCCATTTTACAATCCTTCTTGCCATAGTTGTTAAGTAAGTTGTTAAGTAAATCACTGCAATTGTTAAATTAGTAACCAGTTGTTAAGTGAATCTGGCTTCCCATTGACTTTCCATGTCAAAAGGTTGTAATCATGGAGTACATTAGTGCAGCTATAAATTACAGTGAAAAGTGAATCAAAATGAACATATCTAAAATGGAATACGGGCAGTCCTTAACCATTTGTTTAAGTGACTGTTCAAAGTCACAATAGCACTGAAAAAAAATGACTTATAATGTTTGTTCATATTACAACTGTCACAACATTGTCACAGTCACATGATCAAAATTTTGGTGCCTAGCAACAGGCATGTATTTATGTTTGTAGTGGCATACTGGGTCATGTGATCGCTAGTTGCAACCCTCCCAGCAAGCAGAGTTAATGGGGGCGGGGGGGGGGAGAGCCAGATTTGCTTAATGAATGCACGATTCACTTAACAACTGCTTAACAACCATGGCAAAGAAAAGTCATAAGGTTGGGTGTGATTCATTTAACAATGTCTTGTTTAACAATGAAAATTCCGATTGTGGCTGTATGTCATGGACTATCTGTAGAAAAGGAATCAGCTTAATTAATTTCCTCTGTCAGATTCCAAAATTACTTTTCTTGCATTGTGCGCAGTAAATCTTAGTTAATCAAAACACATTACTAAGTCTATTACACTGAAGATCTCAAGGGGCAAATCTCATTTCAGGCTCTTCAGATCACTCAAGAAACATTTTCTTCATTTAATGATAATGTTCTTTATTTCAGTTAAGTTCTTAATCAGTTTGGTAATTTCAAGCAAGTGATTTCAATATGTTTTAGAATGCAAAGTGTTAAATGTATTAGTTTGAAAAAAAAAAAGAAATGTTCTCCTCTGTTTAATGCCATGGCCCTAACATGAAAGAGATGGGTCACAATAAACCAAATATTTGGAAATGTAGTTGTCCTTTGAAAGGCAAACATTTAAGAAAAAAAAGTCTAAGCTTGAAAATGTCAAGTGTTACTCATCCTCATCAAAGCTGTGTTTTTCTGAAGATTTTTTTTAAAAAAATCTCTTTGGTAGTTCTAGCAGGTATTACATGTTACTTGAATCTAAATGCCTAGGCACATGAAAGATTACTAATAATATTTTATGGTACTTGTTTTTTTACTATTTTTCCATTAAGGCCCTATTTCCTTTTCAAAGTTTACAGTAAAAGCAAAGTAACAACAGATTCTCTTTTATGCATTAATGGGGTAACAATAATGTGTCCAAAGAAACTCAGTTCAGGCATTATGTTCATCTCTTTAGTCCAATGTTCCTGGAATGTGAACAATCTTTTCCCTACCAGAGTTGATCTGATAATATAAGTATAAAGACAGTCACCATTCTTGTATACAAGGCTTTTACCATTATTGTCATTTTACTTTAATTTGTACAATTAAACAATGTCTACAAAGGAATGTCTAACTTCTCTTCTAATTTGGCATACCTTTTTGAATTCGGGATTTGCCGACAAATTATCCTTTCATTCTTGCTGCCTCTCTCTATTTCAAACACTTTTTAAAAAAATTTGCATCTTTCTTAACTGACAGTTCTTTTCCTGAGATTCCTTTCTAAGTGAATTCTTCTTTCTTTCCCCCACTCCTCCAAATGTCCTTTCTTTATTTCTTTGCTCCCTGAGTAACCGTAGAAGGAATAGGGGATGACCTGGAAGAACAGGAGGAAGAGTTGTTACCAAGATAGTGGTCAGATATAAGGGGCATGGGGCCTGCTTTAGAAAGTAACTTGAGTAAATGTGTCAGGCCCCTCATTTCAAAATAAGATAAAGGGAGGGAGGGGCTGAGGCACATTCAGACTTGCAAGATCTGTTACTATAGTTTTTACAATAAAAGTAGTATTGACTGACATTGCATTGGTGTTCTGTCTGGTCTACCTTGAAAAGTTGACAGTACCAGTGGAAATAGCATCCGTTCTTCTGTTCCCAAGTTTTGTGACTCCTGGGGACATTGTTAATTTAAGCTTCTTGGATTTCAATCTCCCCTTTTGCCACCAATTTTCTGTTTCTGCTCTTCTAACAAGTACGACAGAGCGCTTACCCTCAATTGGCTCTGTTAAAAATGAACTTTGGCTGCCCTTAGAAAAATAGTGAGCATAGAGGTTTTTTGGACTGATTTTTCTTCTTGATTATTTAGAATGTTTATAATCATTTTGTGAGAGTGCAACAGAATAATCAGTTCTGTCAGGAATTCACTACCTAGGTTAATTTTATCTCTTATGTAAGATGTGGAATAATAATAATCAGTCTTGCAATCTGTTTATATAAACATCCTTTTAAAATAAAGTACTCCATTTTATGTATTCTCAGAGATTTTCAGTTAGCTGCTATTTTTGGAAAACTTCCTACCCTGAGTTCATGGTTAAGGCAATGACAATTATCAGCTTAATTCTAAAATTTATAATCAGATTTTTTTCATTGAAAACCTGTGAAAGCAGTCTAGACTCAGTTAAAAATCTGTCTCTCTGTCTCTCTCTCTCTCTCTCGCTATAAATGATCAATTACTGCCAATGATTTTAATGCTAATCATTAACATTAATACTTCTAAAAATCCAACAAGACTAAAATGACAACTTCCAGCAACAATTTCCAGTTGTTTAAATTTTAAAAATAGTGATAACATTTTTTTGTACAGAAGGAACATCTGCTCCTCTCATTTAATGGGAGAGAAACTGAAGCTTCTTGTTCCATGTTGCATCTCCTGCCACTGGAAGTCTTAAAATGAAGGTCCAGTGTACTTCCTAAAGTGTCAGGCATGCCTATCTTGTGTTTACACTCACCACCCAATTCTGAGTGTAAATTCTCATGGCAAGCTTCATTTAATTGATGGAAGTTTCTTTTAAAAACCTAAGGCAGGGTTGTTTCTGTTATACTTCTATAAATCTAAGAAGAATTAAACAAGGAAAATTGTGATGAATGAGAGGATAAAAATAAGTTTATTGTTGAAAAAGAGAAAGGCAAAAGCCCTCAACCTATATTATTCAATCTATTTTAAAACAGTTTCTCATATTTTAATATTATAGCTGTGGGTTATTCTATCATTTGCCAAGCAGTGGTTCTAGATTTTCTGTGTTGTTCAGCCATTTCTTCTTTATACATGTTAGCCTTGACCATTTGGATGCCTCCAGATGTGTTGGAGTTATAACCTAAAACTTGAAAAATTACTATTAAGTTTTATATTGGAGGGTAGAGCCGAGGATTTTGTTCAGTATCTACATGACAAAATCACTCAGATTCGGGGAGAACTGGACTCTGACTGGGTAGTCTCAGGGGAAGGGACTGGGGCAGGTCTTGAGAATGTTATCTGGGATGAGTTTGATCCTGTGACCCTGAGGACGTGGACAGGATCCTGGGCAGACTGAACATGACCACGTGTTTATTGGACCTGTGTCCTTCCTGGTTAGTACTGGCTTCCCAGGAAGTGACACGAGGCTGGCTCCAGGGGATTATAAATGCTTCGTTGGGTGAGGGTGACTTTCCTGCCCCCTTGAAAGAGGCGGTGGTGAGGCCTCTCTTCAAGAAGCCTTCCCTGGACCTGGCAATGTTGGTAAATTATCGTCTGGTCTCCAACCTTCGTTTTGTGGCAAAGGTTGTTGAGAGCGTGGTTGCGCAACAGTTCCCCCAGCACCTGGATGAAACGACGTATCTAGATCCGTTCCAGTTGGGCTTCAGGCCTGAGTACAGCACGGAAATGGCATTGGTCACGTTGGTTGATGATCTCTGGAGGGCTCGGGACAGGGGGTGCTCCTCTATCCTGGTCCTGTTAGATTTCTCAGTGGCTTTTGATACCATCGACCATGGTATCATGCTGCACCGGTTGGAAGAGATGGGGGTAGGAGGCACTGTGTTGTGGTGGTTCTCCTCTGACCGGTCGCAGTCTGTGTTGACAGGGGGGCAGATGTTGACCCCGAGGCCCCTTATATGTGGGGTGCTGCAAGGATCAGTCCTCTCACCCCTCCTGTCCAACATTTATGTGAAGCCGCTGGGTGAGATCATCCGTGGTTTCAGGGTGAAGTACCACCAGTACGCTGATGACACCCAGCTGTACATCTCCACCCCAGACCACCCCAACAATGCCCCAATGATGTTGAAGTGATGTCCTGGTGCCTGGAGGCCGTGCGGATCTGGATGGGGAGGAACAGGCTCAGGCTCAACCCATCCAAGACTGAGTGGCTGTGGTTTCCGATGTCCTGATATAGTCAGCTAGCGCCATCTCTAACTATTGGGGGCGAATCATTGGCCCACATGGAGAGGGTACGCAACTTGGGCGTCCTCCTGGACTCACGGCTGTCTTTAGAAGGGCACTTGACGACCGGGAGGATTTTCCATCAGGTTCACCTGATTTGCCCACCTCTGCACTGCACAACTAGATACAAGAATAATTTTTTCCCAATGACAATGTCCAGATTATAGCTGTCAATCTATTTTTTAAAGTAAATTACTAAGGATGATGGTACAATATTCCAAAACATTCAGTTTCTCTATCAGATTTTGTTCAATCTGATGAAAAAGAATTTGCCTTCATAGTTTTCTTAAAGGAGAGGAGGATTCAGAGAAATTCTGGAACACATAATTCTTATATTTGTTTAATTATGAAGTGGCTCAATGGTGCATGTGACTATATAATCCATTTCTAATTTACAGATCTGTGCTTGGGGCTCTGAAAAAAAAGTCCACTTTGCCCTCTTTAGTGAGTAGGCCTCTCGATTTTCATTCAGGCAAAGTTCCTTATAGCTCCTTCTCTTTTCCTTATGTTTAGCCAGATATACCAAGCACATATCCAAGATACTTGAGTGAATAGGAAAGAGAATTTAGAAAGGCTTTAAATAAAAAAATATATATTTGGGAGGGAATGGGAGATCTTGAGAACTTTAAATGCAGCAGATGAGGAGGAAAAGGAAGAAGAAGAAAAATATTGAATATTCTTGTTCAGATTAAAATCTGCCTTCATGGATATATTTTATAATATATACATATATATTTTATATTTAGGACATGTAATTAATCAGTGGTAGATAGTTTTATAGTAAATTTTGATTAATTATGTAAGTCAATTAGACTTTTTAAACATAATGTCAACTCAAATAATGTCAAAGCATTCCTGGCCTGTTCTCCAGTTGCCCTAGGCAAGGGGATGGGAAACCAGCAAAGCAGCATGGCAACCAAAAACAAAAGCACATTCCAGACATATCTCTCTCAAGGCTGTCTCCCAGGGTTACTGACAGCGGCTGGAGGAGAGTGATCTCTACAACTGCAAAATTGCCCCGTTGGTGAATGTGACCAATGACACATCCTGGGGGGAGTGAGAAAACAGAGTCAACATTGGACTGTAAATTACATGGGGTCAGAGTTGGCTTCACTTGGAACGTGCTGATATGAAGCTCCTAATAAATAACTGGATTTCTTTTGAAGCTTGGATTGAGGCTCATGATCAGGGCATCCATTGGAACCCCAACACATAAAGCATTCTATTAAAATCGTTTTATCAAAAAGAATTCTAAAACACTTTGAGAATGGTGTAGAAAAACATACCTTATCAATTGTAGGAAATTAAAATGGAGATTTCAGAATAGCATTGTTAACTTTATCGAGGCAATCATCTTTACTATTGATTATAATGTAGCTGTTTCTTTTCTATTTCCCAGACTGTTAAGTATTTTTCATTGATCATTCTTTCTATCCTTTCTCTTTTTAATCATATATCATTAGAATATAGCGTATTATAGAAATATTTCTGTAGTGCCATAATTACTTCTAAAATAGCATACAGACCAATTGTGAATTGTGGTATAGTACTACATATCCCAGAAGACACTGCATCAGGAAGTTAGAGTAGATAATATGATAACATGGAAGCCTGAGTTGCTGTTACATTTCAAAATTTCATTGGACAAAGAAAGAGCTTACTTCAGAGTCTGTTTAAAGAAGCCTTGAAAAAGGACTACAACACTAATAATGCTTACCCAGACTTTTTCACTAGATAATTGGGAAATTATTTTAAAATAAATACAACTACCAGGACATTGCATATATGCTCTTAAATCTCTTCTTGTGGGTCAAAACCGAGAGCATGGTTATCCTCCTGTTCCTCTCACTTTAGAATTCCATTATTAAATGGAATAGGTGAAAATGTTACAACCCATTTTACTAGTAAGGGCACTTAGGACTCAATTCCCAGGAACAGTTCTGCAAGTTCAACACAACGTCAGATTCAATACATCTAACAGGCTACAGTAAGTTCATTCATCCAGAGCTGTCGCTGTATATCTCTCATTTCTGAAGTTTGTTTTCTTTTGGAATTTGGATTACTTTTCAGTCCAATTTGACATGAGTTATTTAATTTGGACAAAAGACTTTGATCACTCAGGGAAGAAAAAATAATTTTCAGTTATAAGAGAGAGTTGCAGGGTGATAAAATATCTTTCTGTGTGTTCATGTGTGCATGAATGTGTGTTTATATACACATATATGACAGAATGAAAGTGGCAATTTTTTGCATTATCTAGTTTTTAGAAGATAATTGTTCTTAATAACATTGTATAGGATTAAGATAAGCACAACAAAAGAAAGAGGAGTGGGTATACCAACTACTCAAAATGTTAAATTAACAAATAGAAGGTAGAAATACCCAACTCACCTTAATTGTGGTTCAGTTTTTTAGGAACAACATGTATAATTCAACAGGCAATTGTGACAAGTAGGATGCAGAGCAAAGATTAATTGAAACTGATGAAAGCATAGTCAAGGAATTTATTCTGAATGAGTTTAAACCTCTAGGCCCAATAAATTACATCTTATGTAATTCAGAATAACATTGATGAATGTTTTATATATCCTCTTAGCCTCAGAAAAGAATAATAATGGAATCAGTTCCTGAAGTCAGATTCAACAGCAGAATTTACCTTTTGTAGTTGCATGAAGTTACCTTGTTTCAGTGTGACAGAAGAATTTAGCTATTCAGGATATGAATAGGTAGGAAAGAGCTGAAGCATATGAAGCAAAATGAGGGTGGGAGACAAATAAATAACTGAATTGGAAACCTCTGCTATTGTTCTCAGAGACAGTAGTTAAATGGAAATGATTTTTAGAAGAGAAGGAGGAGGAAAGCTTTTTGTGATCCTTGATTTGCATTCTACAAAATGGATGTTTACGACCAACCAAAGATTCCTTCAACTCTTCCACTCAAGCTTAGCATTTTTTACTTCATGAGAATCAAATGCAGCCAGCATTTCTGACAGGTGGAAGCACAGTCTCTTCTTGAAAGCCTCCAGTGATGAAGCTCTCACAACTTCTGAAGGCAACTTCTATTCCATGGGTTGATTGTTCACACTGTCAGAAAGTTTCTCCTTATTTCCAGGTTGAATCTCTCTTTGTTCAGTTTGCATACATTGTTCCTTGTCTGGCCTTCAGGGGCTTTGGAAAATAGCTTGAGCCCCTCTTCTCTATGGCAGCCCCTCAAATATTGGAAGATGCTATCATGTCTCTCCTGGTCCTTCTCCTCACTAGACTAGACATACCTAGTTCTTGCAACCATTCATCATATGTTTTAGCCTCCAGTCCCCTAATCATCCTGGTTGCTCTTTTCTGCACTTTTTAGTGTGGTGACCAAAACTGGATGCAGTATTATTCTAGGTGTGGTCTTACTAAGACTTTATAGAGTGGTGTTAGTATCTCCCTTGAATTTATCAACAAGTGTGGCAAGAAAGGTCGTAAAAAGGGGAGAAATGCACTTAACTACTGCCTTGCTTCACAAGAGAAATTTTGTTCATAAATTGAGAACGACCTGTACTATGCAATACCTATGCAAGCTGGCAACTAACTGCATCCCCAAACATCTGAAGATCATAGGATAGAGCAAGGGATTGAATGTTTAATCCAACTTCCCCTTTATAACTTCTCCAGAACTTTCCTCTCTGCATCTGTTTCTTCCGGAATGAAAGCATGCCGTTGTTCTTCCAGCTGCACACAGACTCCCCTCCCCCCCATTTATAAATACATCTTTATCCTTTTGCCCAGAGGCCTTCATGTAATTATTAATTTTTATTGACAAAAATCTGCACTGTTTCAATCTAACAAGATCAGTTATTAAATAATATGGATTACCTCCCATAATTGGGAGTGCCTGAAGGAAGAATCCTTTGGCACAAGAAGCTCAACATAATTAGGTATCCTGAATGTAAAGCCCCCCTCTACTCCTCAGAGACCAAGGACTGGGAACCCCATCTCTCTCTCTCTCTCACTCCTTCATACTTTTGTATATATCTGCTTAGTAGGGCTTTCAGGCCCTCCTAAGCGGTGTTCTTTTTTATACAAAGTCAGCTTATTGCCCCCACAATCTGGGTCCTCATTTTACCTACCTCGAAAGGATGGAAGGCTAAGTCAGTCTTCAGCCTGGTTAGATTCGAACACCAGGCAGCTGGTGTTACTTAACCGCACTTTAATCTGCTGTGCCACCAAGGCTCTTTTACAGTGTTTGACAGTGTTGAGCGAATTATTTGTTTAGCAGAGTGATGGCATTTGGGAAAAAACTATTCTTGTGTCTAGTTGTTCTGGTGTGCAGTGCAGACGTGGGTTTCAGCAGGTTCTGACCAGTTCTGGAGAACCGGTAGTGGAAATTTTAAGTAGTTTGGAGAACCAGTAGTAAACTGGCCCCGCCCCTATCTATTTTTGAAAAAAAATTGATTTATATGCCGCCCTTCTCCGGAGACTCAGGATGGCTTACAATGCAGTAAGCAATAGCCATCATACTTTTGTATATTTATACAAAGTCAGCTTATTGCCCCCACAAACTGGGTTCTCAATTTACCCACCTTAGAAAAGATGGAAGGCTGAGTCGACCTTGAGCCTGGCTAGGATTGAACTCGCAGTAATTGCAGGCAGCTGGATGTTAACTACTGCCTTAGTAGGAGGCATTAGCCTCCTACGCCACTCAGGCGCCTTATTCACTCAGGCTCCTATTCTGTGCCTCCCAAGTCCCAGCTGATCGGGAGGAAATGGAGATTTTGCAGTATCTTTCCCTTGGAGTGGGGTGGGAATGGAGATTTGACAGTATCTTTCCCCTGCCACACCCACCCAGCCAAACCCACAGAACCGGTAGTAAAAATTTTTGAAACCCACCGCTGAGCCAGCTACAGTAAAGGGCAAGGCACAAATGGTGATATGTGCATGACAACATCTACATGCATATGACTTGATTTACATATTTAAATCCAATATCCTGATATAATTACATAATCTCAACATTTCTATGAAGATACTTTGTTTTTATGTTGTCATTTTGGCATCACTGCCATTAGCTACAGATGCCTCCTTATTTACCATTAGAGATTAGGATGGCCTGAACCTGTCCACTTTTGGGAGGCCTTGAAAATCTGGCTATGTGCTTGTACCTGAGGTCTCAAGATTTTGGAAGCGCTCCATTTTCTGACTGTGCTGACACTGACAGATTATAATATCCTTTGGTTTCTTTTTGTATTTAATTTTTTGTTTGCATTGTTTTGTTCTGATTATTTTTATGATTTTTCACCACCTAAAATTAATGATTTGAAATGGGCTGCTATACAAATTAAATAAATAAATAAGTATTAAATGGCAAAATAGTCTGCTTTCACACATGCTGAGAAACAAATCTCTAAAGGTACAGCCTGATAATGGATGCCCAATTCTTCTGAAATGAAACATTAGGCATCATGGATTTGTATCCCTTTAAAACACTAATAATACTACTGATCCTTGGATTCTAATAGGGTAGGTTGTGCTGAGTCTCTAAGTCTAAGGAGCTGATTTTATTGTGGTTTTATAATTGTATTTTTATTATCATTACCATGATCAGTATTTGCTTTGCCAAATGAAATCTAAAAGAATAAACCCAAAACAAGAAAGACATGTTCATCGACAACAACACATAATCACCTACCTAGGATAGCCACAAAGAAAAGTTTATAATTGTACAATATTCTATATTTTCTGTGTAGCATTGCAACACATATTTCATCACTCTGCACTTCCCATGTGCCCATGTGTTTAAACCATACTAGTCTGGCCAAGGGATTCCTGTTTCTGGATCTCTGGAGTGTTCCTTTTGAATCTTTTGTGGAAGTCAGGACTTTGGGCAAGGGATATTTTAATTGCCAAAGAACTTTATATGTCATGAATTGCTTCATCAAATCCAGATTCCTGGAAAATCCTAGCCACAAAGTAAGAAGGATAAATGAGTTCATGATCACAAATAATAAGACTGTAAAACTGTCTCCAAAATGTAAAGAAAAGTCTGGTTTTCATTTGATTAAGGATAGTTTTACAAAAGCTGTAGTAAAGGAAACCATATAGCAAAATGGTTTACAAAGGATAGCATATTATGATTCACATGAATTTAGATGTTAATGTGTAACCTAAAATGACTCTACTTATTGATGAATAATTCTGCTTATTACAGTACAAAAGATAGGATTGGTGTTTTTTTAAAACTAATTTGGGATTATGTGCCACTTTAGATGCTATTAGACATATACTTTCTACAGTCTATGATACACACCAGAAGGATCATACTTGAACATCTGCTCTAATACTTTTCATTTTCATTTTAAGATTCACCTTTAAAATGGGCTCACTGTAACTGAACAATTATCAACAGCACAAACTTCATCTTCATTTCCCATATTGTCCCTTTGACTTACAAACAAGTAAGGAAGTGAAGATGTAAAGATACCATGTTTGCCTGAAAATAAGACCCTGTCTTATATTTTTTTGAACCCTGAAATAAGCGCTTGGCTTTATTGCCATGCACTCAAAAGCTTGATTGGGCTTATTATCAGGGGATGTCTTATTTGAGGGGAAACAGGGTAATTATGCATCTTTCCACACTACATTACTTTTCAGAATGGAAGGGAAGGAAAGGGAAGGGAAGGGAAGGGAAGGAAAGGAAAGGAAAAGAAAGGAAAGGAAAGGAAAGAAGGAAAGGAAAGGAAAGGAAAGGAAAGGAAAGGAAAGGAAAGGAAAGAAGGAAAGGAAAGGAAAGGAAAGGAAAGGAAAGGAAAGGAAAGGAAAGGAAAGGAAAGGAAAGGAAGACTGCTGCAGCTATTCCCCTTTCTCTTAGTATATAGCAGAGGTGGGCTGCTGAGGATTCACAGGGATTCTGGAGAACCTCTAGCTAAGTTTCTGTGCAGTTTGGAGAACCCCCAAATCCTACTCCTGCTTGGCCTCTTCCAACTCATCCCTCCCAAGAGTCCCCGTGCATCCCGTTTTGGATGCAGGTAAGTGTACGGCACACATGGAGGCTTGGGAAGGGCAAAAAACAGGCCTACCAGAAGTTCGGGAGGGCCTCTGGAGCCTGGGGAGGCCATTTTCTCCCTCCCAGAGGCTCAATGAAAGCCTTCGGAGCCTAAGGAGGGCAAAAATGCCCACCAGCCATGGTGCAGGAGGCTGACTAGGCCACGCCCACCATGGCCACGCCCACCCAGCAACCAGGCAGAGAAACCCTTGCTAAAATTTTTGGTATATAGGTGTAAAGAACCAGTATCAGGAATGGAAGAAATACCATATACACTCGAGTATAAGGTGACCTGAATATAAGCCGAGGCAACTAATTTTACCACAAAAAACTGGGAAAACTTATTGACTCGAGTATAAGTCTAGGGTGAGAAATGCAGCAGTTATTCAAAAATAAAAATAGATACCAATAAAATTACATTAATTGAGGCATCAGTAGGATAAATGTCCTACTTCTTCCCGCCCCCGCCTCTTTGTTTGGCTGCTTACCTTCTGCAGCAGCTGGTCCAACCGCCACTGTTGGAAAGCTTTCTCTGAAGGAAACTGCTGCCATCGCTGCCTTGTTCTTTGCATATGCACATCCCATTGGAGTTGGAGAGATCGGAGAACACCCGCACTGCACCGGAGACCAGGTAAGTGGGACCCTCACTCGAGTATAAGCTGAAGGTGACTTTTTCAGCATAAAAAAAGTGCTGAAAAACTCGGCTTATACACAAGTATATACAGGGTATGTTCCTTTAAAATAGTGATTTTAATCGATGTAACTTTTTGCTTGAACAACTGTGGTATTATGCTATCCACTCACCCAATACCTAGGAATGTCCTTCTGAGTTTCCCACATTTAGCTCTACCCTTTAGACACATGTCCAACAAAATAAAGCCAAGAAAGCCCAAGGATGTTTCTTCCAAATATGTGCTGAAAACATCATGAGAATTCCAGTAGAAGGCTAATCCCCTAATACTTCTGATATCTGTTTGGATTGCTCTACCAAAAGTAGCCCTGGTATATTTATAGCGACAATCACTGTTAATTTGAGCCTAGGATACCACGCATGGCTCATTCAATCCTAAATTCCAGTCCCTCTCAGTATGGTCATGCCATAACATTTAAGCCACAGCTCTCTAGTTTTTTAAGTAAGATGTCGCATGAGCTCTATGAATTAGATTAGTTACTTTTAAAGTTAACAAACAGCTATAAAATTGAGCATTTAAATTTTCATAAATAATTGCAAAGCTCGTTATCCTAATCTGAAAGAATAGAAAAGGAAGACAGTAGAGCAAGGGAATATTTCTAAGGGAAAATATTTTTCTTCTTCATTCTGATGTTGTTCTTATCCTTTTCATAGTTTTCTCAAAGCAGGAAAAGTAAAGGACACTGATGGGGAAATATTCCAGAAGGCCAGCTGCCTTTGTACTTTTTAATTAGCTGTTCAACGCTCCTTTTAAAGACTATTCTTATAGTGGTTCCCTATTTTCTTTTCTATATATGATACAAATTTGCCATCTTCTTTCAAACATTGTTTTATTTGTGCAAATCATTTTTCCTATCTGCATAGGACATAATTGTATGTCTGCTTGTTCTGTTTGCTACTGAGGGTAGCTAGATACCTTTTCTTGTTTCTTGCTTCTTCTGACAATTCTGTATCTAGAAGCAGCTTTCCCTGTAATATCTACAAATGGGAATGCAAGTAAAATAAAGCAGGTGACTTACACATTTTTGTAAAATTATCAGTTTCTCTGTCTCTCTCTCCCCTCCCTCCCTTCCTCCCTCCCTCCTCCCTCCCTCTCTCTCCAAAAATACCTATAGGGATATTATACCACTGTGGGAAGAAAAAACAAAAACAAGATAACTAAGCCAGTCAGCAACAAACAATGTAATAACATCATCATACGTATGCTGCCGTTATATTTTTGCAACCAAATATCTAGCACAAATATGTAAGTCATAACATTTTTGTGATTACATCATCAGGCATGTGTTGCCATTTGTCCCTTCCAGTCCCACATGATGCACATAAGCAGCTGCCAATTGGGGCTAAGGGACATGGCAGCATTGGTGTAATGCCTTGAACTCCGAGTAGGTATCTTCTATAAAGTCTTCTTTGAATACATATGAAGTTCTTCTCTGTAGCGTGAAGCTTTTTCATCTAGTTGACATTCACATTTACTGTTGATGAACCAATCTAACATTGGAATAAACCTGTTAATTCTTTTTTTTTAAATAAAGAAACTCAGATACAATCTGACTTGTAAAGAGTTTTAAACTGCACCACTGCAGAAATGGCTTATATTCAGAGCTAAAGACAATTTCATATCAAATTGAGTTCATTATCCAAATGTCTTTCAAAATGGAAGGATTTTACAGATTATCTGAATTGGTTGTTTAATGACTGTATGAAATTATGACAGCCTTGGAAAGAATGCATTAGAATCTATAAAACATATCCAATATTTTAAAACATCACAGTACCACCACCCCAGCTGTCATGTGATCATAATCTGGCTGCTTGGCGATCTGTTCATACTTATAACCATTTGTCAAATGCTCATGAAATCACCATTTTGTCTGGCTTCCATAGAAAGTCAATAGAACTTTGGAGATTGCAAGCTGATGCAGTCTGCTGAGAGGATTCTGGAGGCTGGCTGAAATAACTTTTCTGAGGGGAACTGAATACCTTCAGATCCTAAGGATATGGCAAAAGAAGCTCCCTTTCATGCAAGGAGGAGAACATATGTCACTGCACGCACACACGCACACTCACCAGAGGTGGGTTGCTCCCGGTTCGCACCGGATCGCAAGAACCGGTAGTAAAAAAATTTAATAGTTCGGAGAACCATTAATAAAATTGGCTGGCCACACCCCCAAACCAGTTCCTGGCCCGGTTGCCATTCTCTTACCCCACCCAGTCCCAATCTATTGCTGCCTCCTGAGTCCCAGCTGCTGGCTAGAGGGAAAAAAACTGTTTAAACTCTTGCCGCAGGGCTTCAAAGGGCCGCCCTACAGCTGATCAGTCTTAAAAGAAAACAAATGAGTAGACCGGTGCCTGCAAAAATAGAAAAAAACCAGCCCCTTTCAGCTTCAGGTTAACTACCACAAGTTGAGTAGATCGGCGTCCTGACTCTCAGCTGATTTGCTCTCTGCTGTTATGCTTAGGGCTCTGTAGCTGCAAAGAGTGCTTGCTGGAGCAGCTTTTTTTCCCCTAGTTCTGCTTAAAAGCGAAACTGAAAGTAAAGCAGTGTCTTTGCTGCAACGTGACAAAATGAGGCAGAGAGAGATTTCTTTTTCTTTATCCTCACTAAAAAATGTAGGTGCAAAACTGCAAACAATGGGAAATTTAAGGCAAAAGAAGAGAATTCAAGATTTTAAAACAAAAGAAAAAAAGCTCTATTTAACTAGGGAATTGTAATAATTGAGATACTATTAATTGTGTATTGTGTTGAAAGCAGAAATGGTTAAGTTATGGTTTGGAGGAATATATGCGGGAAATTATTTGGTTTATTATTATTAGTAAATATAATTCATTTATTTATAAGAAATTGGATTGCATGGAAATAATTGGAATATTCATGTTCATATTGATTAATATACAAAAAAGATAGTTATATAACTAATTGATTTATATTAAAATATTGATTTTGTATTAAACAACTGTAATATTACATAATTAACCAACGTGAGGATAGATATAAAAATAGATGACAATGGGAAGGGGTATAATATAGAATAGAAGGAAAAAATTGATTAAGATTAGAGATGAGGATGAAGGGTAATATTGGTTTTTTTAAAAAATAGATGAGGAATAAATATGGCAAAAAGGAAATATAGAAATTGTAAATTTAATTGAAATGACTAAACACTGTTTAAATTTGTGAACCGGCCAAATACTCTGTTCAAAGAAAACACATTGTATGTTTGTATATGTGTTTCTAATTATTGCTATTTATTCATATTTGTTCTCTTTTATTCTTTAAAGTTTAACAATTCATTCTTTATCTTAATATCTTTATATTTGTTTGGGGTTGGCTTTCCCTTTCATCTTTTTTACTGTATAGCAATCTTCTCAAACCTACCACCTCTCTCTTTTCTTTCCTTCTTATTTTCTCTTCCCCCCTTCTTCTCCTACCTACTTCCTCTTCCTTTCTCCTTCTCCTTTCTTCCTACTCAGAGGGCTGAAAAGGTTATTTTTAACCAGTCCTCGAACTTAGGACTGTCCTCACATTTTACGTTTTTGCCCTATCTTGTCAGCATGGTGAAGAGAAGCAGTTGTGAAATGAGTGACAACATTGTTAAGAATGCTGCAATCAGCATAAATGATGACCAGTCATAAGTGCGAAGACCAATCAAAAGTGCGAGGACCTGTCAGAAATCACTTTTTTCAGCCCTCTGGGTAGTCCTTTTGTGCATATGGACTACTCAGAGGGCTGAAAAAGTTATTTTTGACTGGTCCTCAATCTTACGACTGTCCTCACATTTTTACAAGCAGTTGCGAAATGAGTGACATGGTTGTTAAGAATGCTGCACAGGCATAAATGTGAGGATAGTCGTAAGTGTGAGGACCAGTCATAAGTGTGAGGACCTGTAAGAAATGACTTTTTTCAGCCTCTGAGTAGTCCCTATACACATAGCCATGGCCACCCAGTCACATGACCAGCTAGCCACACCCATCCAGTCCCATGACCTCCAAGCCACACCCACAAAATAACCCATGCCCACAGAACCAGTAGTAAAAAATTTTAGAACCCACCCTTGCCCTCAGCCCCTCGGGGCCTCCCCCACTCTGCTACTCTACTGCTCTGCCGCTCTGCCATTCCAATCTCCTCCTCTGATTTCCTTGCCACTCTGCTGCCTCCGATCACCCATCTCCTCTCTGCTGCCTCTCCATTGCCTCCAATCCACCACCTCCAGTCTCCACTCCAACTACCACTCCAGCCACCAGTCTCCGGTCCCCTCTGGCCTCCTTCAATCTCCCACAGCTCCTTTCAGCTTCGCGGCTCTGCAGCCTCACAGCCGAGCACCAATGGTCAGCACCGAATGCTGAACACCAAGCATCTCATCGCCTCCCGTCGGAGCAGCAGCCAGCATTTCCAATCGCCCAGAGCTCAGCACGTAGACCCATGAGGATGGATGAGGGCTCCCAAGACCCTCAATAGACCTCTTCCAACCATGTTGGAATTAGCATAGAATAAACCCGCAGTGTTCCCTCATCACCCTGATAGCATCACAAAATGCTGTGAACCAAATAAAGGAATCAAATAAAGGAAAAAGTTAGGAGGGAAGAGAAGTATGATTTTGGTGATTAGATGAAATAAAGCTGTGAACTAGCCATGAATAGGAAGGAGTGGAGAAAGTATTGCTGGAAAACAGCCAACCGAACTGTGAACCAGCTCAATAATAGATTTAGGAGGAGTGGAGATGATAATGCTGGAGAGCGGTTAAAGCCAAACTGTAAACCAATTAAATATAAGGTTAGGAGTGAGGAAAGCATCCCTGGGAAACAGCTAATTAAGCTGTGAACCAGCCAAAAATAAACCTAGGGGGCGTGGAGGGGGTAATACTGGAGAGCAGTTAAAGCCAAACTGTAAACCAGTTAAATATAAGGTGAGGAATGGAGGAAAGCATCCCTGGAAAACAGCTAATTAAGCTGTGATCCAGCTAAAAATAAACCTAGGAGGGGTGGAGAAGAAAATGTTGGAGAGCAGTTAAAACCAAACTGTGATCCAGCCAACAAATAAGGCTAGGAGCAGACAAAAGCATTCCTGGAAACTAGCTAACTAAGCTGTGATCCAGCCAAAAATAAACCTAGGAGGAGTGAAGGAGATATTTTTGAACAACAGTAAAAGTCAGATTGATAGAAGTGGAGGAAAATACTGCTGGGGAATAGCTATTTAAGTTATGAACCAGTTAAATATCAGAATTAGTTGCAATGGAGAAGAAGCTCGTAACTAGCAAAAGCAAAGCATTTTGGGAATAATAAATTATAGATGGAAATGTGGAATAAATTTTAAAGTGAATTGATTCTGAAAGAATTTTAAGAGAGGAGTAAAATACTTTATGTTAAAACTATGGACGTTAGATGTGATTTAAGAAAATATTGATTTGATTTGGGTCTTAGAAGTAAGGAACATATATGAAATACTGATTGTTAAAATGATAAATTTATTTATTTATTTATTTATTTATTAATCGAATTTCTATACCGCCCTTCTCCTTCCGGACTCAGGGCGGTGAACAGCCAATTTAAAACCAATAACAATACAGTGAGTTAAAACGTACTAAAAATCTATATAAATTTAGGCTGATATATCAATAAAACACTAAAACTCTAAAAATTAAATAATTTAAAATAATTTAAAATTTAAATATTTAAAAATTTTTAAAAATAGGAGGGATCAGGCAAGTCCGGCAAGTTGGAAGAAATAAGTCTTCAACGCCCGACGAAAGGTCCGGAGGTCAGTGATAGTTCTTAGATCTGGAGGGAGATCGTTCCAGAGGGTGGGGGCTACCACAGAGAAGGCTCTCCCCCTGGGGGTCGCCAGCCGGCATTGTCTGGCTGACGGCACCCTGAGGAGGCCCTCTCTGTGGGAGCGAACCGGCCGGTGGGAGGCAATAGGTGGCAGAAGGCGGTCCCGTAAGTACCCTGGTCCTAAGCCATGGAGCGCTTTAAAGGTGATTACCAACACCTTGAAACGCACCCGGAAATCAACCGGCAACCAATGCAGCTCACGCAGGAGAGGTGTCACATGGGAGCGCCCTGTCGCTCCCATAATCCCCCGCGCGGCCGCATTCTGTACCAGTTGAAGCCTCCGGATGCATCCCAAGGGGAGCCCCATGTAGAGAGCATTACAGTAGTCCAAGCGAGACGTGACGAGCGCCTGAGTGACTGTGCGCAGGGAGTCCCGATCTAGAAAGGGGCGCAACTGGCGTATCAGGCGGACCTGATAAAAAGCCCCCCTGGCCACAGCTGTCGTATGATCCTCTAATGACAGCCGTGGATCCAGGAGGACGCCCAAGTTGCGCACCCTTTCCGTGGGGGCCAATGATTCGCCCCCAATAACCAACGATGGAGTCAGTTGTCTATATCGGGACGCCGGCAGCCACAGCCACTCAGTCTTGGAGGGGTTGAGTCGAAGCCTGTTTCTCCCCATCCAGACCCGCACAGCTTCAAGGCACTGGGACATCACTTCCACGGCATCGTTGGGGTGGTCTGGGGTGGAAATGTACAGCTGAGTGTCATCAGCGTACTGATGGAATTCCACCCCAAAACCACGGATGATCTCACCCAGCGGCTTTACATAAATGTTGAACAGAAGGGGCGAGAGGACCGACCCTTGTGGCACCCCGCACACTAGGCGCCTCGGGGTCGACCGCTGCCCCCCTGTCAACACCGATTGCGACCGGTCGGAGAGGTAGGAGGAGAACCACCGCAGAACGGTGCCCCCCACCCCCAATCCCTCCAACCGGCGCAACATGATACCATGGTCGATGGTATCAAAAGCCGCTGAGAGGTCTAACAGCACCAGGATAGAGGAGTACCCCCTACCCCGGGCCCTCCAGAGATCATCCACCAACGCGACCAATGCCGTTTCGGTGCTGTAACCAGACCTGAAGCCGGACTGGAGCGGGTCTAAATAGACAGCTTCATCCAGGTACCGGGGGAGCTGCCGCGCCACCACACTCTCAACAACCTTCGCTAAAAAGGGAAGGTTGGAGACAGGACGGTAATTAGCTAAAACAGCTGGGTCCAGGGAGGGCTTCTTGAGGAGGGGCCTCACCACCGCCTCCTTCAAGGCAGGCGGAAGGACACCCTCACTCAGAGAAGCATTTATAATCTCCTGGAGCCAGCCTCGTGTAACCTCCCGGGAGGCCAGCACCAACCAGGAGGGACACGGGTCCAATAAACATGTGGTAGCGTTCAGTCTCCCCAGGATCCTGTCCACGTCCTCAGGAGCCACAGGATCGAACTCAGCCCAGATAACACTCTCAAGACTGGGCTCCGTCACCTCGCCCGAACTAACCCAGTCAGAGGCCAGCTCATCCCGAATCTGAGTTATTTTATCATCCAGATATTGAACAAAATCCTCAGCACGACCCTGCAAGGGATCCTCCCGCGCTCCCAGATGGAGGAGGGAGCGGGTCACCCTAAACAGGGTGGCTGGGCGATTATCTGATGATGCAATAAGAGTGGTGAAATAATTAGATTTCGCCGCTTTTATTGCCACTAAGTAAGTCTTAATATGAGCTCTTACTAGTGTTAAGTCGGATTCAGAGCGACTAGCCCTCCAACCACTCTCTAGGCGTCTTTTCCGGCGCTTCATCTCCCTCAGCTCCTCGGTGAACCAAGGAGATAAGTGAGTTCGGCGCCGGGTCAGAGGCTGCAAAGGCGCGACCCGGTCCAAGGCCCCACCGGCTGCCCTATCCCAGGCAGCCACCAGGTCCTCAGCCGAGTCGCGTGTCAGTGTCTCAGGAAATGGCCCAAGCTCCGTCTGGAACCTATCAGGATCCATCAGGCGCCTGGGGCGGAACCACCTAGTTGCTTCCGCCTCCCTGCGATGGGGTGTAACGGTCAGAAAGTCAAGACGAAGGAGCGAGTGGTCAGTCCATGACAAGGGTGCAACACATATATCCCCAATATCAAGACCACTCAGCCACTGACCAGAGACAAAAACCAAGTCCAGGGTGTGTCCACCAATGTGAGTCGGGCCCTGAATTACCTGGGTCAGGTCCATAGCCGTCATGGAAGCCATGAACTCCCGAGCCACCTCAGATGTCTCGCCGATAGATGGCAGGTTGAAATCCCCCATAACTATTAGCTTGGGGGTATCAATCAATAAATGAATATAACAAACAGCCATCTATAGTTGGAGTTTAAGATTTAGGGTGATATAGCAGAATGCCAAATATTTAGAATATGATGTTAGATTGAGTGATAAAAATTGGGTTTGGATTTCTTTGGGTCTTTTTCTTTTCTTTTTTCCCTTTTTAAGATGTTAATGGATGAAATTTGGAAGGGAGTGTGAGCAGTTGTACTTATTTTATACTGGATCAAACTCTTGCTCTAAAAAGATGTATTTTACCTATGTTTAAAAATAATTTTTTAATTTTTTTTTTAAAAAGAATAATATTCTGACTATTTCCTGTGTTCCTATTTAATATTTATGTTATTAAATAGGCAAAAATATTCAAACATTTGAGTGCATATTTGCAATGCAATGCTACAGTATGTATGAATATTTACAATGCAAATAATTATAGCTTTTAAAAACTATATTTTATTTATATTAGGATTTAAATATGTTGTATTTAATATTTTAGGACATCTTTATATTATAAACTATAAGAGTAACCTCAATCTGAAATTTTAGATTGGACTAAGTTCCAATGAACTAAATAAAGTATAAATATAAGATGACCAATCGTCCTTCTGTAGGGAGGACAGTCCTTCTTTTGTAAGTTCTGTCCTCTCTCAAAAAGTGTCCTCCTACATGTCCTCCTTTTCGATATTTGAAGACTAATCTGTAAATCTCCGTATTCGATCGATGCCGATCCGATCCGTTGCATGTGATGTGACGTATTTGTATTTGACATGATGATTTGTCAAGGCTTGGTACAGTGTGACGAGACGTGAATATAAGACGCATGTGCTCCGCACAGAGTTGTTTTGAGAGAGTGCGCCACGCACAAGTGACTTTGTTTATTTATTTAAGATATTTTTTTTCTTCAATGTATTTGTGTCCTTCTCATTGTAAAAAAGTTGGTCACATTAATAAATAGAAGTCTGGTGTAAATGGAATTTTTCAAAGCTTCTTTCAATAAAATGGAATTCCTTTCAGAATTGAGCCTCAAGAAAATAATTACTAAGTTTCTGTATGTAGCTTAGTTTCTTTTCTATTTTGGTGAGGAGGGGGGAAATTAAAGCTGTATGGCAAAGCAATTTGCTGGGGGGGGGGGGTTTAAAAAAAAGCAGTTACTGGATTACACTAAGTAGCTGACATGTTCTACTGCTGACAAATACCAGCCTAAACTATCTTGTCGAAGAAAATCCGCATGCAGAATTGAACTCCTTTGACAGGGTGCATAAATGGAACTAAAATCGTCATAATCTAAATTCAGCACCACGTCTGCGTCAGGGGTGGGTTCTAAATTATTTTACTACCGGTTCTGTGGGCGTGGCTTATTTTATGGGTGTGGCTTGGAGGTCATGTGACTGGGTGGGCGGGGCTAGCTGGTCATGTGACCGTGTGGCCATGGCTATGTGTATAGGGACTACTCAGAGGGCTGAAAAAAGTCATTTCTGACAGGTCCTCACTGATCCTCACACTTACGACCATCCTCACATTTATGCCGTGCAGCATTCTTAACAACCATGTCATTCATTTCACAACTGCTTCTCTTCACCATGGTGATAAGATAGGGCAAAAAATGTAAAATGTGAGGACAGTCGTAACATTGAGGACTGGTCAAAAGAGGACTGGTCAAAAATAACTTTTTCAGCCCTCTGAGTAGTCCATATGCACAAAAGGACTACTCAGAGGGCTGAAAAAAGTGATTTCTGACAGGTCCTTGCACTTTTGACCAGTCTTCGCATTTATGACTGGTCATCATTTATGCCCATTGCAGCATTCTTAACAATGGTGTCACTCATTTCACAACTGCTTCTCTTCACTATGGTGACAAGATAGGGCAAAAACGTAAAATATGAGGACAGTCATAAGTTCGAGGACTGGTCAAAAGTGCAAGGACCAGTCAAAAATAACTTTTTCAGCCCTCTGAGTAGTCCATATGCATAAAAGGATACAGCAATAGAGAGGGATGAAGGAAGGGAAGGGAAATTAGAGTAGGAGCGAGGGTAAGAGAGGGAGGAAGAGAGGAGGAGAAGGAGAAAGGAAAAGGAAGTAGGGAGGAGAAGAAGAGGGGGGGAAGAGAAAATAAGAAGGAAAGAAAAGAGAGAGGTGGTAGGTTTGAGGAGAAAGATTGCTGTACAGTAAAAAAGATGAAAGGGAAAGCCAACCCATAACAAATATAAAGATATTAAGATAAGGGAAAGCTGCTTCTAGATGCAGAATTGTCAGAAGAAGAAAGAAACAAGAAAAGGTATCTAGCTACCTTCAGTAGCAAACAGAACAAGGAGACATACAGTTATGTCTATGCAGATAGGAAAAATGATTGCACAAATAAAACAATGTTTGAAAGAAGATTGGAAATTTGTTTCATATATAGTAAAGAAAATAGGGAACCGCTATAAGAATAGTCTTTAAAAGGAGCATTGGACACCTAATTAAAAAGTACAAAGGCAGCTGGCCTTCTGGAATATTTCCCCATCAGCGTCCTTTACTTTTCCTGCTTTGAGAAAACTATGAAGTAAAAGGATAAGAACATCAGAATGAAGAAAAAAGATATTTTCCCTTAGAAATATTCCTATGCCCTACTGTCTTCCTTTTCTATTCTTTTAGATTAGGATAACGAGCTTTGCAATTATTTATGAAAATTTAAATGCTCAATTTTATAGCTGGCATTTTCACACAGACTAATTGTTCCCTCTGCCTTACCCTTTATCTCTTTCTGCTGTCTCTTTTGAATATCCATCCATTACACTTTTGTTATTTTTGAAAGATCTTCCTTTTTTCCCCTCTATTCTATTATAAGCTCTTAAGGATTTTTAATATTTATTATTGCTGTCTTTTCAATATTTTTATCTGCTTTTAACTTATTTTTATCTTTTTGTAATTTATTTTGCTTTGACCCCTCCACTACTCCTTCTAATTTCTCAGCTGTTTTCTGTATGTTATTTTCATCTTTTCCCACCATTCGTTAAGAGTTTTGCAGTTTCATGTCTTTATCTTTAAATATTCCCATCAACTTCTTATAATTCCTTGTCACTATTTATAACATTTCTTCATAAAAGAAATGTTGTTACAAAATGCTGGGTCATTTTGTAACAAGTTAATATACCTCTAATATCCCAGTATCCCAATATCTGAAAACTGCACAAAAAATCAATTGTTAATAACATTTGGTCAATCCACAAATTATTCCTCCAGTTCCCCAAATTTCTAATCCTTGGATGCTATAAATTTCTACTTTTCAAACTTTATAATTTCCAATTTACACCTTCCCAATTGTCCAGTTTTTAAATCTTATTTATCTTTTCCTCTTTTTCTTTTTTCCCCATGATGTTGATAACCCAAATTCAATTTAGCCCACCAAGTTTCTTCAAATCTTTCAAATCCGCTTTTCAGTGAATAGTTCCAATAAAATTTTAGTGTTTAATTTAATTTACCTTATGAATCTTCAAAAAGCTCAGTAAATATTTTCCAGCATCAAAATTGCCTACTAAGATAAAGTCAAGGTCAGGTAGCTTTCCAGATGTTGTTTACTTTGTCTATCACTTTCCTTTGAATTTTACACATTGCAGTAATCATTTCCCTCCCAATTCCAATCTTCCACAGAGTATAAAAGTCAGAAACAGCTGATTGTAATCCGATCAGGGGAGTTAGAGATAGAGTTTAGAAAAGCAATTTCTCTCAATAGTCACTTTTCACAATGTTGTTTGGTTTTCCAGGCTTTCTATGTTTTAAATAATCTTTTAGGTTTTCCTTTTCCTTCTAAATCTTAAATCTTCCTCTTTAGTTTTTAGTCTTTAATCTTTCTCCAAAAATCCAATCACCACTTTTTTAGCATTTGGAGATTATTTTTTGGGACTTTTAGTTTAGATTAAATCTCTAAGGTAACAATTGGAAATTTTCTCACCCAGTTTCACTGCTCTGTCCACACACCATTCCAGCACAAGATCTTAATGTCCCAGTTGTTCCAGCTTCTGACTGACCAAAAATGACCGTCGTCCCTGCTGCCATTCAGGATAGCTTTCTTCAGATCATGAGGAAATTGTGGTTTCCTCACGATTGATGAAGTGCCTCTTCTTTCTTCACCACTGTCCAGGGTGGCTTAACTCCATAGGGTCTCCCAGCAAGCAGTTCCTGGCTGCATTTCTCTGAGCCTGGTGAACCACTGCTATTTTCCAGCCGTTCTCACCGTGATGTCAACCGGACATCCAACAATAATTGTTGATGTATTTGAATCTTGGTCAATAATTCTCCCTCTAGTACTTATGTGCAGAAAGGCTTACACAAAACCACAATATATACCTGGTGAATATACAAGCAAGGACCATTAAGGTCATGTTCACATGCTCATCACTCCTCAATCTTCAAAGCAGCATCCATTTTACATCTCTGAGAAAAGCAACCCAATCTCAAACCTACAATTATTGTTGATTATTGGCAGAGTATCCCTCCCCCAAATGTTTCTGGGGCTCCAACTTCCAAATGCAACCTTATTCCTATTTTATGCATTCATTGGAAATAAAATTACAAAAAATTAAGACTTCGAAGATGGGGAGAGTAGGAGTTGTTAATACTGGCAGTGGAGGAGTTCTCATGGAACCAATCAGTCCCATAACTGTGTGGGTCCCTCTGTCCACTCTGTCCAATCTCCACTCAAGATTACACAGCCAAGTCTTGACCTCTTTACAGAAGGCCAAATAATTCTGAGGGCAAGATGTTCCACAAAGCAGGGGCAATGGCAGAGAAGGCCCTCTTCCTTGACCCCACCAGTCAAAATTCTCTGACTGATGGGGTCTGTAGCATTCCTTCCCTGCCTGAATGAGTGGGGCAGCTGAGGTGAAGCTGGTTCCATAAGTAGCCTGTTCTATACTATTATACAAAAAATTGTGCTAAAAAGCAAAAACGTACTAGAGAATCTTTAAGTATGAACAAAGGTGTTTGTATATTTCTAAAAGACAGTTTGGATTACAGTTTAGAGACATTTGCATAGTAATTAATAACTTGATGAGTAAGTGAATGATTGGATGAATTAATTAATTAATGAGTTAATTAATTAATTAATGAAATTTATTGAATGCACAATTACATCACTGAGAAGTCAGACTATAGTTTCTTAGTTTTGTAGAAGAGGCCTCAATGGGTATGATTGGCTTGCATGAAGTTATAAAAATGAACTGGAACATAAGCACATGAAATAAACCTCACCTTGACCGGATTTCTATTTCATTAAATTTGTTGTAGCAAACTGGTAGATATACTGGATAAAAAGGAACATATGTCTGTTTCTGAAAACAGAGAACAGATGGTAAGTCTACTGATAGAACTATTATACAAAAGCATTTTGTATAATTCAGAATGGCAACAGCCTTTGAAAATTAAACATGCTGGAAAAGAAACTTGCAATAATGGAGAATTCAAAACTCATTTTGCCTTCTTGAGGTTACAGAGCTTTATGGAATGTGTACATATATCTGTGCATCAACAATACAAAGGAAATTGAGTTGAGTAGAAACCTGCCAGTTTTCAGCTGCAATTACGTTTTCAGAAACAGAGTGCAAAATTTATTTTAATTTCCTTATCATGTATATGATATGCTAAGAATATACTTCATTTCTACATAATAATGGCATCTATAATTTGTAATGCCTGATACCACAGGTGTTAGAAACTGATACAATCTAAAATTGGGGATTTTATAGTTAGAATTTTATTCCTTGATTTATATGATGCTTTGAGCTGCTTCCAAACAGAAATACTGATGTTCCAGAACTTGCAATACAACCAAAATTAAAGCTTTTTTTGATCTGTTACTTTCAGTGATAATACAAAGCATAGCTCTTCACAGAATATCAAAGCAGAACTTTGCTCAGGTTTGTTTATCTTTGCTTAACTTTGGCTGAATCATATACTTGATTTAGGAATTATTTGAATAGAATCTTTAGACTGAGTTATTGCAACATTATATAAAAGCTGAAAAGTCAAGTCTGCAAGAAATTAGCTATGCATTCCAGAAAACATTTAAAGTGGAAATCTGGAATCTGCTCTTTTTGGTTTGCCCAATAAAAATATATTGCTCAACCAAACAGGAAATAGAAACTTTCTGATCTATCTCCCATATTTTGAAAGTCTCAAATTTATGACATTAAATTTCTTGAATTTAATATTCATCACTGATGATAGTGAAAAATTTCAGTATAGTAGGCAATTGTAGCAAGAATTGTATTTGGCAAATCTGTACAAGAACATTGCAAGTGCCAGAATTTGAAATAATCCGTTCATTTACTCTAAAGATTGCAAAAGCCAAGAACACAAGGGATTCTTTTCTATTAACTGTGGTAGGCAAATTCTGGTTCATTGCAGAACAACTCACCCATGTTAGATTTTTTCTAAATTTTGCATCAGTAACTTGATGGTTGTATTCATTGTTCTGGGCATCACAGGCTTTATTAGCTGCAGAACTAACAGAAATTCACATGGACAAAGACAAAATTCCAGTAGAAAGCACAAATGGGATAAAATGAATTGATTTACTGTTAATGCAACACAGACAAACCGTCTGACTATTGGCCATTAGTCCAACGCTCTAAAGGCTACATTCTGGGCCAGCCACAACTTTCTAATTCTAGAACATTTTTCTTCTGCCAGTGAAGGCCCCTAGAGAAATTAAGATGTCAGCAGTTACTTTAGTTTTGATCTACAGAGCATCTATACTGTTTTAAAACTTAAAGAGAAAATATGTTCAGGAATAATGCAGGAAGAGGAAGAAAAAAAATACACTGAAAAAGAATGTATGATGTGTGTGGAGAGAAGTTAGAGGAAAGGGATTCAAAGGAGGAGAGTATCCAACAGTGAATGTGAGGACCTTATTTGGTTTAAGATAGTGATTTGGAGCAGATTGAATAAAACATGAAATGGCCTTCATTTAATACAATCATGATTAGTTCTCATCCCATGACCAACCGAATCCCCACATAGTTTATTATGTATTGTTTTCTTACTGATGGCCTCTAAAACTGAAATTATTTATATTCAGTTCTCTCTAACTTCCTTTAAAAAATCTAGTTACATGTTATTGCTAGAATAGGTGAACATGTATTGATATCTTTCTTGTGTCTTGTTTTGTTCCCATTCTGAATCACTCTAAGATAACTTTATAAAAAACTTGAGGCCAATGAAAACCTTAGCACTCTCATTAAACTTGTACCCATTCATAAAAATCTTTTCCTAACTATAAGAACAACAATATAATGATATAATTAACAACAATATAATGACAACTTGTCATAATAATACAGTGTAATCTTGGTTGTTTTTTACACGTTACAGGGCAAACTTTACATTGCAATGTTGCAGAACACATCTCATTATTTCTTCCTACTGAAACTTCTGGCCCAATACATGAAATAGTTTCTTACAGTTGTGTAATGAGTTTTAGCTTCTGATTCTATCAGCTGCCACATCACAAAACAGTTGGGACAATTTTTGAAAGTGTATCAAGCAATAGGGAGTACTTGTGGCTTCAATTAGTGTCAGGTGACATTTTTATGTTAGAATACAAATACGGTAATCACACCCAAATGTTTAAAGATATGCATTTATATCATTCCTTAGCTTTATTACTTTGAGTTACAAAATGTCAGTTTTATTTTCAAGAACTGTTTTCTGCTTTCTCTTTCATGTAAATTGGCACTCATATGGTGGGGAGTATTTAAAAACCCCCACAATGTTTCCCATTCTTGCTTTCACTGCTACATATAGTTGAATTTGTAACTCAAGTTTTTCACTAATCTCGTCCAACATGAGAATTGTGATTCTTGAATTTTGGGCCGCTTTGGAGCTAAAAGTGTAGCACATCTGTTTTTAGGACTGTGAAAATATGACCCCTCCCGGGCCCCTCACATTGTTCCCCAAATCTGGCAATAAATAATCTGGTGGTGGGGTGGGGGTGGAGAAAGCTTAGCAGAAATAAGTAATAACAACTGGAAAGAGCTTGGTTAGCCACAAAAGTGGCTGATTTGAAAATTGAGAACTATTCTCAAAAGACATATTTTGTTCAGGGAATGCAACAGCAAAATAAAAACTTGCAATTTGTACATTGCTACTTTCCATTTATACTTATTAAATTAAAATAAGATTTATGTGGTCATGCTAGCAAACAACAGAAAACAAACTCTACTACTAGGCACATTGGAGGGCACTAACAAATTGTGAGAAGCAGAAGACACCATCCTCATAAATAGTAGATAAAAACCCAGTATAAGAATGTTATAAAATAGCAGAAAAGCTCTGTCCTATTGGTCTAGTTCAGCCTTTGGTAATTTCTGACTGTCCCATGCATTTTTTTGAAGACTTTACCTCCATTCTAAATGGACTTCCATTTCCATCCTTGTCCCTAAATTTTCTACTTCTATCTTTATCTCTGTGTCTTGCTTTCTACAATAATATAACAAAACATTAATAATAAATAATGAGATTTGCTTTGTTTTTGTATTAATAATTCACTTCCTAAAATAAATTGTTTTAACTAATTATCCTTAAGTAGTATACTTCCTTTCTGTATTCTTTCTTTAGGTTGGTAAAATATATGGGTTATAAAAAATCAACAAGAATATATTCTATTTATATTTATTGCTTATTATCCCTTTCATTACTCAAGTTTTATCATTTCTAAATAAAATTCTATCACAAATGAAGAAAAAAATCATAGAAGCAAAATGTCTATTTAAAATTTGGTTATATATACTACAGCTCATTTATAGCGTTTAAAAGATATAATGGTTGTGAATATATTTGGAACCAAATAATTTCTGATGATGAATGATGAATTTCATTCTATTGGACAGTGAGTTTCATCCTAAAGAATGAGTTATTCTAAAGCAAGTCATTACTTTTTAATAGTAATTTAAAGTGAGCTAACTGAGAAATTGAAAACTCTGTGGTGAATAGATGGATGGATTTTTCTGATGACAGATTCTAATTTAGACAGATTTCTCAGTGAATGTAAACAAAGCTATATTGTATAAGAATGTTCTTAAAACTAGATGTGCTATGTTTTAAGCTTAGAACTCTACAAATATTTTGAGTTTTGTTTTCACAAGTTATTCATTCTGATTTAAGTTATATTTTAATGGAAATACTGAAGTAATCTGAAAATTATTTGTTGAATAATAAAACAATATTTTCATTGTTTAATATTTATTGGTTGTATAGTGCCAAAACAAATTCAGAAGGTAATGCCTATGTTTTATTAGAATAACATTCAAAACACCTCCAAAATTTGATCATTAGAGACAGAAGAAATTGGAAATTTTAAGCCATTGGGACATAATGTTGATACTATTGGATGAGAGAGATCCAAGTGCAATTCTTCACTGTTTCCTGAAGTTCACTATATGATTTGGCTCATTCCTATCCATTAATCACTAAACATATCTGAGTAATTGTTGTAAGGAAAGGGAGATGTATGTGTGCCTTTTTTGCTGTGGAAAAATGGGGCAAAATTAAATAAGAAATAAATATGTATCTGCTTTTAAACATTAATCTGCATATTTTATGACAGAGGTAGGGAGAAAGTGTCCAAAATGCTAAATTACTTTTTTATTTTTTATTGTTGATTCTTAAAAGGGCAAAGTTATGCTATTATAACAACTGAAAAATATGTGGATTAAATATATCAGTTGATGTTCAGTTGTACTGACTGCATCTTTACTCAGATCTGATGTAAAGATGCAATCAGTATGACTGAACATCAGCTACAAACATGAGCGGTAATATTTACAAAATATTTTGCATTAGAAAAGATCATATTTTCCAAATATACAGTGAAGATTAACAAATCAAAGAACAGAATTAGTATCATGCTCTTATATTAGTTAATTATTTATTTATATTAGGAGAATTGTACTCATTTTATGTATTCAATTCATTCTTATATTTATATATATTATCTAGTATATACTCAACAAAATAAACAAACAAACAAACAAATAAATAAATAAAGTGTAAAAGGTCCGTGCATGAAGGGACATTTTGGACATAATTGCCAAGTTTCTATGGAGTTGTTTTAAGGACATTAACTCTTGTCACATGGAAAATCTGTCTAATTAATATATATATATATTAAAACAACCTGGAATTTTATTACTCAACAGATTCTTATAGAATTACAGTTCTTGGGATTCTTTGCTAGTATGGTTTTGCAGCTTATTTGATATGTTAAATGTTAGGGAAGACTGAATTATTGACATGCCTAAACCCCAACTATTATTCTGTGTTAGTAAACTTTCATAACAATATTGATTGTGATCATAGACCTTTACTTTGAACAAGTATTCTACATGCTGCAATTATTTTCAACAATTTAATATGTATTATAATCCATAAGAAATACCATTTCACCATTTTGCTCTCAGAGTTTCAATTCTTTTCAAGGGAGTGGACTGGGGTTCACTAGTTCATGACAAAACCGAGAAGTCTTCTGTTGTCCTTGCATATATCCAAGGACTGAAAAGCTACACAGAAGAAATGAGATCTTCTAATGGCATTTCATTGTTTGCTAGAGGCTCTACTGAGACACGAAAGTGTCTTTCATTCCTAATCTATTATCAGCCTGAATTCTGATTCAGTATAAAGTTTTTTCTTGTAGACTTAACTTGTCTGAAAGAGGTTTTTGTGTCTTTAATGTGACAAATAAAATGCTGATATGTATCTTCTAAAGAAGTAGGCTTTTGAAATATCACATAAAAAAAATGCATTTATATTCATAGCTTATAGATATTCCACATATTATAATGATTTATTTGATGTTACATTATTATGAACATATAAATAGTTGTACATTCTTTCCAAAATGAATGCACAAGATGTAAATTGGCATCCACATTTGGGCTTTGAAGAGTACAAAAATTGCTAGAAGTTGCTATTAGTTTTTTTTTCTTTCTTTTGGTGTATATATGTGAAGGGGGGAATCATTTGTTTATTCATTCATTTATCATATTTATAGACTCTCCATCTCATCTAAATGACTGGAGAGTTTATAATTAAAAATATATCATAATATAAAAACATAAATAAGAATATAGTTAAATACAATTAACTGGTTAAAATTAAAATATTAAAAGTTAAAGAATTAAAATGTTTAAAAGGTGGAAAAAATAATCTGATTATACCAGCCATCCTAGGATTCCATATCACACTTCATTCCTCTCAAAATAGGCATTCCCAAGTCTTAACCGTTTTTCAGAAGAACAGAAGATTGGGTGCCTTGTCCCTTACCTCTGGGGGTAAGGGTTTCCTAAGAACTGGCAGTGACAGAAGTAGTTATCTTCCCAGATCCTGCCAGTTGGAATTCTTTAACCGATGGAATCTGCAACATGCTATCCTTGCTTGACTAGGTGGGACAGTACAATGTGGGACAGGATGAGATGATTCCACGAGTGAGTTCTAAAATCTTTTACTACCGGTTCTGTGGGCATGGCTTATTTTGTGGACGTGGCTTGGAGATCATGTGACAGGGTGGGTGTGGCTAGCTGGTCATGTGACCAGGTGGCCATGTCTATGTCTATAGGGACTACCCAAAGGGCTGAAAAAAGTCATTTCTGACGGGTCCTCGCACTTTTGACTGGTCCTCACACTTAGAACCATCCTCACATTTATGCCCATTGCAGCATTCTTAACAACCATGTCACTCATTTCATATCTGCTTCTCTTCACCATGCTGACAAGATAGGGCAAAAACATAAACTGTGAGGACAGTTTAAGTTCGAGGACTGGTCAAAAGTGCGAGGACCAGTCAAAAATAACTTTTTCAGCCCTCTGAGTAGTCCATATGCATAAAAGGATACAACAATAGAGAGGGATAAAGGAAGGGAAATTAGAGTAGGAGTGAGGGTAAGAGAGGGAAGAAGAGAGGAGGAGAAGGAGAAAGGAAGTGGAAGTAGGGAGGAAAAGAAGAGGGGGGAAGAGAAAGTAAGAAGGAAAGAAAAGAGAGAGGTGGTAGGTTTGAGGAGAAAGATTTCTGTACAACAAAAAAGATGAAAGGAAAGAAAGCCAATCCCAAACAAATATAAAGATATGTAGATAAAGAGTGAATTGTTAAACTTTAAAGAATAAAAGAGAACAAATATGAATAAATAGTAATAATTAGAAACACACATAGAAACATACAATGTATTTTCTTTGAACAGAGTATTTGGCCAGGTCACAAATTTAAACAGTGTTTAGTCATTTCAATTAAATTTACAATTTCTATATTTCCTTTTTGCCATATTTATTCCTCATCTATTTTTTAAAAAAACCAATATTACTCTTCATCCTCATCTCTAATCTTAATCAAATTCAATTTTTCCCTTCTATTCTATATTATACCCCTTCCCATTGTCATCTATTTTTATATCCATCCTCACATTGGTTAATTATGTAATATTACAGTTGTTTAATACAAATTCAACATTTTAATATAAATCAATTAGTTATATAACTATCTTTTTTGTATATTAATCAATATGAACATGAATATTCCAATTATTTCCATGCAATGCAATTTCTTACAAATCAATTAATTATATTTACCAATAATAACAAACCAAATAATTTCCCTCATATTTCCCTCCAAACCACAACTTAACCATTTCTGCTTTCAGCACAATATACAATTAATAGCATCTCAATTATTACAATTCCCTTGTTAAATAGAGCTTTTTTTCTTTTGTGTTTTTTAAAATCTTGAACTCTCCTCTTTTGCCCTAAATTTCCCATTATTTGCAGTTTTGCACCTACCTCTTTTGGTGAGGAAAAAGAAAAAGAAATTCTCTCTGCCTCATTTTGCAGCAAAGACCCTGCTTTACTTTCAGTTTTGCTTTTTCAGCATAGTTAGGGGGAAAAAAACCCTGCTCCAGCAAAAGACCCCTGCACAAAACAGCTGAGAGCAAATCAGCTGAGAGTTGGGAGACTGATCTAATCAATTTGTGGTAATTAACCTATGCTGAAGCTGAAAGGGACTGTTTTTTTCTATTTTTGCAGGCACCGGTCTACTCATTTGTTTTCTTTTAAGACTGATCAGCTGTAGGGCGGCCCTTTGAAGCCCCGCGGCAAGAGTTTAAACAGTTTTTTTCCCTCTAGCCTCAGTTGGGACTCAGTAGGCATCAATAGATTGGGAATGGGCATTGTAAGTGAACGATGACCAGGTCGGGAACCGGTTCAGGGGCATGGTCAGCCAATCTTATTACCAGTTCTCCGAACTATGACATTTTTTTACTACCGGTTCTTGCGATCCGGTGCGAACTGGGAGCAACCCACCACTGGATGGTTCCTTAGATAACTTGGTGTTGTGGAAGGTTGTCTGGATTCTCAGGAGGGAAGGAGTGCATTTCAGAAGAGCAAAAGTCAGTGAAATTTTGATTGCTTAAGTGGGAGCAAGTCAGGTCCTCTTTAACAATTCTCAGAGTATATGTTTAATAGTGTAGGAAGTTTGTTTTAGTTTGGCAAGATTTCACTCTATAGATGAGGATCAATAGAAGAAACTGATTAGAATAACCTCAATGTGTCTTTCTTGTTTTTTGAGGCCTGACATCTGATCCCATACCACGAAGGGCTTTCAATATGATAATCAAAACTTGATTTGGACCTGGAAACAAACTGGTATCTAATGCAATTCATGTAATAGACATGACTGTATGTCATGTAATAAACCCACGACCATTCATATCATTGTATTCTGCATCAATTGAACTTCCCTATACTCTTCAAAGGTAGCCTCATTTACACCGCTTTGCAATAATCCCTTCAGAAGATGACCAGGGTATGTATGAAATAAGGGCTTCTAGATTTAGGATACAGCATTACTGGCAAGATTCCTTCTGGCCACAACTGCCACCTGTTCTTTGAACAGGACTCATGAATAAATGCACCTGGTCTTTCTGGGGTAGTGTAATCCCATCCTGGATCAAAATAGTCAACTCCTGAAATCACAAGAGTCTCACACTCATATTTTACTAGGGTTCAGTTAAAGCCTGTTGTTCCCTATCCAGAACCCCACACCTCCAAGCACCATGAAACAGCATCCACATTACTTCACTCAGGGTAGAGAGATATACCTGGATATCATCAGCATACTGATAATATCTCATCCCACAGCAACAAATGAGCTCAACCAGTTACTTCATGCAGATGTTAAAAAGAGAGAGACCTATCACTACCCAAAGCAGAAGCCATAGTTTGGATCTCTTGCTCTCTATTAACCCTAATTGGACAGGTTCCAGGCAAATGAGGTCAACCAACACAGAGCTCTGCACACTACTCCCATTACTTCCAACTCCTGAAGCTAGCCCCAAAGCAGTGGTGAAATCTGAAGTGGTTTACTACTGGTTTGCTGACTGCGCATGAGCATTGCATGTCAAATGCATGCTATATGCAAGCATGCATAGTGCGCTTCATGCACCAAATGTGAAGTGCATGCATGCGTGCAGTGCACATCAAAAGGAGACATGGGGTAAGTAGAACAGTGTGCGCGGTGTGTGTGTGTGATCAGCTGTGGTACACGATCTTTTTTTTAATTTTTAAAAGCAATTTTTTACCCTATTCGGGCAAATAGGTTGTAAAAATTTGCTTTTAAAAATTTAAAAAAAGGCTCTGATGATCATGCAGCTCAGCTGTGATCGTCAGAACCTCTTTTTTTAACTTTTTAAAAGCAATTTCTTTACAACCTATTCAGGCGAATAGGTTGTAAAAATTGCTTTTAAAAGTAAAAAACAAAAGGCTCTGACGATCGTGCAACTCAGCTGTGATTGTCAGAGCCTTTTTTTACTTTTAAAAGCAATTTTTTAAAAGCCGCATAATCATCAGAGCCTTTTTGTTTACTTTTAAAAGCAAAAAAGCAAAACCTTCTGCACAGGTACAAAATACATTACTTTCTTTTTTAAAACCAGGAAGTAACAACAACCAGGCAGGTGGGCAGAGCCTCATGCCGCAATCACTACCGGTTCTCCAAACCACCTGCCATAATCACTACCGGATCGGGTGATCCGGTCCGAACTTAGAGCATTTCACCCCTGCCCCAAAGGATGCTGTGACAATGATATTGAAAGATTCCAAGAAGTCAAGAAGATCCAGGGTAGATCCATATTCAACTCCTGCCAGAGGTCATCCAAAAGCATGACCAATGCTATTTCTGCCTCATATCTCCCATGTCATATCCAGGATCCCCTGGAGCTGCAGCACAATCATTTTCTCAACCACTTTCCCTATGTCACCCTATGTTAAATGGCCTTAAGCATCCAAGAGGTGTTGCATTTACAGTTCCAAGGACCCTACTCACTTAAATCCAGCAGGATCAAACTGTTTCCAGATAACTGGGTAAGGATATTTCTCCAGGCATTTCCAACAGACAGCACCATGCTTGGTCTCCAACTGAGAACAGATTTAAGCAATTTTATCTACCAGATGCATCAAAAATGTGTCAGCACAGCCCTGAAAATAAATCCCACGGTCCCCTTTATCTAAAATGTCCGCTAAGATGTTGAAGTGTTTCCTATATTTTATTTATTGAAGCATGTACAGTACATGTGACTTACTTTGTCTTTACCTGGATTGCATTGTTAACCAAATATTGTGCTTTCTACCTTTTAAGAAAGTTATGAAAAAACAATCCACAATGAGTATTTTTAAGTAAATCAGCAATCTCAAAAAGTTTGATGCTGGTAATATGCTTTAAACACATTTGACATCTCCTTTCTTCTTTGAATTCAGATTGCTGAACAGTGATTTTTTAAATTATCTAGATAATGAACATTCTGAAATTTTTCACATTGAAAATATCCACATTTTGTACAATATTGATTGAAAATTGGGTGGTTTTAAACTTCAGATTGTTATTTGACAGAAGAATGTAATATATAAATGTGCATAGTGCAATTATTAATTAAGTCTGGGTCACTTAATGTTAAGTGTGAAGAACCAGATCCACACATGAGGAGTTCATTTAGGTACTTAACTGCTCATGTCTATTCATAGGAATCTTCCCAGACTAGCAGTTTGCACCTTTCTCTAATGTAGCGAAGTAATTTTGGGAATGCAAAATAGACTATGAGTCACAGACACTCAGATTTTTAAAAGACTTTTAGCATCTGTTATGGAAGGCAATTGCCTCACTCTCTTTAATTGTAGGCTGGCCCCGTGTCCACACCCCCTTTCTTTTGTTGTTGTTGTTAATATTGGAGAATTTAAGATGACAGCTCTAGTTCCCTATGGGACTACTAAGGCTGTTATTCTGCTAATTTAAGTCTGTGTTCTGATGGAAAGTTACAGAGGAATGAGTTGAACTGAGTTCAGCATCTGAGTTCAATATTCAGAACTGATTTCAGAGGATTCCTTTATTCAGATGATTTATATAAATCACTCAAGACTTATAATGTCTTCTTAGCATTATCCAGGAGTTATATACAATCGATATACAGCATTATCCAGGAGATGATATACAATCGTTTCTTGTTACTGTTCTTTTGGTACAACAATAATTGGAGAGCTCTATGACCCTGTAAGGTGTCAAGTTGCAAAAGTATCTAATACTGTTCCTAAAAAGGTTCCTCTCTACTGCTGAGCTGAAGTGTTATCCACCCATACTTGATTGGCAATAAATTAGACTAATGAAATTAGTAGTCCCCATTGATTATTTACAACATTTTTGCTGAAAACTAGCATTTGCTCCTGGTTTTATCAAAAAATGCTTCATAATATTGAACATTCATGAACATTCACCTAACAGTATCATTGTTCTCTTAACAACCAACCACATTCACTTAACAAATGTGGCAAAAACTGGGCATGGTTACTTAATCAAGGACTATCTGTACTTGGTTTGGGAAAAGCTGCACAAAACAACTTCCTTATGACCACCAATATTCAAGGACTACCTTTATGTCAATATTGGCAATTTGATTGTACATTATCTGGTGATTGGTTTTTATTTAATCAAGGGATCAGTAACTTACCATCAAAAGTAAAAAAAAATGCAGTAGAGAATTTTCAATTGTTATTCTGGAATGCAGGAAAGGATAGTGAGTTAGAATAAAATGGTCATACGCTGCCTTCAGAAATCATTGGTGCATAAAAAAGGCTTGAAATAAATCTGGTTTTCTTAAATTTATCAATTTAAGCAATTATTACTATCTAAGAAGTGGTGTTTGAAAAAGGCTGCAACTATAAAAAGGCAAGAAGCTTCCTGTTGCATGAAATATTCAATAGTACTGCAGAATTTGATCAGTTTATTTATTTATTATTTATTTATTTATTTATTTATTTATTTATTCAATTTCTATACCGCCCTTCTCCCGAAGGACTCAGGGCGGTGAACAGTTAAAATGACATACATATGAATATAAATAATTAAGCTAGTTTGGCTCAACAGTAAAGAAACTTCAGCATAAGATTTAAAAAATTTGAAAAGATTTATGCCAGACCAGCTTGGTGAAAAAGAAAGGTCTTAACTGCACGACGGAAAGTACGAAGATCTGGGATCATTCGTATCCCTGGGGGTAACCTGTTCCAAAGGGTAGGTGCCCCAACAGAAAAGGCTCTTTCTCTGGGAACCACTAGTCGGCATTGCTTTAGTGATGGCACCCTGAGAAGGCCTACCCTGTGGGAGCGTACTGGTTGGTGGGAGGTTATCGGTTGCAGAAGGTGGTCTCGTAGATACCCAGGTCCTAAGCCATGGAGGAGTTTGAAGGTAAGAACCAACACCTTGAAGCGCACCCGGAAGACCACCGGAAGCCAGTGCAGCTCGCGTAGGAGTGGTGTCACATGTGAGCGCCATGTCACTCCCAATATCACCCGCGCAGCTGCATTCTGGACCAGTTGGAGCCTCCGTGTGCACTTCAAGGGGAACCCCATGTAGAGAGCATTACAGTAGTCCAGACGGGAAGTGATGAGGGCATGAGTGACTGTGCGTAAGGAGTCCCGATCTAGAAAGGGCCGCAACTGGCGAATCAGGCGAACCCGATAAAAAGCACCCCTGGCCACGGCTGTCATATGCTCTTCTAAAGACAACCGTGTGTCCAGGAGGACACCTAAGTTGCGAGCCCTCTCTGTGGGGGCTAATGACTCGCCACCAATAGTCAGCGATGGTATCAGTTTAAGAGATATATGACCTAAATTTTGATTTAACGCATAATTTATGTCTTAAATTTTAAACCATTACTAAAAGGCAAATATTTTAAAACATTATTTTGTTTCTGTTGTGATGCCGAAAAAAAAAATGGGAAAATAAATCATTATCCTATTGTAGTTATTACTTTTAAAGGAATGGAACTATTTACCAATTACATTAATATTGTTTTTTTCTTCCATTCAATTATATCTGATTCTTGGAGACTGCCTGGACAAGCCCCTGCAGCTTTCTCTGCAAGGTTTTTCAGAGATGGTTTGCTGTTTGCTTTCCTTCTAGGGCTGAGAAAGGGTGATTGGCCTAAGGCCAGTCAATAGGCCTTCCAAAGGCATGATTAGGACTCCCGTTTCTAGCCCAATACCTTAACCACCATATCAAACTGGTTCTCAAATTAATTTCTAACATATAATAATTAGATATACATTTCTGGAAAAAAAACCCCAAGACATCTAACATATTAAGCAGTAATAAAAACAATATATCAAAACAGCAATTAAATTACTCAGAAAAGGTGTCAGTAATCGTTTTGGCATTATGCAGATTTATTTAATTCTGATTAATCAATTAATCTTTTGGCGTGGTAGACAGTTGCTCATCATATTGCATTATTTGAATTATTCATGACAGTTAAAACATCTCCAAAGGGCTTTGCATCAACTTGTTTGACAAAACAGATTCCTATGACTTTCTAATTCATTGATGAAAATGTGGTGGAAACCAGGATACATTCTGAAAACACCAGTGTCCAAATTTTCACATTTCATTGTCATAATGTGGTGTGGTTTTGTTTTAGTAAGCTACAATTAATCCAAACAATATGGTTTATAACTCATGGTTCCTGGCTTATTGTTTTAAGTACATTTGACCAATATACTTTGTAAGAAAACATAGTTAGAAAAAAAAACTATAGACTATATGTTCACCACCAGACCTGAATTCAAATGAGTTTGCTGTAATACCTCCATATATGGTTGACTAAATTGATGTGAACTGGAATCAATATCTAACACAGTGTTTCTGCTTGGCAACTTTAAGATGTGGGGACTTTAATCTCATGCTTGCTGGAGAATTCTGGAAGTTGAAGTCCATACATCTTAAAATTGTCAAGGTTAAGAAACACTAATGAAAAGGCTCCCATGTTTATCTCTGTTATAATCCATGTTCTTTATTATTACTCAAAGAAAAATATTAAGAATTTTTAACATTGGGAAATTGTCATAATCATTTTACAACTGCAATTATTTTGTACTAAAATGATTAATGAACACCTAATTCTAGACATTTTTATACAATTATAGCCAATATTCAGCTTGGTCATTTCTCATGTTTCCTTTTATTTTCAGAAAACCATCATAAGAAACTAGAATGTGGAATAATTTTTATTATTTTCAGATCCTTCACTAGATTTCTATTTGTTTATTTCATTCTCCTTATTTGTTCTTATTTTCAATTATAGGAAATAGTATAGCATTTTAGCACATAAAATGTATATAGGACTATGGTGATTTCCTTCCTTTCTTTTTAAACTTCTCATAGTATTATAATTTCCTCTTCATTCCATTCTCAGTGAATCTTGGAATTTTTCGTCCTTTGAAGTGTTTCTCCCAATAGAGGCCTGTGCTCTGAACATCTTTTAATAATATTGGAAACCTTGCCATAGCAAACCTTGCCATAGTAACACAAATATTAACCTAGAAAATATAATGGAACCAGAAAGTGAAATAGTATTAGCCTGGCCAGAAGAAGAGGAAAATTTCAGTAAAATCTAGCTTTTCGAACTGCATCGAAGACTGCATACAAACATTTGCATTTGTTCTATCTAACATTAGAGAAGGGACTGAATTATTGTGTTTAGTACATTAGGATAACAAGATTTCCTATAAACATTTCATATTAAAAAGATATACTGTATATGCAATATTATAGGTTGGATTGTTTCTCCTTGAACATAACATTATGTATTACATTATGTAAGTTATTTTAAGCACAGTAGTCTACCAGTTATCTTCTAAATAAAGCTCACTTCAATGGAGTTTTTATTCAGGTACTTTTGCACAAAATGGGAAAATTATGGGATAATATCAGTATCACTTAGGTCTTCACATGTAAAGTCAGACTTGTTTATAAACAGGCTGAGGACTTCATTTACTTACAGTATTTGCCACCTAACAGGGTACCTAACAAATATGATAAACCCCTTGGACACAAAATACAGTAACTTACATTCAAAGGAGAAGAGGTGATTTGGGTGACACATCTTTTAGGACCTCCTTAAATCAATTGTCATTTTTCTATGTTTGGACACTTTCTGCCATGTACATAAGCCTAGTAAAAAACAGCTGATGAAAATTGATTTCTCCTCTCATTACAATTTAACTTGTGTATTTACATAAATTTGCCTTGACCTTAGAGGTTGATATTATGTCATCATATAAAGCAGAATTGCATGCTGCAACTACCAAGCCTTCTTTTTACATGTAAAATTTACATTTTATATACCCTGGAGCCTCGTTTGAACATGATTTCTGGAAACTGATGGTGAATTGCTTCTATTTTGAAGCAAGAACCATGTTACTCTAAACTTATAATACATATAGCACTCAGGGATCCATAGACTGATATTTTCATCCAAATATGAAAGGAGCCTTCACAGTTTGAAGAAGCTACTTGGATAAGCAGCAAAATATCTCAATCCAGGAGAAAAAAAGGAGGGGGGAGGAGGTCCAGTTGCTAGGTAGATTTGCTACTTTCAGGCAAATGAAAGTACCTGGATGATTAAGAATCTTTATCAACATTTGCAGGATAGACTACCTTATATCCTATGAAAGAGATCAAGAAATCCAGATGAAAAGGGTGTAATCAGTAAATGCACTCTTTTGAAAATAAATTGTTTTTCCACTTTAAATACCTTGTTCTTAAATAATTAGAATATATTTGTTTTCATTTTTTGTGATGACCTAAAGTCCTGATTTGGGATGCACCTTAGTGAAATTAACTTTTTAATAAGGCACCTTCAAACATTAAACTGTATAGCTTAGCTTATCCAAATTCAGCACTGGGAAAAGAAAAGTGGCTGTGTCTCCATTAATTATGTCTTCTCTTTCTCTCCATCTTTCTGAACATTCTGACAACTGAGGAAAAATTAAACAAGCATAACCCAAAGCAAAATAATTTGATCTTGAAAAAGGATTTAACTGAAATAATTTTGGGGAATCCTTAATGCTTTCTGAATTTGGTGGTTTTCTAGCAGATGTTTCATTACCAAAGTAGGTAACATCATCAGCGCTAGTAAGGAGTGGTTTGCTCTTATTTTATACACTTTTATTTTATACTAGTGGCTTATTTTGGTTGGCAGTGTTGGTTGGAACTTTCTTTGTGGTTGCCTGATTAGGTTATAATTTACTATTAGGTTGTTTGGGATAATGTTTGCTTCTTGATTGTTGGTCTAGTGCAGGAATGGGTTCTACTTACCTTTACTACCGACTCACAATGGGGCCACACGTGCATGCACGCTTCTGCACATGCCCAGAAGCTTCCTGATAACATTGGGGTCGATGGGCAGAACCTCCCGTCCGGTTTTACTATTGGTTCTTGCAAATTGGTCCAAACCGGGGGCAACCCACCACTGGTCTAGTGTTAATCTAGGTGTTAATTTCTTCTTACATGGATGCTGATTGCTAGTGAGAAAGTGTTCGGGGTGTTTTTGTTTATTTGTTTGTTTGTTTATTTATTTATTTATTTATTGCATTTTGGCTGTTTCTTTTGAGTGGTACATAGATGTTGTTTATCTCTCTCTGTGCCTGTTGCTGGCTGATTTGTCTGAGTGCCAGGCCTTCAGGAATTCTTTGGAGTTTTTGAACTTGGCTTGATCTGGGATACTCATAGTTTCCCAGTTTGAAACTATGTTAACTGTGTTGTGAAATTACATTTTCATCGTCTCCTGAATGCTAATTGGTGTTCATAGATGTGCTCTGCTAGTGTTACTTTGAAAAAAGCAAGTTAAGAAATAGGTGGTGATAGGTTATATTTATCTATTGGCAGATTAGTCTGAGTTTCAATAAAAAGGTTCTAATATGGCAAGGATGAACAATAGACATATAGCCAATTCATGAACTTTATTCACGTGTAAATCTATTCAGTTCATGTGATATACAAGACTAAAATCCTACATTTACTTAGAAATCAGGAGTTTCTTTTGGGGTTAGAAGATATCAATATACGGGACTGCAATCTTGGATTATTTTCTATGCATGGACCTTAAATTGGACCATAATGAATGAATTGACTGAATAGAATTACTGACTACATTTTCATATTAACATTGTAAATGTAGCTATGTATATATCATTATCACATACTATTTGTAATAACTAGCAAAAGCACTAATTATTTAAAAATATTTTCCAATAACTATTTTTACTGTGATATACATCATTCATTTTGCATGAATTATTTGAATCTCAAAACTGATTTTGTCCTAATAAACTGAAAGTACAGTGAAAGGAATATGCTTAGACACATCTGTTATAGAAACCTGCCTCATATTTTTTTCCTATAATTGTAAGAGGAACAGGATTTGGCAGCAACATGCTGGATAAATGGTTCCCATAAGGCATTGTTTAAAAGTGCAGATAATTATAGCCTATGGCTGCAGGTGCAACAGGACATAGTTTAGCTTTCTTCCGTGATTTAAAAAAATCTACAAAGCCTTCAGACAAAAGCTGTCAAGAGGACAGCCATAAAATTTAGCATTCTGATTTGATTGAACAGTATAGTTCAGACAAGGCCAACAACCATAAGCCTTCTGTATGGGAACTAGACAACAAAGTCATTTTATCTGCCACTTCTTCTCCACTGACTGCCAAACATGAATCAAAAGAGCAGATCAAAAGTGTTCCCAGTTTCATTCCGAAAGAAAAAGTGCTTCCAAGACAATTTCTGGTAGTTTTATATAATTACCTAGACATGTTTAAGCTCATATACTATACAAGAGTGGCCCTGTTACTGCACTATAAATCTGAAATATGTAAAGGTTTTCTCAGCCAGCATCAGATTTCCAGATATTGGCCCACTTCTTTGAGTACCAATTCCTGTGTATAGAAATTTGCTACTGAGGTGCTTGATCAACTCTTGCCAAGATACATCTTAAAGCTTCATTTGTTGGTTGTCATCAGTAAATTCAGTCTGCAAATTCTTATCTGATGGTAAGCAAAGAGAGAGTAAGTAATTACTGGCTTCCTCTTTTTCTTGTATCCAAAATGTTGTGTTGGGCGATTGAGGAGGCAGAAGCAAGGTAGTGACGACAGCTGTTTAATGTAGTGTGAGACTTCAGCAAAGGTTACAGGCAAACAGCTCTCCTTAAATACTCTGCCAGCCAGGTGACTAACCAATCATGAGTGACCCATGGGGTTTGAATCTCCCACCAAAACTTATATACATAACATAAAAGGAATGGCGAAAAGTATGTTAGTATGTTCATCATGCACTCCTGCAATTGCAAATTTCACATACCATTGACTAGCCACAATGGCAGAGTTCACAAGCTGATTCTAACAACCTATTCCCTTATTAAAATAGAATAGTATAACAGAGTTGGAAATCACCTTGGAGGCCTTGTAGTCCAACCTCCTGTTTAGGCAGGAAACCCTATATCATTTCAGACAAATCATTATTCAATCTTTTCTTTAAAACTTCCAGTGTTGGAGCATTCACAACTTCTGAAGGCAAGTTGTTCCATTGATTAATTATTCTAACTGTCAGGAAATTTCTCCTTAGTTCTAGATTGCTTCTCTCCTTCATTAGTTTCCATCCATTGCTTCTTGTCTTGCCCTCAGGTGCTTTGGAGAATAGCTTGACTCCCTCCTCTTTGTGGCAGCCTCTGAGATATTGGAAAACTGCTTTCATGTCATCCCTAGTCTTTCTTTTCATTAAACTACACATAACCAAGCCCAGCAACCGTTCTTTATATGCTTTATCCTTGAGTCCCCTAATCAGGGGTGAAATGCTATCAGTTCAGACAGGTTCTCCTGAATTAGTAGTAAAAAATGCTACCAGTTCAGGCAAATACTGATTTCCAATGATCAGCTGGGCAACGATCAGCTGTGACACATCGGATTTCCTGCTTTCTAGCTAATCTAAATTGTGGCATAGCGGATTCCCCCTCCCCTTGCTGTTCTGTTTATTTTTACAGAAGGCTCAGAAGGCTTAAAAATGTTCCTTTTTTAGTGCTATGCGGGTGCACCTCAGGCACGCATGCACGAGTGTGCATGCCCATGCAAAGCATGCAAAGCATGCGCTCAGTAGCAGACTCACAGAATCGGTAGCAGACTGCAGAGGATTTCACCTCTGTCCCTAATCACCTTTGTTGCTCTGCTCTGCACTCTTTCTAGAGTCTTAACATCTTCTTTACATTGTGGTGACCAAAACTGGATGCAGTATTCCAAGTGTGGCCTTACCAAGGCATTATAAAGTTGTATTATCATTTCATGTAATCTAGATTCTATCCCTCTGTATATGAAACCTAGAACTGTGATGACTTTTTTGGAAGCTGCAGCACATTTCTGGCTCATATTTAAAAGATTGTCCACTAGGAATGCAACACCCATATTACAGTTACTACTATGAGTGAGGTAGCACATAAAATGTGCATTTTGTTTTTCTTACCTAAATGTAGAATGTTACCTTACTTGACTGAGTTGAAGAGGTCTCCACCAATCCCAGTCAAAAACTATACTGGTAAGAAATCTATTGCCACATTTCACATTTTTGTCTCTGTTTTAAGGCACTCAAGTTATTTTCTAACTTTAGAAGACACCTTGAGGCTGTTCCAGATGGTGCCATAGAAAAGAGAGAAATGCTATTTTAACACTGATATTGGTAAGGAGAACTTAATCCTATTTGTGGCACAGGGTCGAATTTACATGTCATGGGGACACAGCTGAAAAAACTGCTACGACGTGTTTAAATACCACTGATCTAATTCCCTAATCTAACCAACAAAGGGCACAATATGAGCTGTAAATCCAGCCAGTATGTGCCTGGATATAGAATTAATTTCTAAACTAGAATGTGTATTGATTGCAAAAGTTGTCTGACTTTGTCTATGGGTTTGTATCTTAGGGAGGGAGAAAAGAAATAGGTGAAATGACAATTCATCAGTTGAAACCCCACATAAACTAAGAATCAACATGTTCAGCAAACATGTTAAATCTCCTAGGTATAAACTAGAAAAGAAAGAATGAATTAAAGTTTATGAAAATATATGACTGGATTGTATAAAATTACTTATTACTTTCATCTGATGCTAAAACTGATTTATTCTCTTCCAGCCTCAATGTATCTTCCTGAAGATGGTAAACATCAGGCTCCAGAACTGCAATAAACTTGTCCTATTATTATTTCAACCTGCCTGAGCTTGTTAGGTGACTCAAGGCTTTCTTTCAGGCTAAAGTGCCTAAGGTTTTCTTTGGTTGGAAAGAAATAGGGTGGGTGCATGCATGGATTCTTTTTTTTTCTTCCAAATAATCTGATTGCATTTCTCTTCAGGTAACATCTGTGCTGAGGAAAGCAATTGTTATATTGCTTCATTATAATTATAGGAGCAGCAAGTTCCTTGATATAAAAATACATGTATTTTTATGCTTTCTAAGGGAACAATGGGGCAGTGACAGGGAGTGGGGGAAATAAGTGTTATTTTAATGCTTTGTAAAACATTTTGCCCACTTCTTTCCTGTTGATTTTTAAGCAATCTAAGTTATGAGAAAAGAGTATTGCAAATCCTTTACTGTTTATATAGCTATTGTCATGTTAATAAAATATATTATAGATAAACCAGTTGATTATGTATAAACTTTCATAAGATCTACATCACAATAAGATAGTTTGCTGCTTTTATGAAACACAATAGATTTACTTTATAATTAGCAAATAAATAAATAAGTAATGGTTATATGTTTGAACATTATAGTTTTTTTTAATAGGCTGTAACATTTCTGGAAATTTTGAATATCTTTTTCATTAGTGGTCTAATTCTGAATATTTTCAAAAAGGTCAAATATAAAGAAACAATTGTTTACTGGGATTTATTTATTCTTCCTCTAAATGGCTTCCCATTCTCAAGGGGTTTTGGATTTGAAATGACATTTCCTCCTCCCAATTCTTTTCCTTTGGGAAAAAGACAAAGTAAAAGCATTTTCTCCCATCAGTGAGAATAATCTGCTTGGACACACAAAATGACCCGAGAAAAATATGCAGATTATTTACATAAGCAGAATTGTCTCTTTCAAACAGATAAATAGACTTTTTAATATTCTCATAACAAACTATAAGAACTTGGATCTCATTTCTGCATTTCACATTCAGTTTATGGCTTTGGGCAAACTGTACCTATCCATCTAGTCCAGAAAAGTATTTTCTATAATAGCCAGTCATGCACTTGATGCCTCCAAGACAACGGTTCTTAACCTCTGGGTCACAATCCCTTTGGGGGTCGAATGACCCTTTCACAGGGGTTGCCTAAGGGGTCAGAAAACACATATACTGCATTTTTGGGTGGCAGATCTAGCCAAGAAGAAAGAGAAAGTGAGTCTGCAGAGAAAGAGGAGAAGGGTGCGTGGCTTTGCAATGTGCATTTCCAAGGAGGAAAGCATTTTTAGGTGGCAGCGCAGATTCGGGGAAGGGATCCCAGTGCTACCGGCCAAAAATGCTTGCTGAGATCATGACAACAGTATTTTTGTGTAGCAGCACCTTGCCTTATGCTCCCTGCACAGCGCCTGCTTCTCCAACCGAATCCCGACCTCCACACTTCCCTGGACCACTTCTGGAATCAGGCTCCGACCAAGGCAGCAAAGGTGCAGGGAGCTTCCCAGGAAGCCCAGTACTCAGCAGGGAGGAGTCCAGGCAACAGTTCGGGGTTGCAGCAGAACAAGCAGCCAAAGCCTGTTTTCGCTGGTGCGCTTGCCTCTCCCCCCCTTTCTCAGAAGAAGAACTTCTTGCCAGCCCTGGGCACCAGAGAGAAGCACTGGGTGGTTATTTTAAAAGGGGCAGGAGCAGTTTATGCAAGCCTGAGCCTTCTCGATTGGGGCTCCTCCCTGGGAATTGCTGCCCAGCCTAGCCCGGGTGTTTGGAAAAACAGTACACTGCTGGAAGGGGAAGGGGAGAGGAGGACAAGAAGGGGAAGTACCCAGAGGCCAGCTGGCAGATAAAAGCTGCAAGGCTCTACCATAGTTCTTTCAGGTGAGCCATCCTCGCGTGGCTCTTAGGTTCCTGCCCAAACCTGGCCTGGAAGCAGTGTGTCATTCTCACACCTATGAATGAGGCAGTGGCTGCTCTTGCCAGTAACTGAGCCCTCTGCTTGTGTCAAGGAGCCGGCAGCTGGATGGCAGGAGGACAAAGATGGGCGCAAGATGATGCACCACTTTCAGACCAGTCCAGCCTGCGAGTGGGTGAGCAGGCAGCCCTCAGGAAAGAGTGCTGCACTGGATGACACATCTCCCAGTCACGGGCTGCATGTGGGGCCCGAGGGAGGGGTGACCTTCCCCGGCTGGTGCATGGTACTGCCGAGGTAGTGGGGCCAAGAGCGCTGCTGCTGGGTCAGAAACAGCTGTCTCACCAGGGAACAGGCTGGTAACTGGTTGACCTCCGGTAAGAGGCGCACCGGCCCTCTTGGAAAAAGTGGGGGCTCATGCATGGAAGGCAAGCACATACTCAGTGCGGGTTGCATGTGCACATGCGCAGTGTGAGTTGCATGCCCATTAGGAGCATGGGGGGTCATGCAGGCATGCACAAATGGGGGCGCCCATTGCATTATGGTGGCTGGCACGCGAGAGCATGCGAGTGCTCACATGCTCGGACTTTTGGCACGCAATGCCAAAAGATCACTGACATCTACACACATAGCAACAAAAATAATTTTATGGTTGGGGGTCACCACAACATGAGGAACTGTATTAAAGGATCGTGGCATTAGGAAGGTTGAGAACCACTGCTCTAAGACATTTAAAAACAGAATGGATCATATTTTGATATTCAACTTTTGATGTTTAGAAAAAGATCAGCTCTGTATCATGTCAGCAATGGACAATACTGCATAGGCTTCACACCTCAATTCTTCTTCTCTCAAGACGCTCTGTATAAATGGGGCATAGTATCCTTCCTTCAGTTTAACTGTTGGGCCCCATGTCAAACTGTAGGTAACATCGTGACCAGTTGTAAGCTGAGGGCATATACTGGTCCAATGTCTGATTTTTAAAAAAAATATAAATGATGCTGCATTTCAATGGTCAGATATCCCAAACTTAGGTATTTGAACATGATTTTTTTTAACATTTAGATTTTGTTGGGTTCTACTAATCTAGCTGAAATATTAATATATATTGCTAGTCCATATATTATATGCCATTTGCTAAATAAATAATAAATCAGTCCTAATCAGATATCATGTGTGTGAATGATAGTTGGATGGAACAATGAAGTGTTATCTTCTAAATCTGCATACTTGTTGCATCCATTGAAATATTCTTCAGCTGAGTTAAAATTTACAGGTCTGGTGATAACTTAAAAAGCCTGATATAACATTTCTATTTATATTCTTCAGACTGATCTTGAATAGCAAGTGGCCATTGATTGTTAACTATTATCTGGTGCAAAAAGCTCTTAGTATAATTGTCATTACCATAAGCTAGTTTTGAGAATGTTGTCCTAAATAAAATTACCTATTTTATATTAGGTGAACATCTATTTAATACTAACTATAAAATCACGTTAGAAAGTAATACTAAGTAAAAATCTGAATAAATCTTTAATAAGTCCTTACCACTAAACCCTACCACATACCTATAGCAGACAACAACAACAATATGATGTCAATAGTTTATTCAATGTAATAGGGCATTACAAATCCATCTGTAAATAAAATTACTTATAAGAATCGTATCATTTATGGAGTTCCAGTTTCTTTTAATTCTTCTAAATGGCCAAGCTACTACTTTTATCTGTTAGTTAAGGCACCAGATTAATAGCACAGAGACCTGAGTTCTAGACCAGCTTTAAGCATAGAAGCCAACTGGGTGACTTTGAGCCAATCACTTTTAAAGAGTAGTTTAACACTTGAGCACCGTTTTTTATACTCGTTAAGATATTAGGCTATAAACTAGGTTACTATGATTTCTATGAAAGATAGCTGGGTTAGCCCTGTCAGCCAGTCAACCTCTCAGCCCTAGGAAGGACACAGCGGTAAACCACATCTGAAATCTTGCCAAAAGAACTGCAAAAATGGTCCAGACAGTTATCAGGAGTCAACAGCGATTTGAAGGGACCAATATATATACTGGGAGGGATGCAGTATGCTCCCTCCCGCATCACATGCTGGGATAGATCAGGTATCTCAATAGACAAACACTTAATCTCTCCCCTGGCTCAAACTGATGAAGGGAGGAAAACTTGTAGCTCAGACATAAATACAACCACCTAACATGCAGGCAGCCAAAGTTTGAATCCAAGTAAGGGTATGAGGAGCTCTGGTAGTTCAGCAGACTAAAAAAAGCATTGTAATTAAACACCAGCTGTCTGCAGTTACTGTGTTTGAATCTCGCCAGGCTCAAGGTTGACTCAACCTTCCATCCTTTCTAAGGTAGGTAAATTTAGGACCCAGTTTGTGGGGGCAATAAGCTGACTTTGTATAAATATACAAAAGTATGAAACTATTGCTTAACGCATTGTAAGCCGGCCTGAGTCTCCGGAGAAGGGCGGCATATAAATCAAATTTTTTTAAAAATGGCTAGCCAATGAGAGCTAAATAGCTTGAAATAGATCTATACTAGTCTCCCTTTATTTCTTTATCATCCAAATATAAATTATTTTGCTGATAAAGAAATACATATATATATTTCTTTATCTGTTTTCTGAGGTTTTCGCAGGTGTTTGTATGTAGGTCTTTGGTTATTCGGGTCTTCTCCTGCGTAAAATTGGAAGTGTCTTGGCGACGTTTCGACGAAGTCTCAATCGTCATCTTCAGGCTGGTGTTCTCGGCTTCGTGCTTCCAGGAACACCAGCCTGAAGATGACGAATGAGACTTCATCGAAACATCATCAAGACACTTCCAATTTTACGTGGGAGAAGACCCGAATAACCAAAGACCTACATATTTCTTTATATATATATATATTCTTTAAAACTACATATCTCAGAACAAATATTGGCTCAGAAATGATGACCTTTAGAATATCACTAAAAAAAGGATTGATAGTCCCTGAGCAAATACAGAATGAAAACTTGTCAGTGAGAAATGGCAGTGAAGGAGAAATTAAGGCTTATTGAAGAAGTAATTTTCAAAACAACTAAAAGTTTTGAAGGAATACCAATGTAAACAAGTAACATTCACAAAGTACTCACTGGGGAATACAGCCATGATGAGGATATAGTAAGGAAAGGTAAAAATTATTGGGAAATGACGTTTACAAAGTAATAATTAATGAACATTCCTGGGAGTTAAAAATAAGATAGCAGGTGCATTGCAATTTTTCGGAAAGAGAACAAGCCTAATGTACTATCTGTCAAGTTTTTTTTTTCTTGACCTAGAAGAAAGAAAGAATTTTAAAGAAGGAGGGCATGAGAGATAGCATCATATGCAAGAGTGTTTGGAAGTTGGGGTGACAGAATTTCTTTTAGGGAAGGAAGGAAAAGAAAAGAGGATTGAACAGCCAGTTTCCATGTAAATAGAAGGAATTGGGGAAAGAAAGTGCGGGGGGGGGGAGAGAGAGAGAGAGAAGCAAGGAAGGAAGGAAGGAAGGAAGGAAGGAAGGAAGGAAGGAAGGAAGGAAGGAAGGAAGGAAGGAGCTGAAAACTGCATGAAATGAGAAATAAGATACCAGAAACAATGATAGGAATGAGGAGGAAGACCTACATATCTTTCTATTGCACAATGTGGTAGTATTTTTTCCATTGCTTTTGGAATATCCACTACTTTGGGATTTTCTTGGTGCCACTATCCAAGTGTAAAGAAAATTTAGCTTTTTTGAGAATCAATATACTTACAACTAGTATATGCTGCCATCTGCCATAATAAATGTTAAAATGAGATATATACTTACATAGAGGTATGCAAATTAAACAATCAACCATAGTAATAAAAACACATTTGTTCAGAAATCTTTTCCTGTGTAGCTTTCTATGAGAGAGGCTCATTTCTGAAATCTGTGTGCAACACCATTTTAGGCTTATATAAGATGAAAAGCTTTTATAACATCGAAAGTATTAAATGAGACATAGGTTACTCCAGTGCGGTGTTTACAACAAATAGTTCCTTATAACCTTTTACTCAATTTAATGTCAGTGCTGCTGCCTATAAGCGTAAAACATTCATTGTGGAAAAATAGAGCAAAAAATTTAAGCATCCTTTAAAAACATTGATTGAATTAAAAATCTCATCGTTCTGATCACCACAAACACAAGATAAAGAGCCCATTTTTAAGAAATTTCAACACAACTAGAATAACAGAGGACTTTTATGATTTTACTCTTGGCCAAACAGCTAATTCTGCTGTTTAATAGTTTAATAACTATATCAGGCATTCACGATATAAAAATTTGACTTTGAGATCAGCCAGAAAGAAAAGAAAAATCTCATGTTGTGCCTCTTTCCATCAATAGCTGAACTTATTCAAGGCAAATGATATAGTTTGGTATTAACCTTTATCTCTCTCATTTCCCCACACCCTGGAGAAAAACCTACTTGAATCATCTAAAGCCCATCTCCTTATTGGACTGCACTTTGGTCTGACAGTGTAGTCAGAAATGGCAAGGGTCTGCTGAAGTATTCTACTAGTTGGACCCGCAATCACAAGCTAAGGAGGTTGCAGGGGTTTCTAGAAACCAAAACTAGTCCCTCCAATATAGTTTTTCCTTAAGACCTCAGAAATACCACAATCCTGAGTCTCTGCAGAGTTGGATTTCACTGACAGAAAGAGGCATCTGGCTTTGTCTGATGAGTCAAAAGATCATCATACTAGGGGGTCATCTCCCAGTCCTTATCTACAAAATGTCAAGAAGTACACTTAATAAGTGACCTTATTAACAAGCAGCTACTAAAAGGTACCTCCTACTTTCCTTCCCGTCCTTTGATGGACTTCTGGAGGTTCTATCAACCACCAGTTATGAGTTTACTCTTACATACTATCTATCTCTTACATAATCAGCAAATTCATGTTTTTTTTTCCTTTGACCTTTGCCTTGAAATAAACATCTGCCTCCATTCCTACAGGGCAGTGTAATCCATCAACATCACTATAGGGATGTAATGCATAATGAATCATCATCAGTTTTCTTGTGTTTCAGTCCAAATTATCCAGTTTAACTTGGATTCAATTAATAATTCCAGAAATGTATCACATCATAGGTAAGGCCCAGGCTTTGATACTGTTTAATTTGTGTTTTGCAATTTCCTCACTCTTTGAATATATTCTTCACTAACCACATTTTTCTCATGTCATGCTGAATATTATACAACTATAATATACAGCTACTTGTAGGCTTCCTCCTGAGGGCTCCAGATGGTTTGGCCATTTGGCCATTTGGCATTTCAATTCCATTACTGTTTCTGATTGACCCAGCTTTATTGCTAATGTGGTACATTTCTATAGGCCAAATTCAATTACTATATCTGTGCCAAAAATTCTTACAATTTTCATCAATGATTGATAAAATTGATTTTAAAGCAAAAGTGAGATCTTATTACCATGTTTTTGCTGTTCTGTATCAACTTCTGATAGTGGTATCAATGACAAATAATAAAGGTGAAGATACCTCCTTTTCCATTTAGTTTCATTGTAAAATTTCTTGTTTGATCTTGTTACTATCCTACTGCTAAGGCAAACTGAAGCTGGACCAATATACTTCTAGGGGCAACTGATGCTTTCCAACAGAAGATAGAATAAAACCCTTTATGTCAACATTTGGATCACATGGATCCATCTTTGGCCCAGTGGGAAAGGAGGCAGGGGGTGGAGACTGCCACCCATATGTGAAAGTAGCACCTGTACCATTTATTATACAGGAAGGATGACATTATAAGCAACCTCCTAGACCAGTGATGGCTAACCTTTTTGCTGTCACCTACCAAAAGCGCGGGGAGCAGGGGGGGGGTCACGGGTGTGTGGCCCACATCCATAATTCAATGCGCCCCACCCTCCCGCGCATGTTCACATGACCCCCCCACATTTCTCCCTGCTTTTGGCACAGTGGGCCCGGTAGGCCCATTTTTCCCCATTCCCAGGCTCCAGAGGCTTTCTAGGAGCCTGGGAGAGAGCAAAAATAGCCTTCCCCATCTCCCCCAGAGGCCTTCCAGAGGCCGGAAATAGCCAGTTTCCCAACTTCCGGTGGGACCGGGAGGCCTGAAAATCAGTTGGCTGATGCGCGCATGTGCACTGGAGCTGAGTTAGGGTAACACTCACGTGCCCACCAAAATGGCTCCGCTTGCCACCTGTGGCACCCATGCCATAGGTTCATCATCATGGTCCTAGACTTTCTTCCCCTCTAAATATAATTGGAAAACACATCTCTAGGAATATATGGATGAGTTCAGTGTCTGCACCATCTATATCAGTGTTGAGTAACCCTTTCGGCACCAAATGCCAAAATATGAGTGCGCAGGGGAGCAACAGAAACTGGAAGAGCAGCTCCCTGTCGCGCACATGTGGGAGTGCTGGAAACCAGAAGAGCAGTTCTCTGGCACGCATGCTCGTGCTGGGAAGCTGAGCTTTCGGTTTCTGGCATGTGCATGGGTACCAGTCACCTGGTCTTCCAGTTTCTGGTGTGCATGTGTGCATGAAGGTCAGCTGGCCTGCGCACATGTACTAAAAAAACAGAAGCTCAGTTTCCTGGTATGTACATGCACGCCATGGAGCTGCTCTTCTGTTTTTTGGCGCTCGAGTGCATGTGCAAACAGCTGCTGGCTAGCTTGCATGTGTACTCCAGAACCCCGGAAGAGCAACGGGTAACAGCTGGCATGCCCGGAGAGATGGCTCTGCATGCCACTTCCGGCACGTGTACCATAAGTTCACCATCACTGATTTATATAAAGCCCCCATTTCTTCTTGTTTAGTGCATCAAATATTCTAGTTATGTTTATGGGCCACAGAACAGAATGAAAAGATAATATGACTATGAAGCAATGTTTTATTTTCACTCAAACTTCAGATTGAATGTGGGCTTTATCTGCCACTCTAAGAAGCCAACTCTTCATAGGACCTCTTTTGTAAACTTTGAAAAGCACATTAATTTTAGAATCCATTTTTAATTTTATTTCAGCCCAGATGTGACATTTTGATAAACTTCTCCTCATTGGACACACTGCTTTGTATAGTATCTTTTATAGCAGAACTTTAGCTTCTTTTTCCCTCAACAATTTATTTATTTAGTGTATGGCTCCTCATAGATTAAAAAGTAGAGAAGGAAAAGGAAGAAAGGGTATAAGTTTTGACAAATCTGATCTGAGTTTCCTTCCTTAAAAAAAATTGATATAGTAGTGAGGCACACACTAGCTATCTCCTGATTATTACCTGTATTTATAAAATAAAGAATTCAGAATTATTACATCATTCATTGCAATTTCCAATCACAAAGTATAATTTTTAGAGTTCTGAGAATATTACGTTTTGAAATGCTGTTTTTATACGGAACTTCTTTTATCCAAGAGATATGATAGGAAGTGAATTAAATATTGAAATTACCATAGTAACAAAAGTAACCTTAAGTCTGGAAAGAGAAATGGTAAATAATCACTTGTCTTGTCAGGAGGAGAAAACAATTGCTCAAAAAATGAAAAAAATAAAATAAAAATGATCAATATGTTGAGTATTACTGCTCTATCAGTTAGCATTTCTATTCCACCATCCCTACCACCATAGCCAAGTAAAATATGATGATTCATTGCTTTGTGAAACAATCCTGATATATGAAGAACAAAAAAATGTTCACTTTCATTATCAGACTAGTTGGTTGGTGCTGTTCTGATTTGTAGATAAACATTTCAAGCACAACACATCTATAAATCCTTCTGTATATTATTGAAACATGAACAAAAACAAACTAGCATTAATCAATGCACATTACACATAACCTACAATCAGAGTTAGCTGAACTTACTTCTTAATATTGAAGCCTTTCCCCCAAATAATTCTGCCTTTATTCCTCTAGAGCTACCTATCACTCAGATTATTTAAAGTGAAATGAATCTCCACCTTCCCAGCTCTGTTCTATATTACATCCCTTCTGGGAACCTAAATTGCTTTCAAAAGATGAGAAATCAATTATTTCCATTTTGACAAAAAAAAATCTGATTACTTAAGAGATTTGTGCAAGTTGTTTAGTTGGACAAATGTTGAAGCAATGATAAAAACTTCATCTTTCACCTTTAAAAATTCATAGAATGTTTTTAACCACGGAAAATATTTTGAAAGAAAGAGAAGGAGAGGGGAAGAAAAGAGATTGGCATTTCTGGCTTAGCATGACATAGTTCTTTGTAGCTTTTGGTTTCTCTCAAAAATTCAACACGATCCATTTCAGTCTTATGATTTAATATCTCTTCCCTTCATGTAAATTTTTGTTGTAGATTCAGCTGAGGTTCCCCCAATGTTATTAGCATCTCCTCTTCCTAAAAGACAATGGGGGGAAGGGAGGAAGAAAAGTTACCTCACAACTTTTGCTTCCCTTTCTGAAAAAAGAAAATAGTGTATTCTTTTTGGATATGTTGTTTTGCTGGTGTGGTCATTTCAAGTCTGGAGGCTAACCAAGGAAAATCATGTAAGCACCCTACATTATCGTTAGACTGTCTCCATTCTTACAAGTGCATCAGTACAATTCAAAAGAGCAAACATATACTGTGTATAATTGTGGGGAGTTTTTTCAATAATTTTTCCCTTTATTCAGAAATACCTGTAGTATTATGCTTCAAAAGCTAATGACTACTGTTGGTTGATGATGTGGATGCCTAATCAGACTGGGAAATCTAATATAACTTGAACCCTCCAACTGTGCATTCCAATCAAGGCTTCTTTCTGTCTGTTAATATTAGGTCTTATGCTAAGGAAACTCCAGCTTTATCAAGTTCAAAAGGGTGTGCAGAAAGGAATTCTCTATGGCTGCCTCCCTTCAAACATTCTTTAAAAATCTTTAAAGCCTTAGTCTGTGTGACTTGTAGGAACAATGTATGAATCCTTTTTTTAAGTTGGCTGTTGGGTCTGTTAGAAGTTAGGTTAAAATCATTAAGATACCACTGTGGTCTTAAGTCTTGAGAAAATAGCAGGCTTTAGATCCCATAAGGAAAGAATTATTGGTAATACCTGTGAGCTCACAAAACTTTCTTAGAAAATATTTATTGTATTTTCTTCCCATCATTCAAGATTTTTCATTGGTTCTAGTGGGAAAATGGTATTCAGTGTAGCAAGCATTTTCTGAGCACAATTGGGACTTGCAACACCATGGCTAAACACTGCAGATTGTTAAGCAGAAATTCATGTGACCATGATAAGTTATGACATCACTTCCCATTTGAACAAAACATCATATGACTGTGACTTGGAATTTTACTTCCAGATTCTCCATTAACTCTGCTTATTGAAATCTGGTTGGGAAGCATACATGGCAATCACATGATGCTGTACCAGTTGTAAATGAGAAGATTGATTACAAAGCTGTACATTATTGTAACTTTGAATGATTGCTAAATGAGGCAGTTGATATTCAAGCATACCTGTATGCTTGAATAAATTTGGAAGCGAAGATACATTAGTTCTCTGGCTTCCTTCCCCTTTTTCTGTACCATCCCCCATTTCTGGGCTTATCAAAAGAGGGTTAAAATGAAAGAATGGGCTGTAGTATAGACAGCACAGCCTAAACTGCTCCTAGATTAACTCTATGGAACACCTCCTGCTTTGCTATTGGACAAAGAATCTTTCTCAGCTTTCTACCCACTTCTGACCTTTCCACAGCTGATTCCCTTCTTCCTCTCTTGAGTCCTGAGTGAAACTTGCCCGCAGACAGCCAGGTCCCTCTTTTCTGCTCTTGGTTTTTGGATGGAGCTCTTGTTCCTCCGAGTCTTCCCTTCTTAGAGGGAAGTTATCTGACCAGGAATGAACAATTGAGCCACACCTTAACTTTTCTCTTCAGCCATTCTATTTATTCCATACTCATACTTTTTTCCTTCCTCTCCTCCTCTTCTCTTTATAATTTTTACTCAGGCCTCTAGTCACTAACACGAACAACGTATATCAGGCTGCATGAATATGACTTCTGTCTCTTCATTTCCCCCTAACAATCTTGTTTCATCAGCCTTGCAACAGCACAGCTGCCATTCAAGGCCAGAATTGAGCATCTTTCTGTTGTAGATTCACGTCAGCAGCCATGAAGGCCTGAGCTTCTTTCCTAGAACACTGAGCAAGCCTTCTTATTCAGAAATCTGCATGTCATGCTCAAGGCCCGCGGGTCAGATCTGGTCCATGGGGAGCTCCATTTTCATTGGCAGAAGGCTGCAGGATACCAAAAATCATGGCCAAAATCAGAGCCTTGATGTGTGACATTGAGCTGGCATGCCCATCCTGTTCATGCCCACCCACTGGCCACACCTGCCCTCCCCCCACAAGGTCAAACACAACCCTGATGTGGCCCTCAATGAAATTGAGTTTGACACCCCTGCTCTAGGGGAAGGGCCTAAAACTCCAACTCCAGACTTGGTTCTCTTTGAGCTCTGGGTTGTATAATGTCAGTTCTTTTCCTTTAATGGTGTTATTTTATTTGTTCTTATCTCTTTCTTTCCATGATCTGTTTTGCAACATCCTTCTAACTTGTTCAGAACTCCTCATGCTCCTGATGAATCTTAATGTAACCAAACATCTCTCCAGAGGTACAGATGTATTTGAAACAGATATGACTAGTGTTTTCTTTATACAGCAATACAAACATGATATATGATCTTGAAGATTTCCATGGTACTTGCTTCCTTATATAAGTCTCCAAACAGTTTATTATTTTATACATCCCTTATGTAAACTTTCCTGGAAAAAAATAAAAACAAGAAACAAGAAAAAATATGTGTTTTGTAAGCTGAATAAGAGGGGGGAAAAGAAGAAAAGAGTGGGGGGGAGACAAAGGGTGAAAAAACAATTTGTTAAGCTTTATGTGGCTAATGACATGTGGGCCACTAGTTGAGCTAATGAGACAATGTCCAATTTGTCTGTTGTTCATGTTGCCCTTCTGTTGACTTCCCAGAACATTCTAGGAATATGCAAAATATTACAATGTGTTAAAGCTTATCCCACTAAATTCATTCTACTTAATTTGAATAATCAAGTAAAACTCAAGCAGAAGGACGTTGTCATTAAAGTTGACAGAGCATTTTGCTGACATAATATTTATTAATGTAAGCAGTTGCCACTCATTCTATCCATTTCGAAGCCATTCAATGAACGTAGACTAAGTTAGAGGATTAAACTACCTGTCATTCATCAACTTTTGCAATGGAAGAAAACATTGGAAATAGGGAATACTCACTCATAATGAATCTTACAGAAAACAATTGATTCATTCATGGTGAAAGAAATGTCCTGCCATACAGCAATTCAATGTGCACCAGTTAAAGTGATGTGATGTTGAACAACTCCCTGTCCTACTGACCCTCTTCTTTGGCATGACTTCTAATACTAACAGGTCTTGAGTTAAAAAGTAATATCTTTTATACTTGCATAGTTGAGAACAGTTGTATAGGTTACAAGCAAGATAATGTAACGTGCTTTCTTTCAATTGTCTAGGTTGGAAGCATCTGCCCAAATCAGCAACAATTACAGAAGTTTGCAGAAATTATTATTATTTAGAAAAATATTTTGAAATGAAGTTGCAGTTCTTTAGTTGGTATTGGCCTTCATACAAAATGAATTCTTCCCAAGAATCGAGGATGTCATAATATAATGGTGTAGTATATGTGCAGATCCAAGCAATGTGACCAATGTGACACATGGAAATTCTATTAATATGCATATTTTCTAAGAGGCATCTAAAATTTTTTGATATGGCATCTAGTGTATCATTAAACATTGGGATCACCATGGCTGGTTTGTACCATAAACTTCGAATTTAGTTTTTCAGATTTCGATACTTTCTTATTGTCTCCAATACTTCCTTTTCTCTTCTATTATTACCTGATATTGCTACATCAATTATCCACATTTGATTCTTTTTACTATTATTATGGCTTGTTGTACAGTCAACAAGTCTGATGTTTAGACTGGATTCAGCATTTTAATCCACTTATTGAGTCCTTCCCAAACACCTGAGATAGGAGATATTGATGTTTGATAGTGTTAAAGATATTGTCACAGGATGTAGCTGTTCTGAATAAAGCTGCCTTTTGCAATTACCAGTAACTGATAATGATTTTGTCAATGCCAGTGGTGTTCAAGTATTGTTCCATTTGTTTATTATTATTGGGATGAGGGAGGATTATGGTGTCTTACATCGTGAAATGTTAATGTTATAAATCTGCCTAGAATCACTGTATGAGGTAGATATTCAAATATATTTGTTTAATAAATAAAGTACATTTTGGCTATGAAATAAATTAGCTTTGTATCACTCTTTCTCTTGCCACCTTTACCAGTCCCAGAAGTTTTCAAACAATGATTAAGTGAATGGTGAAAATGCTTCAGGTATGAAGATTTTATATGGAACAAGGGATGGGACTGAATTGGTGGGTCAATGATTCAGCAGTCTAAAATATAAGGAAATATAAGGAACTTGCATTAAAATATTTTAGGAGAAAATGCTTTATTACGGTATATAATAATTGCTGCAGTCTAACAGAACAGTCTGTTCTGTTGCTGTATAAACAACATGTAAAAATATATTCTGAAGATGAAGATAATATTATATATATATATATATATATATATATATATATATAAACATATGTATGTATGTATGTATTTTTTTCTGAGGTTTTCGTGGGTGTTTGTATGTAGGTCTTTGGTTATTTGGGTCTTCTCCTGGGTTAAATTGGAAGTGTCTTGGCAACGTTTCGATGAAGTCTCATTCGTCATCTTCAGGCTGGTGTTCTCGTCTTCGTGCTTCCAGGAGCAATGTGAGATCACAGCTGTCTCTTCCTTTTAACTGCTAGTGGGAGTGTGAGCTGATTGGGTGGGAGCTTGGCTGTGTTCTGTTTGGGTGGAGGTGTGTTCTGATTGGTTAGGGGCTTGGCTGTGCTCTGATTGGATGGGGGGTTGGTTGTGCTCTGATTGGCTGGGGTGTGTTCTGTTTGGGTGGGGGCTTGGTTGTGCTCTGCTTAGTCTGAGTTGCAGGGGGATTTGAGCTGGTGAGCTGCGTTGTTGTTGTTTGGCTTCGTGTTTGTGGCCATGCGAGCTCTTCATGGTGGGTGTCAATCTGCTTCATGTATGGATTGGAGGGGTTTAAAGTGGCTAATGATGCAGCTATGGTCTGGCTTCTGGTCCTTGGTTGTGCCTCATTATCAGTGTGGGTTTGAGTCTGCTTTCTGCGTGGATGTGTGGTGGTGACATCCTGTGTGGTTCTCGTGAGTGTGGGTCTGGTGTCATTCGTCGTGTTAGGGACTCGTTTGTCAATAAGGGCAGGTTTCCAAATGGCTGGTAGGCAGGAGGTATCGTCTCGTTTGTTCATGCTGTGTGGGCATTTTTCTAACTCGATGGCTTCTCTGATTATTCTGTTGTTAAAGTGTTCAATTTTGGTGATAGTTCTGGCCTGGCCTGGTCACCTCCACCCAATCAGAACACAGCCAAGTTCCCACCCAATCAGCTCACACCCCCACTAGCAGCTAAAAGGAAGAGACAGCTGTGATCTCAGATTGCTCCTGGAAGCACGAAGCCGAGAACACCAGCCTGAAGATGACGAATGAGACTTCATCGAAACATTGCCAAGACACTTCCAATTTTATGTGGGAGAAGACCTGAACCAAAGACTTACATATATATGTATGTATATATATATAAGTTAAAGATGAAGATAAGGAGATGAAGATGGTATACATCAGGGGTCGGCAACCCATGGCTCTGGAGTACATGTGGCTCTTTCATCCCTCTGCTGTGGCTCCCAGTTGCCAGTCAGCTCTTCAACTATTAGAGCTTTCGGTTAGGACAGGTAGAGGAAAAAGGATGTCACGCTAGGATGAGACTCTATGGTGGGGGAACTGGACTTCCGGTCAGCAGAGTAAAAAGGACACTACGATAGAAGGAAACTCTATGGTCAGGGAACTGGACTTCTGATCAGCTCCAGAATTGAATGGGGGACTTCCGCTTAGGACCTTTGTGGCATTTGAGTATTTAAGGTTACCAACCCAGGTATACATCAATGATACTATTTGGATCAATCTAAGCACAGATTCATCATGAACTTTTCCAATTCAGTTACAGCAACAGTAATTTGGGAAAATTCACTTCATTTTTATCTTTCCCTTAATTCTGTGTCCAATGGCATTCCAAGGTTACATGTTTATTAAAAGAAAAGCTATAGGGTTTAGTCAAAATATGATCATCACAGATAAAAGTTTATTCTTGTGGCCCAAGGGCAGAATCACTGAAAATAAATCCCACTAAGTACTAAGAAATCAGGGAAAATCAAAGTTACAAACCAGACCAGCAAGCGATTAATCTGGAAGTGTTACATATGCTGTTTTAAATTGAAGATTTTAATGGCTCATTCCTTACGAAGAAAAAAAAAATAAGGAAAATATGCATCCAACATCTGCTTTGAATTATATTTGGGGGAAGAATTTAGTTGGTTTCAACCATAGTGTAGAGATAGGAAGAAAATTACTTCTGGGACCATTCTCATAATAACTTTGGTAAGAATATAAAAACATTCTAGACTGCAAGTTTATGACCTTAAATGTAACAGGGAGAAAAATAAATTGCAGTTTTCCAAAACCATTTCAGTTACTCTCTATAATGGTGAACTTATCTCATTCTAACTTAGAATAGAAGTCTGCTAACACTCTGGAAACAACATTGTTGAATTATTTCTGGATATGTGCAAACTAAATTCTGGGAATATTGCATCTCTGATATGATACTTTCTTCCCTTCATTTTTAGCTTCTTCATTTTCTATTATTTTTTTAATGTTTTTGGTTTTTATACACGATGGATATTAGGATTGATTTATATATGTTTAAGCTCCCAATTTTCAAACAGCATTTGGATCTCCATCCCACATTTTCCTTTGCAATAAAAAAATAAATACAAGTATTGTAATTGAAATTATTAGCTGGTTATACTTTATTTATTGTCTGCAATCTAAATCAAAAAATCCATCCCCCCCCCCAAGAAAGTGCCTTTTACAATCAATTCTTCCTACCCACTATTATATTAATGTTGCCTTTAAAATGTACATTGCTTATCTGAATGTCCCTTCTAGGCGCGCTGCTGGAGAATCCAAAGCGAGGGTTATTCAACAGTCTAGCAGTCAGCACGGAGTGTATGTGTCTTTAAATTTCTTCAGGCATGCCCCCTTTGCTTCAGTCTGAGCTTCAGTTTTTGTTCACGAAGAGACAGTTTATGGAGACGTGCGAAGACCCTAGTGGTGGCCGGCAACCGGACTGGGTGGGTGGAATTCTTCAACAGCATGCCTAGAAGGGATGTTCAGGTAAGTAACGTCCATTCTCCAGCGCGCTGCTTGGAGAATCCAAAGCAAGGGATATGCCAAAGCAAGTTCTATGTAGGAAGAGGGAATTAACCTAAGGCAGGAATAACGGGTCCAGTCGGAGGACCACCCAGTTAGGGTAGAAGACACAGAGGTCTTTCCGGATGGACAGGGCAGCCAGCTTGGATATACGGTGGGCCAAAGTGATTGAGACCAAAAAGGCTGTCTTCAAGGTGAGAAGGCATAGGCTGATGGCTCCTAACTGTTTGAAGGGAGGCTGCGTAAGGACCTGAAGAACCAGAGTCAGGTCCCAAGTTGGGTAGTGGTAGACAACCGGAGGCCTCAGATTTACCACTCCCCATAGAAACCCCCAAATCTTAGCATCATGCAAGAGTGAAAGATCGTTCTTAGCCGACAGGACTGTAGACAAGGCTGCCACCTGTAAACGGAGTGTGTTTGGGGCAAGACCCTTTTCCAGGCCATCTTGAAGAAAATCTAGCACCTCGGAGACAGATGCAGAGGTAGGGTCCACATGGACCCGGGAGCACCAGGTACAGAATGAGGACCAGGTGGCATTATAGATGCAGCATGTGGAAGGGCGGCTGAATGCCTGGATGGTAGAGATAGCCTTCCCTGAGATGTTGTCCCGACTCAGGAGGATCCTCTCAAGTGCCAGGTGGTCAAGTGCAGCCATTGAGGCTCTGGGTGCAGTATAATCCCCCTGGCTGAGAGAGATCCTGTCAGCCGGAATGCGCCATGGAGGGGTAACTGACAGACTCAGAAGGTCCGTGTACCAGGCCAGCGAGGCCAGTGGGGGGCGATCAGTAGGACATCCACCTTCTGGCCAATAGGATGTCTGCCTTCTGGCCAGGATCCTGCAGATGACCCTCAGGATAAGAGGTACCAGTGGAAACGTATACAGGAACTCCGGAGGCTAAGGGATGCCAAGTGCGTGAATTCCCTCTGCTTGAGGATAAGGGTACCTAGCGAAGAAGCAGGTGAGTTGTGCATAGTCCCATCGTGCAAACAGGTGAAGGACAAGAGGTTTGAAGTGTTCAGACAAGTGCTCGTGGAAGATGTCCAGGTGAAGGCGCCACTCCGAGTTGTCGATCTGCGTCCTGCTCAGCCAGTCCACGGTAACATTCATTGTCCCGGAGATGTGCTATGCTTGGAGGGAGAGGAGGTGAGTCTACACCCAAGTCAGCAAGCAAGATGCCTCATCCATCAGTGGTCTCGAGCGTGTGCCCCCTTCGCGATTTACATGTGCCATTGAAGTCACATAGTCCATCCGGACCAGGACATAAGGACCCTCCACAGATGATTGAAATTGAAGAAGGGCGAGGCAAACTACACGGAGCTCCACCCAGTTGATCTTATTCTGGCGATCCACCGGAGACCAACTGCCCTGAGCAACTTGGGAATGCATGTGAGTGCCCCATCTGGTCAGACTGGCATTGGTCATTACCATGAGATGATGTGTATCCAGGAAGATGCAGCCGTTTGTCTGAGCCAATGAGGTCCACCAGCGAAGAGATCTGTGAACCTCTGCCGGAAGTTGTACTCGAACGGAGGAGTTGCTGCAGCGGGAGCGTTGGTATGGAAGCATGAACCATTGGAGCTGACGAACATGAAAACACGCCCACAGGAGATGCATGATATCATCTTCCCAAGCAGACGCGACAGGAGCAAGAGAGGGACGGGCTGTAGGGAGAGGACTTGTCGGATCAATGACTGGATGCTGAGGCAACGGTCCGGAGACAGAAAGACCTGCCCTTTGACAGAGTCTATAATGGAACCCAAGTGTAGAATCCTGGTAGTGGGCGCAAGTGGCTTTTTGGCAGGTTCAAGGAAAAGCCATGTTGTTGAAGGCAGTGGCATACCGTGACCAGATCATGCACGGCTTGAGTCTATGTGGACGAAAAGTTGAAAATATTGTCCAAATAGCAAAGAACTCTGATAGGCATCTGCCGAAGATGAGCAGCCATCTTCGGCAGATCCTGTTACAAGACAGGATCTTGTAAATGTCCTGGGGGCAGATGAGAGTCCGAAGGGCATAACCCAGTATTGGAAATGGTGATGGTTGTAAGAGAAGCGGAGGAATCGATGTTGCAACAATCAAATTGGAATGTGAAGTTAGGCCTCTTTGAGCTCTATGGAGGTCATCCAATACCCTTCTTGAATGCATCCCAAGATGGATTTCAGGGATTGCATTTTGAATTGATGATGAAGTACATATTTGTTCAGTTCCTTGAGGTCCAGGATCCCCCGGCAGCCTCCAGAATTTTTTGGAACAAGGAAAAAGATTGAATAGAAACCGGTCCCATGGTGTTCTGTGGGAACCGGCTCTATGGCACAAATGTCGATGAGATGTTGTATCTCTGCCTCCATCAATTGAGGTTTGGTCAGGTTGGATAACACTGGGCATTGGATGAATCTGGTGTGGGGACAGGAGCAAAGCTCCAAGGTCAAGCCCAGCCTATAGAACCCAGGCATCTGACGACGTTGATTCCCATTGGGCTGCAAAGTGTTGGAGGCGGCTGCCAATGGGAAGAAGCTGGGGAGAATAATTTGCCTCTCCAAAAGGCACAGGTCCCAGTGCCTCTGAAGGAACGCTTGGTCGGGGCCGAACGTCTGCCATGATCTCAGAAGGAGGACCTGTCATAGAGATGGTCAAATCCCTGAGAGTACTGTTTTGTGGTAAAGGACCTGCTGGGTCCGGGGTTAGCCCAAAAGGGCCACCTCTGGCTGTATGAGGGGAGTTTACGCTCAGTCCGCCGGTATGATGAAGGCATGACCTTGCATTTGTCTTTATCCTCGATGAGGATTGGTCCAATGCCTCCCCAAAGAGATGGGTCCCTTTGTACGGAGCCGATGCAAGCCTCCATTTTGACTTCATGTTTGCTCTCCAGTGCTTCAGCCAAAGCAGACACTTGGATGTTACCAATGAGACCAAGTCATGAGTCGCGAACTTGGTGGCATTGAGAGATGCATCGGTGGAATACTCGATCACTGCAACAATTTCATTAATGTCCAGGTGAACCTATGTGTCCTCCGGTGGCAAACGCTCTTGGAGTTGGCGCAACCAGTTGAGAGTCGCCTTATTGAAGAATGATGCCGAGGTCGCTGACCTGACTGCCCAGGCCACCATGTTGTGTATCTTGTGGACTGTGAGTTCCGCCTTCCGGTCCTCCGTCTGGAGGCCTTTGGCGATGTCGTGAGACATCACTGGTATTTTAATTAGCATCTAATTAAAGCATCTCTGTTTTGCCTAATGTAGAAAGGACTCTTGTAGAGCTTTTTACAACTTAGTTATCTTTTTATCTTTTTTGCTTAGTAAACAGAATTGAGTTCCAAAAGGTAATTGAAGCTTTATTTTAATAAATTAAGCTGTAGCCACAGAATCAAAATAGATAGCACCTAATGGCCCATAGTAACTGACCCTTCATTTGACCCTGTCTTTCCAGCTTTTCTTATTCTGAGCTAGAATGATTCATTTACATTTTGAATGCGCTTTATCTGAAAATATATCTGAATTTACTTTCCTAAAGCAATTGGGCAAATAACTGGAACCACTGTAAATGAAGCATTTCTTTCTTTTCTCCTGGCCTTACAAGCAGATCTGTGATTTTTTTTCTTCTCTCCAGAGTTATAGTAATTATGCCCCTATAAACACCTTATAAAAAAAATTTATCCTGTTTGTCTTTTGTTTCCTGCTGTATGTGCCATGGATAAGTTTATATCTAGGTCAGTATTTCTCAACCTTAGCAATTCTGAGAGTTAAAGTCCACCTATTTTAACATAATAACAACTATAATAATAAGGGACCCAGTGGCTCAGTGGTTAAGACGCTGAACTTGTCAATCGAAAGATCGGCAGTTCAGCGGTTCAAACTCTAGTGCTGCGAAATGGGGTGAACTCCTGTTACTTGTCCCAGCTTCTGCAATTTAGCAGTTCAAAAGCACGTAAAAAATGCAAGTAGACTGCCTTTGGTGGGAAGGTAACAGCGTTCCGTGCGCCTTTGGCATTTAGTCATACTGGCCACATGACCATGGAGATGTCTTTGGGCAACGCTGACTCTTCAACTTTGAAATGGCAATGAGCATCACCCCTAGAGTCAGGAATGACTAGCACATATGTGCGAGGGGAACCTTTACCTATACCTTATTTTAACATTGCTAAGGTTGAGAAATATTGCTCTAGGCCAGGTTTCCTCAAACTTCTTAAACGGGAAGCCAATTCATGGTCCGTCAGATTGTTGGGGGGCTGGAGTGGCTGGGTGGCCATGGCTAGGTGGTCATGTAACTGGGGTGGGCATGGCCAGGTCATGTGATTAGGTGGGCATGGCCAATTTAACAGTCCATTAAACAATGCACACAAATTAAACTTTAATTTGTTTTGCTCCTGGCGGTGGTTTTTTTGTTTTTTTGTTTTGTTTTTTGCTTTTGTTTGCATGTTGCTCTTTTGGTTCACTTTTCTTTTTACTAGATCGTTTTTTCAGCTGTTTAGGAGTCTAGTGGTCCACTTCAGGAAGCTCAGTTTTACAGCAATTCTTCTCCGCCCCAAGGAGCTTACAATCAACAAGTTTATTTTGAATTACTATAGAAAGAATTCTGGTCATTCTAGTTTCTTCACAAATTGACTCTATTTCTGAAGTTTTTGGTTTCCTATTTTAATCTAATACTTATCCTTTTTATCTCCTTTATGTGGTATTTTTGCACATTTATTTCATGAATGAAGGCAAACATGTGTCCCAAGATAATGTTGCAGGATCCAGTCTGAGTCAGGAACCAGAGGTTTATTTTCCCAAGCTTTCAAACTCAAGCTGGAGCCCATCCTCAGGGAACTTCTCTCTCCAGAAGGTATGGACTGTTCTATGCATAGTATTTGTGTGCTGCCTGATAGTGTGTAGCTTTTAGTCATTAATTAGGGTATTGATAATGAACTTAATAGCTGGCCATCAACTTCCTAATTAACTAGGGACACACACAACCAGGCACCACATAAATATTACTCATAGAATAGCATAGTGCATACATTCTGGAGAAAAAGAAGTTCCTTAAGGATGGGCTCCAGCACAAACTGGAAGTTTGGAAGACTAAATCTTTGGTCCCAGTGACTGACTCAGAGGGGATCCTGCAACACTTACTTCAGTCACAGAGCCAATAATCTTGTTAGGGATATCAATGTTCTATGTGTGAATATACACATCTCTGAGAATAAGAATCTGATTAGAATAATGATAGTAAAGGAAGTAGAAAATTAGGAAATAGAAGGAAAAAAATGTGGGCTAGACAGCATCACCACCAGATGGATTTGTAACTGGCTGACCAACCGCACTCAACATATAGTCCTCAATGGAAATGCATCTACCTGGAGGGAAGTATGCAGTAGGGTACCCGAAGGCTGTTTTAGGTCCAGTACTCTTCAACATCTTCATCAATGACTTGGACGTGGAGATAGATGGGGAACTCATCAAATTTGCAGATGACACCAAGCTGGTAGGAATAGCCAACACTCCAGAATATATGCTCAAAATACAAAAGGATCTTGACAGACTTGAAAATTGGGCACTATCTAACAAAATGAAATTCAATGATGAAAAAAAGTAAGGTTCTATGTTTAGGCAAGAAAAACAAAATGCACAGGTACAGTATATGTAGTATCTTACTCCATAGTAGTAACTGTGAGAGGGATCTTGGAGTCCTAGTGGACAACCATTGAGATATGAGCCAGCAGTGTGCAGCAGCTGCCAAAAAAGCCAACACAGTTCTGGGCTGCATAAACAGAGGGATAGAATCACGATGAAATGTTAATACCACTTTATAATGCCTTGGAAAGGCCACACTTGGAATATTGCATTCAGTTTTGGTCGCTTTTTTGGTGTAAAAAAGATGTTGAGACTCTAGAAAGAGTGCAGAGAAGAGCAACAAAGATGATTAGGGGACTGGAGTCTAAAACATATGAAGAACAGTTGTATGAACTGTGTATGCCTAATTGAATGAAAAGAAGGACTAGAGGAGACATGATAGCAGTGTTCCAATATCTCAGGGGTTGCCACAAACAGGGAGTCAAACTATTCTCCAAAGCACCTGAGGGTAGAACAAGAAGCAATGAGTGGAAACTAATCAAAGAAAGAAGCAATTTAGAACTAAGGATAATTTTCCTGATAGAACAATTAATTAGTGAAACAACTTGCCTGCAGAAAAACACTAGAAGTTTTTAAGATGTTGGATAACCATTTGTCTGAAGTGGTGTAGGATTTCCTGCCTAGGCAGGGAGTTGGACTAGAAGACCTCCAAGGTACCTTCCAACTCTGTTATTCTATTCTAATTTTTATAATTTTATCAGATAGGAGACAGGATGCATTTGTTTTACTTAATTGTAAGAAAACATTAGCAGAATCTTGTAAGTCTGAAAGTATATTTCTCTGCATCACCTTAAAAGCCCGGGAAACTAGGCAGGGTCCCTTCTGATATGTTTACCATGCCTCATTATTGCTGTGTGCTAAGCTATTTCTTATCCAACCATTCCCTAATTGCAGATCATCCTGTCTCCCAAGGTCATTCTTGCATACCATTACAAGTACATACCATACCATAAAGGGATGGTAAAGCCTAGCACCTAAATAACTGTATCATGCCAGTGGAAGTGTTAAAGAGAATTTATTTTGTGCCTTTTTGTGCCTCGGAAGATGGAAGTTATCTCAGATAATCAATCTCTTAGAGAAGGTACAGGTGGAATATAAGGCAAAAAGAGAATTCAGTAGGTTATGAAGTGCTAAGCAGTCAGCTTGAATTATGCAAGGTACTGTGTGCTGCCAGGCTGAGCTGTCTTTTATAAACTTGCATTTCACAGATCTTCATTTTTAAGCATAGTCTTCTTTTGCCACCACAACATTCCTCACTCATGTTGCAATAAATAACCTGCATTAGCACTCATTTCCTGAGCTAAAACTTAAAGCTCTAGCATTCTCTAAATATGGGAAGGGGAAAACCAGAATGACAGAAAGTGTTAAAAACTTAATCCACATTTCCAGTGATTGTTCATAATTATCCTTGAATAAAATATTTTAATTAATACACACATCTTTTAATTTTATTGGAAAGATTTATACTAGAACTCAGTTGCATGAGAAATCATTTGAGAACAGTGCTGTCAAACCATTCATTTGGCAATGATACTAGGAATGTATCTGTAAAGACTCTGGGGACATCTACTACATATGGCTCAGCATATTTCACCCTAGGCATCAGGCACTGAAAAAAATGAGGTTTTCACACAGTGTGCACATTGGGTGGAAAAATCATACATGCATGAAAGTTTCATAGCTGAACTATAAGCCTGCATATGAAACTATTTATATTGTTGAGGGTAAGGCATACATTTTTGGCATTTCTTGTATGTTATACTGTTTATTTTACATTAGATTGCCAAACACAGTTTTTGAGTTAACAAACCATTCTCTTAGGTATTGTAAATATTAGTCTCTTTGTAAATGTCTGGCAAGCATGCATGGGAAGGAATTTGCTTTATGATATCACAGTGCATGTTTGGTGAAATTTTGGGTTGCTGTACATATATGACTCTGACATTTCCCATTTCTTACAATCTTTAGAAAAGGATTAACGCTGCCTAAGGCTTTTCAGCAAAGTGCTTCTTTGATGAGCTACAGAGAAAGTGACAACCAGTTTCCAACCATTCCACCAGAATTGCTGCACAGCCTCAGTGCTTTTGATTGAAAAGTGGACGGTCTTTTTTCCATGAGGAGGCACTGCCTCAAAGTGGATTAATTGAGCAATCACACTGCTGTAATAACCACTGGATATATTATTCAATTGTAAATGTTGAATGAGGTTATATAATCTCTTGAAAGTAGATTTTTGAGATGGTAGTGATACATATTTGGTCTGTTTTAATCAAGAACCATTGAGGCTTTCACAGGAAATTTGGGATAGAAAGTTAGCAGGGGACTTTGGAAACCAATCATACGAAGGCTGGTTTACTACGATTGGAAGTGAAAGAAATACAACTGCCTCTTATATCAGATATTGCCTGTATGTGATGCACCAGAGACTAGAAAGGGTTAAGTCTTTACAGACATCACATGTGATTATATTAGCCAATGAACTCTCTTATTGGACTCTTACCCAGAGATCTCTTGGATATCTTCATCTCTCTCTCTCTCTCTCTCTCTCTCTCTCTCTCTCATCTATCAGCAAGACAACAAGTGAAGTTCTCTCTCCTCTCAACTTCTGAGTCATACAGTTAGGGTAAATGCAACAGGACACCCTGTTCGTACATGTATATATTTTGTAAATATTAAAACAACCTTTTTTGAACCTGAAGCTGTATTGACCAAATAACTTCTCATAGAACTGAATGAGCACAACCATCAATATATATATCTGACAAGTGGTAGCAGATGATGTGAAATTATTGCTCAGGTCTATGAATTTTTTTTTGTAAATTTTACAATCATAGAACAATTTTTCCTAACATGGAATCCTTGAACCTGAACGAATTATCTTTACAAGAGATTGATGCATTAACCATATCCTTAACCAAACAGCACCAATCATTATTGAAAAGACTAAAAAAACTTTCTATTGAAGCTATGCAGCAAGTACAAACCTCTTCACGAAAGGACCCAATTTTTTTTTCTCCTCTTCACCAGAACACCGAAACAACAGACCTATTAAGCGACAATTTTTTGCTTCAACCCATGGATTCCCAGATTGACTTCTTAAACAGCCATTTTATTAAAAAATCCTCCCTCCCCACCTATTGACTTTATTGCTTCCAATATGGCTTCCACCTTCCCCGAAAGCATGGCTTCTAAAATGGCCACCCCCACACTCCATCATGCAGCCCACAAAATGGCCGACAATTTATATGACCACACTTTAAACAAAATGAAGTCTACCACTTCAGACCACAAAGTCTCATCCAGCCCCCTTACCCCCATACATCCTACTACCCACCCCACAACTGCAGATATTCAGACTGATTCCCTACCTTCTTCATCCAGAGCACCAAGTTCGAATCCTCCCAATTTTTTTTGAATTTTCAGAACTTTTCTATTTTTGCCGCCACTGCAGACCTCCCCATCTATACTGCTGCAGCTACAGCAGCTGCAAATATTTCTAATGATACCAATATTATTTCCAATGTAAAAAGATCCTTTTCAGTCTTCAGACTCCAATCAACAACCTGACATTCAATTACCTATCCCTGCTGACAGTAACTTATTTCAGCCTTCTATTACTGTAAATTGTAATGATTTAAATATTGAAACTAATAATTCTTTGTCTTTATCTACTAATGTAAATTTATCTTTAGAAATTGAAACTGTTTTGCAACATTTTAAACAACATGGCCCATTACCTTTATCACCAAACTTCAAAAAATTACAAACTTCAGGTTATAATTTCCCTACTTGGGAACAAGAAATTCATTTACATCTTTTAAGAGAAGACACATTTCTTATAATTGAATCTCCCCCTAACAAACCTTGGTCATCTGACTTAACTTTTCTTCAAAATAGTGTTTATGCCACTCTTATGTCAACTTTAGAAAGTGATATCATTCATTCTATACCTACAGATTTTACTGCACAAGAACTATGGCTATATTTACAAAACCATTACAACAAACCCTCATCTGCAACTATCGCTATTCTTGCTGGTGACTTTTATAGCACCATATATAAACCTGGCACATCTATGGCCAAACATCTTTTCCACCTTGAATCCATGCGAAAACAACTGAGTCAACGAAATCATCCTGTACCTGAAACTGCCATGATTGGTATCATTTTCAATTCCATTAAACACATCCCTGGTTGGTCAGAATTCATTAATAGTCTCCACTCCTTACCCCCCCACATGTACACTGTCGCTGAAATCAAATCCAAATTAATAGATGAAGATAGAAGACTCTATCATACTGATAGATACCCTACTTCTTTTGACCACCCTCTTTACCCTAAACATGATTCCCATCCTTCACATTCTTCACACAAACCCTTCTACCAAAACTGGCAGAAACACCCCTCTCAATATCAAAATAATTTTAATTCTTGTAACTATAGAGGGCATTATTATATCTACAACTCCCATCCTCCACATGGTGACAACGCCACCCACACTCATGATACAAGGGGATACACCCCTTCAGGCAAGACTAACAAAAGAAATCATACTATCAAAGAAAATATTGAACCTAAAAGATCGATGGCCACTGAATTTTACATTACAAAGGGTCCCACACACAAAGATTATAAAGACAGAAGGGGACAACATACTGAAAAATCTATATATTCTAACTCCGAATCCCAAACTTTTGGCATCTTTCCCAACACCCAACAATACCTGTGTGACACCACGCACCTAGGGGTCATCGATTCTGGAAGCATATACCATACCACCAATGACAAATCCATATTATATAATATTCACCCAACCAATATTTCTATTACAGCAGCAAATGATACTTCTAATACAGTTTAATATGAAGGATCTATCTTTATACCCCGTATAGGGGAAATTAATCAAGTGCTCTATACACTTACCTTTGGCCACAATATTTTGAGTACTTCAAAATTAGGTAAAATCGGTTTTAAAGTATCCCTTGATGATCAACATGGTTTAATAAAATCCAAATATGATAACACTATTATTGCTAATATTTCTGTCATTAATGATTTACCTTTTCTTATTCCAGATTCCTTTATGTCATCCTCACCCACGACTCAACTACCTCAATCCTCATTGAGATCTGACCCTGACAATCATCCCGACCGTATACCTGACACCCACCACGAAGGTACCACACCTCACCATACCAATACACATTACACTTCCAAATCACATAACGACCAACACACCACACCACACCTCTCTCCAACTTCACCCACATCACAAAACCTACGAACCTCAAAAACAAAAATTCATACTCATATAGGTGAACCTTTACACGATAATTGTGCCCATTTATTACACAGATGTTTAACACATGCCAATACTGTTGCTGTAGACAATACTCAAAATTTTTCACAAGGCATATCCCCTAAGGATTGCCCTATCCAACTTGACTGTGAGATTTGTAAAACTGCAAAATCAAAGGCAGCCCCAATTCCCCACACCAGCACCAGACGATCAAAACACATATACGAATTAGTACATGTTGACATTGTAGGCCCTTTTCCACTTTCTTTGGGCAAACGCAAATATTTTTTGAACTTAGTCGATGATTTCAGTTGTTTCGGACATATCTATATCCTTACTGAAAAATCTCAAGCATTCCAAAAAATTAAAAATTTTTACACTCTCATACAAAACCAACACAACATCAAATTAAAGAAAATTCAAACAGATTGTGGAGCGGAATTCACATCTGTACAATTTCAAAACTGGATTGACTCCAAAGGCATTATACACTACAAAACATCTCCTTTTACCCCCCAGCAGAATGGGATTTGTGAAAGAAAAAATGGAATATTACAAACCATGATGCGCAGCGTCATGTTAGATGCTGATGTACCCCCTGGCTATTGGGCAGAAGCCCTTGCATATGTCAGTTACACTTTTAACTGCACATGGAATAAGGTTATTAACCAGACGCCCTATTTTCTTGTATATGGCACTCAATCACACCTCACACATCTTTGGGTTTTTGGCTGCTATGCATACGTCAATATCCCCAAACCACTCAGACGGAAGGGGAATGAGGTGTCCAAAAAATTGCATTTCATAGGATATGCACCAGGTTCGAAAGCATATCGATTCATAAAAAACAACAACACAGTAATAATTTCCCGTTCAGCCACATTCATAGAAAACCACAACTGGACCAAAATACACTCAAATGACTCATACATATTAACCCAAGAAACAAATACATCAGATACACCACAGAAAATTCAATATGTACAAACACCAACACCAAAAGCTACACCATGAACAAACAACACAGAACTACCAATCAGAAAATCCAAACGAATTACACAAGGCATCCCACCTAAAAGATTTGATGTGAACAATGTAACACAGACAAACCAAATACCCATCACTCCAAAAAATTTTAAACACATGCTCCAATTACCGGAATCAGAACAATTAAAATGGTGGGTCGCTATGTCCAAAGAAATGGACTGTTTAATAAATTTAAAAGTATTCACAAAAACAACACCTCCACAACACAAACACCCGATTGGCACTTGAGGGGTTTACAAAATTAAAACACTCCCTGACAACACATATCTATACAAAGCACGCCTAGTAGCCCAAGGTTTTGCCCAACGCTTTCCTGAAGATTACGATGAAACTTACTCCCCCACAGTAAAACCAAAAAGTGTAAAATCGGCACTGACTTCAGCCATTGTCTCAAATCAAGAAGTCTACCAATTTGATGTCCAGACCGCATATCTCCATGCACCATTAGAGGAAGAAATTTATGTCAACGGGGCACCAGGATTCCAAGTTGAATTCGGCAAAACATGGAGGCTACACAAAGGGTTATACGGCTTAAAACAATCGGGCAAACTATGGTTTGATTGCCTTACCAAAATTTTAAAATCAATGGGGCATAATCAAATTCGATCAGACCAGTGCGTAATGACAAAACCTTATGAAGGGGGAAAGGAAATTATTTTAATCTATGTTGATGATTTGATTTATATTGGGCCCAACATACAATCCAGCGAACAATTTGCAAACAAATTAAGGGAACACATTAATTTAAAGACCTTTTTTTTTAAAAAAAAATGATTTATATGCCGCCCTTCTCCGGAAACTCAGGGTGGCTTACAATGCATTAAGCAATAGCCTTCATACTTTTTTATATTTATATTTATACAAAGTCAGCTTATTGCCCCCAACAAACTGGGTCCTCAATTTACCCACCTTATAAAGGATGGAAGGCTGAGTCGACCTTGAGCTTGCCTGGGATTGAACTCACAAGTAATTGCAGCAGCTGGATCTTAAATGCTGCCTTTGTGGGAGGCATTACTCCCCTACGCTACTCAGGCTCCTATATCACCTTAGGTCATATAGACCAATATCTGGGCGTACAAATTTTTAAAACTGACAGAGGTTTTTGCTTCTCACAAAAAGATAAGATTGAAGACCTGTTACAACAATGTGGCATGGAAGACTGCAACCCCACAGATACACCCATGTGCACTGACTATAATAAAATTGCTTATCTAGATGGTATCAAGCATCACAATAAAACTCAATATCAATCCATCAAAGGATCACTCCTTTATATCAGCAGATGGAATAGACCCAATATATCATTAAGTACAAATCTCTTATCTAGACAAGTAGATGAGCCTAAAGAACAACATTGGGTTGCCGTGAAAAGGCAGATATTCTCAGATATTTGCTCAGATATTTGCATAACACAAAAGATATGGTCTTATTATTAGAACCTGATGAAGGAGTCACCCCAGAACTTACCTGTTATTCAGATGCCGTTTGGGCAGGGGATGAAAAATCAAGAAAAAGCACATCTGGCTTTATATACCTCCTAAATGGTTGCCCCATAGACTGGCGCATTTGTCACCAAAACTTCATTGCTAATTCCACGGTCGAAACTGAATACGCCAGTGGTTCTGACGCTTGCACATTTCTCACATGGATATATGAATTAGTTTCAGATATTTGGACACAGCCTTCACTACCTATCACTCTCCACGAGGACAATTAGTCCGTCATAGCCTCTTCGGTCAGGGATGATGTCAGCTTCAGATCTTGCCGTATTGATATACGTTATAAAAATGTGAGAGACCTAGTTAAAAAGGGTTTTGTTGAATTTGTTCATTGAGATACCAAGGACCAAATTGCTGATTTTGTAACTAAACCTGTACCTCGTGAAACATATTGGAACCACTGTAAATCAGTTGGACTGTACTTATAATTTATTTTTCTTATACTTGTGTTTGCTATTATTTTTAACACTGTTCCATCACACTTGGCAATAGAAGGGGTCTGTCAGATATTGCCTGTATGTGATGCACCAGAGACTAGAAAGGGTTAAGTCTTTACAGACATCACATGTGACTATATAAGCCAGTGAACTCTCTTATTGGACTCTTACCCAGAGATCCCTTGGATAGCTTCATCTCTCTCTCTCATCCATCAGCAAGACAACAAGTAAAGTTCTCTCTCCTCTCAACTTCTGAGTAATACTCAGGGTAAATGCAACAGGATACCCTGTTCATGCATGTATATATTTTGTAAATATTAAAACCACCTTTTTTGAACCTGAAGCTGTATTGACCAAATAACTTCTCATAGAATCGAATGAGCACGACCATCAATATATATATCTGATATCTTATTTGACCAGAATATTGAAATAAGATCATTACATTCAAGATCTAAACTTATTAATTGTATTATTCATTCATAACTATAATAACTAGATTTTTAATGGCCTTGAAAGGATTAAAAAGGGGGTTGTGTAACCACAGCCAACTTAAAAATAACGATAAGTTCATTAGATTTTACATGTTTGTTTTTTATTCCTTACAATCCAACAAAACATTGGAAATATAAGAAGAGGATCAAATTCTCTATCCATCAGCACAGTAACTCTCCAAAAAGAGTGGCACCAATCCAAGCATATATGTACACATCTGTACAGAATGCACTGATAGATATCTTGAGAAGTCATATCTGAAGATATTGCTTAAATGGAATTGAGCATAGTGCTTCTTGGAAGTATTCATATATTGGACATTACTGAGTTGTTGTTCACAAAAGAATGCTGTGTCAGCATGATTACCATTTTCTATGTGTTCAATTGTATAACTATATTCCTGTCATCAAGTGATACAACTGATGTGCTATCTTAGTATGTAGAAGCTGTTCTGGTCTGAATCGGGGTTATGGATCAACAAACCTACTGAAGTCACTTATTTTTAGTCAGCTCATCTTTGGATTACTGTAATATTTTCATATGGGTCTATTCCTGAAGACAACTCAGAAACTACAGCTGGCCCAGAATGTGTCTGGACAAGCAATTATAATATGCCTACCCTGTTTACCCCAAAATAAGACATGCCTGATAATAAGTCCAATCGGGCTTTTGAGCGCATGGCAATAAGGCCAAGTGCTTATTTCAGGGTTCAAAAAAAATATAAGAAAGGGACTTATTTTTGGGGAAACATGGTATGTAAGATCTCTGCTTTAGCTATATTGATTAACCTGGCTACTAGATGCAATTCAAAGTGTTAGTTTTCAGCTATGTAATACTAGATTGATGGAACCTGCTCATTTTTCAGTAAATTCTTTTTCTTAAAAGATCAGAAAAAGATGGAATACTTGAAGTCCCACCAACTGAATAGTGCCAATCCTGCCCTTTAGAATATCATCTTTCCAGTTTCATTTGGCTCAACCTTGATGTCCTTCAGAAGGGCTCTATGAATGTGGTTTTCAAATAGGCTAGAGGTGATTTCTCATCCCCACCAGTAGTTCATGGGTGGCTGGTATTTGTATATTTATTCTTAGTGTAATATACTTGCATATATGGTTTGTTTCATTTTTATATTGTATTAATTTGTATGCAACCATGAACCTGGTGGTATGTATGTATGTATGTATGTATGTATGTATGTATGTATGTATGTATGTATGTATGTATGCATGAGCAATGTTTCTGTACTGCACATCATTACAGATCTTAGAATAACAAATAAGCAAAACTAGCAGGGAAAAAAATCCTCAAAATGAACAAGAAATATGCAAGAATTGTCTAACAATGATACAATAAATAAAATCATCTCCAAGGCCTTTTGCATGGTGGGATATTTGAAGCAGTGTGTTCCATATTATCCCAATTATCCATATCATCCAGTGGACTTCTTGAAGTGGTATGATTCTTGGCAGACTTCCTCTAAATGACTAGGTTGGATGGACAGAAGCTTGTTTCTAATACATCCTTGGACCATATTGTTTGGGCTGTATCAGTATCCATCTTTATTTTTTTGTTTTTCTCTCTTTCCTTCAATGCATAGTTTCCTGAGCTGAGCCCTAAAGTCTGAAAACCAAAAAAGGAACTTAACAAAAACAACTTTTAAAAAGCAGTTGTAGTTATTCTACTATTGCTGCTGCATAATGTGATAGTGCGTATTAGGAGTGTGAAAACATTGAGTACTGAGATTTGATTTAAAGATTTTCTAAATCAAAATGACTTTCCAAAATAGATAGTTCATGTTCACAGAATTATCAAATCAATGATCCTTCAGCATGTGGGGGGAGGGGGGGAAACAGTTCTTTCTGAATTGAAATGTCCTGATTTAGTTTGATTTCATAATATAATTTAGAAATATAAATCAAGCAGGGATTGTGAATTGAATCATTGATTTAAACAGAATTGATTTAGTTTAAATCTATTGTATGCAGTAAGCACTATGCAATAGAAGGGTTTTTGAAGACTATTGTAAGCTCTCGTACAAAGTACAACAAACAGCTATCAAAAAATATCCAAACAATGCCTTACTGAAATCGTTCTCAATTATGTATTAAGTGCACCAATAAACACAGCTGAAGTTGAATACTATTTTTAGGAGAGCTTAATATCAAAACTTTCTTTGGCTTACCAAAATCTGTGTCTAATTATATATAACTAGTTCCCTTTGAAAAGTGTTTTGTCTGCTACAGGACTCATTATAAAAAATGGTGCCTTACTTCTATTTTTAAACTTTGCCTTGTGAATAAACTCTCATTTTAAAATGGCTCCCAATTTAAATGCTCATACAATATGAACACAGAGAAAACGCTGCTCATTATTAACATCATTTCTCCAATTACCTCATTTATTTGATTGGCGGTGGCATTCATGAACATCTATGATATCATCAGCAAAACTTCATGAATTGTCAAAGCCAATCAAAGTGAATGGCCTGTAGGCAAATGAGGTTGAGCACAGAAGAAATAGGGCCAGCCAGCAACTATGAGAGAGACAAAAGAAGTAAAACAATAGTGAATTTCAACTTTCAGGGCTGCAAACACAGAGTTTTTAAATAATACCATACCAAGTAATTGCTGTGCAGATCTTAGCTACAGCAACCAATTTACTATTCCTATCTTTTCTGGAATATCTGGCAAATTTCTAATGAAATTATTTGGCAACCTTGGACCAATTTTATGGATACTGACATGAGCAGCTACAGCAAATCACAACTTTCTTTCTGAAACGCTACTGGTTCCAATTTATTATTCCATCTAGATGGGAGATGAAGTGACAGAAGTGGTGCCTGGAATGTTGGTGAAGACTAAAAGTGAACCTGATTAAGCATAGATATGAACTTAAGCTCATACTATGGTGACCATGGGGCTAAATGTTATGCATGTCTCATGTATTGTGTTGGTTGACTGAACTGGTGGCACTATTTAAAGTACCCATCTGTTCATTAGGAAGAATTTAGCAGGTAATTCTGTTTCCCTTGGCTTCTCTGTTTGAAGCCTACTACCGTTTCAGAAACAGGAGCGCAGGAACCTTCTACACATGTGCAGATGGTTAAAAACATAATGACGTTCTGGCGGATGGGGGGAGCCTCCTGCCACCAGTGCTACCAGTTCGGCTGAATAGAACCAGAGGGATTTCACTGCTGACTACACTCTTTTCTTTGCATCAATCCATTCCCAAACTTGGTTTGGTGGTAGGTTGCCAAAAGAACTGATCTATACATTTTCCTAGAATTGGATTATTTGTTCAGTTTCTACTTTAGTCTTACGTGCAATACTTCACATCGTAAGGAATATTATATGCAGCCATTATATCCTTTGAGGTCAGTGACCACTATGAATACATATTCAACTCCAACCCAATCCTTTCCTATGTTGGTTTATCCTATTGTTTTTTTTCTTTTCCAATAAATGAATTGTGATATCAAACTGTTCCCGTTTTTCACTGTGAAGACTGGTCAAAGATCATAATAAAGATACTTGATGACCAAAAATCTCTTAAACAAAAAGGAAGACAAAGATATCTTTAAATTTAAAGATAAATTGCAGATAATATGCTGGTTTGCTCGGGGACCAAACCAGAGGTGGATTCAAGATTGACAGCAGACTCCACCTTCTGTCCTTGTTCTCTGCTCTTTTTGGTTATCATATTGATGTATTCTAATTGTGATCTTTTTTCAATGTTTATTTTATGGTTCTATTATTTTACTTCTGTTTACACTCGTTTCATTTTCATCTTTATTATTATTGTAAAATACTTAGAGTAGTCCCATGGCAAAATAAGCAATAAATAAATTTAAAAATAATAAATAAACTAAAGCAAAGCATTTTTCCAACATTTATCCCAATCATAATTTATAATTTATTTAATTTATAATGCAATTTATATGCCACCCTATCTTCAAGGACTCAGGGTGGCTCACAACTGTAGAGATGCTCATTAAAGACAATACAAAATTAAAATTCCAATTTAAAACAATTTAAAATTCATTAAGAAACCCCCCATCAGTCCAGGTTGCAGAACCAGGTCTTAAAATCGCGGCGGAACAAGCGGTCGGGGGCCACCCAGAGCTCCAAAGGATGTTGGTTCCAGAGGGTGGGTGCACCCACAGAGAAAACTTTCCCCCTGGGGGTCGGCAGCCAATACTGTCTGGCTGACGGCATCCTGAGGAGGCCCTGTCTATGGGAATGCATTGGGTGATTGGGAATTGTCGCTGGCTGCAGGAGTTCCAACAAATATCCCGGGCCTAGGCCATGGATATTGATATTATATTTAAACATAATGTTTAAAGCCAATCTTTTTTAGAGTCAGATTTTTAAACTTGACCAATTTTGAATAGCATACTTATTTATTCATTTGTTTATGTAACAGCTCACCTCATTTATGTGAGTCTGGGTGGCTTATAAATAAACACACACACAAAACCAAAAATAACCAAAATCATAATAACCAACATAACCTGTAGAAGAGTGCAGTCAATCTCACCAACAGTATCACTGTTTTGCAGGTTGCACACAAATGCTACCAGATCCCAAGGCAGAAGGTAAAGCTATATTTCAGTAAATAATGAGGGTGTTAGAAAGCACAAAGTTTAAGAGATTCAATTAAAAAAAACTTTATTCGAAAGAAACTAAAATACAAACAGGAGATATTACAATTACAATAATTAAGCAGACTATCAGAATTGAATTAATCTCTTGAAATAAGACCAAACTCTCTCAATATGAAACCAGTCTGTGGTTTCTTACCAAATTCCTTTAAATCCAAATGGTTTTCTCCTAATTAATTTTTCTCTAATCAAAAGGTGGAGTGAAGGAAGAAATCACTTTTTACAAGGTGTATTCGAGTAAATTTCCTATTCGTATCATCGCTGCATTAATGATCCCTCCTATTAGCATAACTTTGTGAAAACATTTTTGGATTTTCACTGTTTCAAACTCAGTTTCCTAGTGGTGTCCTAATTCAAACAAGAGACTGTTGTTTTATTTGGTCAGATTTTTTTCATCCCCCATCCCCTCACAATTTTTGTGTCTTTTTCCAAATTTGATCTTTCTTTCTTGCTTCTTTTGAGTCTCCCTCTAAACTAATTTTTAGTTTGATTGTGGCACAACTCTGAATCCAGCTATTTTTACTTCTTAAATATTGTAATAATATATTTGTATAGGTAGTTCGTGGCTTATTGTGACCAGAATTTCCATTACCAAGCAAAGTAATTGTTGAGTGAATCATTTGTGGTTTTGCTATCATTTTTGCCATGGTTGTTAAGCAAATCACTGCACTTATTAAAGTGATTTTGGCTTCTCCTATTGACTTTGCTTATCAGCAACCAATAAGGAAGGTCCTACATGGCAATCACATGACTCTAGGAGACTGCAGTCAACATAAATACATGTGCCTGAATTTTAATCAGCTAACAGTGAGGATCTTGCAGTGGTTTAAGTGCAAGGACCAGTCACATCACTTTTTTCAATGCTCTTGTAACTTTGAATCTCTAAATAAACGGTTGGAAATTGAGAACCAAGTCCACACCCAGAACCCAAAATTCCTTCTTCTGTTTCAGGCTTTTTTAAAAAAATGCAAATCTCAGAATAATGTGCACAACCAAAAACAAAAAACCCTGGTATATTTCATCCTAGCAAAACTATATACATTGATAATTTTTTAAAAATTACTTTGGTATTTTTAATGCAAACTTGACTAAAAATCTTATTTGAATTATTAAAATTAATGGTTAGATATTGCAAGAAAGGAATACCATACATATTATCTATTCCAAATATTCACTAGAATGAAGTTTTAGTAGTAGGATAATACACTGAGAAATATTTGTTCAGAACTGAAATACTGTGGTCCCAACCCAAGGATTTTCACATACAACTGCATCTACAGAATACCAGCCAGATTTACATTCTATGATGTAGGAATTCAGTAGTTATTTCTAGATTCAGTCTAGAATGGAATCAGTGCTATTGCCCTCAAAGGCATCCTAAAAATATTTAAACACATAATTTTATGTACATACATCAACTTTATGAAGCATTTTGAGAGTGGATGGGTTCAAGAAATAGTTTTATACTGCTATCTACTTGACCAGTAAACAAATATAAATAGCATCAAATAAACTTTAGATATTGACTTTATTTCTATTTATTCCATTCTCAATTCTACTTGTAATTATAATTTCTTTTGTCAGTAAAATGATAAGAATATCCCAAGTATTTGATGTGTCCAGAAAACATGTTATTATTGAAAAACAATCTATAGTCACTGAGTAATTCTCGTGTTGGTAGCCACAGTGATCGAAGAATTTATGCAAGAAATTACTCTAGGAGAAACACTTCTGAAAACAAAGTTTGATGACATAGTATCAAATGTCTGTATTTTACCCTAATAATGTGTTTTTCATAAAATAAGCCAAGTATGATGTGTTGTAAAATAAATTATGGATCAGTGTATTCAGGAGAAATTTTATTACCATATATTAAGCTTTACAAGTTTTACTGAAGCTCATTAAAAGCACTACAAAATTATAACCTTACAGAGAAGAAATTAATTGTATAACATAAAACATAGACAAAAGGGGAATGGAGCATGAAGGGAAAGAGAAAAAGTCAAGACATAAACTACAAAAGGATGCACTAATACTGATTAAAACTAGGCAATAATTTCTTTGGAATGAGGGGAAGACAGGTACGTTTTCAAGGGATCAAGTTAGAATTTCATTGCTTTTAAGAGTATGATGTAGATCAAAAGTGCAACACCAATACACAGGTTTGTTGTATATAGGCACAACCTAATGAAAAAAAAAACAGCTGATAATATGCATAACATAAACTAACTTACAATAAGGCAGCACACAGTTTGTATTGCAACCTTGGCACTTACGTGATTGGATAATATTTGGCATAGCAGTGAAATGATACACAGAAATTTTTTGTTGTGGCTTTCCCCACATTTTTCTTTTTATATAAAAAGTACGTTATCCCTTTGAACCTTGACTTTTTAAAGTAGGTTTTCTGATTGTTAACATTACCTTGTAATGGTAATAGTAATCATATACGGGTTTTTTTTTTAAAAAAAGCAATAGAAATCATTTAGAAACAAGACCATATGAAATTTTCAGAAATAATTAAGTTATTACCGAACTAATAAATTTAGGGGATGGGCAGAGCAAAACTCTAGTGCCTTATGAGTCAATATGGATCTAAAATCATGTTTATTTATTAATGTTATTTGATTGTAGTATGCAATCAAGAAGTACTTTTTAAAGCTCTTTAAAAGTTGTGCTAGTTGTTTAACTCAAAAGTTTTACAAATTACTAGATCTTTGCTAGATCAGTATTACATAAATTTGGGGAGCATTTTTTAAAAAATGTAACTCATTTGAATCACTTTAAACCAAGTCACCTAGTCATGCCCCTACAAAACATTCCTTGTATTCTTTTCATTAAATTTGACTGAAAGAGTAATTTCAACAAAAATCTGAACATACTCCTGAGGCAGTATTTTCATTAAAAAAAAAAAATCAAACAGCACTATTCTGTAATTTGTGATATACAGTTATGCAATATATGTTATGTGTATTGATAACAATTTAAAATTAATTCTTTAAAGTATTTTATAATGTTATAAATGGAACTTATTATATGTTAACTACACATCATATATTGGCATTCATCTGCCTGTACATGTATATTTCCTGCCCTCACATAAACTACTACAAAACACCAAACATTGGTGCTTACATTACTAAAAAATCTTCAGGTTTAAAAAATCCCTAATACTAGGGGTTTTTCTTTACATTTTAAAACACAATTTAAAGTATCCTTTCTCTTGTAAGGATATTTTCTTTCTAAATTTGAATTAAAATAAATTTTAAATTTTATCAGGTGAACAAAGACATTTAAAGTGAATTTGCAAAATAGGAAGAGCTTTTTCTTTCAGAGTGCAATCATCAGGGATGTTTAATGTCAGTGGACTCTTTTCCCACTGAAACAGAAGGAAGGAAACAGCAGCTGATCAATATGTGACATGGTGTAGTAATGTTAGCTAAAGTAAAAGTTAATAGTATTTACTACTGCTATTTATGCTATTTTTTAAAAAAATTAACCATTCAATAACAATTTTAATGGAATTATTTGCATAGAACAGGGTTATGCTTTTAAAAAAAAGACTTCCAAGTAAGCATTGCAACACAAGATAAGGCACATGTTTTTTTCAGTAATATATGAAATTCAAAAACAATTCTTAGCAGATGAATACTCCTACAAGATGCCTGTTTTACCCTGTTCTACCTGAAGAATGCAAAAAAGCATCTTAACATAAAATAAAAAATATTAATCTCTTACCTGAAGCCCTAAAAAGCAGAATTATACTTAGTAGAAATAGAAATCTAAAGTAATATCCTTCGCTTTTAAACAAACTATAGCAACAAAAATGCCATAAAATGCAGACTACTGGTTTTCATAATGAATAATTTCTCCTTTCCTACAAGTGCCTTTTGAAGATAATGAAGCTACTTTGTGAGGCACTTGGGCTAACTGTAAAGGAATAATGAATAATGAAATGAAATTTGTTGTAAAACCTAAAACTGCATTTCATTTTTTTCTATCAAACTTTCTATTAAAGTGCTAGAACCTGAAGTGTAAAATAAAAGAAGAAATGGAAAATCATAAGCAAGTATGCAATTAAACTATATGCTTTACTTGCTCTTCTGAATAGAACACCAGGTTCAAAAAAGCTTGAAGTAATGTATGGAATTTTTATGCTATTCCAAATAAGATTCTGAGTATCATTTTATTTTTAAAACAATAAAACCATTTGCCTTATCTTATGCTCTAAATGTGATGCAGCAATTATATTACAATGGTGATATTACAATGTCTCACTGACATGTGCACACTTTTAGGCTATTGAAATACTGTGTTTCCCTGAAAATAAGATCCTGTCTTATACTTTTTTGAACCCTGAAATAAGCACTTGGCCTTACTGTCATGCGCTCAAAAGCCTGATTCAACTTATTATCAGGGTATGTCTTATTTTGGGGGAAACAGGGTAGCTCCAACTTCCACATATAAATATCAAGTTTTGAATGATGTATTTTATATGCATGCATATTAAGTGCAACATCTGATTTTCATTCTCCACTTAAGAGTCTTGATCAAACTCTCTGCAGGATTTTGTTGCTGAACTACACAAAACCGTTAGACGCTAAATCTGAGAATGATCTGGATTCTGTTGAATGACGAAGTGGCTGAAGATGTGTCCCAGATTGAGTGCTAACAGCATCTAATTGCTGCAGATAATCACCATGCAAGTTTTCTTCAGCAAAAATATTCTGAAACTGGAAAACAGAAAACTTTTATTAAATAGAAATCATCCAATTATCTTAATTTACAACAAGGTAAAAATGATATTATACCCAGAAAAAATAATTTTATTGCTTTAACAGAAAGAATTGGACTTAACTAATTGTCCCAGGTTGCATTGAAACCAATATGAATTTATTAATTATGAAAAGTTATGTCAACCTGATTTCAAAATAGTTAATTTAGGAGTGGTTAATCCCTATGACCCACTTGTCTATTGGACAATGCTTTTGTCTTATCCTCAGACTACTGTGGAGGCAGCCCAAAGTTATATTTAGTTATTCCATTATTAATCAAACAACACTATTTGTTTTTGTCTCTCTTTTCAACAAAAATCTTGCTTTATAAAAATATCTATGGCATCTTAATGATGATGATATCTGGTCACTGGGACATTGCAGGAACAGAGAGACTATACTGGCTTGCACAGAGCTACCTGGTTGTGGCTTTGAAGACAAAATAGACTTGCTGTTATATTCAGGTCCAGTGGCCCATCTGTAGGCTGTTACACTGGTCTGTAGGGGAAAAGCAGCTACCTGACTTAAACAGAGGAAAAAAATCACTCTTGGGTTACATCTCAGATTAGCTTGTTATAGATTTTTGTCAGGGCTTGACAAATACATTTCAAAAAATATATTTCCTGTATATTTTATTATTTAATATTAGAGGCAATCCATTTGGAGTATACTTCCACATCATTTTGTGCTACTTCTGAATCTTATTGGGTATCAGTTGCTATTAGCTGTGCTATTTTCTTGGACTAGGCCAGGATTCTAAATGAGTGAATGAATATCCTATCTGAGTGATTAACTGGATGTAGTATAGCAGGGGTGAAATCTAAAAATTTTCCCCACCGGTTCTGTGGGTGTGGCTTGGTGGGGTGTGTGTCCTGTGACTAAGTGGGCATGGCGAACTCAATGTTACTCACAGCCACATCTAGTCAGTCACAAGACTTCCCACCACCAAGCCACACCCACAGAACCTGATAGGAAAATTTTTAAATTTCTATTCTGCCTTTTCCCTTTTTCCCTCTCTTTTTTTGGTGTGCCTGGAGGTGATTCTTGTGCTGAAAGATGCAGCGGCTACAGGCTTCTTGCAAACGAACGTTATCAGAGTCGCTCCCAGTGATGGGATTCAAGTAATTTAACAACCGGTTCTCTGCCCTAATGATTTCTTCCAACAACCAGTTTTCCAAACAGCTCAGAAAGTTAACAACCGGTTCTCCTGAAATGGTGTGAACTGGCTGAATCTCACGACTGGCTGCTCCCCTTCTTGAATGTGGCCTTGCCCCGGAGCTACCGCCCGCTTGCCACCCACTCTCCCTTTTCTTTGGGTCGGGGCCAGGGCCCAGGGACGCACCATTCCCTGGGGCCCTGGAGCTGCCACCCGCTTTCACTGGGTTGGGGAATGCACCATTCCCCGACTCTGCCTTGCCCTGAGGCTGCTGCCCACTCTCCGTTTGCCACGCGGCATGTCCTTACCTTTCTCCCGCAGTTGGCTGCCAGGGAAAGCAAGCACCCAAAGTTACCGAAGCCGCTCTCCTTCTTGAATGTGCCACCACTATCACCGCCCTGGTCCATGCGCAGGCTGCGCAAGTGCACACCCAACCTGCCGTGGATGAATGAATGAAATAAACTGTGTGTGCTTGTGCATCCGGCACATGGACCAGGGTGGCGGTGCATTCATGGAGAGCGGCTTTCGGGCGCTTGCTTTCCCTGCAGCCAGCTGTGGGAGAAAGGTAAGGACACGCTGCATGGCGAAGGGAGAGCGGGTTGCAGCTCCAGGGCCTCGGGGAATGGCACGTTCCTGGGTCCCAGCCCCTGACCCCAGGTGAAGGGCGAGCAGGAGGCTTGTGTGGTGGCACCAGCAGAAGCATTGTGGGGAAGTGGCTGAACAAGCAGAAGTGCTGCACCCAGAAAGAGAAGGGCAAGAGGGGCCAGTGGGCTTCAGAGATGAAGTCAGCGGCATTCTGGGAGAGAGGGCGGATGTCCCGGGGCTGCACATGCATCTTGGCCCCAGCGCATGTGCAGAGGCACAAAAAACCAGATTACTTCCTAATTAAAACCAGGAAGTAATGACTTCTGGGTGGGTGGGCAGAGCCTCGAGCTTCCATCACTACCAGTTCTCCTAACTACTGACCATCATCGCTACCGGATCGGCCGATCCGGTCTGAGCCAGGAGCATTTCACCCCTGTAGTATAGGGAAGAGTTCACAGGCACATAAACAGAGCTCTCTTATATGCCTCCTATGGCACTCCTACTATTTGGGTGCCCTTCTTTTCAGGCATTTTATAAAGTAAATTTGAAACATGTTTTCAAAAGTAATTTGGAAATAATTAAATACGTAATTTTTTTAAAAAAATTATTGTTTCAGACTAACCCACCAAATATTCAAACAACCAGAAGCACAACAAATCAATTGAAATTTCCAAGCATAATTTGTTGTTATCTGTTAATTTTGTACAATACTGTTCCCTTTAAGATTTAGAATGGTTAGGCATGAAGATTTCCAGAAATCTAACAGGTTTGCTAACCTATTGCTCCCAAATAGTCAGGAATCAAAAAAGAACCTTGATTATTCAGAAGTCTTAGTATGAATATTATTAGTATGAATATTATTTTATTATTTATTTTATCCCTGTTAGTTTCTGACTAGTTTAATTGCACGAATAATAGAAGAATAATTTTGAGATAAAACTGGAATTTTCTATGTTTTGGCTTACTATAGTAGTGAGCACATGTAACAGTCAAAAACTCTATAAGACTGTTTTAAAAGTGTTATTTCCATACCTTGTTTGATGGCTGTTGTTCCAATAATACAGGATCATACTGCATTTGCTCTGATCCGTTTGCCTGGGCTTCAGACACACACTGATACATTGACAAAGCACCAGCATAGCATGCCTCCGAAGTTTCTGTAACTTGCTGAGAGTTCTGCTCACAGGACTGACTTTCAGGGACTTGAAAGCAGCTGAGAAAATCTAAATCAGAAGAACTTGGAAAAGTAGACAGATTAAAGTTTTCAGTGAAAAAGTCTACCTCTGTAATATCTGGGAATTGTGACATCATGCTGGTAGGTTGCTTGTAAGGGGTATATTCCTCTCTACAGGCATATGATGCTGTACTGTCTTCAGATTTGTAAGGGAACTCCTGCGTTATTTCTTGAATGTCAGAAAAGTCAAATGGTTGTATCTGCTGTTCAGAAGGGTTAAGAGTTGTGCTGTTGAGAGAGTTCCAATCTGCGAAAATTCCATTTACCTGCATGTGCTTCATCTTCTGGCACAGTTGTTGCTGTGGCAACTGCTGTGGCAGCTGCTGTTCCATCATTGTTGGTATCTGCTGTTGATCTATTTGCTGCTGTATTAAACAAGCAGAATTCTGAAACATGGGCTCCTGCTGCTGGCAACTTGAATACAAGACATCTGTCTTATTTAAAGACTCCTGAACATAGGTCAAGATTTCATCAGTTATGTCACCATCTCTAATGTCATCTACACCAGCAAAATCATTCTTAAAAAACTCATCGTCCTGCTGCAAATTAAAGTCTATATCATCAAAGTCAGACTCGAGCATATTCATGATGCTGAACAATTCACTGTTTTTGTTATCCTGAAAAAGCCCTACATTTTCTTCGGGGACCATCAAGTTACTATCTTGAGGACAGTCAGTCAGCTCTTGTTTGAGGATGCTATTATTTCCCATTGATAAAAGACCACCCTGCCAATTTCTTGCCATCATGCTGCTCAATTCACCTCTAGTGTCTGCAAAGAAGTCCCTCTCAAGAGAGATTTTATTTGAAGCAGGTGGGCAAAGATAAACTGATTCATCCTGCTGCAACATTGCTCCCAAAAGTGAATTGGGATCAACAGATTCTTTGCACAGTGCAATCTTGGAAGCAGCTCCTTTTCCAATACCACTTTTAACCTTTGTCTGAGATGAATCCATTATACCAGGCTGAGGAAATGCTACTTCATACAATACAGCCTCACCTGTAGCAAACATGAAAGGCAGTTTCATATTGCGCTTTTGTAAATGCTCAGCCCCCTCTTCATCTCTGAATTGAAAAATACAAAGAGAGTAAAAATAATTGAATTTCAGTACTGAAAAATTCATATTCAGTGAAATATCTCAGTGTGCACAGAAATAAATCTAATAGAAAATCTAGATTGTTAATAATTATAAATAGATTATAATCTATTAACTTGATTATTAAAATGAGTTTGACCACATCTAAATTGTATAGAATAGGAGCTTACAGGATTTTATGCATAATTTTATTCATAAATTATGAGTACGTAAGAAATGTAAATTAGTAAAAATATCACTTGCAGGATTGGGGGAGGGGACATATCATTAAATTGATCACTGTATAATTCTTTGCGGCCATACAAGAATTGTATTCCCAAACCAAGCTTATTTGCTTATTTATTTTTTATTTTAAAAATCAAGCTTACAATTAGCAATAGCACTTAGACTTGCATACCACTTTACAGTGCTTTACAGCCCTCTCTAAGCGGTTTACAGTCAGCATATTGCCCCCAACAATTTGGGTCCTCATTTTTATCCACCTCAGAAGGATGGAAGGCTGAGTCAACCTTGAGCCTGGTGAGATTTGAACTGGCAAATTGCAGACAGCCGGCAGTCAGCAGAAGTAGCCTGCAGTACTGCACTCTTAACCACTGTGCCACCATGGCTCAATGTTTGGGATTTTTTGCTTACTTGTTTGTTTTTAAACAATGATTTCCCTTCCTCCAATACTATCACAGAGAATTTCTTTTCTTTTTTAAAAAACTGATTACAAGAAGAATGGATTAAAATTCAAAAAGGGGACATGAGCATTATAAATATGACTGAGCATATTTATAATTTGTGCATATCCTATTTTCTATTTTTAGTTCTGTGTGAAATGTATCCATTCATTCTTTAATGTCATAAGGGACTATTTTTTATCAACATTGATTGTATGGATGCTTCTATTAATAATTTAATTAAGTTTTATTCCACCCACTTTATTTTATAAAAAGGATTCCTTTAATGATTGATTCTTAAACATTTGGCTTCTATAAGGCATTTTTTGTTTCAAATCTAAAAACATAAAATAGTAGGGAAAAATATTTGAAATGGCCACAAATCTTCAATACTTTATTTACTTAGAAGAGTATAAAAATGATTGCAACCACAAACAGCTATGTGAAATATAAAAAGTCTGCAAACAATAATCAAAATTTAATGGCAATTCTATGATTTTTCAGCAGTATACATTTAAGATTATTTACTTTAAAACAAATCATATTAATTATATGAATTATGAACATTTTGGACTTTTCATCATCAAATACACCTCTCTGAAAAGAAGCCAGCCCTGATCTATATTAGTATATGCTGATTTATCTGATTTAGGAGTTGATAGTTATAACTTATCTTGGCAGCTACTTACGTAAGAGGTCTCTGTGTGGCAATGATGTAATCTGGTCTTCCGTTTTTATAAACTAGGCGAGCATTGGCTTGAACCCAGGCCCATCGATTTTCCTTGGTAAGAAGTCTAAACACTGTCATACCACTCTCTCCAGTTTTTATCACTAAAAATAAATACAGAAATATTTCAATTAATTTAATTAGATGTAACATTCATATTTATTAGTATACTTTCATCAAATTCTTATGCAGCTGAATAAACCATAACTTGGGTGAAAACAAAATTGAAGATCTTAACATTCTTAAAATATCATAATAATTACCTACAATAGGTCTGGCACCCAAAAAATCAATGACTATACATTGGTTATCAATATTGTCCATCATTTATTAGAGGAGTAATATTTAAATAGGATAAAGATACATTTTACTTGCTTTTTCTGTATTGGTGAAACAGAGAGCTGTTTATTAGAACAAATGAAACACAAATCACGATACTTCCATGAAGGAAAGGGGAAAAATGTCTCTGATAGAACATTTTTAGTAGAAGTTCAATCAATCAACATAAAATGTTGGTTTAAAAATATTTAAATACAGAAAAATACTGCAATACATTCTAAGTTTTGCCTTTAGAAAAATGCTTTAATAAACATTCTAATATAGAATGAAAAATAGTCTATTGGCAGAAAATACAGAGTGGGATGTGATAAGAATATGTAGGTTCAAGCAAAAATAATTCACATGGGCATGTTAAAATACTGCCTCTTCCAACATAAACTTATATTTAGTAAAAAGAGATGTCTAAAGTTGAAAAGAAAAGAAAAGAAAAGGTATGTTAGGATATACTTAAAAACCTATTCTGGCACTTATTTTTCTCCTTATCAAGACTTCATCAAGATATATCTCTTACTTCTGACATGGTTCTCAGCACAATAAAGCATATCGGCTGCATGGATAAACTGGTATCCTGTTCCTCTCATGCAAAGTTCTGCCTCAGTATAACCCAGCACAATTCTTCCCCTGCAGGATATATTTGACACAATTTTTTATCAGTCACTCAAGAGAAAAGCAAAATTACTAACCACATCATCAGTATCAGCATTCAATAGGTCAATTGGAAAGACCAGCTACAAGCAAGAACATTACTACAACTGCTCTTCACAACAGAATGAGTGGAAATGTCAGAGCATCTGTTTAAATAATGGGAAAAAGTGAAACACAGTCTGGCTGTCTGCAGTTACTATCTCAAGATATCCGTCCTTGAACTGTACAGAATCAGCAGGGGCTGTTCTGACCAGGATTTATGACTTTTCCAAGCCTTGGGGGAAAAGAAAAAAATGTTCTGGGGCATGTCACCCTCTAAGCAGAGATTAAGACAACTGTTTTACCTATTCCCAGGAGCAAAACAGGTTCCTGGGTTGGGAGGGTGTTACAAATAATGCTGCCCTCTCTTTTAATAATGCTCAAGAGGCAATTCTAAAAGGCATGCGCCTTTCAGAATCCCCAAGAAAAACCTTAAGAGGAGTATGGGCATCCCACTTTTATTTTTACATATTTTGTGGGCATGAGAAAAAGGGGAAAAGAATGAATATTGTTACCTAGTTGTGACTGATGTTGAAATTGTCTGGAAATACTTGGAGAAAAGTATGATGAATATTAAACAAACAAACAAACAAACAAAACAGCAATGTGGGGCAGAAAACTGAATATAATATAATTTTGAGGATTTTGCTAACAATAGTTGTATAGAAAAATGACCTATCCAAATGTAGCTGCCTTCCTAAATAAATGTCTAAAACCTATTCTTTGAAAAGTATCAGTGGATTGTGATTATTCTTAGCAATAATTAGCAATAATGTTGAAATTATAGTATACAACTCAGCAAACATGTGCAAGAATATTCATTATTTATCTTCTATTAACTGACTTTGCATCACATCCAATTGGTGTGAAATCCAGCTTATGTTTGGTTCTGAAAATAAAATTCTTTGTACGAATTTCAAGAATGGAAGGTGGCTGAAGTGGAGTAGCTACTGCGAACAAAGCCAACTGGGGTGATATGACAGTTCCATCTTTCCCTTTCTTGTTTTGACCATGCAGAAACTTCAATCGCCCTTGAAAATTCATAGCCTTTAGAAAAAAAAAACAAGGATATAATCATATTCTTTAGTTTTAATCCATATTTCTCTGTTCGCAAAAGACAACTGCAGTTAAAGAGAAAGTGAAAGAGAAATTTGCAATTCACTTATTACTGGTAGTCCTGGATTTACAACTTTGTTTAGTCATCAAAGTTGTTCAAAGTTACAATGGCACTGAAAAAAATGGCTTATAATTGTTTCTCACACTTATGACCACTGAAGCATCCCTAAGGTCATGTGATCAAAATTTGGCTGTTTGGCAACTGGCGTGTATTAATGGCAATTACACTGTCCCAAGGTCATGTGATCACCATTTGTAACCTTCTCAGACAGCTTCTGATAAGCAGTCAATAGGTGAAACCCCATTCATTTAACAACTGCATTATTCACTTAACACATATGATTTGCTTAACAACTATAGCAAAAAAAGATTGGAAAATGGGGCAAAACTCATTTAACATGGCTTAGTACTGGAAATTTGGGGCTAAATTTTGGTCTAAGTCAAGTATCATAACACTTTGATATATAGATAGTCCTCTACTTACAACCATTCAGTACTGAAAAAAGTGAATTATGACCATTTTTCACACTTATAACCCTTGCAGCATCTCCGTGGTCACATGATCAAAATTTGGTGACTTGGCAACTAGCATATATTTATTACGGTTTCAGTATCCCAGGGTCATGCGATCACCTTTTTGACATTCTGACAAGCAAAGTAAAAAAGGGGAATCCAGATTCACTTAACAACCATGTTATTAACTTAATAATTGTGGTGATTCATTTAACAATTGTTATTAAAAAAATGGAGCAAAACTCTCTTAACAACTGTTTGCTTACCAACGAAAATTTTAGGCTCAGTTGTGGTTGTAAGTTGAGGACTACCTGTATTAATGTTAGTGTTTCTTGATACACTATTAATTATTACTCCAAATTAAAATACTTCATGATAGTTTCTGGCTGCAGGTCAAATATGAAAACCAAAGCAAGCAGTTTGCTGAAATCTCTATTCAAGGCGTGTTCTTTCCTTTCCAACTTTATGGTGCAAAGCAGTGTCTCAAGCGCAGTTTAAAATCTGACCATTCTCTCTTCTATTATGTCAAGAAAGAAATTCTAGTAAAGACAAAGAGACAAATAAACGGGGATGTCTTAAACCAACTTAGATCCTTCAAAATCTTGGAGTTACTTTTCAGTCCTCTGACATTTGAAAGCTTGCCTCAGAATAATAACTAAGGAAGTGTTGTGATTATCCCAAGCTTTCTTTTTCATTGTGAGTGGCACTGAAATACCCTTTAAAAAATCCAAGATAATCTGACATATGTACAGTGGCTCCAAGGTGCCAAGATGTATAAACATTTTTAACTACTGGAAGGCATTCAAGGACTGCACTTCAATCTCCTACTGCGATCCTTATGCTTTTTGAAGATGAAATTAAAAATGACATTCTTTGAAGGAGAGACATAAGATACCATCTTAAGGTTTAGCTTTAAAAAAACCTTTTTTATTCCAACTCTGGTCTTCCTCATATTCTTATAGAATCCGTTAAGATATCCATAAAGGAAAGAGTTTCTTGTGAACTTAAAATGGGTGCCATGTAATTATTCTAAAGCCAAATATTTTGCACCAGTGTGGTCTAGTATTTAAGGCACCAGAAGAAACCAGGAAAGTATAGTTCCAGTCCTACCTGAGGCATAAAGCTGGCTGAGTGACTTTGGACAATCATTCTCTCTCAGACCAACCCACCTCATAAGGTTGTTATGGAGAAAATAGCAGGACGAAGGAGTATTATGAATGTTCGTTACCTTCAGTTACTTATAAAAGAAGTAAACTCAGGATAGGAAATTAACAGTAATTAAGAACTATTTTGACTTAAGAAAATTCGTTCTTGCCTGCCTAATAAGCAGGATATTTCTATTTCTAAACATTCCATTTTATTATGGAAAATATTTTAATTTATGAGTTAATGTAATAGCATTGTCTCTCTGCTTTTATTCTTTTCAGATATTGAAAATTCATAAATCACAGTTTGCAAGAAGTTAGCAATGTTTTAGTAACTTTTGTAATGTTTTCGCTATTTTCCTTTGCTTTCTATTCAATGTGGTATGTGTAGAAGTGAATCTGATTAATTATTGCTCTTATTTCCTAGTGTAGGCCAAATTATTAATGCAAAAGGTCAAGGGAATCCTTCTTGCATCCAGAATACATGTATATCTGATTTTCATTATTTCCTATGCTATTTAAAACTATATTTTCAGAATTCTTTCATAAATCTTATTCCAACTTTTCAGTAGATTGTTGTGGTAGCCTGCCCTCCCTAGCTCCATTTACTTTTCTGGGAATGAGGGAAAATTGATTGAACAAGAACTTTTATGAATTCTAATCTCTCTCTATAATGGTTCTCACCCCCTTCTTTTCCTTTTATGCAGTAGTATTAAAATTGCTGCTAATAGTATGCCACAACTGCAGGTTTCTTATGGCACATTAAAATATACTATACACGATTTGCAAAATAGTCTTGAGACATAATGACCTACCAAATTTAACTACTTGCAAAGACTCAGCATGGCATCAATTTTCGCTGATTGATTGTGGTACAAACAATTTATTAGCACATACTATGTACTGTTTTGTGGTAACAGGCTTTTATACGATAATATGTGTAGGATAACGAAGGTGTGGTGGACATGCTATAACCAAAGATTTGCCATAGAGCATTGCCATCATGAAAAATCAAATCATTCATTAAAATCACATAATTATGTACCCACCAAAAATCCAGATGAATTATCCAAGAGACAGCGTAATCTACAAATGAAATTTCGTTCCATGAAGGACGAATTCTCTGGGGGAAGCTGGTCAGGGTTGTAATATGTTGCTATTTGTTGAAAGCCATTATCTCCTATAGGGGAAAAAATAATCTTAGAACCTCTTTGAAGAAAATTTGCATTATAAAACTTGCAATTTAAGGGAGTCTCTGCCCAACCAGACTTTGAATGGCATGCTAAGAACACTGGAAAAAGGGATGAAGCATCAAAAAGTGAGCGAAGAAGAACAAGTGAAATATTAATATTGTTGTATTCAATTACTTTCATTATTATTTAACTGTGATATTTTATTTCTGTCACACACTGAGCTATAAATAGTGACATTTTAGATTTTAGAAAATGAGATTGTTTCATATGGAAAGGTATGTATTCTTAGGCTTTTTCTTCTCAGTTTTTCTTTCCTGAAAACTCATGTAATTTTTTGTTCATAACACAAAACATCCATTGTTTTCCCATCATTGCCTCTTCTGTTTTCAACATTATTTATTCACTTCTAAACAAACAAATTTAACTGATCTTTATTTTCAATTTCAATTGTAATCTATCTATCTATCTATCTATCTATCTATCTATCTATCTATCTATCTATCTATCTATCTATCTATCTATCTATCTATCATCCATCCATCCATCCATCCATCCATCCATCCATCCATCCATTATCTATATCTATCTATCTACAATTTCCCCCCCAAAGTAAGACCTGTCTTATATTTTTTGCACCCTGAAATAATTGCTTGGCCTTATTACCATGCGCTCAAAAACCCAATTGGGCTTATTGTCAAGGGATGTCTTATTTTGGAGGAAACAGGGTATCTATCTATCTATCTATCTATCTATCTATCTATCTATCTATCTATCTATCTATCTATCTATCTATCTATCTATCTATCTAATCCATCCATCTATCCATGCATCCATCTTACACATATCATATGGAAAATCAATTCTAATTTACAATTATTGTCTGAATAAATTAAACCTTTAAATTTAATGTAGCAAAAATATATTAATGGCAAAGTAAACTATATATTTTATAAAGTTGACATGTACTTAAAAATAAATGGTAGTTATTACTTCTATCTGCTCCAAATTATACTTCTTGAAAAGATTTCAGTTTTTAAACCTTTCCTTTAAAAACTGATAGATATATAAAATTAAGGGCACTGTTTTACAGATGTAGTCCTCTCATGTAAAGTAGCAAATGCATTATGAAGTGAATTCTGTAATTTTTAAACTCATTATCTTTCATTGAAACACATGTAGTTACTTGCAGCTATCAGATCCTCACCTTGCATTATCTGTCCAGAATCTGTGGACTGAATAGGATTAAGAGCCCAGTGAATCTGACGCTGGAATTCTGGTCTATCTTCTGTGTGAATTAATTCAAACACACACTGGTGTATAATGTCAGACTACATCGAAGAAATAATAGTAAAAATATTTCAGGCATTTTATTCACCAAATCTGATTACTAGAATGAGCCGCAGAGTTTACCTCAGTATAATTGACAAAATAACACAGGAAAATGATTTATATGGGGAAAAAACCCTACTGAATAAGTTAAAAAATTTTTTTTATCATTCTGGAACAATATTACTGGCAAAGAAAGGATAGACTATGCATAGGATAGATTAAACGTCTAGAATCTAGAAATGTAGGGTCTTTAATGCCTTCTGTGGTTGGTTGATTTTTTTTGCAGAAGTTTCACTCTGTGCAAGAAAACAACCAATGTCTGTAGCCAAAACAATGAAGCTCAAAGAGCACTAAGGATACCACAGTTCAAGTATAAATTCCAAATATTATCTTCAATTGATAATTAGAAGTATGAGGAACAGAAAGAAGTCTGGAATGGGTTTTTTAGAAGAGATGTGAACTTGAAAATGAATCTAGCCAATTCATCCACAGAAGAGGATTACAGGATATAGTTTGGAATCAAAACTTAAATTTATTTAGTAGTTTAAGAACTCTAACATATATTTAAGCCACCATATTGCCTTTTTAATAGCATTTCTTAATTTTTAAGGCCTCTTAAATTCATTTGAATGCCTGTTATCTGTGCAAGCAGTAGATTACATTAGAGAGAAACATATACTGAGGACAAACCATAATTTACAATGATCTGAAAAGTTAACAGCTCTGGAAAAAAAAAACATGAACAGAGAGAAAAATGAATAGTTTTCTTCCTGGATTGTTTTTCACTGCACTATTTATTCAGTGAACCAAGGAAGTGATGTTTAAAAAGTTGCATTTCACTAAATAACAACAACATAAAAATAATATGAATTGTTTAAAAAATCTATAATTAAAATGCATACCTGCTGGAAACCCAAATAATCCTGGATTGTAGAAGACACATAAAATATGTGGGCATCTGATGTGACCACTAGCACAAAGCCATTTAATGCCTGAAGATAATAGCAATATGGTTTTTAAAAAAGCACTGATTTTAAAATGAGTTTAAATGATCATGCATGAACAATTTACTAGTACATAAAATAGCAATAGTGTGATATAATAATCTTAACAGCTCTTTGTGAACACACCCAACAAAGCAGCAGAATTATCTTTCCGATTCTAGCCTTTTACTTTAAAGTAATACTTTAGAAAGCACACTGGTTTTTGTAAATAGCTTTTTAAGGGAACAAGGGGATGAAATAGAAAAAAAAATCTGGGAAAAAAAAACGCTTTTATGTTTTGGGAGGTATTTTTTTAACACTGGCATAAGAGTTAAATATAAAGGAAAAATCTGATAGATAACCAGAAGGATTCTAAGAGAAATTGAGGTTTTGGTTTTTTCTTAGTTGTAGGATATCTACGTTTTTAGGCTATTGACATACAGTGGCTAAATGGCACTAAAGATATTTTTCAATCATAGATTTTCAGAAAACCAGCGTGCTGATTCATATATAAAAATTAACAGTGGATGGATTCATACAGTGCACAAAATAACAATCAAGCAAGCACAATGTCCCTTAGTTTGATCTATTAAGGAAACAACTGCAATTTGTTGCCAGAAAAATTGCAAACAAACTATTATCCAACATTTGTTTAATTGCCAGGCAAAATTTATTTATTTATAAATCATCTCATTCCACAATCTGGGTTGAGAAAGAGAATGCTGTCCTGTTAAATTAGTGGAGAAATGAATGATGATTCCCAAAGGTGCTTTTCCAAAAGGCAACTGGACTTTCTTGGGGTTTTTTGTTTCCTTTTGGAAACATTTCCACTTCTCATCCAAGAAGTTTCTTCTATTCTAAAGAACTGAAGAAGTCTCTTGGATAAGAAGTGAAATATTTTGAAAGAAAAAAAAAAGTAAAGTCCAGTTACCTTTTGTAAAACCACCTCTGGGATAATCTTGACTTGGACAACTGAGAATCTCCACAGATGGATGGTATCATAACTCTTCCTCAAACAGCATGCAATTCTGTTAAGATATTAGTAATTCTTAAGTCCATGAAATTGGGGAAGTGATTCCTTTTATTGAAGTAGAAAAACAAAGGAAAGGTAAAAAAGCAACAACAAAAAAGAAGAAAATCTCCAAGAACACTCCCAAAATTGTATTAATAATAATAACTGGGCAGACCCAAGGCAATATAAAGTTCCTTTGTATATTGCTGTAAGAAATTCCTTTGAAATATTCACAGTAATGATGATAATTACCTGCAGCAAAAGTTCACCTTCTAGCATATTCATTCTCCCTCTGGTCTGCACGGTACTGTTGCTGTCCTGCATGCTGTTTCTTTCAGGCTTTGCTGAACTTTTTGACTTCAATGTAACTGTAGGGGGAAAAAATGAAACATTCAAAAAGTATTATAAGCATTTCACTGAAGTTAATTGGATAAATGTACCCAATCAAAATGTAATTCTGAAAATAATATTAATAAAATGCATAATTTACTACTGTGTGTAGACAATATGAAATATAAAGGAAAATAAAAGCAATACAGCAGCAGAAAAATTCTATCTAGTTACCATAAGCAAGCAGTTATATTGGTATAAAATGCACAAATTCTTAACCTGATTTGTTAGGAAATGATGGTATTCTGATTCTGGGTGTGCAAAAAATACTAAGCAAACCCTACTGGCTTTGCTTGATCCTCCCTTTATAACACTAGCCAATGGAGAACCAACTGCCCAACACAGCAATATTGCAATTGGCAGATTGCTTTGCTGATGGGTTTAGGCATCCTCCCATTTCTCCACTTTGGAAAAAAAAAAGTAAGTTCTGGATGATTGGATATCTACCAAGGATGCCAAGTCAATCAAGCAGCAGTCTTTGAAACATTAAGTCATTTTAAAGAAATATTATGTCTGTTTCAAAGGCCATCCCCAATTATTTTTTCTAAAAGTGCCAGTGAAGAAGCTGTGCATTATCGCTAGGGGCAGCCTTCAAACAGCCTTGCACTTCTTCCAAATAGTGTGTCTACTTTGAAGTTTTGAGGAAACTTGGTTTGGTAGTATCTTTTGTAAAGCTTATTTTTTCAAATGTCTTGCATAGACTTATCGGAATAGATTAAAACTGTTCCTTTGCTTCACCCAAACAACCTATCTCAAGCTATTAAATCTATCTTGTCTGTTCAAGTGCAAGATTAAAGACAACACTATTAATGACTGATCCCAAAGCTAATTTCATATATTTAACATCTCTGTTGGTCACTGTAACATAAAAGCTATTTTGGCCTGTAATAATGATACTAATTAACAATGTAATTTTGTCAGCTATCTAATATTTGTCACTGCAGGATAGTTACAATAATGATCTTGCAGCATTTCCCAAAGTTTTCAACTTTTCCAGAGTGGTATGCAATTTCCAGACAATAAAATTGATTAGAAAATGAATTTTTGAAAGATAAGTCTCAGTATGTATTACATTTTACAATAGAGTTCATCTTTTAATTAATAAACACATAGTATTAGAATTACAATGGTAGTAAAAAGTAAATTTCAGTAAGGATGAAAGACCGTGTATATGAAATACCTATATTGAAAAAGCCAAAGAACATTGAAACCCATTTTTCTTATTAAGCAGCAGCTAGAAATTAGTCTCATCTAGATTTGCAAAAAATGGACGTTGGGTTATCTGAATGTTCCTTTTCTTGGTGATGCGAAGCAATTCATTGGTGGGATTCTCTTCTCTTGGTTGATAGGGACTGAGAGTCTACTGTATCTTTAAATTTTCTTCTGGCCACTTCTCCTTGGCTCGTCAGTTATTTCTCGAAGATGTTCAACAGGAGCCGTGATCGAGGGAAAAGCACATAAGACTCCTCCCCACCCCAGACAGCCTGAGAGGTGGGATGAATTGCTTCGCATCGCCAAGAAAAGGAACATTCAGGTAACCCAACATCCATTTTCCATGGCGATGCTGCGCAAATCATTGATGGGATATGCCCAAGCACCCAATTACTGGGAGAGAGGCTGGCTGGGCTCTTGTAGCCCAGGGGAGTGGACAGACTGAAGCACCCTCCGGCCAAAGGAGGCCTCTGCAGAAGCAAAACAGTCGAGTCTATAATGCCGGACAAATGGAGAGAGTTACGTCCAGGTAGCTGCACGACAAATGTCTAGGATACAGGCTTGAGTGGACCAAGCAGCTGACGTGGCAGCACTATGTGTGGAGTGGGCCCAAATCCGACCTGGCAGTGGCTTGCCCTGAGTGCTATAGGCTAAAGAAATGCAAGCCTTAATCCAGCAGGCAACAGTCTGTGAAGACATCTTTTGTCCCATGGATGCCGGATGAAAAGAAACCAGAAGCACCTCTGACTTACGAAAGGAGGCTGTTCTGGCAACATAGCAGCGTAAGGCCCTCCGGACATCCAGTGTGTGCCACTGTGTCTCTAAGGGATGGCGAGGCTGGGGACAAAAAGGTAGAATGATTTCTTGTTGTCTGTGAAAGGTAGAGTTCACTTTGGGGACAAAGGAAGGGTCAAGTCTGAGGACAACAGTGTTGGGCTTAAAGACACATAGGTCACTGCGAACTGACAAGGCAGCCAGCTCGGAAACCCTCCTTACCAATGTAATAGCAAGGAGGAATACCAGTTTTAGGGTCAAAAAATGAAGGCTAACTGAAGCCAGGGGCTCAAAGGGGGAAGTGGTGAGTGCTCTCAAAACTAGGGACAAGTCCCAGGAGGGGTACCTATGAATGGCCGGAGGTCGCAGGTTTGTGGCACCCCGTAAAAAACTCCTGATGCGAGGATCATGGGAAAGCGTGTGAGCATCCCCAGGTCCCATACCGTTGATAAGACAGCAACTTGTTGCCGGAGTGTAGAAGGTGCTAAACCCTTAGTCAAACCTGTTGGGAGAAAGTCTAAAACGGCAGAAACAATTTCAGACGTAGGATCAATATGGTGGGAGGTACACCAAAGACAGAATACCTTCCACGAAGCATCATAGATTCTGACAGTCGAAGGACGTCTAGCTGCCTGGATGGTATGGATGGCTTCGCCGGAAATGTTGTCTTTCCTCAGGCAGATGCGCTCAAGCGCCATATGGTTAATTGCAGCCATTGGGGATCTGGATGTAGAATAGCCCCCTGGCTGAGCAATATCCGATCCTGAGGAATGCGCCATGGTTGATCCACTGAGAGATTCACCAGGTCGACGAACCAGGAATGCTGAGGCCAGTGAGGTGCAACCAGAAGTAAGACTGGTCTTTCTAACAACAGTTTGCGGATTACGGGGGAAAGGCATAAAGGAGGCCTGGAGGCCATGGGCACCAAAGGGCATTGCAAGCCTCGGCCCGCTGACAAGGGAATCGTGGGCAGCTGCACATTGTCCAGATAGGCGAAGAGGTCCACCAGTGGTTGGCCGAACCGTTGTACTAACTCCCGAAACAGATCTGGATGCAGCCTCCACTCTGACGGATCCAGCTGTTTCCTGCTGAGTCAATCTGCCCTGACATTGGTCGTCTCCGAAATATGTTCCGCCCTCAGAGACAACAGATGAAGTTCCGCCCAGTCCAATAAGGCATTAGAGAGAGAGAGTAGGTACCGCCTTCCCGATTTATGTGGGCCTTTGCTGACATGTTGTCCGTTAAGACAAGGACATGATGATGAAACAGCGCCAGCTGAAAATGGACCAGCGCCTGGTGCACAGCTCTCAACTCCAGTACATTGTTATTGTCCTGAGAGTCCAACTACGACCACAGACCCTGGACCATTTGAGTCCCGAGGTGACCCCCCCCCCCCCAGCTGGAGAGGCTTGTGTCTGTAGTAACCACTACTCTGGAGGGTTCGTGAAACAGATAGCAGTGTGTCAAGGCCCCCGATGCCCACCACCAGAGGGAGGCACGTACCTGAGTTGGAAGTGCCACTTTGGTCTTGGAGGAGCTGCGCCCCAGTCTCTGGAATGGCTCTTGAGTGGCGGTGTGCCCAAGGTATGATTCCTAAACAGGAAATAAATTTGCCAAGCAACTGAGATAAACTTATCAGCGTCATTCGCCTCAAAGAAAGGGTATGGTGAACCAACTCCTTGATGTTCTGCTGTCACTCTTCTGAGAGGAAAACGTGAAGCGTCTCTGAATCGATCCAAGCACCGAGATGGACGATGGACCTGGAAGGAATTAGGTGGCTCTTCTGGCGATTTATGGAAAAGCCAAGGAGTTCCAGAACCTGACAAACAGTCAACATGTCCTGTTGTGCTTGGAGAGGGAAGCAGACAGAATCAAAATGTCGTCAAGGTAACATATTATGCAAATGGGAATCAGTCGAATGGAAGCTGCCACTGCAGCCAACAGTTTGGTGAAGACCCTCGGGGCAGATGAAAGACCGAACGGCATCGCCCCGTACATAAATCTGAGGTACTTGCGATGATGAGGGTGTATGGGGACATGGAGATAGGCTTCTTACAAATCGATTCCCCTTTGCGAATACAACCCAAGATGGTCTTGAGGGACTGCATCTTGAACCTCTTGTACCGGATGAATTTGTTGAGATGTTTTAGGTTCAAGATGGCTCTCCACCCCCCCCCCCGAGGACTTGGCCACCAGAAACAAGATTGAATAGACTCCCTTCCCTTCCTGTACAGTTGGCATCTTCTCTATCGCCCCTATCTCCAGCAGGTGCTGTATCTCTGCCCTGAGATTGTCCTGTCTGTCTTTGTGATGAGATATTGGGAAGCAAATGAAAAAATTCCTGGGGACAGTTTGAAATTCTAGAGTTAGTCCCATGCCCACCGTCCGATGAACCCAAGGGTCGGATGTGGTAGACTCCCACTGGGGAAAAAAGTGAAGAAGTCTCCCCCCAATGGGAAAGAGGGGGAGAGAGCCATTTGCCCCACCTAGCCGAGCGAGAGCCTGTGTCCCTAAACAGCCTTCTGTAGGTGGATTGGGATCTACTCCTGTCACTACTACTTGCGAAACGGTTGAATCCCTGGGAAAATGACCTGTTATAATAGGACCCCCTGGGCCCTGACACCGCACGAAAGGGCCGCCGCTGACTATAGGGAGTGAATTTACATTCCTGTCTGCTATAAGTCACTGGCAATACCTTTTTATTTTTTCCCTCAACTAATATAGGTTCCAGAGCGGCTCCAAAAGGTGAAGATCCCTGATAAGGGGCGGAAGCTAGCTTCCACTTTGATTTGGAGTCAGCCTTCCAGGGCTTAAGCCACAGAAGTCTGTGTGAAGTTACAGATGACGCCATTGCTCTGGCCGCAAACCTGGCCGCATCTAAGGATGTGTCTGCAGAATACTCTGTAGCTGCCACTAACTTGTTAAGGTTCTTGATTAAGTCTGGTGTCATCAGAGGGCAGTCTATCCTGTAATTGGCGAAGCCAAATCAATGTAGCTCTGTTGAAGAAAGATGCAGAAGTTGCAGCTTTCACAGCCCAGGCAGCTGCCTGGTGCGTTTTCCTAAAGGAGACTTCCGCCTTACGCTCATTGGACTTCAAAACTTCCATGGCATCTGAAGACAAAACTGCGAAGGAAGAGAGGCTGACTATTGGAGGATCTACGGATGGTAAACCAAGTAGGTCTTCCAAAACCGGGTCAGCACAGTAAAGCTTTTTGTTGTGTCCACTAGCTAGGGGCAGACAGAACCTCTGGCGAATCCCATTGCCTCTTAATCACGTCCTTAAAAAGTTCAGGACACGGGATGAAATCCTGATCTGCAATAAGGACAGCAAATAATTCGCCATGAGGTTGTACTCCTGCTGACCCCTGGGCAGCTGGATTAACAATCGTGCCCATGTTTGTAGCAGCCTTAGCCTTTCTAAGGAGTGTTTTAAAGACAGCAGGCCGGAACAAGGTGGTGAATGCCGGCCTATCTGGCACTATTTCATCGTTATCTGAGAACTCAGGCTCAATCTGATCACCCTCTGCCTGGCAGGAGTCCTCACTGGGTGTTGCCTCTAAGGACGCCTATGGCAAAGGAGCTGGTATGGGAGGAGGGGCCAATGGCATTTGCCCAGGTGGCATCCCTGATTGTGATTGTATCCCTTGCTATAGCCCCGCAGTAATTACTTTGGCTAAGGCATCCGTAAAAAGGGATTGAAAGTCAAATTGAGGGGCCCAACCCAGTCCTTCCTGTGAGCAGAGGCCAGCAGCCATAGGTGTGTAAGTCACTGAAGGCCCTGGTCTACTAGAAGACAGGGGTCCCTGAGATGGTACAGGAATGTCACCCCGTGGAGGGAGACCTCACTTTGGTAGCATGTAGGGGTAAGTCATGCCTACAGATTGCTGATTGGGGTTGGCCTCCTCAACCCCTTCTACTCTGACCTGAGCTTGTTTTTGAGCTCTCAAAAATTGCCTCTCTAGGGCTTTATGCTGTCTCTGCTCCTCCCTGTCTGTAGCAGAAGAAGGAAGGGTAGGAGAAGTGGTTGAAGAATGGGCCTTAGAACCTTTCTTGGAGGTCTTCTTAGGAGTAACAAGAACCTGCTCAGGATCCGATGAAAATTCCTGGTCAGCCATGGTAACAATGCAAGGCAGAAGACTAGAGGCCAGAGGAAGGTGGTACAATTAAGTCCAATTTGCCTGTAATGAGGAGGACAGTCAGTAAGGCAGTTCAAAGGCCTCTCTTTCAGTCACCCAGCTCAAAGGGAAGTAATAAAACCCCCCTAAAATGGCTGCTGGTTCACAAAATGGCCACCGGCTCACAAAATGGCTCCTGAAGGTGGCGTGAAGGCCCAAAGCTTCTTAAAAGTGCCGTCCTCACAAAATAGGCAATCTGCCTTGGTGAGCCTGGAGAAATAAGCGCAGGAAAGACAGTCCTTTAAGCGCAGCCTTGCTTAAAATCACAAGTTGGAGCCAGAAAGAAATGCACCAAAAATGGCCGCCTGCCCACAAAATGGCACCCTAAAAGCATGCGAAACCCCAAGCAGTTCAGAAGTCCGTCGTACTCACAAAAAGTCCGAAATCACCAACACTGGGCTATGCAGGCAAAGCGCAGGAGACTGGCAGTCCCTTAAGCGCTGCGAGGCAATTTCCACACAGAGTTTGAACTCAGAGCCCCGAGCAGGTACTCTGTAGCTGCCAACCGAGGAGGGAGCAAGATGGTGGCGGAGGGACAGCCAGCGGACCAGCGATCCCACCCGCACGCCGGCAGTCAAGTTAGACAGCCTTCAGGCTGTACAGAGCTCCTTGAAAAGGAAAAAAACTCCGCTCGCTGCAATTTCAAAGTAATTGTGACAGGATAGTCAAGCTCGTTCCCCAGCGATACCCACGTCAGCAGCGAGAGACTAGCTGCCTCCGCAGCAGTCTCACAAATCAGTCACGCTCCCTCATCTAATAAAACTAACTAAGCTATATACACTAACAAACAACTATTTACACTATTTATATTATATACAGCTTTTCAAAAAACAGAATCTCACAAAGGTGAGAGAAGCTAAACTCACGTCCCTACACTAAGACTGAGAGAAATAACTGATGAGTCATGGAGCCAAGGAGGAGTGGCCAGAAGAAAATTTAAAGATACAGTAAACTCTCAGTTCCTATCAACCAAGAGGAGAGAATCCCACCAATGAATTGCGCAGCATCGCCATGGAAAAAAGTTATTTCTTTGAAAGATGTAAGTAATAAAAAGTGTGAGTCCTAAAAGCTGCAAGTAAATCCAGTTATTTTTTTTTGGTAGAAATTTAGCAACATCTTAGCATATAGTAGCATTAGGGTAGCCTTGTCTGGGCCAGGAAATTAAACATGGTCAAATCTGGTTAATACTTAAATATCTCCAAAGAATATCAGTGCTAAAGAGGCTTACTGGAAATCAGAAAACCACTCTAATAGTAACAGAGTTGGAAGAGACCTTGGAGGTCATCTAGTCCAACCTTCTGCTCACACAGGAAACTGATATTAGGGATTAGAACCGCTGACCTTTCTGATCAACAAGCTCAGTGTCTTAGCCACTGAGCCACCTAGAGAGCACCACTCTCAAAGAACACAATGGCAACCACTTTTGCAATTGGCAAAAACCCACATTGATATCCACGGAGTCACAAAGAGTTGAATACTTCAATGGACATTCTAATTTAAGTGAGACCACAGCAGTAGCAGGAAAAAAAAGGACATAATTTTCTGAACTGCACTTCGTCTGTTAAATACAATTTGCACTGTTCAGCTACTTTTTCTCTTAGTCTGTTCTGCAAGAACATGAATAATATAAGTTGGTGATCAAGATACAACTGTATTTATTTAATTTACTATATAACTAATTAATTTCCTTTTTCAGGATAAATAAAATGAAACAACTCCTCCATTCTTTTGAATCAAAGAAAAATCGATGAAATCTAGTAAGAGTCATCTCAAAATAAACCTATTTAGATTTTTTTTAAAAATGAAAAGTGTAAGTTTTGCTGTACTAAAATCCTTCTTTATGGGAGAAACCAAAAGGTAGGATGAAAAATAAACAACTCCAGAAAAGTATTCTGAAGCAACTGTATCTTCACAAATCAATATTAGTTTATATTTTTTATGTGTATACTTTGTAAAATTTAATAAATTTATTAAATAACTAAAACAGTTATTTCATGAAAACTGTTCCCTGACTGGCCAGATAAAAATATGTTTGCAAAAAGAGGAACTGTTGTGAGAGACATTGAACTTTTCCTTAATTATCAGGATGTACAAAACCTTCATCTTGTAGTCAGGAATGAGATAAGTCAGAAACTTGTAATATCATAGTTGAATGCTAAATTTTCAAACAACTGACATCTTTGATTATCAAGATTATAAGGGCATGATGACCTGGTAGCTTATAGCAATAAAAATACAAACAAACAAACAAACAAACAAAAAACACAACCCACCCTAAACCGAACAGAAAACAGACCAGATACGTGTTTACACCATAACTGAAGAATAAAAGCTACTACAAATAGTCCATGATTTTATGATGGGACCAGAATTTCTATTGCTAAGCAAGACAGTTATTGAGTTGTATTCAATTTCATAACCTTTTTTTGCCATGGCTGTTAAGAAAATCACTGTAGTTATCAAATGAACCATGCAGCTGTTAGGCAAATCTGGCTTTCACCATTGACTTTGCTTGTCAGAAGCATGGCTGGAAAGGTAGTAAATGGTGATAACATGACCATGGGGAAGATGTGAACAGTTCTAAGTGTAAATCATCTTTTTCAGTGCCATTGCAATTTCAAATGGTTGCAAAAATGAATGGTTGTAATATGAAGACTATCTGTACTAGCTTGCCACTCTTACCCAAAGAGTAAAGCAATGAACATATATACAAATGCTTTTTAAATGATGGGAGATAGAAGCAATATGAGCCTCTGGAAGGCTGCTGTGAAGACTTGATTTTTACTAAAAAATACTGATCAAGCTTAACAATCTCTCTGTCTAAAAATATAAGACCAAAAGCTTGACGAAGGAGAAGACTGATAATTAATATCAAACTTAGTTAGTTATAAAGATAGAAAATCATGAGTGGCCTGACAGCAAGTAGATGAACTGGGTCTAACCCTAGTGGATTGGCTTCCAAACATTTATGCCCAGCCCAATTTCTATTTCTGCCCAACTTGATCCAATCTGCATCTAATTTTAACTACCACCTAACATAAGCTGACTTGGCTGTGTAAAATTTTTAATAATGCTGACAGGCATCAGCATAGCATTTTCAGAAAAATATTGTTTACTCTCAAAATATATCTGGCCTTATTTTAATGAGTTTTAGGGCACCAAAAAACAGTTGATTATAAGACTGTAAGTCTCTAAAAAAAGAAAGCTAACTTTAAAAAAAACTTCTTGGGAAAGATTTTAGGCTCCCAAATTTCTTTTCTTCCAGAAAATGTTTCTCACATTCAACTTAGCCCTAAAAAATATAGCATTCTGAAAGTTAACAAATATTATGTAGAAAACCTGGCATCACAAAGATGTGTATTGTGTATCAAAATATATAATCTTCTAAAATACAGATGAAAATTGGCACCATAAAGAAAAGTACAACATTGTTATAATTGCAAGTGGAACTCAAATAGAGATGATCATTTCCTCCATCCCATCACGCTGCTGCCTAACTATGTTGTCCTCCATAAGGGAAGGTTAGATACTGCTTAACTACATTGTCCTCCATAAGGGAAGGTTAGATACCACTACCACCTTCCTCCATAAGGGAAGGTTAGATACTGGGCAAAGAAAGTCCACTATGGTGAGATCCAGAAATAGATTGAGGAGTGGGTCAAGCAATGGAGGAACAAATCTCTCACTCAAGGACAAATTCATCCCTGCCAGAACCTACCCACGAAACACCTTCTGTGAAGCTATTAGCTAGGAGAGCATAGCTCCAAAAAGCATGTGACCAACCTATATGTCTAATGATCCTGTCCATGTCTTCAGGTTCAACATGTTCAAACCGATACCATTTAAAATAGCAAGAATCTGCCTTGGGCATCTCTCTACCTGTAGCAAGTTCAACATTCAATAGAGAACCAATCTGAGTGATTTTGTCTGAGAAATGTAAGCAAAGAGTTCTGCATGGCCATGTAGGAGAATTTCTTGTCTCCCAACCCCGTCAAGAGGGCACATGTTACCCAAACATTATAAGGAGCCTGTGTAGCGTAGAGGGCTAATGCCTCCTACTAAAGGCAGCAATTAACATCAGCTGCCTGTAATTTCTCTGAGTTCAATCCCAGGCAGGCTCAAGGTCGACTCAGCCTTCCATCCTTTCTAAGGTGGGTAAATTGAGGACCCAGTTTGTGGGGGCAATAAGCTGACTTTGTATAAATATACAAAAGTATGAAGGCTATTGCTTAACGCATTGTAAGCCGCCCTGAGTCTCCGGAGAAGGGCGGCATATAAATCAAATTAAAATAAATAAATAAATAAATAAACAAGACTGCAGGATCAGCTATTGGTGGATGGAATAACAGTGAAAACTTAACAAATTTGCAAGACACCAAGCTAGCAGAATAGCCAAAACTTTAGAAGATAAATTCAACATACAGAGCCATCTTGACACATTTGAACACTGGGCCTACCTACCAAAATGAAACCCAATGGTGAGAAAAGTAAGGTTCTATATTCAGGCAAGAAAAACCAAATGTATAGAAATAGAACAGGGCACCTGGCTCAATCAGAGAGGGATCTTGGAATCCTAGTGAATAATCATATGAGCCAGCAGTTTGTTTCAGCTGCCCAAAAATCTAACACAGTCCTAGGCTGTATTAACAGAGGGATATAATTAAGATCATATGAAGTGTTAGTACCATTTTGGTATTTACTAAAATGCCTTGTTAAGACCACACTTGAAATACTGCATCCAGTTTTTGTCACTGTAATATAAAAAAGATGTTGAGACTCTAGAAACAGTGCAGAGGAAGACCAACAAAATGATCAGGTTACTGGAGGTTAAAATATATGAAGGATGGTTGCAAGAATAGGGTGTGTTTCTACTTGCATTTTTTATGTGCTTTCGAACTGCTAGGTTGGCAGAAGAGCTGTCCTGTAGAATGGTGCAAAATAGAGATGTATTTGATATTGAAAGATCTACGTTGATCACTAATTGATTATGAGATATATGATGTATATTCAATCAGGGGTTCTTAATTATAAAGCAAAATAAAGTCATGAAGTATTTATTTACTAGAGGTTGCACAAGTCCATATGACTCTATAAATACATTCTCCTCCATATAATTTTTTTTATACTACTTATTAGTTCTACTTCTCTACAGTTCTATACATTTAATAGAAGAACAGAGTTGGAAGGTACATTTGGAAGTCTTCTAGTTCAGTATCTTTCTGCCTTTAACATTATCTTATACTACTTTGTGTCAATTTTTTTTAAAAAAATTCCTAGACTAGTCACCACAGGTTTTTTTTGGTAAGATTTCCAAAGTGCTTTCCATTGTCTGCCTCCTAGGGCTGAGAAAAAGTCTGGCCCAATATCATTCAGGCTTAGGCTTAGTCCCTAAGGTGCGACTAGAACTCACGGTCTGCCAATTTCTTTTTTCTTTTTGTAATATTTTTTTTACTGATTTTACAACACCACCACAACGCAACATACAAAACATCAACACACCATATGTATGTCTTTTTACATATCAGTTTCATTCCTCTTACTTTCTACTTTCTACATTCCTCATTTTTCTCATTCTTCATTGTCTTTATCTTTAGCATCCCTTTATTTCTAGTTTTATTCATTTACAATATTTTATACATTTATCGGTCTGCCAATTTCTAACCTATTGCCTTAACCACTATACTAAACTGACCTTCATGTTGTGTCTGCTTACATCATTTTATTCTCTATATGAAACTTTGCAGATGTATTTATATGCGTACACATTCACCCATGTGCACACACTTCACCTTATTTTTATTTTAGTTCTATTTTTCTATTACTTCTTATCTTAACTCTATACTCCCTATCTCCACAGTGTTATGGCAACACCTAGCATCTGGTGCTTCTTGCTCCTTTCTCAGGCGCTATTTTTCACAATGCCTGTAGTAAGATATACTAAGAGGAAATCATGGGGCTATAAGAATTCTGGCAACTATTTTCCAATTTCCAACAATTGTATTCCTAGCATTCATTATGGAGGATTCTTTCTCATTCCCCTTATATTATAGGATTGGGGAACTATGGTCCTTCCCATCTTAGGAATTCTGGAAGTTGAAATGCACAAGTCATAAAGGGCCATAGTTCCCCACCTCTGCCTTATAACCATCTTTCTGGGAATTAACAGGTCTCTTCAACAACAACAAAGGAGCCTCTAAAAAGCTACCTAATACACGGTGTCCTGAATACTAATCAATACTCATGACTCTGGAACCATTACATCAATCCTCCCTCTGAAACCTGGAAAGCAGAGCAGCCTTTCCGGAGGAACTGGAACAGCGGGGTGTGTAGCAGCAGCTAACTTCTGTCTGCCACTGATCTCCTGATTTTGTTCTGGAGTAATGAATTTGCTTTTGTTGATGACCATTTATCACTCTAATGAGTGATCCATACTCTTTCTCTCTACCCCTTCACCTTTTTAGTTATCATATTGATGTATTCTCATTGTGTTCATTTTTCATTGTTTATTTTATGGGGTTCTATTATTTTATTTCTGTTCTGTTTATATTCTTTTTATTTTCCTTTTTGATTATTATTGTAAGCCACTTAGAATACCTCATGGCAAGATAGGCAGCAAATAAAGTTAACAAATAAATAATAAATATCCAGCATAAATAATATTAAGAAAACAAGTTATTTTGGTGGCTTTATATTAGCTAAAATAATAGTTATAAAGAAAGACATTATACCACACACAAATTAAATTTTTAAACCATGCTGCCAATAACAGATAGAAACATTTAGTTATATATTTATATAAATGTGGCTCTAGAAGAGAAAAGTGTACTTTGTGATGTGAAGTGTTTAAAATATGGAAAGTTAAGATGAAATCTTATTTAAATCATCTTCTTTGAAGGTAACCTTGGGTGAATATAAGAACTAAAAGATTAAAATATGAGGCTGAAGACTAGAGAAACACATGATGGTAAGATATATCAAATGCCTTCAAATATTTTTATCATAAAAATATATTGACTCTGTCAAACATATTATAATGGCATCATCTGAAAGGATATTATTTTAGAATTAACACAGAATTAAGCAATGTAAGATAAACAATAGATTGAAGGTCTACCGTCTTCAAGAATCTATTACATCATAGTGCACAACGTTCAATGAGGTATATAGCTCCAAATATTGCCAAATTAATTGCAGAAATTGTAGCTGTTAGCAAGTTAGCAAAATGAAGAGGAATAAAAAATATTTTGCTATATCATGCATTATGCTTTTCCTTTCCATTTACCATGCCATCTCCATCTGAAAAGATTTTGTGGTATTCTATAAAAAACTATGTAATGAGGGCCATTCAGAACTAAATACTAAACTAGTATTAAAATATTCAGACAATAAATTATATATAATAAAAGAAATGATAATATAAAACAGTGACAGATGATCAGCCAAAATGAGTGAAAGTGACAAATTGCTAATGTTGCTGCTCACCACTCCTTAGCTATTGCTATGTCTAGAAGCCATTATACAAAATTCCCTGTTATCTGAATGAAAATGGAAATAAACAAGGATTGTATGAACTGCTAAGTATACTAGTAACATTTCTCCTCTTTAAAGTATCATAATCGTGCATTACTATTTGAAGTTAAAAAAATTGCAGGAATTCAACAGGTATTCAGGAATACTTTTACTTTCACAATGAAACTATCATTATTCTTTTACCAAGTTTGGATTATGTTGTAGCCATTGCAAAATGCTTTAAAAAAAATCTCTTGAAGTTGTTTGCATATCTCACTGCTTTGCTGCATGCTCTGGTTGTGGTTTAGCTTCAGCTGATGGATAATATATTTTTCTAAATAGTTCTCTGAGATACACAAAATTTCAAAATAAATTCCAAATTGGAGAATTAATACAGAATGCATGCATGATATGACTTTGCTACATTTTCCTTTTCTTTTTCTCATATCAATTTTTTTGAATATTTTTGTGATGGAGGGACTTTTTCACTGATCCTTAAAGGACCAGGGTGTTCATTGTCATATTGCCTTCTAACAGAAGGTGAATCAAATTAGAATTTAGAAACTTGTATTTTGAGTCACACAAATATGTCATCCTTTGAAGTATATGATTTGAATTGTCTTACAATGTAAATTAATTGTTAAGACATTCCCATGATGAAACTGATGCAAGGATTTTACTGTGTACAATTTAATGAGATAATACATTTAAGATTATAATGATATATTATAAGGATATCTAAGGGATTGTCCTATGCCTGAATTCACTTATGTATTTCTTTGTCCAAACATTTGCAACCAAGAACACATTTTTACATATAGCTGTCTTGCATTTGGCATTTGTAACAGTCCTTTATAATGTAGGATTAAAAAAACCCCATTAAAAATCTTAATGTGTTGTTTCAATTGTCTTTTTAAAAAATAAATCTCTATTTTAGAGTTGAATTGTAGGTTTTAAAAGTATGTTGATGTGCTTAGAAGCTCAGGGATACTATTAATACATGCCAAGATTAATTCATAAATGAGTTGTGCATAACCATAATTCTGTATCTAAAACATTATGTTTTCTGGGAAACTATAAAATAGTTAAATATCTCACTTAAGGTAAAGCACACTTCACATAAAGGTATAATATTTATAACCTTTTATATAACTAACTGGATAACTAACTGAGTACATGCTATTATTTAAAAAGATAAGGTATTTTACAAACAAGTGTCATTTTTCATTACTATGTTTTCTTACCATCTTTTTTCTAAATACATTTTTAAGTTCTGTAACAGGTTACTTTTGAATAGATTATGTTAATTTGCAAAAATCTTCTTTGTCCATTTCCTGGGTGGACACTTTTACTTTATTTTTGACACAGATGTCATTTAAAACATCGCAAGGTCACTCATACCCTGGTTACTTCTTGCTTGGATTACTGCAATTCCCTCTACATGGGGCTGCCCTTGAGGTGCACCTGGAGGCTCCAGCTGGTCCAGAATGCAGCCGCGCGGATAGTTACGGGAATTCCCCATTACTCCCGTGTAATACCTCTCCTATGAGAGCTGCACTGGCTACCAGTGGTCCACCGGATCCGCTTCAAGGTGTTGGTACTTATCTTTAAAACCCTATGTGGCTTAGGACCGAGGTATTTGCAGGATCATCTCCTACCTGCCTCCCACTGTCCTGTCCACTCACACAGGGCTGCACTCCTCAGGGTACCGTCGTCCAGACAATGTCGGCTGGTGACGTCCAGGGGTAAAGCGTTCTCTATAGGCGCTCTTGTCCTCTGGAACGAGTTACCCACCGAGCTTTGGATGGCACCTGATCTCCGATCCTTCCGTTGGAACTTAAAGACTTGGCTTTTTCAACAAATGGGTTGACCCTGATCCTTGGGTTTTATTATTTTGATTGTTCGTTGTCTTAACTGGCTTTTAATTATTTTACCTTTTATTATTGTATGTTTTTAACCTGTGTTCGCCACCCTGAGTCCTTAGGAAGGGCGACATATAATTTTTTGATAAATAAATAAATAAATAAATGCTGAAAAAATATGGTGTGTTCCAATTTAACAGGTGTTCTTTAACTGACAGCAATAAATTATTAATGATATGAATAAATTATGTTTTTCATTTCTTTTAATGTTACCATCTTTTAAATTCAACTTGAATTCTGAAGGTTATTCTTCTTACCTTAAGAAGTGAATTGCATTAAAATTTTAATTAGATATAAAAAACCTTTAATTTATTTAAAATACAAATTAATAGAAAGAGAGCTAATCATTTTTTAATGTTAATCTGGATCTACAAAATATAAATCGAATTAAAACTTTAACTTCATAAAAAATTAAGATAACCCAAATATATAATCCTGACTTCACATACTCTCCATATTTATTAACATGGATATGCGAAATAACCAGAGTTTAAAAGTATCAAGATAGAATAGGTCAAGATAATATGAGATGGTAAACTGTCTGAGAAGTTTACCCTGAATAGATCTGGATACAAATGCAAGGAATAGAGGAGAGAAATAAAAAGTGGGTAATGTAATCCTAAAGATTAAAAGAATAAGTATACCATATGTTGATTAAAACCAAACTGTAATAGCTGCTATGAAGATCATTACTAGATAATTTTATAATCAACTTCATATACTAGTTGATAAAATAGACAAATATATAGAATGCAAACAGTACAAAAAATAAATGAAAGAGTCAATGTTGACATATCAAAAACATACAGAATATTCATACTAGTGACCTTTCTTTAATCCTGACATTCCCCCTGCCTCTTTTTTTTCTAGCATACGGTTTGAATGGATTTTCCAAGTTACTACCCTGTTTTCCCCAAAATAAGACATCCCCTGATAATAAGCCCAATCGGGCTTTTGAGTGAATGGCAATAAGGCCAAGCGCTTATTTCAGGGTTCAAAAAAAAAATATAAGACAGAGTCTTATTTTCGGGGAAACACAGTATTGGAATTCTCAGGTTTAAGCAAACATTAGAAAGACTATAATTGCTAAATAAAAAAAAATGAAACCTACATCTTCAGAGTAGAATTCAACTTGTAATTGCAGGAGGAAAAGAATTTCTTCTGTACAACTGTACAACACTGTTTCAAATAAAAACATACTCATTCTTAGATTCAGCTTTGAACTTGAATATCCAGATTTATCAATAGTCAGCAGTGCTTCTCTATAGCAAAGTCTAGTGTATCAATACCGAAAAGTCAGAGAAGACCATTGTTTCATGACGTAAGCTCTTTTTGTTTAGACTAGTGAAACATGCTATATCAAGTTACCTGTAAACAGTGTTTAAATTTTTTTATTTTGGCACCAATTCAAAGTATTGATATGAAATATGTGAACATTCTTTATTATTTATTTATTTATTTATTTATTTATTTATTTATTTATTTATTTATTTATTTATTTATTTATTTATTTATTTATTTGTTTGTTTGTTTGATTTCTATACCGCCCTTCTCCTAGCGGACTCAGGGCGGTGAACAGCCAATTAAAAAACCAATACAAAAAAGTTAAAAATATACTAAAACCAATATAAATTAGGCTGAGAGTATAAAACCGAATAAAACTCTAAAAAATTTAAAATTTAAAAATATTTAAAAATAGAAGGGATCAGGCAAGTCCGGCAAGTTGAAAGAGATGAGTCTTCAGAGCCCGACGAAAAGTCCGGAGGTCAGCAATTGTTCTCAGTTCCAGAGGAAGATCGTTCCAGAGGGTGGGGGCTACCACAGAGAACGCTCTCCCCCTGGGGGTCGCCAGCCGGCATTGTCTGGCTGACGGCACCCTGAGGAGGCCCTCTCTGTGGGAGCGAACCGGCCGGTGGGAGGCAATTGGTGGCAGAAGGCGGTCCCGTAAGTACCCTGGTCCTAAGCCATGGAGCGCTTAAAAGGTGATTACCAACACCTTGAAACGCACCCGGAAGTCAACCGGCAACCAATGCAGCTCATGCAGGAGAGGTGTCACGTGGGAGCGCCCCGTCGCTCCCATAATCCCCCGCGCGGCCGCATTCTGCACCAGCTGGAGCCTCCGGGTGCATCCCAAGGGGAGCCCCATGTAGAGAGCATTGCAGTAGTCCAAGCGAGACGTGACGAGCCCCTGAGTGACTGTGCGTAGGGAGTCCCGATCTAGAAAGGGCCGCAACTGGCGTATCAGGTGAACCTGATAGAAAGCCCCCCTGGCCACAGCTGTCGTATGATCCTCTAAAGACAGCCGTGGGTCCAGGAGGACGCCCAAGTTGCGCACCCTTTCCGTGGGGGCTAATGATTCGCCCCCAATAACCAACGATGGAGTCAGTTGGCTATATCGGGACGCCGGCAGCCACAGCCACTCGGTCTTGGAGGGGTTGAGTCGAAGCCTGTTTCTCCCCATCCAGACCCGCACAGCTTCAAGGCACTGGGACATCACTTCCACGGCATCGTTGGGGTGGTCTGGGGTGGAGATGTACAACTGAGTGTCATCAGCGTACTGATGGAATTCCACCCCAAAACCACAGATGATCTCACCCAGCGGCTTTACATAAATGTTGAACAGAAGGGGCGAGAGGACCGACCCTTGTGGCACCCCACACACTAGGCGCCTCGGGGTCGACCGCTGCCCCCGTCAACACAGATTGCGACCGGTCGGAGAGGTAGGAGGAGAACCACCGTAAAACGGTGCCCCCCACCCCCAATTCCTCCAACCGGCGCAACATGATACCATGGTCGATGGTATCAAAAGCCGCTGAGAGATCTAACAGCACCAGGATAGAGGAGTACCCCCTACCCCGGGCCCTCCAGAGATCATCCACCAACGCGACCAATGCCGTTTCGGTGCTGTAACCAGACCTGAAGCCGGACTGGAGCGGGTCTAAATAGACAGCTTCATCCAGGTACGGGGGAGCTGCCATGCCACCACACTCTCAACAACCTTCACTAAAAAGGGAAGGTTGGAGACTGGAGACCCAGCCAAAACAGCTGGGTCCAGGGAGGGCTTCTTGAGGAGGGGCCTCACCACCGCCTCCTTCAAAGCGGTCGGTAGGGCACCCTCACTCAGAGAAGCGTTTATGATCTCCTGGAGCCAGCCTCGTGTAACCTCCCGGGAGGCCAGCACCAACCAGGAAGGACACGGGTCCAATAAACATATGGTAGCATTCAGTCTTCCCAGGATCCTGTCCACGTCCTCGGGAGCCACAGGATCGAACTCAGCCCAGATAACACTCTCAAGACCGGGCTCAGTCACCTCGCCCGAACTAACCCAGTCAGCGGCCAAATCATCCTGAATCTGAGTTATTTTATCATCCAGATATTGAACGAAGTCCTCAGCACGTCCCTGCAAGGGATCCTCCCGCGCTCCCAGATGTAGGAGGGAGCGGGTCACCCTAAACAGGGCGGCTGGGCGATTATCTGATGACGCGATAAGAGCGGCGAAATAATTAGATTTCGCCGCTTTTATTGCCACTAAGTAAGTCTTAATATGAGCTCTTACTAGTGTCAAGTCAGATTCAGCGACTGGCCCTCCAACCGCTCTTTAGGCGTCTTTTCCGGCGCTTCATCTCCCTCAGCTCCTCGGTGAACCAAGGAGATAAGTGAGTTCGGCGCCGGGTCAGAGGCCGCAAAGGCACGACACGGTCCAAGGCCCCACCGGCCGCCCTGTCCCAGGCAGCCACCAGGTCCTCAGCCGAGTCGCGTGTCAGTGTCTCAGGAAATGGCCCAAGCTCCGTCTGGAACCTATCAGGATCCATCAGGCGCCTGGGGCGGAACCACCTAATTGGTTCCGCCTCCCTGCGGTGGGGTGCAGCGGTCAGAAAGTCGAGTCGGAGGAGCGAGTGGTCAGTCCATGACAAGGGCTCCATACCTATATCCCCAGTATCAAGACCACTCAACTACTGACCAGAGACAAAAACTAGGTCCAGGGTGTGTCCACCAACGTGAGTCAGGCCCTGAATTACCTGGGTCAGGTCCATGGCCGTCATGGAAGCCATGAACTCCCGAGCCATCTCAGATGTTTCACCGATAGATGGCAGGTTGAAATCCCCCATGACTATAAGCCTGGGGGTATCAACCCCCACCTCGGCTATAACATTGAGAAGCTCGGGCAGGGTCATTGCCACGTGGCAGGGAGCCAGGTACGTGACTAACAGACCCATCTGCCCACCAGGATCCCACCTCACATAGATGGACTCACACCCGGCTATCTGAGGTACAGTGGCCTCCCTCCAGTGGTAATTATTATACAATAATTACCTTCATTTTTCTATTTATATCTATAGTTTAAACACTTAAGGGCAGTTAAATGAAAAAGAGGTAATAATTCCCCCATAACGTTGGCTTGCACTTCAAGATTTTCAGAACTGGTTATTTCTGTATTACCAGGTTCTGAACGATATTTTTAACGAGAATTATCCAGATCCTACTTTTATGGTTTTTAACATTTTGTTAAGGAGAACTTGATATGTCTATTGACCTTTATCTGTGACTTGCAATCATTGTACAATGATTTAGCTAACTGTAATTAACGTTACTGATGTTTGTGCTTGGACAGCCAGGTGAAACTACTCATGCCAGACGTAACTTTTACATAGTTCACGAAATAGATGTCTCTAAATCTAAGTAAAAAAAAAAAAGATTGGAAGTGTGTTAATTCAAACAGGCATGAAAAAAAGGTTTAGAATTCAAATAGTTAAATACATAGATAGGTATAGTTTGTTTGTGAAAATTGTATTGTTAGCAAGTTTCTGAATATGGAGTTAAGGATCTGGTATATCAGCATTTTAAGAAAACTATATTTGAATTACTGACTTCTAAATTAAGTTTGAAATCCACCCAGTTCTGTTGATATACTTAGATTGTGATTCTAGTTACATTTACCTGAATTAAACCCTGTTGTGTCTGCGGAGATGCCAAGTGGAGCAACGAACATGCCAATGCAGGCGTATTCTGATTAGTTGGTCCATAACTTCCTCCAGGCGAGAAATTGAAGTGTGCTTATTCGCTATGGAGTTTTTACAGCTCAGTATATAAGAGCTGTCAACTTGTTCGTATGTTGCTGTTGTTCTGTTCTGGGTTGCCTCATTAAGATTAGAATGTAATAAATGGTTAACAGTTAGCAATCCGTTTCGCCTCATTAATTCTGACCCACGGTCAGTATTTAAAACTGGCGACGAAGGTGGAATTTTCGGAGGCAATACAAGGTTGAGTCACAGAGCTGAGAAAAGGCACATTGATTAAATGCTGCCTTGGTCACTGAGGCAACCTCCAGACGCTTGTCCTTTTCAGGATGACTACCTTAACTACATTTGGGGTATGTAGCCCAGCTAATGAAACCTGGGATGTGTTTGTGGAAAGATTCGAGTGCTTCCTGAGGGAAATGATCTCACAGAACTAGCAAGTAGTTGGAAGATGGATCATTTCTTAAACTCCTGAGGCTATGAAATTTTTGGTAGTCTAGCGTTTTAGTAGCCTCTCAACCCGCGTATGAGGTGCCCCGGGAAGTACTCATAGCGAAGCTGAGGAAGCATTACTCTCCAACACCATCACGAATATCCCGGAGGTTCGTGTTCCAGCAAATAATACAAAAAGAAGGGGAGTCTATTAATCACTATATGGGACTCCTTATGAGCTGCCGCCTAGACTGTGAGTTTCACGAGCAGTTTTGAACTTGCAGGTGGTCCTGGGGTGATTTCCGCACAACCGTTGCACGTGTCTGAGGAAAAAAAAAATTCTTTGGCCCCCCATTTGCCAGGACCAGTTTTTAGGCGGCTGACTTCCCCCTCCTCGTCTTCCGAGGTATCGTCCAAGTCGCTGTTATGTTCATAATGGACAAATGCAGATGTCCAGTGGAGGCATCGCCTAAATGAGACTTCTATATTTCAGCTGTAGACTTATGTGACATCAGCTGCACTGGTTTCATCAATGGCAGTCTGTAAATTCAGTTCAACAAATGGCATTGAAGCAATAGGTCTTGCACGCCACACTGCTCTAACGAGTCCTCTAAATCATGAAACTCACAGTCTAGGGCAGCAATTTAGATTCCATGGTTACTCCCATTCGCCCCAAACTAAGACGGGTGCCTTTCGCGCTCCGTCCAAAAGTGGACAAGGAGCTTGATAAATTGATAGCCCAAGGCATCTTAGAACCTATTGATCACTTGAATTGGGAAATCCCTACTGTCATTCCAATTAAACCGACTGGCACTATTAGAATTTGTGCCAATTATAAATGTTCAATTAAAGGGCATTACAATCTCACCTTATCCTGCCCCAGTGGTCCAGCACCTTCTACATTCTCTCGGCCAAGGTAGCATTTTTGCTAAGCTTGACTTAGCACAAGCTGACTTCTGACTTCTAAATTAAGTTTGAAATCCACCCAGTTCTGTTGATATACTTAAATTGTGATTCTGGTTACATTTACTTGAATTAAACCCCACTAGGGTTTATTACTTAATTTCCACAAAATGGGCATTGGTCCTACCTGATACGCCCTTTCTCTTATGGGAGGAAATGGCAGTCAGCGACGGGTAGATTCCGTCAGCTAGCCAATCAGGACCGAGTCTGCACTTTCCTTAGGTCCCGCCCTTCCTTCCTGTCTCCAGTTTGTTGGCGAGGACCTCAGTGCACACTGTCGTGTCTTCAACTGAAAAGAGAAAGAGTTAGTAAACCCACCCTCCCCGACGTTAGGTGGGTTGGCCCCGGACAGGGAGGGGCCTGCCATTTCCTTCCATGAGAGAAAGGGTGTATCAGGTAGGACCAACGCCCATTCTCCTCCTTGGTGGAAACGGCAGTCAGCCATGGGACATACCAAAGCTTGATGTCCAAACGGGAGGGAAGATCCATGGCTGAGCCAACCTCAGGAGGGAGAACTTGTTGCAACCTGTGGCGGCCAAAAGCAGCATCAGCCGATACGTAGATGTCCAGATGGTAGTGATAAATAAATGGTGTTGGAGTAGACCAGGTTACAGCCTTGCAGACCTCTTCCAGTGATGCTTGAGTCACCCGTGTGGCAGAAGTGGCCGCACTCCTGGTAGAATGCGTGGTCATGTGGCGAGGGATCCTCAGGGACTGCAACTCATAGGCAGAGGAAATAGTGGCTCTAATCCAATGCCCCAGCGTCGGTGTGGAAACCTTGGAACCCATGGTACCAGGTTGAAACAAAACAAATAAGGCATCCATGTGATGAAAGGAAGCCGTGTGTGCGATGTAAACCTTCAAGGCCCTGCACATGTCTAGAGTATGCCAACTCTTTTCAAGCTGATAGACCGGCTTCATGCAGAAAGAAAGCAAAACAAGCTCTTGGGTGCGATGAAAAACAGAGTTAATTTTGGGAAGAAAGGTGGGATCCGGTCGGAGGACTACCTTGTCAAGATGGAACACACACAACTCACAGCAAACCGACAGGACAGCCATTTCCGAAATATGGTGAGTGGAAGTGACTGCGACCAGGAACATTACTTTAAGGGAGAAATAAGGAAGGGAAAGTTCCCGGACAGGCTCAAAGGGAGCTTTGGTAAGAGCCACCAAAACCTTGTTGAGGTCCCAGGTAGGGAAACGATGGATGACTGGCAATCGCAGATTGGTGGCTCCTCATAGAAACTTACATACCAAGGGGTCCTTGGTAACCGTGGAGAGTCACAGGCTAAGACAGAAGAAATAGCTGTGGCCTGATGTTTCAGGGTGGAGGGAGTGAGTCCAGCATCAAACCCATCTTGTAGGAAGCCGATAATGTGTGCCACCGAAGGTGATGGGGGAACCACCTCCCGATCGACACACCATAGGGAAAAGGCACACCACGTAGCCTCATAAATGCAGAGAGTAGATGCCCGCCAAGTGGTCTGAATGGCTCTAGGCAGAATGTTGGCCCTGGTCAACAACTCCCGCTCAGTCTCCAGACAGTTAATTGCAACCACTGGGGCTCGGGGTGAACCAGGTCTCCTTGGAGGAGGCATATTTGGTTGTCGGGAATCTTCCACGGGATCGCCGCTGAGATCAGGTCCGAGAACCAAGGCCTCCTGGGCCAATGCAAGGCAATCTGCTTTCTCTTGTAGCAATTTGCATAGAACTTTGGCAATGAGGGGCAGGAGAGGGAATGCATAGAGGAGCAGACCTTGGGATCAGGGAGCTAGCAGAGCATCTACCGCTTCTGCATCAGGAGATGGGTACCTAGAAAAGAAACGTGGTACCTGATGATTGACGTGAGAGGCAAACAGGTCTACTGCCGTGGATCTGAATCGAAAAGAGAGATCTCAAAAGAGCTGCGGGTGAAGACTCCATTCAGCATGGTCCATGAGATGACAACTGAGGGAATCCGCCAGAGCATTCGACTTTCCGGAAATATGGGACAACCGCAAGGATGCCAGGTGATCCTCCACCCAGAACCCTAGGCAAAGGGCCTCATAGAAGAGGGACTTTCAATGAGTACCTCCCTGTCTGTTTATATGGGCCTTGGTGGAAGTATTGTCAGTATGCACAACGACATGCTGGCTGTCCAGTAAGCGGCGGAAATGAAGCAATGCGAAATAAACTGCTCATAACTCCAACCGGTTAATATTAAACTGCCTCTCCTGTTCTGACCAGTGACCCTGGACCATGTGGGTGTCTAGATGTGCTCCCCAACCAGAGAGGCTAGCATCAGTGGTGAGCACTAACCTGTGGGGCTCCCTAAAACCACAGCCCTTTGAAATATAAGGTGATGCCCACCATGCCAATGAGTCCAGAACCTCAGAGAGAAGGGAAACCTTCGCTAGGGAGGTGATGAAAGGGACCATTGAAAAGGAAGAAGAAACCATTGTAACTGTCAACTATGGAGACAAGACCAGGGAACGATGCCAAAAGTAGATACCATGTTACCTAACAACTGGGAGAGAGTGATTAGAGGGATGGAACGGTCCTTAATGCGCCTAAAAGCCAGGGCAGATAAACTGTACTGGCGTGCAGGAGAGAGGGAGACCTGAGATGAGGTGGGGCTCTATAATAGAGCCCAGTTGTAGGATACGGGTGGATGGGGACAAGGAACTCTTGTACCAGTTAATAGGAAACCCATGAGCTTGAAACAACTGAACCAATGTATGAACATCGAGATGGGCTTGGGACTGAGAAGTGGAGAGGATGAGGATATCATCCAAATAAAAAAGAATGTGAATGGGTGAAGACCTAATGTCGACAATGAGGGCTGCCATCAGCTTAGTAAAAACTCTAGGGGCCAAAGAGAAGCCAAAGGAGAGGGTCTTATATTGGTAATGACAGCCTCTATAATAAAAATGTAGGAATTTACAGTGGGCAGGAAAATGGGCACGTGTAAATAGGCCTCTGTCAGGTCGACTGATGACAGAAAATCGCCCTCTGGGATGCATCTTGAACCGGTGATAGGTTTTATACCGGTTCAAGGATTTCAAATCTAAAATTGCCCTCCAGCCTCCCAAAGACTTTGGGACCAAAAATAATTGGGAGTAAAATCCCAACCTATGTCAAGAAGGAGGGACTGCTTCAATGGCCTTGATGTCTAATAACTAGGAAATGGCTGAGGCCATACGCTGACGGTATGCCCGGTCCTGAGACAGGGAACAGGGAACAAAAACCCTCGGGGGAATGGAATGGAATTCAAGAGTTAGGCCTTCCCTAATCGTATTGCGTACCCAGAGGTCAGATGTAGTTGAATCCCAGCGGTTGAAGAAAAATGAGAGACGTCCCCCAACATGGGAATCTGGGGGCATACTAATGAGACATACGGAAGGGACGACCTCTCCCCCCTTTGAACGATCTCCTGGGGAAGAAACGTGAACTTTGTCTAACCTGGAAATCCTGTGGTTGAGGAGGAAAACTGTCGAGACAATCGGGCCTGAGATAGGCCGCTGTCTGAGGAACAAATGCTGAGAACGAAAATAAAGTTGTTGCCGATAATCAGACCTTCGAGACACAAAAGGGAAGACCTTTGTATGATGCCTGGTTTCAACTAAAATGGGATTGAGGGAGGAACCAAAAAGCTTATCTCCAGCAGAGGGGGAAGCGGCAAGACACTATTTGTTTCTGGCATCGGCCTGCCAGTGGCGCAGCCATAAAAGTCTCCTAGAAGTTTATTTATTTATTTATTTTATTTAACTTATATGCCGCCCTATCTCCAATGGACTCAGTTACTGAGGAACCAATAGATTTGGCGGCAAATCTGGCCGCATTAAGCGTGTCGTCCGTGGAAAATTCTACAGCTGCTAAAATTTTATAAACATCTTGGTGAAAATGAAAATCAGATACCGGAATCCTCTCCTGCAACTGTTTCAACCACAATATGGGGGCCCTGTTGAAAAATGAAGCTTCAGAACCAGCTCTTATCAACCAGGCAGAGGCCTGATGGCCCTTAATCAGCGTACGTTCGGCCCTTTTGTCTTCCGGCTTCAACGACTCGTTGGAAGGACCAGTAAGGTGAGTAATCGAGGAAAGAGGTACAACAGGAGCATCCATCGAAGGGACCTGTAGTAAATCAGAAAACTCTGAGGCTAAAATGTAGAATCTCTTGTCCTGGGCGTTAGGCAAAGGGCCTGAACCTGGAGAGGTCCATTGTCTTTTTACAACATCTGAAAACAGTTTAGAAGCAGGCAAGGTTTCAACTCGAACAGCCTGTTCAGAAAAAAGAGAAGAAGAAGGATCCGCCACAGAGGAGGCTGATCCCTGTCCGGAGTTAGACAGCAACATCTTGGTAGAAGAGCCTTAAATAACAATGAATGAAACAATTGGGGCTTGAATAAATGCAGGCTGTTTTGGCTCAAGGCCCTCATCATCAGACATTTCCTGGTCTAAGGCCAAATCCTCAGCAGACACAGAAACCTGACTCACAGAAGTGGGAGAAATTGGCCTCTCCAGCTGTACTGCAGACTCTTCTCCATGAAGAGAATGACTGACCTGGCTCACATAATCAGAAATCTCAGACTCAGACCTCTGGTGAAGGCCCTCAGCAATCCCGTGGCGAATGGCCTCAGAAATCAGGGATACCAATGCAGGACAAATTATGGAAGGGAAAGGCTCAGGAGGGATAGGGGGCTGCTGAAGAGATGGAGTTGCAGGTGCTTGTGTGTCACTGCAAACAGTTTCAAGTGGAGCAGAAGCCAGAGGAGGGCCTGCAGGTGACAATGTGGCAAACAAAATAGTTGCCTCAGCAGAAGAAGGCAAGAAACTTCGTTGCAAACAATCAGGGGACAATGAAGCCCTATGGGCTGGCTGAGGCACTGCCTGATGGTCTGTGGCTGCCCTATCAGGCTCCTGGGGGGAAGGAGAAACCATCAGGAACTTGAGCCCTGGCTTGATTTAAGGCCTCTTGATGAGTTTTCTGAATAGCCCGCTCTAATGCCTTGTTGACGTTGTTCGTCTTTAAGAGTCTGAGCTGACTACGGAGGGGCGAAAGGAAGAACCCCCCTAGCCCGTTTGGATTGTCTCTGGCCCCAGAAGTCCCTTCCCCAGGATCACTGTCATGGCGTCTCCTGTCCCCTTGAAATGCTGCCATAGGGCTTGTTTTAGCCGGGAGGCTGTCCACCATTTTGAATATATTTGCACTCACAAGCAGGGAAAATCTAACAGTTGGGGCCCCAAACTGTACTCACTCTGCAGCCTGGAGAACTTGAAGTGACTCACAACGATGGTGACAGGAAAAAGTGTGGTACTTAAGGATCGCTCACCACTGCGAAAACACAATCACTCGGGCGCAGTGAAAAATGTCCTTGGCGCCAAAAGCTGCCCAGCAAAGGCTGGAATTGCAGCCGTAGCCCTTGCAAATGCTTCTGATGGTCTAGGATCAGGGCCGTTGCAGGGTAGAGCTGCGGAGCAAACTCATGAGCTCAGCCTGTGAGACTGCCAGCTGGCAGCCTCTCGCTGCCACGTGGCCTTCAGCGGCACTGGACAAACGTCCTACACGCTGGAAAGCTTTCCAGTAAAAGTAGAAAAAGCGACATATCAGCCAGAGGCAGACGGGAATAGATAACCCAGAAGCAGGCAGAGAAACAGAAGACACGGCTGTCCAAGCAGACCGAGTTGATAAACTGGAGACAGAAAGGAAGGGCGGGGCCTAAGGAAAGTGCAGACTCTGTCCTGATTGGCTAGCTGATGGAGTCTACCCATCGCTGACTGCTGTTTCCACCAAGAAGGACAACATACATAGCCTTGTGCTGTTAAGTTTGTTCATTTTTTTTCAAGTGCTTCCCTATATAAATGGTTAAGATAACAAAAAATATTCTAAACTGTTGATCTTTTATGCTCAAACAAGAACCTGTATAAATGAAGACTTTTTCTGAGGAGCACAAAAGAACCAAAAAATCAATGAAGCAAAATTTTCAAAAGCTATAAATAAGCAATATAAAAACTACACAGTAAATTTATATTTTACACTGAGAGTACAATTCCTGAGAGAAGGAATACATGGCCTTTACTGTAGGATGAGTGTAATTTTATATAATAAGCCAGTTTGTGGTTTACAAAGTTTGTTTGCCAGATTCATAATTAACTGGAAATAAAATTTTAATTGAATTATTTTAAGAAAGGATATGCAAAATGTAAGTAAGAAATGAAGCTCCATAAAAATAATTTCTGCTTTATCTTTGGTATTATTTTAGTTCATTTTTAAGCATTATACAAATTACATTAAACCAACAAAAAGGAATTCAATATTAAACATAAGATCTACAGCTACTTCTTATACAAACTGAAATATAATGTATACAATCATATTAGACTTTATATTAACAAATGAAACAAGATTATTCCATCTGAAAAGGGGCGTTGGTCCTACCTGAGACGCACATTCTCGTTGAGTGGAGACAGCAGCCAGGATGGGCAGTACTAGCCCAATCAGCATGAAGGACTTAGTCTATCAATAATGCTAAGTCCCACCCTTATTGCCAGGCAGACCAGCTTTTGGCGAAGACCTAAAAGAGACAGACTCGGCATGGAGGAGAAGAGAAATAAAGTCCAGTAGAAAGAAAGAGAGAAAAAAACCAGACTGGCAAAATAACAGGAGAGTCTGGTTGCTGTCTCCACCCAACGAGAAGGTGCATCTCAGGTAGGACCAACGCCCCTTCTCCATTGAGGGTGGAGACAGCAGCCAGGATGGGACATACCCAAGTTCACTGTCCCGAAACCTGGGTGGGACCAGGCTGGTTCGAAACACCTTCCCCAGAAACGACCTGCTGTAACACCTGCCGATCAAAAGCAGCCTCCACAAAGGCAGATTTGTCTAGTTTATAGTGTCGTATGAACGGGGCAGGTGAAGTCCACATAGCTGCCCAGTAGATTTCAAGTAATGACACCTGAGTAGCCCAAGCCGCCGATGTAGCTGCGCTGCGGGTGGAATTGCCGTCACACGGGAAGGTCGAGAAAGTGAATGGAAGTCATAAGCCGAAGCAATAGTCTGCCGGATCGAAGATAGACGAAGAAACTCGGAGACCCAGGGAAATGGGCAAAAAGGACACAAACAGCGACTCTGACTTCAGATAACAGCAGTCCTCTTAAGGTAGATTCGCAGACCCCGCCTGACGTCCAAAGTGTGCCAATGGCGCTCTTGAGGATTAGAAGGCTTCGGCTAATATGAGTTTTTGGGAACGGTGAAAGATGGAGTTGACCTTCGGCATGAAGGTGGGGTCCAAGCGGAGAACCATGTGGTCCGCGAGGAACACACAGAGATCAGCACAAGTTGACAGGGCAGCAATTTCAGAGATGTAGCGAGGTTATGGCCACCAAAAAGGCGACCTTGCACAATAGTAGCCGGAGACTAGCTGTCCACAAGGGTTCATAAGGAGGGCCCATAAGCAATTCCAGCACCAATTGCAAGTCCCAAGAAGGGTAGTGGTGCAACATAGGCAGAGACATGTTAGTGGCACCCCAGAGGAAGCGACGAATCAGAGGATGTTGCGCTAATGACTAGAGGGAGCCACAGGTAAGTACAGAGAACGCAAGGTGTTAGGAGAAAGGCCCTCGGAGAGGCCCTCCTGCAGAAAGACCAGAACATTCACAATGGAGGCCTGAAGAGTGAACACGTCATTTTGATCACACCATGAGCAGAAGGCCCACCAGGTAGCGGAGTATATGTGGTCTGTTGAGGGGCGTTGTGAGGCCTGTATTGTCCGAATAACGTCCCTTGGAATGTTCATGTCACTCAAATAGCACCGCTCAACCTCCAAACGGTCAGACTAAGCCAAGGAAGGTCTGGATGGGTCAAAGTACCCCGTATCAGAAGGTCCATCTCGAGAGGAAGGCGCCAATAGAGAGCGACCAAGAGGATACTAGGTCTGTAAACCAGGGCCTCTGTGGTCAGTGAGGAGCCAAGAGGACCACCTCTGCGTGTTTGAACAGGATCTTGCGGATGACCTTGGGAAGAAGTGAAGTTGGAGGTAAGGTGTACAAGAGACCCCCCGGCCACGAGGTCCGGAGAGCATCTGTGACCTCCGCCTGAGGTATTGTTCCGGGTACCAGGCGAAGAAGCGGAGCAGTTGAGCATTTGCCTGCGTAGCAAAAAGATCAATGATAGGAATGCCGAATTGAAGGACCAGCTCCTGAAACACACGTGAAGTCGCCACTCTGCATTGTCCACCTGTTGACAGCTCAACCAATTTGCCTGTGTGTAGTTGATCCTGGAATTGTGCTCTGTGCGAAGGGAGCTGAGATGGTGTTCGGCCCAGAGTCCCAACTTCAGGGCCACAGACAGCAGAGACTTCAACCTGGTGCCCCCCAACTTCTTCAGGTGTGCCTTGGCCGTGACATTGTCCGTGAGCACAAGCACGTGTGCCCCGGAAACAAGGTGATGAAACGCTCTGAGGACAAGAAACACCGCCTGCAACTCCAAGCAATTGATGGGGCGATGGGCTTCCAAATCTGTCCATGTCCCCTGCGCCAGCTGATCTTGGCAGTGAGCAACTCAGCCCTGAATGCTGGCATCCGACGTCACCACTACTCTTGTTGGTTCGACAAAAAGACAACCTGCCGAAAGGGCCAGGGACCACCACTACCAGAGAGATCTGCGAACCCGTGAGGGAACAGGAACCAGTCTGGCCGATGTGCATCTGCCCACCTTCTGCAAAGGCAAGAGAAACCATTGTAGCTCCCGTGGAGTTGTGCCCAGGGAACTATGGATATGGCAGAAATTATCTTCCTCAAAAGTTGAGAGAGAATATATGGGGAGACAGACCTGCAGCCCTCAATCCTGGAGACTAACTCCCGCAAACTTTGCTGCAGTTCAGGGAATAGGAACACCCAATCCTCAACTGAATCTATCAGGGCCCCTAAATGGATCAGATAAGTAGAGGGAATCAGGTGGCTTTTCTCCAGATTTATGGAAAACTCATGGGATGCCAAAGTTTCCAGGGTAAGCTGGACATCTAGGACAGCTTGCTTAAGGGAAGAGGATAAAACAAGAATATCGTCCAGATAGCACAGGAGTCTAACTGAACGAACCCTAAGAGAGGCCACCAAAGCCGCCAAAACCTTTGTAAAGGTACAGGGGGCAGACGAAAGGCCAAAGGGTAAAGCCCGGTATTGGTAATGCATCCCCCAGTAACAAAATCTCAAATAACTTCTATGGGAAGGAAGAATTGGAATAGGCCTCTGTAAGGTTTATAGAAGATAGGAGATCGCCCCTCCTGACACCGTCAAGAATAGATTTCAAGGACTGCATCTTAAATTTCTGGTACACAACACACCGATTTAAGTGTTTTAGGTCAAGAATGAGTCTCCACCCCTCCACCCAAGGATTTAGGCACTAGAAAGACCCGGGAATAAAATCCCATCCCCTGTTGATCAGGTGGAACAAGTTGGATAGCCCTGATCACCAGGAGATGCTGAACTACAGCGTCCATAAGCGCCCTTTTTTCGGAGTTACGAGAAAGCAGACAGCAGACAAAAGTGCTCGTGGGCGGGGGAGAAATTCAATGGCCAATCCAGATCGTAAGGTGGCCAGGACCCAGTTGTCAGAAGTGGACTTCTCCCAAATGGTGGCGAAGAGGGCCAATATGCCGCCTATGGGAGGATCCGAGATGCAATCAGCAATGGTGCCGGTAGGAATGACCCCCCACCCCCACAAAAGGGCTGTTTGGACACAAATGGCTTGCCTCAGAGAGATCTATCTTGAGAGACTCATTGCCTGCTAAAGTTATTGTACGGCCAAGGTTAGACAAAGGAAGAAGGCCCCCGCCATCAGCACCCCAAAACTGGGAACGTGGGGTATAAGGGGAGAAGCGGGACTCCCCCCTACGATACACAGCCGCCAACACCTTCTTGTCCCTAGTCTCAGTGAAGAATGGTTCTAGGGCATCGCCAAACAAAAAGGAACAGAAGCCAGATGCCACTTATGACTGGTGTCAGCCTTCCAGTGGCGGAGCCAGACTAAACGTTGAGCTGCAACGGAGGAGGCCAGCGCCTTGGAGGCAAAACGAGCAGCATTCAGAGTGGAATCTGGTGAAAATTGCAGAACTTCAACAATTCTGTTCAAGTCCTGCCTGACCCACATGTCCTCCGGAGATAATTTCTCCTGCAGTTGCCGCAACCACAGCAAGGTGGTACGGTTGAAGAAGGATGCTGTGGTCACAGCTCGGATCAAGCCCGGCAGAGCCTTGATGCGCCCTCTATAGAGCCCTCTGTAGAACCAAGTCTGAATGTCACTCATCAGGATGAAGGCCTTCATCGGGATCCCCCGGAACATTGGTGTTAGGCAACAAAGCCGCAATAGCAGCATCCACCGAAGGGATCTGTAGGAGAGAGTCTAGTTCCGTAGCAACATGAAAATTTTCCGATCGTTAGCAGAAGGAGCGGGTGCCGCACCTAGGGAAGACCACTACCACTTCACAACATCCAAGAAAAGTGGAGGGGTAGGTATCAAGGTGATAGATCTGGCAGGCTCCGCAAACATAGGATCCAAGGAGCCAATGGAAGAAACAGGCACTGGGTCCGCAACCGGGAAAGACAATCGGGAGGTACTGACTGCCTTAAAGAGCAGAGATTTAAACAATGATTGCGGAAATAGTCTGGTGAAAGCCGGTTGATCAAAGCCGGAAGCAAATTCTCATCATCGGATAAGCCAGAATCGCTGTCAGCAACATCAGTCAAGGCAGAGGGGTGGCTGAAATGGGAGCCTGTTGGAGAATCGGGAGCCTGGACTTGGGATCACTCCAAGACCCTTCACTCAGGAGAGACAGAAGATGTGGACCTCACAGATCCAGCACGACTGGACGGGCTGAAACCCATGGCCGGTGACTTCTGCACTGCCGCTTCAATAATAAGAAAAATAAGAAGTTGAAGCTGATCCGGAAGCAGCTGACAAGGAACAGTCATAGGTGGAATGGGGGCAGCAGGCAAAGGAGAAGAGCCTTGCAACACATCTGGATTTGAAGGCACCTGATGGGGTGAAGAAGTTGAACCCCACAGATCTGCCATGGAGATGGTAACAGCGCAATCCTGAAGTGACAGCTGATCAGGTGTGACGGGCCTTGGAACGCCCACAGAGACTGGAGGTTCAACAGGTGGAGCAGAGGGTGGAGCACTCGCTGAGGCAATATTGGCGCTAGCCTTATCGCAAAGCTTGGTTAAAACTTTATCTCACCATCTCTCAGCTTTTGATGACACCCCATGTTTATGATGCTTGTGAGAAACACGAGCAGGGTGTGAAACTGGGGATGGCTCCATGGAGACCTCCCGGGCAGGAGTATGGGTAACAGACCCAAGGTTTGACTGGCCACAATCAGGATTACAGGCCATACGGCCGTGTTTTGCCTTCGCCAGGGCTTTAGGCATTGAAGAAGATAGCGAGCCAACAAGAGCAGCAAACAGGCCAACAAGGTATAATAGTCCAATTGGTAATGGGAGCGCAGAGAAGCTCCACAAATGGCCGTTGAACAGCGGAGGCTGGCGCAAGTACCATGGGAGCGCAAAAACTCCACAAATTCACCTCTGAGTCAGAAAGTCCAGTGTGGTACAGGGAGAGCAAAAGCTTCACACAATGGCCGCTGATGCAGTAAAAGCCCCATTCAGTAAAGCTCCACAAAATGGCCGATGCAGCTGACACGCGTGATACAAAATGGTAGTCAGGGAGAATCCGCTGCAAAATCGTACTCCAAAGAGGCTACAGCACAAGGAGGAGCAAGTTGAGGACACTCAGTGGAAAAAAAAGCCCTTTAGCCCCAATATCAATCCCAGAGGGCCCCTGTCTAGCTTAACCGGGAGCGCAAAGCTCCGCTAAATGTGTGGCCGCAATGTCAAGCCCTTCCGGCTGTTAAATTGATGGGCAATTGAAATTGTCTCTCAGCAGTGTAAATTGGGCCAAAGGCAATGACAAGCACACACAATAGTCTTGAAAACTCGATGAGGAGAAACGCAGCAAAAATTTTTACTCAAAATGGCCACCGCCGCCTTGCCAAAGCAATGTCACTATAAGGAGGCTGTCAAAATGGCCGGCACTGCCCCGCTGAACAAATCTTACTAACCAGAAGTGGATCAGGGGGGCGAAACACGGCTGCTGTACTACAGTCTCGAAAAGGCAGTCAGCACAGCGCCCCAAGCTTTGGTTCAATTGAAACCGACCCCCCCCCCAGGGGAGGAAGGCAAGAAACAAACACCCCCAAGTGTCAAACAGTCCAAATGAGGGAACAAAGCTAAAAGGGCAATAACTCACAAATGCAGTCAATCCAGTCCAAATTTCAGTCAGCCGATATGGGAAAAGACAATCCATAGTCAAGTGCAATCCGAGTCAAAGAAAACCAGAAAGGCAAAAAGTACAGCTAACAAAGCCAGAAATATAAGGAGAGCTAAGACCCACATGCCCGTCCAAACTGAAGTCAAAAGCTGGTCTGCCCGGCAACAAGGCCGGGACTTAGCATTATTGACAGACTCAGTCCTTCATGCTGATTGGGCTAGTACTACCCATTCTGGCTGCTGTCTCCACCCTCAATGGAGAATTATCTCAGTTTCTAGTATTATGTAGAGATGTTTTGGAAATGTTTCCATCGTTGTCATTTGCCAAAATTTTTCAAACAAGTTGTTAATAGTTAACTATTCAAATCATACCAATATCTGGCAGTAACCAATAATCCTAGGTGCTATAAATACATGAGCTTATTTTGCATGGTTTGTGGCTATGGTGGTTTGCACTTACTGACTACCAATACTAATATTAACTATAAATAATAATTAATTAACTATATTAACAAATCATTACATAATGTGAAAAGTCTATTTAGATGCTTATAAAAAGGGAACTACTTAAAAAGGAGAATATGTTAAAATGGAACATGATACTCATTCTGCAATCTTCAATACAAAAATTCCTGAATAACCATATTTTTCTTTCACCTTTATCTTTGTTTTAATGTATCAACTGAACTAACAGGATAAGACAAGTTTAACTTCTGTTTTTAATACATTTTATATGCCTATCCTTTGCTTTAGGAAATCTGATATAATTAGGCATCAAATTAAAATGCAACTGCACGTTTCACAAAAAGTATATCTGTTTGCTTAATATTTTAAATCCAGATATTTCAAAAAATTTACAAGCCCAATTCAATATGTTATTGTGCACCAAATAGTACACCAAATTATGGTAATATCCAAATCCAAGTTTATAACCAAAATCGCCACACAGAAAATTCCACTCCATATAAGTGCTGCAAAGTTATTGACACAAACAAAGAAAATATCGTGCCCACTGTTCAAGTAAGTTGGAATCTCTCAAGATTGTAATCTTATAATTTTTCCTGTTCTAATACAATGAAAAATTGCCATATTGCTATTAAATTGGCCATGAAGTAACACTGAATCTAATGCAAAACATTATTAAAATATTTTCATTACTTTACACTATCATAACCAAAAGCCAACATAGGTTGTCAACAATATATCATGCCAAACAAATCTTATTGAATTCTTTGACAAAGTGACAAAATTAGAGGAGCAGAGAAATGCTGCGGATATAATTTACTTGGACTTCAGTAAGAGATTTGATAAAATAGACCACAATCTGCAACTCAGTAAGATAGAAAAAGGTTTAGGGTTAGACAGTATCACCACCAAATGGATTCATAACTGGCTAACCAACTGCACTCAATGTGTAATCCTCAATGGAAATGAATTTACATGGAGGGAAGTATGCAGTGGTGTATCCCAAGGCTCTGTCTTCAGCCCAGTACTCTTCAATATCTTCATCAGTGATTTAGAGGAGAGGATAGATGGGGACCTCATAAAATTTGCAGACAAAACCAAGCTGGCAAGAATAGCTAACATTCTAGAAGACAGGCTTAAGATGCAGAAGGATTTTGACAGATTTTGAACACTGGGCTCTATTTAACAAAATGAAATTAAATGGTGACAAAAGTTCTATATTTACATAAGAAAAACCAAATGCATAGGTATAATATAGATGGTATCTGGCTCAATAGTAATTACTGTGAGAAGGATTTTGGAGTCCTAGTGGACAATCACTTAAATATGAGCCAGCTGTGTGCTTCAGCTGCCAGAAAAAGTAGTCCTAGGAAAGAATCAACATCATGTGAAGTGTTAATACCAATTTATAATGCCTTGGTAAGACATTATAAGACCTCCAGTTTTGGACATCACAATATTAAAAAAAATGTTGAGAGGAGCGGAGAGGAGAGAAGAGCAACAAAGATGATTAGGGGACTGGATTAGGACATTTGAAGAAATTGGGTATGTCTACTTTAATAAAAAGGACTATAAGTTACATGATAGCAGTGTTCTAATATTTGAAGGGCTGCCACAGGGAAAAGGGGGACAATCTATTCTTCAAAGTAACTGAAGGAAGGACAAGAAGCAATGGACAGAAACTAATCAAGAAGAGAAGCAATCTAGAACGAAGGAGAAATTTCCTGACAGTTAGAACAATTAATCAATGGAACAACTTGCCTCCAGAAATTGTGGATGCTCCAACACCAGAAGTTTTTAAGAAGAAATTAGACAACCTTTTGTCTGAAATGGTATAGGGTTTCCGGTCTAAGAAGCGGGTTGGACTAAAAGACCTCCAAGGTCCCTTCTAACTCTGTTGTTCTGTTATTTGTTATTTTATTAGAATAGCATAGAAAATCATCTGTAAATTTCCCTTCCAGATTAACTTCGTTCCTTTGCAATTTCTCCTTCACTAGGCTTGTATATTTCTGAGATCTCTTTAATATTGAACATACATTCCCTATGATGCCAATTCTTTATTTTAGAATTATCACAACATCCTCTGAAACTCACACAACAATATGAAAGAAATCACAATCTTTTCTCAGCCGTTCTTACTTCCTTTCACATTTCTTCCAAAGGCAAAAGTCATTTCACATAGCCATAACATTTCTTAACCTAATCTACAGTACTGTTTTTTTAATCTTTTAAAAAGGTTCCAAATTAATTATTTAACTTGTATTTTGTAAGTTTTCTTTCAATAAAATTCTGTTCTGAAAATAATTTAAATTAACCTCTACTATATTCTTGTATCTTCTAAGGCAAGGGTGTCAAACTCATTTGACCATGCAAGAAAGGAAAGGAAAAGGGAAAGGAAAAAAAGAAAGACAAAGAAAAAGATGGGAAGAGAGCAAGGAAGGAAACATAAGGAAAAAGGGGAAGGAAGAAGGAGAATGAAACGGGAAGGAAAAAGAAGGAAAGAAAAAGAAAAAGAAGGAAGGAAGGAAGGAAGGAAGGAAGGAAGGAAGGAAGGAAGGAAGGAAGGAAGGAAGGAAGATTATAATGAGAGTGAGAGGGTCTGAGGGAAGTCCTGCCTTAGCACTTGGTCAGTACATGTGGTCCTGACACGAGTGACATCAAGCTGGCCATGCCCACCCTGACCACTCCTACCCTGACCATGCCCATCCCAGCCACCAGAAGTCAAACACAACCTTAATACAGCCCTCAATGAAATTGAGTTTGACACCCCTGTTCTAAGGACATTTTCTTTTCTACAGTAAGCATTTCTAATTATATTTTCTTATGTTTTGCCAGGAAACATGATAGTATGAATATGACCTGCTTATGGAATTATATTAGGATTACATCAAGAAGGTGCTTCTGAAGCACACATTTTCCTAAATTCCTTCTGGTGTTCATGTCCCAGAATGCTTTGAGTACAGAGAAATATTATACAAATATATTTAAAAATTCAGGCCAAGTATTGTACCATATTATTCCTATGAACAACAGATGAATCTTAATGTATAGTGCACACAAATTTTTAATTTTAATACAGTAGGACCAATAAGATCAGAAGTCTTTGAAAGTAAGATCAGGTTTGAAAATTGGCCACATAAGGCAATGGGAGACAGAGAACAATGCATCTCCTGATGTATTCTCCTGATGTATTCCATAACTGCCTAGTGGGCAGTTGGGCAATAACGTAGAATGCAAGTGAAAATACCTTCAAAGGATTCTTTTTCTTGCTGTCCTCTGGTCATATAATCCAAAATGGAATGTATAAAATACATTCCATACCTTCAAGTATACATAAACCTGCACAGATGTTTCATGAGGTAAGAGCATCAATAAATTCTCCAAACTAGATATTTAAGTTTGCTATACAAACCAAAATATATATGCTTTTCATAGTCACTGTTGGTGAAAATAATGAAAAAAAGAATTCTAAAAACCATGCTCGGTATGTCCTGCCTGACTTAGTTTAAACATCTTTTGTATAAACTGATTTAGTTTATACAAAAGTAGAATAAGAGAAGCAACCTGGACATGGTCAAACAAGAGATGACAAGATTGAACATAGACATCTTAAGAATCAGCAAACTAAAATGGACAGGATGGGTGAATTTAATTCAGATGACCATCAGGTATACTACTGCAGGCAAGAATTCCACAGAAGAAATGGAGTAGCCTTCATAGTCAATAAAAGAAGAGGAAAAGCAGTACTGGGATACCATCCCCAAAATGACAGAATGATCTCAGTTCAAATCCAAGGCAAACTATTCAACATCACAGTAGTCCACATCTATGCCCCAACCACTGGTGCTGAAGAGGCTGAAGTTGACCAGTTCTATGAAGACCTACAACACCTTCTAGAATTAGCACTAAAAATGATGTACTTATCATCATGGGGGATTGGAATGCTAAAGCAGGAAGTCAAAAGATAACTGGAGTAACAGGCAAGTTTGGTCTTGTAGTACAAAATGAGGCAGGCCACAAGCTAGTAGAATTTTGTCAAGAGAATACGATGGTCATAGCAAACATTCTTTTCCAAGAACCCAAGAGACATCTCTACACATGGACATCACCAAACGGTCAACACAGAAATCAGATTGACTCTGTGCTCTGCAGCCAAAGATGGAGAAGCTCTATACAGTCAGTAAAAACAAGACCAGGAGCTGACTGTGACTCAGATTAAGAGTTTCTCATGGCAAAATTTAGGCTTAAATTGAGAAAGTAGAGAAAAGCAGTAGGCCATTCAGGCAGCAGTGGGATTCAAGTAATTTAACAACCAGTTCTCTGCCCTAATGATTTCTTCCAACAACCAGTTTGCCAAACTGTTCAGAAAGTTAACAACCGGTTCTCCCGAAGTGGTGCGAACTGGTTGAATCCCACCACTGCATTCAGGTGTGAACTAAATAATATCCCTAGTGAATATACAGTAGAGGTGACAAATAGATCTAATGAATTAGATCTGATAGACAGAGTGCCTGAAGAATTATGGATGGAAGTTCATAGTATTGTACAAGAGGTAGCAACTAAAACCATCCCAAAGAAAAAGAAATACAAGAAAGCAAAATGGCTGTCTGACAAAGCTTTGCAAATAGCTGAAGAAGGGAAGCAAAAGGCAAGGGAGAAAGAGACATCCAATTAAATGCAGAATTCCAGAGAACAGCCAGAAGAGATAAGAATGCCTTCTTAAATGAAAAGTGCAAAGAAATAGAAGAAAATATTAGAATAGGAAGGACCAGAGATCTCTTCAAGAAAATTGGAGATGTGATAAAGGACCAAAATGGCAGGGACCTAACAGAGGCAGAAAAGATTAAGAAGAGTTGCCAAAATTACACAAGAACTATACAAGAACGAGCTTAACGTCCCTGATAACCATGATGAGGTGGTCACTGACCTTGAGCCAGACATCCTGGAATGTGAAGTCAAATGGGCCTTAGGAAATCTGAGCAACAACAAAGCTAGTGGAGGTGATAGTATTCTAGCTGAACTACTCAAAATCTTAAAAGACAATGCAGTAAAAGTGCTACATTCAATTTGCCAGCAAATTTGGAAAACTCAACAGTGGCCACAGAATTGGAAAAGATCAGTTTACATTCCAATTCCAAAGAAAGGCAATGCCAAAGAATATTCAAACTATCGCATTCATTGCACTCACTGCACTCAGAGACTCTTCCCGTCCTGCTTACAATCTTTTTGGACTTGTTGCCTTCTGGCAGAAGATACAGAACAATTAAAACTCGGACCACACGTTTTCTGAATAGTTTTTATCCCAGAGCTATAATTGCACTCAACTATGAACTAAAGGGCCACCATCAGTGAACTTGGTCTGTTGTGTAGATGTTTGGGTGGTTTTAGGGGTGGGGAATTGTGGTGGGTGGGAGTGTGCTGGGGATTATGTATGTGGGACCTGGTCTTTGGTGTCAAGTAAATTTCGTTGTGTGTGTATACTGTGTATACACATACAATGACAATAAAGTTTATTTATTTATTCATTTCACATGGTAGTAAAGTTATGCTTAAAACCATACAAGCTAGGCTCCAGCAGTATGTGGATAAGTATAGGCAGTATGTACCAGAAGTATAGGCAGAGTAACTAGAGATCAAATTGCCAACATACGCTGGATCATGGAGAAAGCTAGGGAGTTCCAGAAAAACATCTACTTCTGCTTTATTGACTACGCTAAAGTCTTTGATTATGTGGATCACAACAAATTGTGCAAGTTCTCAAAGAGATGGGAGTACCAGACCATCTTATTTGTCTCTTGAGAAACCTCTATGTGGATCAAGAAGCAACAGTGAGAACTGGACACAGAATCACTGTTTGGTTCCAAATTGAGAAAGGAGTTCAGCAAGGTTGTATACTGTCACCTTGCCAACTTAACTTATATGCAGAACACATCATGAGAAAGGTGGGGCTAGATGAATCAAAAATTGGAATTAAGATTGCCGGGATAAATATCAGCAACCTCAGATATGCAGATGATACCACTCTAATGGCAGAAAGTGAAGAGGAATTTAAAAACCTTCTGATGCGGCTGAAAGAGGACAGTGCAAACATAGGCTTGAAACTCAACATTAAGAAAACTAAGATCAGGGCTCCCAGCCCTCTCAATTCCTGGCAAGTAGATGGGGAAAAAACGGAGGTAGTGACAGATTTTATTTTTCTGGGCTCCAAGATCACCACCCATGGGGACTTCAGCCAAGAAATTAAAAGATGCTTGCTCCTGGGGAGGAAACTATGGCAAAGTTAGACAGCATACGAAACAGAAGAGACATCACCCTGCCAACAAAAGTGTGTACAGTCAAGGCTATGATTTTCCCAGTTGCAATGTATGGTTGTGAAAGTTGGACCATAAGTAAGACTGAACATCAAAGAATGGAGCTCTTTGAAGTATGGTGTTGAAGAAGACTCCTGTGAGTCCCTTGGACTGCAAGGTGATCACATCAATCAGTCCTATAGGAGATCAACCCTGACTGCTCTTTAGAAGGCCAGATCCTGAAATAAAACTGAAATACTTTGACCACTTAATGAGAATGGACGTTGTCTCACCTGAACGCCCTTTCTACTGACCACGGGGGCCAGCAGTCATGAATGGGTTAACTGTGACTTCTGTCTTGGACTGAGAAGCTCCTCTTTTTCCTTTCCAGATTTCCGACGGAGATGCTGCAGACTGGAGAGCTGAGCTGAGCTGAGCTGAGCAAACAACATTAGAAGCACCTCCACCCATAAGCAGGGACCGGAAGAACCGGGGAGGGGGGGCTGACTGCTGCTCCCCCCCCCCGCTCAGCAGAAAGGACATTCAGGTGAGACAACGTCCATTCTACTGGAGCGTGGGGCCAGCAGTCATGAATGGGACATGCCAAAGCAGACCCTTTATTGGGAGGGAGTAGACTGATCAGAAGAAGCCACTTCCGTAAAGACCCATTGTAAAACCCGACGGCCAAATGCCACCTCTGCTGATTCATAAACATCCAATTTATAGTGGCGGATAAACGGGACAGGAGATGACCAGGTGGCCGCCTGGCAGATGTCCTCCGATGAGGCTTGAGTGGACCCGGCCGCAGAAGTTGTAGTGCTATGGGCTGAATGTGCCACGATACGGCGTGGGACAGGCAAGGACTGGGTCTTGTAAGCCTTGGCAACGGTTGCCCGAAGCCTACGGCCAACTGTGGGAGAAGAAACCTTCTGGCCCAAGGTGGCTGGTTGGAAGGATACGAAGAGACTCTCCAATGCCTGATAGAGGCAGTCCGTTTGAGGTAAATTCGGAGAGATATACGGACATCCAATGTGTGCCAGATCCTTTCTAGGTGATGTGATGGAGAGGGACAGAAATTTGGGAGGACCAACTCTTGGGCTCTATGGAAAGTGGAATTAACCTTTGGGATGAATGAGGGGTCCAATTGAAGGACCACATGGTTCGTATGGAAGATACAGAGGTCTGGTCTCATGGATAGAGCCGTCAGCTCTGAGATTCGGCAGGCCGAAGTGATGGCCTAAGAAGGACACCTTATAGAAAAGGAAACGCAAGCCCACCTCCCACAGGGGTTCAAAGGGACCTCGAGTCAGGGAGGAGAGCACCTTGGAAAGATCCCAGGTGGGGTACCTATGCAGAGTGGGAGGGCGAAGGTTAGTAGCCCCCCAGAGGAATTGTCCTATCAGAGGGCGTCTGGTGAAGGGCACTGAAAACCGCATGTGAGAACAGATGAAAGTGCAGCTACCTGAGTCCGTAGAGTGTTGGGTGACAAACCTGACATCAGACAAGTTTGTAGAAACCCCAAGATTCCTTTAGTCGACACCTCAGCGGCCATAAGGTTTCGTCGAACACACCAGCGACAGAAGGAGGTCCAGGTGGAGTTGGAAATGCGGTTACTGGAAGTCTGTCGCAATGCTTGAAGCGTGGCTATGACTCCGGCAGAGAGATTGCGGCCCCGAAGGATCTGCCGCTCAATCTCCATGCGGTCAATTTGAGCCAACCGACCTCTGGGTTAAGTAATGGCCCTTGGCTGAGGGTCCGCTTGTCTGGTGGAAGTCGCCAAGGAGGTGCTACTGACAGAAACACCAGGTCCGCAAACTAGGGACAACAAGGCCAATGAGGGGCAATCAGAACCAGCTCGGCCTCTTCATCCAGCATCTTCCGGATGACCTTGGGAATTATTGCCAGAGGTGGGAAGGCATACAGTAGGCCCGGAGGCCACGTGCTCCTCAGACCGCCCATGCCCTCTGCCCCGGGGATGGAAATCGGGAGAAGAATCTGCTCATCTGGTTGTTGCTGCTGGAGGCAAAGAGATCGACCGCCGGAGTGCCGAACTGTAGGGTGATCTCCTGAAAGATGGAGGGAAGGAGGTGCCACTCACCTTGGTCCACCATGGTCCTGCTGAGAAGATCCACCCATGCGTTTGCGGAACCGGGGACGTTGGCAGCTCTGGTGGACCTCAAATGCTTTTCCGACCATAGACCCAGGCATTCGGCTTCCCATAACAGGCAATGGGAGTGGGTCCCCCCCAGACGGTTGACATGAGCTTTTGCTGCCACGTAGTCTGTCTTGACTAGGATGTGACGATCCTGCACTTTGCTCTGGAACGCCCAGAGGGCCAAGTGAATGGCTTGAAGCTTCAGCCAGTTGATGCCGTTGTTCAAGTCGGCTGGGTTCCACCGGCCCTGGGCAAAGTCGGACCCCAGATGGACTCCCCAGCTGAAGATGCTAGCATCCATCATGAGAACTAGGTAAGGAGGATCCCTGAAGTACCGACCCTTGGACAGGGCTGGTGAGTACCACCATCAAAGCAAGAGGGAAACTTTGGGAGGAAGCCGAATCAGACGGGCAGAAGAGCTCCTGTGACTCGTTGATATGGGAGGAGGAACCACTGCAGAGCCCTGCAGTGGAGGTAGGCCCCCGGGACAATGCCTATGCACAACACCATCTTTCCAAGGAGCTGAGACAGCAACCGTATCGGAACAGGCCATCCCCTTCCTGATCAGACTGGTTAGGCGCTCCTAGGAAAGATAAACCATGCCTTGCATAATGTCTATCACCACCCCGAGATGCTGAATGTGGGTTGAGCCCTGGAAGAGGAAAAGCCGAAGGCTGATCCCCAAAAGGAACGAAAGGAAGGAGGATGGGAGTCCATCCTTCATGATAAATTGGGAAGAATTTTTCACTTGTCCTTGGATTCAATAGGCAAGGGCTCAAGAGGAGGACCAAAGAGCATATTCCCTGAGTACGGGGGAAGATGCTAAGCGCCACTTATTTTTGGCGTCTGCCTGCCACTGGCAAAGCCAAAGGAGGCGGTGAAAGGTAACATTGGAGCCAATAGCCTTGGCGGCAAACCTGGAGATGTTAAGGGTGAGTATTCCAGGGTGGCCACAATCTTGTTCACATCCTGGTGAGCCCTGGTATCTGAAACTGGCAAGCGATCTTGTAATTGTTTGACCCACATGAGAGTGGACCTGTTAAAGAAAGAAGCAACTGATGAAGCCTAAATGGCCCAAGCTGCTGCCTGATTAGCTTTGGTAAGGGAATGGTCCAGGCGCTTTTCCTCGGGTCAAAGACTTTCCTCAGGACCGAAAGGGGTTGACGAAGCGATCACTGGGGGGTCCACTGCAGGAACCTGCAAAATGGAAGAAATATCAGAAGCCAGATTATAAAGATGTCTGTCCAATGTATTTGGATTAGGGCCTGAGACAAGGGTTGACCATTGACGAGTAACCACATCCTTGAACATCCTGGAATTTCTTCAGCCTCAAAGGCAGGTTCCTCAAACAAAGAGAAAGAAGGGCCCACCCCATTACCTGAAGAACTTGTTTTGGGCAGGGGAAGGCCTAGACTGGTGGTGTTTGGCCTTGTGGAGAAGGGACCTGAAGACCTGAGGTTTGAACAGGCCAATGAAGGAAGGTTGGTCAGGTGAAAGGTCCTCATCATCCGACAACCCAGGTTCACCTGGGTCATCTCCTGCTGCAGATCCCTAGCTGGAGAAGGCCCTAGCGTAAACCTGGACATGTGCCTGATCTAGGACTACATAATCCTGAGACTGAAGGGTCCCCTGGGACCTGGCCTGGTCTGAAACCCAAGAGCTGGTCCTACGTTACATTTCTGCAGTGATACTTCACTGTACTGCTTCTTGGATAAGAGCTGCTAAGTCAGGAGACTGATTGGTAGTAACCCCAGCTGTAGAGAGGGGAGCATCCACTTGAATAGTAAAATTATCAGGAGGGGGAAGGGAATCCCCTTGATCCTGTGTTAAACATGGGGCAGGAGGAACCATCTGTGGAGGAGAGACCACCTGACAACAGAAAAAATATGGACAGGAGGTGGTGAAGACTGAAGGGTACCAAATAGGTGAGCACTGGCCTCAGCCTGAGCATAGCAAGCAGGGACTGGATCCCCATCCAGGGACCAGGCTTCAGGGATAGGCTGAATGGATGGAGTACCAGGAGCTTCCTGTGGAGCAGGAGGTTCAGCAGTCTGGACACTGGTAAAGGGGGATTGGTGGAATTCCCTCCTTGTGGCTTCCTTAATAGCCTTTTCAATGACCCGTTCAAGGGTCTTGTGCCTCTGGGATTCCACCTTTTCCCAGGCTTTAGAAGCCTTATGGGAAGTGGGAGGCTTTGAAGAAGTAGCTCTGTCCTGTTTAGAAGGACCAGGATCAGATGGCCCCGCCGGCTCCAAGAATGATTGGCCGGACAATGCTCTCTTGGAGGGGTGAGTGGACGACCTGGAAGCCATAGAGGTCGAGAAAGGTACCCAATTTGTGGCCAAGATATGATCAAAATGGCCACCGGGTGAATAGGTGACTGAGCCAAAATGGCGGCCAGCATGAGGGAGCACTCAAAATGGCAGTCACATAAAGTTTTATTTAAAATGGGGGCTGCCCAATAAGTCTTTTAAGTCTTTTAACCGCCGCTGTCTCTGAGAGCATGTGGGGAAAAACCCCAGGGACGCCGATCCAGGCTCTGCCAGCCGGCAGAACTGCAACTATAAGGAGCGGCCTTCAACGGGCTCTGACCGAAGCCGTTCTCAGTGGAAGGGGAGGCCTTCTACCAGCCAAGCTGGGAGAAACAGCCCACACCACTGAAGTGGTTTTCAGCAGTATCAGGAGTGAGTTCTTCTCGCTAGAAAGAGCAGAGCTCTACCAGATCCCTGGCAACTCTGCACATCCTTTAGACTTGATATAATAAATCACTAGGCAAAATACCTTCCAATTTACTGTGTAACAGTCAAGAATGGCAGCTCAGCTAAAACAATCCATTCAGAACGACTGAGTCTGAAATCTGGGAAGCTAGAGGAAGAGGAGGAGCTTCACAAATTGCAGACTCAGTCCAGAACGGAAGTCACAGTTAATCCATTCAAGTCTGCTGGCCCCACGCTCCAGTAGAAGGAAGGAATCACTGGAGAAGAGCTTCATGCTGGGAACGACTGAGATCAAAAGAAGAATGGGATGGCAAAGAATGAAGTGGATGAAGTCACTGAAGCAGTAGGTGTGAGATTAAATGGATTCCAGGGGATAGTAGAGGACAGGAAGGCCTGGAGAAATGTTGTCCATGGGGTTGGACACGACTTCATAACTAATAATAACAAAGAAAAAGAGATATAAAAAGTGAAAATGTAGGAGATGACCAGGTTGAGCCTGAGGGAAGGGACTATCATTAGTTTCCATTTTTTCATGCCCACAAGAGTAGGCCACCAGCCACCTTGAATTCCATTGACTCTTATCTACCACCAATTTGCTTTGACTGGTAATAGTTCAGATTCTTGTAGAGAGTGTTACCATGCAATAATTCTATATTCATTTGAACCGCTCTGGCTCCTGATTCCCGCTCTGGCTCCCAATTCCTTATGCTTGACAGAAAATTCAACATTACAGAATTTCAGAGAATGGTGCGTGCAAACTTGCTTTTTTCAATTGTAATAAAGCAGACCATGCATTTTACCACTCATCGGCCTCATGTGGCCCTTTGGCTCTCCTTGTCTGGCCCACAAAATCAGCGGCACCAGTGGCAGATGTGAACAGCACTGTTGCCAGGGGTGCAGTATTGGGGAGAACGGAATGTTGGGAGGGTGGCATGGGGGGGGGGGGTAGTGGCAGCCTGCCACAATAGTTCCAGTTTCTCATGTCCCCCTTTGGGAAAATTAATTTCTCACCCCTGGAATAAGGAGTGAAATAATACTTGAATGCCAAGAATAGCAAATATTTTAACATTGCCATTTGATCACTTTAAAAAATAGCATATTGCTTAAGGTGTACTGTTTCATAAAACATTTTCATAAGTAAGTCTGTTCTGGTCCTGGATTAACCAACTTCCTAACTGGATTGTTTAAATCTAGAAAAAGGCAAGTGTTTTCTTTGGGGAAGAAAAATCTATTGTTTCAGATAAAGCTTGGGTTTCCTTTTAAATGTGATCATATGATTGCAGGTTTATATTTTAACTTTCCTCAGGAATTCACACACCCCTCATTTGTATCCTGTTATTCACTTAGCATTTCCCTTTTACTTCAACAAACTTTTAACAAAAACCTATCAACTAAATCCACGAGCAAAAGAGAACGTTTTTATATGTACAAGACATTTTATAATTCAACACTAATACTTATGTGTTAGAACCTGCTTCATGTGTAAAACTGTAGTTTTACATCTTTCCACTAATTATGCTCTCTTTCATGTAACTCCATGACTAACTATAGCAAAGGAGGCCAACAAGCAAGAGAGGCACGTATATGGTTGCAAGCCGACCAGAGCTTCCTAACTTTACTGGTTATTGCTTCCATAAAACACTATTACTATACTGCAGGCTACATAAGCCTGGCATGCTACAAATAGATGAAGTCATATCTGCATCGGGTGGGGATGTATTCAGAAGAAGGTGAACAGGCAACAATACATCATATACTTGTGTCTTTGTTCTGAAATCACCTTACAGGTATTTTTAAATCTAAATCTCTGTCAACACTGAAGACTTTATATAGCAGGAATGCAAAGTGTATGTTGCTTAAGCATCTAATATAAGGCTATGTCTTGATCTAGACCAGTGGTCACCAACTGTCCATGGACCTCTGGTGGTCCGCGAGAAAATTTTGATGGTTCGCAGAAAAATTATTTGCATTTTTTATACTGCACTAAATCAGGGACCCTCAATCTAATCCCCCTGGGACAGATATTGCAATGAACGTTTGTGTTGCTGCAAAGAGTCTCCCCCTTCGGGGTCTTTTTGTGTGGGTTGGACGGGGGCAGAAATTCCAACCTGGGGTCTGCTTCAACCTCCTGATGTGAGGCTTTGGGCAAAGATTGGAGAGAAGTACCGCTGATGGTGAAGAGCCGGAGGACCTTGTTCCAGTGGGACTGCATCATGGCCTGGAGCTGGTTGACCATCTCAGCCCGCTGAGCCTCCAGGTGCCAGTACCCGGCCTTGCACTCCCGCAGATCTTCCCTCTGCTTGGAAAGCCTATGCTTGTAGTCCTCAGTGAGGTGCTTCTACTGAGCCTGCTTTCTGGCCAGATCCAATTTAAACTGAGATGTTTTGCCAACTCTTTCTTGTGGTGGCTACTTAGCTCCAACAACTGCTTTCTGTTGGGGCCTTAAGGAGCCCAGGCAGGGAGGTGAGGAGTGGTTGGGAGAGGAGGGATAAGTAGAGGTCAGCGAGGCGCCCCTTAATGTGAGTGACATCAAGTTGGCCATGCCTACCCAGTCACATACCCACCTAGCCAACCCCACCCAGCAGGTCATTAGGCAGATCATATTCGTGGTCCATGGGATTTAAAATTATGAAGTCCCTGAGCTCTGAAAGGTTAGTGACCCCTGATCTATTCTATAATATTTCTAAAACACTCGCTGATATCAGTTGTTCAAATAGAACTACACACATCTATTATTTTAATATGTTCTTTTTTATTATTATTTCTGTTCAATCATGTCCAATTTTCAAGGACTGCATGAGAAAGTTCCCGCAATATTCTTGGCAAGGTTTTTTAGAAATGGTTTGCCATTGTCTCCTTCCTAGGATGAAAGAAAGTGACTGGCCCAAGATCATTCAGCTGGCTTTGTGCCTGAAGTGGGACTAGTCGTCCAGTTTCTAGCCTGATGTCTTAACCACTACACCAAACTGGCTCTCCTAACAAGATTAGGAGCTGTGGTGGTGCAGTGGTTAAAATGCAGTATTGCATGAAAATTCTGCCCACTGCTAGGAGTTCGATTCTGACTAGCTCAAGGTGGACTCAGCCTTCCATCCTTCTGAGGTCGGTAAAATAAGGACCCAGATTGTTGGGGGCAATAGGCTGTCTCTGTAAACCACTTAGACAGGGCTGTAAAGCACTATGAAGGGATATATAAGTCGAAATGCTATTGCTAGTATTATTGCTATATCCTTACACCTCTCTATTTCCCCCCCAAAACTGATAATATGAGAACAAATAGCCAAAATCCAAACTTGCTGTCCTTATTAGCAGCCCTTCATTTATTTGTGTGTTTCATTTCAGGGTGAAGGGATTGTCCAATATAGCTGAAATACAGTAGAATGAATTCTAACTCTTATCTTCAATTTTTCTTCACTGTTTCATAAACTCACAGATCAGGCTGGTAAATAGGCTTACTGAGAAAAGAAAAAGTGTAAACAGGAAAAAATCAGAGTCAATATGAAAAAGCACTAAGTCGTTGTCTGTACAACCTCACTATTCTGCTGGTATCTAACTATAGTTCAAGGTTACAAGCCTACTTATGGGCTGGTTGACACATTTTCAAGCACTCTTGAGACAAAAAGGAAAATGGGAATAGAGGACTTTGCCTGGGGCCCAGGTGAAGGCATTCCAGAACCAACCTAAATTGTTAATAAATACTACATTGATCTTGCCATTCACTAATCACTCAACTATTCTGCTGGCATTTTAACACATCTTGAAACTAGTACCCACTCAAAAGAGAAAAACAGCACTTTAGCATAAGAACAACTAAGAATAATTTAAGATATCTCACACATGTGACCAGAGAGAAAGGATCATGTTGATACATAGAAACAAAAAACAAAAAATAGATAATCTCTTGGAAACAAATCCAAGGCAGAACTTGCATACTACATTAGTTTGGTACTGTGAGAGTGTTTGCTTTTCTGGAGAATTTAATTGAGTAGAATATGCTTTACAGTAGAAGAATGTTGTAAAATACTGAGCTTTTCTCGTCTTGTTAATTTCTTCTCAGTGTTTAAGATAGTTTCATATCAAAGATTTTTCTCTACTTATACCTCATCACTGCACATACATGCCCAAGATACTCCTTTTCTAACAAGTTTCACTAGTAATACAAGACCAAAATTTAACAAAGCTATAGATTCATTTCTGTGACTGTTTTTGAGAGGTATCCGTACTTACTTTCCTCTACATTTTGTAGTATTGTGCACTGAGACTGTTTTTCTGGAAATGGGAAGACTAGAGGTGGAGAAGTGCCAGAAACAGCTTGTCCAGCCCAAACTTGCAGTAGATCTTGAAAGAGTTCTCAATCTAATCAACTAAAGAATTATTTCAGATTCTGAACATTATTTCTACAGTGTGATTGTGTTCTATTGTGTCCCCTCTAATAGCCTATTATTAATAGATATTTAATTCACTTTGATAATGAGAAACAATATACACTCTTTGTAATCTTTTGCACAATTTCATAGCACATTGATACAAAGTACAATTGCAACTGTACAAAGTACAGTCACAGACATTGTACACACAACTCTTCCTCAGTCAGGGTTTTCATTTACTTTCTAACTCAGAAAAAAAGATGTCCTTTTTAATACAAACAAGCAAGCAAACAAACAAATAAACAAAGAAAATAAATGACATGGGATAGTAAGATGCTAGAAGCACATCAATAAATTGTCGAAAAATTTTTGCTTAAAAGAACCACAACTTTTAAAAGGAGCACAACCTTAATTTATTTTTTTTTAATTCAAATTCTTTAAAAAGGAGGAAGAAAAAAAAGCGGACAACTTAAGAAAATACTAACCTTATGGTCAGTCAGGAAAACAAATTCAAATTTCTTACCATCAAAGAAACTTTTGGCTCTCAGGTAACTCACACTCAGTCTAAGTACAGACAGTTTATCCAATTTGGCAATAACATCCTGAGGGAATGGCAGAAGACCAGCCAGACGATCCAGCTCAGCATTCAATCGATCTCTATGCCTTTTCGATGGATTTGACTTCACTCCTTCAGGAGGGGAAGGTTTTATTCTGCCATAATAATAGGACATAGTGAGATCACAGTTAAAATATGGGTGTTTTCATCTATAACAAGTATCATTCAGAAGTATCCCAAAATAATATATACATTTTCTTACTGGCTCTAGCGAAATATGTATATCCCAAACATATTTCTGTTTTCAAACGTATCTCTTCCATTAAAATGAAAGCTGTTAAGAAGAGATGAAGCAGAGGAAATTGAAAGGGTTATGGGAAAACAAAAGATAGGGAAAACCCCTGGTATGGACAGTCTTCCAATCGAATACTATAAGGCACTTTGGGAGGTTCTAGGTACACACATGTCTGAGCTATTTAACGGGGTGATTCGGGAGGGACAGACCCCCAAATCCTGGTCAGAGGCATTAATAATTCTTTTGCCGAAGGATGATAGTGACCTATCCCAAATTCAGAATTACAGGCCCATTTCGCTTTCAATGCAGATTATAAATTATTTGCAGCAGTTTTAGCAGAGAGACTGAAGGGTCTCCTTAATCAATTTATCCATGAAGACCAAAACGGTTTTCTGCCAGGCCGACAGATTAGAGATAATGTAAGGATAGTTATGAATGTCATGAAATACTATGAAACCCATATTGGCAAACAAATGGCCTTGATCTTTATGGATGCCCGCAAAGCCTTTGATCGTGTGAGCTGGAGCTTTCTAATAAACCTATTACAATATATGCAATTCGGAGAAAGGTTCATTCGAGCAATCCGCACTATCTATTCGAAACAGACTGTTAGAATATCAATCAATGGGGACGTTTCTGGCCAAATTGTAATTGAGAAAGGGACTAGACAAGGATGCCCGCTCTCTCCACTGCTCTTTATTCTCTCATTAGAACCACTATTAAGAGAAGTTAGACGAAATATGGTAATAAAAGGCCTCTGTATTCAAAAACAACACTATAGGGTACAAGCCTACGTGGATGATTTAGTATTCATATTAGAAAATCTCCTGGTATCGGGCCCGTGTCTCCTCCAGGAAATAGATAGATATGGTAAGGTGGCGGGATTAAAAGTAAATAGGGAAAAAACCAAAATCATTACCAAAAACTTGCCATTAACACATAGGAAAGAATTACAAATGAATCTGGGGTTTCAAATTGTCAACAAATTAAAATATTTGGGTATTATTTTATCAGCTAAGTGCTCTAAAATTAAAGAAGAAAACTATTTGAAGTTATTCCAGAAAACAGGACAAGATCTAGAGAAGTGGAAGAATATGCAGATATCTTTTTTAGGTAGGATAGCAATTATAAAAACATATGTACTTCCAAAATGGATATATCTCTTTTACACTGCACCAGCTAGATTGGAAAATAAGTTCTTCCAAAAGTTAAACCAACTTGTCTCAAAATTTATTTGGCAAAATAAAAAACCTAGGATCAAACTTAAAATGCTTCAAGAGCTGAAAGAAAGAGGGGGATTCGGCGTCCCAGAATGGGAATACTATTATCAGGCTGCAAATCTAGTCTGGGTTAGGGAATGGATACTGCTGCGTAGAAGGAGACTGCTTATTTTGGAAGGTGAAGGATTACACCAAGGCTGGCATTACTTCCTTTGGCAGAATAAAATAGCAAAATACAGGAGCTTCGCAGGGCACTATCTGAGGAACATACTAATTGATTCCTGGAGGAAAATTAAGTCTAAATTCTATTCTGCTATTCCTCTGTGGTTGGTCCCACTTGAAGCCATTACACATAGGCCCCTATACAACAATGAAAATCACCTCCCCTACCGGGAACTGCTGGACCCTCAAGGCTACTTGAAAACTAGAAAAGAGTTGGAATTACAAGGAAGGCAACTGGATTGGTGGGCATGTGCCCAAATCTCCTCTAAATATAAAAAAGATAATCAGGAAGGCATTAACTTAAATAAGCACGACTTAGACAATATTATTTTAGGGAAGGAAGACAAACTGCTATCAAGAATATATAAATTTTTGATCGAATACTGCATAGGAGATGAAATAATAAAAGATTCAATGATTGCCTGGGGGAGAAATATTAGCTACTCAATTGATTTGGTTAAATGGGAAGAAATTTGGCTTAAATATATTAAACTTTTGTGGGCAACCTCGTACAAAGAAAATGTATGTAAGATGTTATATAGATGGCACCTCCCTCCTGCCCGCCTAGCCAAAATGTATCCAAATCTCTCCCCAAATTGTTGGAGGTGTGGGGAGTTTGGTAGTTACTTTCATGTGTGGTCCTAAGATATCTGAATTCTGGAAAACTATACAGACGTGGATTCTGGAAATTACTGGGTACAAACTATCTCTGAAAGCAGAACATTACTTATTGAATATTAGGCCAGATAACGTAGGCATAAATATATGGTGTTTATGCATATTCACTATCACATCAGCAAGAATTTGTGTAGCCCAGCTTTGGAAGGGGAAAGATCTGCCAGCGGAAGACATTGTTTTAGAGAAAATTATGGAGTATGCGGAAGCGGACAGATTAACCAAAACACTGAGAGAGCAAAAAGATTCCGCTTTCTTTCAATGCTGGGACAAATTGTATATTTGGTTTAATCATAAATTCTCAAAAGGTCAAAGATAATTTGAATTAGTGTATGTTAAATTTGCCTAAAACCTGAACGTTGTAAATACTTTGTAAAGTCTCTGTCACGATCCTTCGCAGGTTTATTTGCTTTGTTGTACTGTTTTAAATAATCAATAAAATTTTAAAAAAATTAAAAAAAAAAGAAGAGATGAAACAGGATGGCAGAGGAACAGCTGAAAGATATTCTGATCATTAAACCTCTGGGTTTAAAATGATAATATTTTGCAACTATTTTATCAGTATGTATCATCTATAACTAACATAGAAACTTTATATTTAAGTTTTTTATTTTATTATTTTTTTTAAAAAATGTTACACATTATTATTATTGACAGCAATTAATTATAATATGGTGTGCTGATCTAGTGCAGTTAGATAATTTTTTGAATTGCCAGCTAGACAGTGATTGGTCAAAAGTTGCCTACCTGACTATGCCTAAAGAAGGACTACAACCTGGGCTTCTATGTTCCTAATCCAGCCTTTTGCCCACTATACAATACCAGATCTAAAATAGTACACATACATCTATAAAATCAATATATTATCTATATTAATATTACTATACTTAATATATTATTAATCTTAATAGATTACACTTAATATACTACACTTCTATAAATCTTCAGTTAGTTTTTACACCTTTCAAAATAGTTCATACACGCTATAAAATTTACACACTATCTGTACAGTAGATATAAAAAGTCAAACACGCGTTAGAATGCCAGTTTTGAAATGTAAAAAAAAAAATCAGACCAAGATATTTACGGTGACCTGAAGAGGGTTGTACACAGGAGATGTTCTTTCAATCCCACAGATCTGAAGCGCTTTTGCAAGGAAGAGTGGGCAAAGATTCCCAAGGCAATATGTGCCATGCGGATAGGCTCCTACCCCAAAGGACTAATAAAATCAAAAGTGCTCTGACAATGTATTAGTTTAAAGGTGTGAACACTTATTCAACCACGTTATTGCATGTTTTTTATTTTTTTGTCAAACTAAAAGATTTGAGTTGTTTTTCAATTAAATGGCACAACTAATTTATTATATAAAAAGTAAAAAATTCCAAAGTGATTTATCTCATTTTTTTACATCTGAAAAATCTGGCATTTTAACACAGGTGTGTATACTTTTTATATCTACTATAACTATTATATTCAATCAGAGCTATAATATTTAAATCCTAGACTAGAGAATACAAATACTTTTACCAAGAATTGAAAATATATTTACATAAGATGATATAATCAAACAAACTCAGTTGCTATTCTCCTCAGATGATTAGAACCATAAAATGCAGGCTTAGTTATATATGTATCTACATGTTATTGAAACACATTTTTCATTTGCAACTGCACAACTGAGTCCCCAAAATTACAGAGTTACATAAATAGCTTATGAAACAGATAATATGCACATAGTTGCTTTTCAAACACCCACCCACACAAGGTTAATGTGTGAATTGGGTCATGGAACCAATAGTTGGCATTCCTCCTAATTGATTGAAAACATATTTTGTTGGCACAAATAAATTTATTTAATTGAAGAAACTTTTAATTCATTTATTTACTGATTTCTAGATCAGGTACATTCTGTTCCAGATAGAATTTAAATATTTCATCGTGAGTGATTTCTACAATAACTATGCGTTCTTATCCTTACAAAAACTTAATTGTAAGAGTCAATAAATGTCTAGATTTTTAAACAGGCTTTTAAAAGAGTGAATCATACAATAGAACAGGTCTCCTTGAATATTCACTGTAAATTAAAGGGTTCAGTCTGATCATGAAGCCAAAACAAAACTAGTCATTGCTTTCAAATTTTTCAAAAATATTATCATCAAAGTTCATTGGGGACTATTGATTTTAAGAGTCATTATCCTAATATATTTAAAGGATAGATTAGATGGCAATAAAGATGGCATATCTTATTTTACAATATTTCATGGTTCATTTATGATTTCTCCCATTATTTGTGAAAAAGCTATTGTTTATTTATTTTATCCCTCCTTCATCATTTTTATAAATAACTCAAGGAGGTGAACATACCTAAAATTCTGTAAGATCTTTTATAATTCGACTAGAATTATTTCTTTCTCAGTCATTGTCTCACTGGGATCCAGTTCCCAGGCCTTGAGTTTGACACCCCTGCTTTAGAAGATGCAGACTAACAGGACAGTTAACTGCAGTTCCAAAAATACTGCAGCAATTGTAGAAACAAAAACAAAATTGGTAAAGTATGATAAATATTAAAGGAATCATATTACAGTATTAGCTGTAGTATAACAAAATAAATACTGTAGAACTTTAGTCAAGAATACTGTTGCAAAAAATAATACATAAAATGGCCATAAGAAATCTAATTTTCCAAATTCTGAGAGCTATGTTGGCTGCAATAATCCAAGAAACAAATACTGTTCTCTTCTCTGATAATTGTGTGAAGAAAAAATGTTGTACCAAATGGTTAAAAGAAATTTGGGTGACATTCATTTTATTACAATGCCATACATTGCATGAGGTCAGTGTATCTGAACAATGACAATTCCATTATTTCTATTGTCCCATTAAGTTTGGCAGGCAGGGCATGCTTCTGGTCCCATATTTGAGGGACTATCATTTAGAAGGATGTTTGCATTTACAATCGCTAAACCTATCCTCTGCAACACAATACTACCCAAGTCCAAGTTCATATATCTACACACATGCAAGCATGCATACATGCATATATATATATATACACACACACACACACACACCTACTTACTCGGCACACATACATATATACTCAGCAACTTAGTATACAAAAGTTAGTCAGCTGATGGAACTATAGAAGGATGTGAAGATTAAGGATAAAAGTCAGTTACTGAAAAAATACAGCGGCCTGACTTTATCTGAAGCTCTAGAGCTTGCTAAACAAAGGCTCAAAGCACAGATACTAGGCTAAGGAAATAGAGAAGCAGAGGCCAAGAAGATAAATGTCCTATTTCCAAAGAACTATCCAAGGTATCACAAATACAATACAGTAATAACAGCATGCCAACAGCAAAAACTGAATAAACCTGGAAAATACAGGAGAAAAAGATCTATAATCCCAATGCAAAGCATTTGCTGATCCTGAGAGCATACCACAACAATCTTCCAGAACATGCACTAATCATAGGCACAGTAGCAACACATCCAACAGCAGGCCAAGAAATGAAGAGCTGGACAGCACCTGGCCCAGATATGATCCATATCTAGTGGCTAAGATTTAGCATGAATGCTAGCATACAGATGAACAGCTGTTAGTAACAGGTTCCCATCCAGAGTAGTACAAATGAACCAGCTATTGGGAGCAAGCTTCCATCTAACACAAGGAAGGACAGTGATGTTTAGGTAAAACCATAAATGGAACAACACCATCTAACTATAGGCCAATAACTTCTCTCCTCACAACAGAGAAAATTTTATCAAGCTTCATAGCCACTCCATTACAAGACCAATATGGATAACAACACTAACACAGCTCAGAAGGGCATTGGGGACAACATCAGAAGTTCACAAAGCAGTCATCTAAGACTCAAGATCTGGACAGATCAATCTGAGCATAGCCTGAGTTGAATACAGGAAATTACATTTCAATACCATGTGAATACTATACAAAGTTAACAGGGCACTATGGACTTTCCTCAAGAACTTAATCGTGCTGTGAAAGACAACAATGGAAATCAACTAAAGACAGTCACATGTGTGACCACCATATGTGGCATATACTAAAGTAGTGCACTGTCCCTGATGCTGTTCTGAATAGTTTAGAATCTCCAGCGATATAATCACAAAGACTAGAAATAGATACAAGTTCAAGAGTGGAACTACTACCAGCCACCTCTTCTACATCAATGATAGCAAGCAGTATGCTACAACTGAATGGAACAAACTCACATAGATCTCGTGACGAGATTGGGATGCCTTTGGACTGGAGAAGTGTGGCCAGATGAAAATGAAGAGAGGTAAAGTAGTTGGAATTGATAAGAACTAGAGCAGGCCACATACTGATTACACCTAGGTCCTTGGTATCCCACAGTCAAATGAGAACCATAATGAGAAGGCAAAGGAAAAAAGCCAGCAACCAAGTACCACAAAAAATAATACCTGAAGAGCTAGGCCAATGAGGAAAAAAAGGTTCATACCATCAACATGAAAACCTGCCAGTCATCAGATGCACTACGAGTATAGTCAATTGGCCAAAGGAAGACATGGAAGCCGCTGAAATGAAGTCTCTAAGATCCCATAACATATGGAGGTTTCCAGCCCAAATCCAACACTACAGATTTTACATTAACCAGAAAGAGGACATGCAGAATCTGGTGAATGTCAGATATCAAATCCATAGAAACAAGGATTGTCACACTAGACCTGAGATGCAGACTGTGCAGAGATCGCAAACACAGTCCAATATATAGTGGCACCTATAAGATGCAAACAGGACAGTCTGCCTATCTTAAATTTTGTGAGTCATATTATAGCATTTTCCATAATAGTTAGATAAGAAGAGGTAGTCCTCCTCTTATGACCATAATTGACCCAAAAATTTTATGTTGCTAAGGAAAAATGTATTGAATTTTGCCCCATGTTATGACTTTTCTTGCCATATTTATTAAGTGAATCACTGCAGTTGTTACAGTGATGGGTGGGACACGACTTCGTGACTACAACAACAGCAAACAAACTGTTGCAAATTGAAGATTATCTGTATTTCCTCAAATTAAACAATGTAAGCAGAAATTTTGACACAATTTGTCAATCTACTCTTGTTTTTTAGAAGACAAATCAAATTGAATGTACATTCCTTTGGACAAATCAAAACGATCAATCTTAATAATTGTAATTATAAAATATAAAAGTGGTTTTATAGAATTTAAGCGCCATGAATGTATGATGATTAATAAAAATTATTACTTAAGTAGAAGCTATAACTTAAGCCAGTGGAAAAACTGACACTAGTTTAATTTTATGAATGAATTGATTTGTCTCTTTGATAAATATATAATTTTCCTAGATAATAAATTAAAATCTTTGTCTAGTTACTTATATATTTTGTGTATGTGTGTGTAAATATAAAATATAAAAAATCATTTGGCCACTGAAGTATACAGTACTTTCCCTTAACATTCCTTAATATGCATGCAATTTCCCAAATATGAAGAATCCATTATAAAATGGTATGCATTATAATTCTTTAGGTACAGATTATAATATTATTCCCAGTTGAAATGACCAGATTATTTTTTAAAAATTACAGAGTAACCAGAATCTGTTTCATACAGGAAATATTAGATGTTTCCCAGTATTTCCCAATATTTTACTCTAATCTATATATACCATATTTTTCGGAATATAAGATGCACCTTCCTCCCCCTAAAAGGGGGTGAAAATTTAGGTGTGTCTTGTACACCGAATGTAGCCCCACCCAACCACTGGCCCCCACCTTTGGGCTCTGGCTCGCAGCAGTTACCCCCTTGCAAGCAAACAGCAAGAAAAAACAGTTCCTTTCAGCTTCAGCACAGCCTAATTGATTGAATTGGCCTTCCAACTCTCAGCTGATTTGCTCTCAGCTGTTTTGCACAGGGCTCTGCTGCTTGCTGCAAAGCGGTAAATTGCTGGAGCGGATTTTTTTCCCCCTTGTGCTAATCAAGCTATACTGAAAACGAAAATAAAAGTAAAGCAGACTGTTTGCTGTAACAAGGCAAAATTGCTTAGAGGCAGAGGCAGAGGCAAGATTTCTTTTTCTTATTGTCATTACCAAAAAAAGTAGGTGTGTCTTATAAGCCAGTGCGTCTTATACTCCGAAAAATACGGTATTTAACACTTGAGGTAACAGAAGTGTTTCTATATATTCAGTACAGGTATGTGAAAGATTAGTAAGATTAATTTGTACCAAAAATGTTTAAAACATTATTAAAAATCTACAGGTATCATTGTTCTAACTTCTGACCATCACTACTTTCAAAAGATTAAGCATTGAAAAGAAAAAGAAATATTTATGCCAAATGCCGCAATGATCAGTAAACTAAAATTTGTATTCCTTGGTTTGTAATGAATAATATTTATATATTTTTATATTAATTATGTTTTAGTGAATTACCAAAATATTTGTATAGACATTACAAAATTAAATTTCAAAGTATTTCAAAATATAACTGTTATCTATATGTCTTGTGATAGGAAAGAGAGAGCTTCCATTTTATTTAGTCATTAGACAGCAGCATAAAATTTTAAAGTTACAGGTAATGTACATTTAATGACGTTCTTTTGGATTTACAATGATGCTGAGCAAGGGGGACTTATGACCAGTACTCTAATTTAAAGCCACCCACAGTAATTCATTAAATTACAGCAATTAGAAGTGCCAGAATTGTCATTGTAACTCAGTAGTCATGCAATTCTTTTATTTACAACTGCAATGTTTAGCAATAGAATTTCCAGTCCCAAATATCATCATTAAGTGAGGACTATCTGTACAGAGTCATTTTGCACAAGATGACATTCTTAAACATCTTTTTCAGTTGAGACCTGAGTATAGTTCTAAAATGGCAATGATTGTGGACGATGGCTGGTAGGATTAGGATGAGAGTAACGCATACATTCTGGCTTCCTTGATCTCTCAGTGGCTTTCAATACCATTGATCAGGAAATCCTTTTGGACTGGCTTAAGGATTTGGGAACAGAGACCACAGTGTTATAGTACAGGGGTGACAAACTTGCAGCATCATGTTGTCATCATGTGACGTATCACAACTTTTTTCCCCTTTGCTAAACCAAGGGTGGGTGTAGGCAGTGCATGTTGCATCCAGCATGCAGGCTGCGAGTTTGACACCCCTGTTATAGTACTTCCTACTTCCTCTGGGATCAGTTCTAATTAGAGTAGGTAAAGAGCACAGTTGAATATTGAATCCATGCATTATAAGGTTCCTCAGAGATTACTCTCTTTTCAATCCTAATTAACAACTATATGAAGCTGCTGGATGAAGTTGTCATGTTATAATGGTATCTGGGAATGATTTTAAGCAATAGGAGCCACAGACAAAGACTTAAATGGCATGTAAAATATACCTCATCTCATATAAGCCGGAAGGTATAGAAAACATTTTAAAAGGGAACCTCCTTATGAATTGGAAGGAAGAAATACTTTCAGTTGTGCAAGTATTCTGTTAATATAACTCTATAATAAAAATAGAGCTAGTAATCCTGGTTGTGCATCTTGTCTGGACTACTTCACAGGGCTAACACCTGTGCAAGGAATTAGATATTATCAATATGCTGCTGATATTCTTAAACTTACGATACCTTGAGACTTTGAATAACAGGTAGGATTTAAATCAAATACAAATATACGTACATACATATGTCCCTCAATGAAAAATAAAAAGGAAACTTAAAAAAACTAAAGCTAAACAACAAAAGCTAACTTTCTTTTTAAATGATTGTTTCCCAAAGTAAACATTTAAATATTCTGTTGTTATAGAATGTTGTCTTAAAATTACCATGTTAAATATGTTCATGAACAACAATATGGGGATGAAGAACCACATAATATTTTCAAATCTATATCAAGGAAATCTGCCAAAAACAACAGCTTGGGTGGAAAATAAAGGACTGGTTAGGAGCAGAATTTCCAGATGTGCCTGCCTCAATTAGATTGAGCAAATTAGAAAAGGAGAAAAATAAAAATATACTTCCTGACCCTCATAGATCGTTATGCATCATCCAATCAAATTACATTTTCAGGCCTTTGTCATCATATACTAGGTTACTGCAGACAACAAATCTCTTAATAAGCCAATTATAGTTCTTTGATCACAGTATTATCAGCAAGTCTCACTGCCTTCCAAAGGATATATAGTTTTTCAGAACTACAGAAGCTGCTACATTTCTTAGGCAAAGCTCATATATCAAATATCTTCTCATTCATAACATATACAGTTGAACATAACAATTAAAAAGATGCTTTATGCCAGTGATGAAATCCAAATTCTTTTTACTACCGGTTCTGTGGGCGTGGCTTGGTAGGTATGGCTTGGTGGGCATGGCAGGGGAAGGATACTGCAAAATCTCCATTCCCACCCCACTCTGGGAGCCGCCAGAGGTGGTATCTGCCAGTTCTCCGAACTATTCAAAATTTCTGCTACCGGTTCTCCAGAACTTGTCAGAACCTGCTGGATTTCACCTCTGCCTTATGCCCTAAAACTATTTCAGACTCTACAGGACAAATTTGGCCCATAATATCCATTTATAGTCTACAAGTGACATATTCAAAGAAAAGATACAAAAGGAACTCATGGTAAACTCGAACTGTACTTCACATCCTTAACAGTAGCACAACATATACAAGCTTAAAAGCTTTATGATTTTTCTCAGTGATTCCCTGGATCAATATGCTAGTGAAGAAACAAAACAGCATAGTTAAGATATGTATAGTAAGCTATTACATATTACTTAACTCTAATTTCTGTATGGGCTACTTTGTTTCTTATGTATTATACTTAAGACAGATTAAAAAAACAGAAAAAAAGCAGATAAGACTGCATCAGGTCTCCCTCGGCAAACATAATTTTCTATTCCAATAACAGAGAGAAGAAAAAGGCCAAATGGTATTTACCTAGGAATCATAATTCAAAATATTTTCTTATACAATTTTATACATACATACTGTACATCTTAAAGTCTATTTAGTGACACTTATTCCCAGCTAAATTTTTATAAGATTCCAGTTTGCTGAGCTATCTAATTTAGACTACTAAATATTTTAAAATATACAGCTGAATTTCAGTTCCAGGAAGTAAACACAAAAATTAAACTAGGAATTTCTATTTGTAATACATAACTCTCTAATATTCTTTAGTTACTCTGTAATGTACTTTTCTACAGAGTTGGGTCAAGGTATTGCATAAAACTTCTAGGTCTATGACGGTGAATCGTAGCCATATCAGTGGGCACGCAAGCTCAGCTACTGCACGCACCAGCTGATTTTTGGGCCTTCTGGGGCCTGGGTCCACCAGAATTAGGGAAACAGGTTGTTTCCTGCCTCTGGAGGGCCTCGGGGGGTGGGAAGGCCCGTTTTTCTCTCACCTGGCTCCAGAGCCTCTCTAGGAGTCTGGGGAGAGCAAAAACAGCCTTTCTCTCTCTCTCACACACACACACCCCGAGGCCTTCCAGGGGCCAGAAAGCCCCGTTTGCCAACTTCCGGTGGGACCGGAAGGCCCATTTTTTGCTGTTCCCAGCCTCTAGAACCTCCAGAAGTTGGCAAACAGGCAGTTTTCGGCCTTCGGGCGTGGGGAAGGCTATTTTTGCCCTTCCCAGACTCCTAGAGATATGCATTGATAAAATCAGAACCTGTTCCTGTCAATTTTAATTCTATGATTTTGCCTTATATCAAAATCAGTTTTCTAATATTAAAGAATTAAATACCTATTTGCTTGGCTTGGCAAATGGCTTGGTAAACATCTTATTCCTTTCAGGACTCTATTGCAAATACATCCTGTTTGGATGTTTTCATATGAAAAACTGAATAGCTAGCATAAAAAGACAATGTTCTAGTAATTATTTTAAGATAACTATGTTATGCTATAAAATATTTGAACAAGTTAATATTTTAAAATCTAGCTGCATACCACTCAGTCCATTATTATTTACAGAATGAACCATATTGCTTAATAGTAAATATTGCGTAACAAACAACTGTTACCTCTAAAGTAAACTCTGGAAACATTCATTTTATGGGTGTATACTACTTTTATATAAAGCCTAGAAACCAGTATATAATATACCTCATCTCTTAAAGCCACTTTAGAAGCACAGACACCATCATACTGCAAAATCACACATGGGGTATACTGATCAAACTATTTCACATTCAAACTATTTTGAATGCGAAAAATAAATAGCATATGCATTTTTGCACTACAGAGGACAATTACACTATGATAAATATTTGGTCTCAGTGTATTCATGTTCCCCTTTGAGAATTTATTTATTTATATCCCCCTTTCATTATTTTTTATAAATACCTCAAGGCAATGAACATACTTAATATCATTCCTCCTCCCATTTTTCCCAGAACAGCAAACTTACAAGGTGAGAGTGACTAGCCCAAAGACTCAGCTGGATTTCATGGTTAAGACAGGTCTAGAACTCATGGTCTCCGTTTCTATTCTGGTGCCATACAGGGCTGTGGAGTCGGGAGAATTGGGACATTTAAACTTGCTTTTTTAAAAATTCCAATCTAAATTTAGTAGGAGTCGGAGTCGGTGCATTGTTTGCCGACTCCGACTCCAGGTACCCAAAATTTCCTCCGACTCCGGCTCCTCGACTCCGGCTCCGACTCCACAGCCTTGCTGCCATAACCACTAGACCAAACTGATTCAAAGGAATACCAACAGATGGCAAGAGAACTAAGCAAGAGAATGTTCGCTTAACAAACATATTACTAATTTAAGAACTTATAGTCTTTGATTTATGGCCACAGTTGGCATGTAATTTCCATCATTAAGTGATGTGATTATTGAGTCATCATGTGACTGTACCTTTGTATAACATTTTGACTGCAGTTGTACCTCTAAAGTAAACTCTGGAAACATTCATTTTATGGGTGTTGCGAATTAGCAGTTGTTAAGTGAATCTGACTTCCCCCACTAACTCTGCTTGTCAGAAGTTCCTTAGGAAGGTTGCACATGATAATTACAATGTTCTAGTATACTATAATCATCTTAAGTATATGCTGGTGGCTAAGTGCCCACAGGTGATCATGTGACCATGGGGACACTGCTATGGATCAAATGCAAGGACTGGTTTTGTCTTTTTTCAGTGCCCTTATAACTTCAAATTATTACTAAACGAATGGTTGTAAGACAAGGACTACCAATAATCTTTCGGGGTTAACTTTGGAAAATATCTGTAGACTCAATGCATTTATGCTAATGAATATTTCATCAGCAGTCCTACTTAGACAGTAAACACGTTAGTAATTTAGTAATGCCGAAAAGGGTTGTCATATCTGACATTATCAAATTATCAAATTATCAAAATAAACCATGCATTACTTGATTTAAATTTAAGGTCAACTGATTATTTGAAGTTAAATGAAAATAATCTTAGACTCAACGTAAAATCAAGTAACAATGAAGTTAATTTTACTAATTTCAGTGAAATATTTTTTAAAGAATTTACACCTTTATTGACATTTTTTAAAAATTCCCAATGCCACAATCTTTTTATATATGATTATACAGAAATTAATGTTATTTAACTAATTCTGCCGTGATTTTTCAATACTTTCCTGATATGAACACCTAAACTGATTTCATAAAATAAAGAACATTCTTAAAACCTGATGCAAATATTGCATAGAGACCCTGTATGGTGTAGTGATTAATGCAGACTAGTACAGCTAGTTCTTGACTTACGACCACAATTGAACCCAAAATATCTGTTAAGTGAGATACTTGTTAAATGAGTTTTGCTCCATTTTATGACCTTTCATGCCACAGTTGTTAAGTGAATTACTGCAGTTGATAAGTTAGTAACCTGGTTGTTAAGTGAATCGGGCTTTCCCATCAACTTTGTTTATCAGAAGGTCATAAAAGGTGATCACATGACCCCAGGACACAGCAATGGTCATAAATATGAACCAGTTTCCAAAAATCCAAATTTTGATCACATGATCAATCACAGGGATGCTGCAAACATCGTAACTTTGAAAAATGATCATTAAGGTGCTGCTGTAACTTTGAACGGTCATGAAACCAACTTTTGTAAGTTGAGGACTACCTGTAATTAGGAAACTGAATTCTAATTTTGCCTAGGTGACCTTGGCCTAATCAGTCTCTTCCAGCTCTAGAAGTAGGCAATAGCAAACCACTTCTGAAATCTTGTCAAGAAAATTGCATGAAGTTTTCCAAGCAGTTGCTAGTTGAGAGTCCCCACCTCCCATAAAAGTTTTGCAGATGTTAAGACAATTTTTAAAACAGATTTAAGTGAATCACTGCAGTTATTAAGTTACTAACACAGTTGTTAAATGAATCTGGACTCCCCATTGACCTTGCTCATCAGAAGGTTGCAAAATCCTGCAACCATCATAAATGAATCAGTTTTTGTGCTGATGTGACCATAGGGATGCTGAAATGTTTGTGTGAAAAATGGTCATTAATCTTTTTTCAGTGCCATTGTAACTTAGAACAGTCACTAAACAAACTGTTGTAATTCGAGGACTACCTATATTATTAGATCAAATAAACAGAACTAGCTATTGTTTGACTATGAATGTAGTCTGTGTAGATCTCTTTGAATCCGAGGACAAAAAACATCCAGAGCTTTTCAAAAGGTTGAGTGAAGTCCTAAAGAGCTTTAGGCCATCCATTTTTGGTAGTAGCATAATTGGTGAAATTCACTAAATTAGCTGTTGTAAGCTAAGGCCTACAACATTCTGATTTCATTCTGATTTCAATAGTTGATCATCTGCAAATATAAAATGTCAGTTGCTATACAAGTAGTCCTCAATTTTCAACAATTCATTTAGTGACCATTCAAAGTTACAACAGTACTGAAAAAAGTGATTTATGACCATTTTTTACTTATGACCATTGCAGCATCCCCATGGTCACATGATTTACATTTGGATGCTAGACAACTGGTTCATATTTATGACTGTTCAAGTGTCTCAGGGACATATGATCACCTTTTGCAAACTTCTGTCAAACAAAGTCAATGAGGAAGCCATATTCACTTAACAATCCCATTACTAATTTAACAACAGCAGGGATTCACTTAACAAATGTGGCAAGAAGTCATAAAATGGGACACAACTCAAACTATTTCTCACAAAGAACATAAATTCTGGGCTCAATTGTGGTCGTGAGTCAAGGACTACCCGCACTTGTATTTGCTCTTCAATACTTTAAAAGTAGAAGAATAAAATAAAAAAATGCATAAATGAAAACTTCAAATATTCTGATGTAGAGTGAATATTAATTCTTAGACCAGAGAGAAATCCAGCAGTATAGTTACAGATTATAGCCTGCACAAACTAGCTTTCTGCACATGTATACTAAAATTGTGGCCCAAGAGCACTCTGCATTATTGCAATCTATTAAATGACAATAATCAGGGCCCACAGATAACTTTAGCAAAAAGCCATAGACTTTCAGTAATTATTTAAAATTTCAGTAATTATTTAAAATATCTCAAATTCTTGATTAGGAAACCCAGCCATGTGATTTAAAAGCATATGACTTCATCCTTTCCCACTTGTCAGGCTTCTTCTGACCTTAATCAGTCACCTGGCTTTAACAGAGCCACTTAAAATCAGGGCACTGAATTGAGGTTTGGACTGTACAGTCCATCAACCTGTATCCAACACCAGTGTATATTCTAAGTCCATATACTTTTAAGAAAGCCTCTGGGCATGTTTAAAATGCTACCTTTTACTATGGATCTAAATAGCAATATCCAGGTCTCAATATTCCTTTCTTTAAAAAAAATAGTCATCAATGTTCCATTGACTTAAAAGCAAACTTTTTATAGAGGCCGAAAACAGTCGCTCACTAATTATTTACAAACATCCCATGAGTTACTAGAAGCGACTGCGGGAGGGAGGGAGGAGGAGGAGATGAGCAGAGATTGCGCAAAGCTCTTATTCAGGCCACCGAAAACCCTTCGCGGCTTGTAGGGTCTCTTGCTTTTAGAAAGCACGGCCCGGGTTTCTGTTGCTTTTTAAAGATGGAAATAGGAGCGCACAGCGGAATGAGGCCTGCAACCCTGAATTCTTCTGATCCCCTTAAAAGCACGTAAAAGAGGCAGAGAAGTAAAGTAAAACACAAAGCTGCAAGTCAGGAAAGAAATGCCAAAGAGGCCAGGAGAAAGACACCACACATTTCAATGGACACCGCAGTGGGTCAGAGGTGTCACTTCATAAAGGAGGGGAGAGGCCGGAGCCCAGATGAGCAGCGAAGACACGCCAAACATTGCGCCCGTCCACCTCCCCGCTGCCCTCCCGAAGACTTCCTTCCTTCAGCGCCCAGACAAAACATTCCCCTTACATCTTCTGCACGGGTTTCCGCCGCTTGCGGCTGGCGTAGGTGACATTGGGATTCATCCTGCCGCCCACGCCACGGCTCCTCTTCGGCCAACCGGGGTTTTCGGCACAGAGTTTTGAGTTTTCACTCCTGGCTACAAACGGGAAGGCAAAAGGAAAAGAAAGCTCCGGGAGCCGTGCCAGACAGCGACGGCTTTGAAGGGGGCTTTTTCGCCGAAGCGAGCCCCGGCTCCACCCGCTGCTTGACCCGGCCCTTGCGTGTGGTTCCTACTCGCCACGCAGAGCCCCCGCTCTTCCCGCCACTCGCAGTCCCCTGAGGGGCGGCCGACTGAGGAAGGCGAGAGACGAGGAGCGGGGGTTCGTGGGGGGGTGGTGGCGGCAGAGCCAGGTGCTCGGCGCCGGCAGCACCCACTCCCCCGTTGTTGTCGTGGTCGCCCCCCCTCCTCTTCCTCCTCCGAGCGGGCGGGTGCCTCTGGGCAGCCGCAGGGCGGGGTCTCCGAAACAGGTGCGGAGGCGGCTGCCGACCGGCGGACCGATTGGCTCTCCCCTCCCCTTCTCGTCAGGAGCAAAGGGACCTTGGCGGCTGCCACGGCTGGAAGCGAAACCTCCCTTCCCCTCTGCAAAGCTCGCCTCGCCGCTGTCGTCAGCAGCGGCGTTCTTCGAGGAGCCGGAGGGCCTGGTTACGTTTCGTGTTTTCTCCTCCCACCGCCGATCTCTGCTTGTCTTCCTGGATTGCGGCGGCAGTCTGCTGCGGGCTCCCGGTCAGCAGCGACCCGGTTAAGCCGCCAGTCCTTTCCTCTCTCGCGGGTCCGGTCCGCAGCCCACCGAGGAGGCCTCAGTGTGGCTTGAGCAGCGGAAAGGAGCCGGAGACTCGCCGGGATCGGAAACCAGGCGAAGGAAAGCAAGCAGCCTGAAGTGACGGGAAAAAAAATAAGAGCGGGTAGCGGAGATTCCCTCGGCGCCGCAGGAGGATCTGCGGGCTGTCTTGACACACCGCTGCCTATTTTCGGAGTAGCCCTTGAGGGGCCTTTGGAGGCGAATTTGCCTCTTTGGAAATGAAGCGCCAGAAATATAGGCGCGGCGGAAATAGTTCGCAGGGGGATCTTTGCCGTCCACCCCCCGCGAGTGGTAAAACACAATATCTGCATAACATGGGCTGTCCCCGCTGAAAGCTGGCTCTACTTCAGTTGGGGCCTCCATAATCTCTGCAAGAATTGCAGATCATCTGATCTCCCTCCAAGATAATGGGTGACAAAGCCTAGCAGATTCCAAGTTAAAGTGGAGAAAAGCCATTTGGGTAGCAAGCTTTGCCAACCTGGTACGCCTCCCTATAAATTGGAATGCGAGTTCAAACACCACAATCAAAAATTCCCAGATCCAAAATGGTTGGGATAAACAGTTCACACGTCCTACATTTCTACATATAAACTACTGCAGTTTTTAAAAATTATTGGGAGTTAATCTCTCAGTATACCAGTCCCAAAGAGAATAGTATATTGTTAAGTAGAGACGTGGTTTATTTTTAGAATGTAGATGTGTATTGGAAAAGCTTCACAGAAGAATGTTTAAAATGAGGTATTGAGTAAAATAATTTTATTTTACTTTGAAAAAATGGCCCTGTCTGCTTAAAAATATTTTTCCCATGGCAGCTTTAACTAAAATAAAATATGATCCAGAAAATATGTAATTAGCTACAGATCAAATAGAAGTAAACATACCAAAGGGCATCAATTCTACATTAGAAGAAACTCATATAGACACGAGCTGTATTTTTCTGAAACTAGTTTTCTTAAAATCATTGTTCTGTGCTTTCCTTGGTTTAATCTAAAAAATAAAAAAAACTAATCTCCTGAGCATTCTTATTTTATGCAAGTCTTTAATTTTAGAATATACTAAAATCTTGATTTAATGAACTATTAAATACCAATGTTTTACTTAGTATAGTATTTTTCCCATTGCTTCTGGTAACATACAGGTAGTCCTTTACTTACAAACTACTGTTTAGTGACCGAAATTGCAATGGCACTGAAAATAGTGACCTATCACATTTTTCATAGAACCATTGCAGCATCCCCATAGCCACATGATCAAAATTCAGATGCTAGGTAATTTATTCATATTCATATTTATGATGATTGCAGTGTCCTGGGGTCATATGATCACCTTTTTCAATCTTCTGACAAGCAAAGTCAATAGGGAAACCAGATTCACTTGTTAACGCAAATTAACCCAACTAATTTTTCTCTTCCAAAACCCCTGGCAACAGTGGGAGCCAGAAAATAGATACATTTAAGAGCAATTGGTGAAATATCATTTTTTAAGAATAGGACAGAAAGTTTGCCAGATTGACTATAAAGTGAAAAATTGTGATTGGGTTGACTTTTAACAACAGTTCCATTAGTTTTGGCTGACGCGATTAAATGCAATGTCATACTACCACAACTTGCAACTTCTTGCCATTTTTCCTATTGACTTTGCCTGGCAGAATCTGCCCATCAGACTTTTGGATAAATCAAATAGGATGTAAGACTAAATTGAGCCTTAGTGGCATAGCAAACTAAAGTGCTGTTAACTAGCACCAGCTGCCTGCAATCACTGCAAGTTCGAATCTCACCAGGCTCAAGGTTGACTCAGCCTTCCATCCTTTCGAGGTAGGTAAAATGAGGACCTGGATTGTGGGGGCAATAAACTGACCTTGTATAAAAAAGAACACCGCTTTGGGGGAGGGGGCAAAAGCCCTACTAAGCAGGTATATAACAAAGTATGAATGCTATTGCTTAACACATTGTAAGCCGCCCTGAGTCTCTGGAGAAGGGCAGCATATAAATTGAACTAATAAATAAATAAATTGATTATATAAATCTGTTCTATTATAAGGGTCCATTAATAAAACCCTGCAAACTGTGGTGAAATCCACTTTTTTTTTACTACTGGTTCTGTGGGCATGGCTTGGTGGGCGTGGTTGGCTTGGTGGGCATGGCAGGGGAAGGATAGTGCAAAATCTCTATTCCCATCCCATTCCAGGGGAAGGATACTGCAAAATCTCCATTCCCACCCCACTTTGGGACCAGCCAGAGGTGGCATTTTCCGGTTCTCTGAACTACTCGAAATTTCTGCTACCGGTTCTTCGAACTGCGCAAAATTTCTGCTACCAGTTCTCCAGAGCCTGTCAGAACCTGCTGAATTTCACCCCTTCCTGCAAATCTGAAGATGCAAAATTCTCACTGCCACTTTTATTTATTTATTTTATTTATTATTTCAATTTATAAACCACCCTTCTCCTTGCGGACTCAGGGCGGTGAACAGCCAAAATAAAACATGGTATACAAAAGTTTAAAACAATTAAAAATTATTAAATATTATTCGGCCAATAATAAAACAACCCAATTTAAAATCAATTTCAAATTTAAAACGGAGGATGGGATCAAGCTAGCCCAGCTAGATGGAATAAATGGGTCTTAAGGGCCCGACGAAAGGTCCGGAGATCTGGAATCCTGCGTATCTCCGGGGCTAGGTCATTCCAGAGGGCGGGCTCCGCCACAGAGAAGGCTCTCCCCCTGGGGTCGCTGGCCGACACTGTCTGGCCGACGGCACCTGGAGGAGGCCCTCTCTGTGCGAGCGTACTGGCCAGTGGGAGGCTATTAGCGGCAGAAGGCGGTCCCGCAAGTACCCAGGTCCTAAACCATGGAGCGCTTTAAAGGTCAGCAACACCTTGAAGTGCACCCGGAAGACCACCGGGAGCCAGTGCAGCTCGTGCAGGAGAGGTGTCACATGGGAGCGCCACGTCGCTCCCATAATTCCCCGCGCGGCCGCATTCTGGACCAGTTGGAGCCTCCGGGTGCACCTCAAGGGGAGCCCCATGTATAGAGCGTTGCAGTAGTCCAGGTGGGAAGTCACGAGAGCATGAGTGACTGTGTGTAGGGAGCCCCGATCGAGAAAGGGACGCAACTGGTGTATCAGGCAAACCTGATAAAAAGCCCCCCTGGCCACGGCCGTCATGTGTTCTTCTAAAGACAGCCGTGCGTCCAGGAGGACACCCAAGTTGCGAGCCCTCTCCGTGGGGGCCAATGTCTCGCCCCTAATAGTCAGCGATGGCGTCAGCTGGCTATATCGGGACGCCAGCAGCCACAGCCACTCGGTCTTGGAGGGGTTTAGTCAGAGCCTGTTTCTCCCCATCCAGACCCGCACAGCTTCCAGACACTGGGACATCACTTCAACGGCATTGTTGGGATGGCCTGGGGTGGAGATGTACAGCTGGGTGTCATCAGCGTATTGATGGAACTCCACCCCAAAGCCACGGATGATCTCACCCAGCGGCTTTACATAAATGTTGAACAGAAGGGGCGAGAGGACCGACCCCTGTGGCACCCCACAAACAAGGCGCCTCGGAGTCGACCGCTGCCCCCCTGTCAACACAGATTGCGACCGGTCAGAGAGATAGGAGGAGAATCACCGTAGAACAGTGCCCCCCCCAACCCCCCCAACCGGCGCAACATGATACCATGGTCGATGGTATCAAAAGCCGCTGAGAGATCTAATAGGACCAAGATAGAGGAACATCCCCTATCCCGTGCCCTCCAGAGATCATCCACCAACGCGACCAATGCCATTTCCGTGCTGTGCTCAGGCCAGAAGCCGGACTGGAGCGGATCTAGATAGACAACTTCATCCAGGAACCGGGGAAGCTGCCATGCAACCACACTCTCAATAATCTTCGCAACAAAGCGAAGGTTGGATATTGGATGGTAATTGACCAAAACAGCCGGGTCCAGAGAGGGCTTTTTGAGGAGGGGTCTCACCACCGCTTCTTTCAAAGCGGCCGGCAGAACACTCTCACTCAAAGAAGCATTAACAATCTTCTGGAGCCAGCTTCGTGTAACCTCCCGGGAGGCCAGCACCAACCAGGAGGGACACGGGTCCAATAAACATGTGGTCGCATTCAGCCGTCCCAGGATCCTGTCCATGTCCTCGGGAGCCACAGAATCAAACTCCTCCCAAACTACACCCCCAAGACCTGCCTCGATCATCCCGTCCAGTCAGAGGCCAGACCTTCCCGGATCTGAGCGATTTTGTCATGCAGATACTGGACAAAATCTTCAGCTCGACCCTGCAAGGGGTCATCCCGAGCTCCCGGTTGAAGGAGGGAGCGGGTCACCCTAAACAGGGCGGCTGGGCGATTATCTGATAACGCGATAAGAGCGGAAAAGTAGCTAGACTTTGTCGCTTTTATCGCCACTAGGTAGGTCTTAATATGAGACCTCACCAGTGTTTGGTCAGATTTGGAACGGCTGGTCCTCCAACCGCTCTCCAGGCGTCTTTTCCGGCGCTTCATCTCCCTCAGCTCCTCAGTAAACCAAGGAGCCGGGTGAGTTTGGCGCCGGGTCAGAGGCTGCAAAGGCACAATGCGGTTCAAAGCCCCGGCGGCCGCTCTATCCCAGGCGGCCACCAGGTCTTCAGCCGAATCATGAGCCAGAGTCTCAGGAAATGGCCCAAGCTCCATCTGGAACCTATCAGGTTCCATCAGACGCCTGGGGCGGAACCACCTAATCGGTTCCGCCTTCCTGCGGCGGGATGTAGCGGTCAGAAAGTCTAGTCAAAGGAGAGAGTGGTCCGACCATGACAAGGGTTCGATGACTATATCCCCTATATCAAAACCACTCGACCACTGACCAGAGACAAAAACTAAGTCCAGGGTGTGTCCGCCCGTGTGAGTGGGGGCGTGAATTAACTGAATCAGGTCCATGGCCATCATGGAAGCCATGAACTCCCGAGCCACCTCAGACATTTCACCGACAGATGGCAGGTTGAAATCCCCCAAGACCAAAAGTCTGGGTGTATCAACCGCCACCTCAGCTATCACGTTGAGTAGCTCAGGCAGGACTGTTGCTACGTGGCAGGGAGCCAGGTACATAAGCAGCAGACCCATCTGAACTCCGCGACCCCACTTCACAAGGAGGGATTCACACCCGGTTATCTGAGGTACAGTGGATTCCCTCGGATCAAGACTCTCTTTTATGATAACCACCACCACCACCACCCCGCCCCTGCCCTGAGCTCTCAGCTGATGGAATGCATGGAAGCCTGGAGGGCACATATCCACAAGGGGGACTCCCCCCTCCTGGCCCAACCAGGTCTCCGTAATACCTGCCAGGTCCGCTCCCCCCTCCTGGACAAGATCACAGATGAGGGGGGCTTTATTTACCACGGACCTGGCATTACACAGCAACAGCCGGAGATTTGGGCCCTGAGACACTGCGCAACCTGGGGAGCGAGAAGGGCTTTGGGGACCGGGGCGTGCCATCGCTCTGAGATAGCGAGTGCGCGCCCCCCCCACGTGATATGGTCCCCTGCACTCGCCATATCTGCCCCTCCCACTCAGTGTATTAATAAAAAGGCCCTCTGCAGAATGAACGTCAATGTACCCCTTACCCCCGGAATCTACACCCCCCGTAGCCCCACTAACAATTGGACCTGACCCCTCCTCCTGTGGGTTAACCCCCACACCCACACAACCCTCCCGCTTCCCAGAACCCCTTAAAAATTTGTTAAAAAATTTCCCTAGAAAACCCCTCAAATTCCTTTTCGCTACATGCCACCTCTCGGGGCTCCAAAGCCCATCATAAAGGTAGGCCCTCGATAAAGTGGAGGGCCAGACCTGCGAGAGGGGGGAGTCTCGCAGGATAAGAAGCTCTGCTGATGAATACATTTAATATTTGGGAGAAGCCCATGGCCAAGGGGTTAATTAAGATGGATCCAAAAGTTCCGGCAAGGGATATCCACTCCAGTTCAGTCAATAAACTCCACTGCTCTCTCACCGCAGTGGGTAGAGTCTTAAGCCACTTCGGGCCAGATGTTCACACCAGCCACCCTCTCACGGAAGCTGGGAAGGGCCAAAAAGCAGCAGTCTTAATCCGACTCTATACCAGACTAGAAAACCAGGGTGTATCCTTCAATAGTTGAGAAGCAATCGATGGTAGTCACCAATCTACAGGAACTGCTGGCCCTGGGGGTATTTCGATGATTGCATTTTAGGCGAAAAGAGGTAGTAAAGTCCATGGGAGACAGATATCACAGTTGTTCAGGGGTCTAGATGATAAATAGCCATAAGGCCAAAGGCCAAATCCGTACAAAAAGAAATGGCTAGAGACCTATCCCAGGGTTTAGACCAGTGGTAAACCAGTGGTAGCTCTAATCACCCCCAATCCACACAGGGATTGGGATGAGATGACCAGGGGTGGGCCCTCTCAAGATGGGTCCACCTTCCATGGCCGCCCCAGGTAACCCTGTTAATGTTGGTGGCATAGTTAATATAGTGCCCCACACTCTCACCGATGGAAACCTCCAGTCTCTCTTTGCCCTCTCTAGCCCTCTCTAGCGCCCCTTCTCTGCAGCCGTTTGTCCTGGAATCACCGCCAACTGACAACCTCGTCATCGTCCTTTCCACTCTCCCCCAAACAATCTCCATCCCCCGCTGGAACACCCAGGGAACTCCAGCCACTCCAACGGCTTCCCTGGAGCTCCCACGGGGGAGGGGGGCAACACCATTGAGGTCGACATTGCCACGGCAATCCCTGAGCCGCAGAGTCAACAGAAGACGCCAGAAGATGCCGAGGCCGCTTTCGGCTGACTGTGTGATCCTCCAGCAGCCGCCTACGTCCTCATCCCGTTTGCTGTGTCCTGGGGAGCATTCGGCTCCCAGAATGGATTAAAAGATCGGCGAAGAGCTCCTGTGCCGGTCTATGGGGCTCAACGAGCTGGTCCGGCCCCCGAAAACACCCAAAAAGCCGGGGACATACTCCCCACCTCACCGCCGATCAGCTTGGAGTGGCCATCTTGGACATGCGCATAGTATAATTTTAACCATCTGATCAACACAAGCGAGATCTTAAGTGTCTTCCTCTGATAATTAAGTCCTTGGGACCTCTTCCCTCTCGTCTGATTTTTTTTTCTAGGCAGCCTCTCTTTCCCTCATTGCCCTAGGTCATCCCCACATTCATTACACTGTAGTGAAGGTAACAAATGGCAATTGCATCACCATGGGATACTGATATAACTTGACCATGAGGACAGCTGCAAATTCAAAGGCTGCTTGTAAATTTCCTTATTCAGTACCATTGTAATAGTAGCTGACAAGTGGTTGCTAAGCAGGTCTATCTGTATAAAGCACAGCCACTCTCACAGACACCTCTGATTCCTTTAACTTTGCACACAAGATTTCTCTAGGATAACCATTGCTAGAGGTAACATCTTCTATGTTTGGGTTTAGTTCCTAACAGAATTATAAGCTAATCTTGATTTCTAATGCAAAATGCAGGATGGAGATCTAATAAATGATCTCAAGTAAATGGAAGCCAACATAGGACTAGTGATATTTGCTCGAAATTGCAAATATACAGGCAACAATTATAGAACAGCTGTTTTAATAGCTCAATTTTTATCAGGGATGTCACTGAAGTTCCACAGAATTTTTTTTAAAGGAGCCTTCCTACTCATTTGTACTCTAGTGAGATTTGATGTAGTTCTCACTGAGATTTGTTAATGCATTTTATTCATGCCAGATTCTGGAAAGGTGCTTACTTGTTTTTATTTTAATGTAAACTTGAAGGTTCTGCCAAATCTAGAGGTTCTACTTTTTGTATTTTGAAGACTTTACCTTGGTCATGACCAACTTTGTTTTCTTCCTTTCCAGCTGAAGCCTCTCCTGTTTTTCTGAGGTAAAAAATATTGGGCAGCTCATGTATATGGTTAAGCCATGAAGTATAAAAAATAAACTTTCAGGATTCAATAAAATTAATAAGACAAGGGAATACATCTCATTGAACCTAGCGGGATTTTGAGTGAAGTAAATACTTCAATGCAGTATTGCATTGTATTCAATGCAATGCAGTGCAGTAATGGTTCTACAAAGTTGATTTATGGATCAACTTAATTGCCATGCATGCTCTGTAATATATTTCAATACATTTTTTTAAAAAAATAGCGAAATGTATTAGGACTTATTGAAGACAATTATATTATGGGTTCATATATAGTTTCAGGAAAGATGACATTAGGGAATCAATCCTTAGGAAATCATTAATTGGAATCATTTCAAAATATAATATCTTCAATCATGTAGTATTTTGTATAACACAAATGGAAAGAAATAACTTCTGTGTTTTTCAAATAAGTTCTAATATAATTTTGCTAAATTCTGTTGGAAAAAAATATCCTTCTGGGTTCAGCTCCAAGTGGGGGAAAAGATACTGGAAACATGGAGATTGCTTGGAAAGATGGTTCAATGATGGACAGGATCACATGGTTTGAGTTCCTGAACAGAAAAGGACTGAGATACTAAGTGTGCCTTGGTTCTTTGCCCTCTGAGCTTTGAACTTCCTGGGGCACAGGAAGAGTATCCAGATTAGTTGTCAGACTCCCAGGGGGTGGGGGTTTTAGCTAGCCTTGCTGACTGATGTAATCTTCCCAGGTGCCATGTGGTGAGTTTCTGTTGCTAGATGGGTCCTATTGTGTTGCAGATGATGGTCCATTGACAAAGGTGGAGGGAATGAGTGAGCTTGGCTGAGGCCTTAATGACCCATTGACAAAGGTAGGGGGAGGCAGGAAGCTGCTTTGTCTTTAAAATATGTTTCTCCATTTCTCATCCAGGGAAATATAGTATTCTGCCTTTTTAATATTTCCTAAAATATTTCATTCTTCTAGGAGAGGGGTGAGTGCTAACTTCCTACAATTCCAATAGCATTTATCTCTCCAAAAATGTTATAGTAAAGAAAGTTATATATTAATGGCTTTACCTATGAATCTAAGCCAAACACTTTTATACAATTCTTCTTTAAGAAAACAATTTATTACCATGTTTGCATACAAACTTCTATTAATTTAAGAACTAAATTTAATAATTGCTTAACGCATTGTAAGCCACCCTAAGTCTCCGGAGAAGGGCAGCATATAAATTGAACTAATAAATAAATAAATTAATAATAATAAAAATAAAATTTCTGTTCAAATTCCAATATTTTTCAGAACTTACTGCCCAGTGGAGTAGGCTTGAAAGAGGGTCACCTAGTGTAAATGCAAGGATAAAAAGCAAAGATGCATGCAATGTCCAGAGACACTATCTACTGTTAATAGGCCTCACCAGCGCCCCTTGAAGGAGGCGGTGGTGAGGCCCCTCCTCAAGAAGCCCTCCCTGGATCCGGCTATTTTGGCTAATTACCGTCCAGTCTCCAACCTTCCCTTTTTAGTGAAGGTTGTTGAGAGTGTGGTTGCATGGCGGCTCCCTCGGTACCTGGATGAAGCTGTCTATTTAGACCTGCTCCAGTCCGGCTTCAGGTCTGGATACAGCACCGAAACAGCATTGGTCGCGTTGGTGGATGATCTCTGGCGGGCCCGGGGTAGGGGTTACTCCTCTATCCTGGTGTTATTAGACCTCTCAGCGGCTTTTGATACCATTGACCATGGTATCATGTTGCGCCGGTTGGAGGGACTGGGGGTGGGAGGCACCGTCTTACGGTGGTTCTCCTACCTCTCCGACCGGTCGCAATCTGTGTTGACAGGGGGGCAGCGGTCGACCCCGAGGCGCCTAGTGTGTGGGGTGCCGCAGGGATCGGTCGCCCTTGCCCCTCCTGTTCAACATTTATGTAAAGCCGCTGGGTGAGATCATCCGTGGTTTTGGGGTGGAGTTCCATCAGTACGCTGATGATACGCAGCTGTACATTTCCACCCCAGACCACCCCAACGATGCCGTGGAAGTGATGTCCCAGTGCCTTGAAGCCGTGCGGGCCTGGATGGGGAGAAACAGGCTTCGACTCAACCCCTCCAAGACCGAGTGGCTGTGGCTGCCGGCGTCCCGATATAGCCAGCTGACACCATCGCTGGTTATTGGGGGCGAATCATTGGCCCCCACGGAAAGGGTGCGCAACTTGGGTGTCCTCCTGGACCCACGGCTGTCCTTAGAGGATCACATGACAGCTGTGGCCAGGGGAGCTTTCTATCAGGTTCGCCTGATACGCCAGTTGCGGCCCTTTCTAGATCGGGACTCCTTATGCACAGTCACTCAGGCACTTGTCACCTCTCGCCTGGATTACTGTAATGCTCTCTACATGGGGCTCCCCTTGGGCTGCACCCAGAGGCTTCAACTGGTGCAGAATGCAGCCGTGCGGGGGATTATGGGAGCAACGGGACGCTCCCACGTGACACCTCTCCTGCGCGAGCTGCATTGGTTGCCGGTGGACTTCCGGGTGCGTTTCAAGGTGCTGGTGATCACCTTTAAAGCGCTCCATGGCTTAGGACCAGGGTACTTACAGGACCGCCTTCTGCCGCCAATAGCCTCCCACCGGCCAGTGCGCTCCCACAGAGAGGGCCTCCTCAGGGTGCCGTCAGCCAGACAATGTCGGCTGGCGACCCCCAGGGGGAGGGCTTTCTCTGTGGCAGCCCCTACCCTCTGGAATGATCTTTCTCCGGAACTGAGAACAATTGCCGACCTCCGGACTTTTCGTCGGGCCCTAAAAACTTATCTCTTTCAGCTCGCCGGTCTAGCCTGACCCCTGTTGAATTTTTAAGATCTTGTTGTATTGTAGGGTTGTGGTATTTTAAATATTTAATTGTTTTAATCTTAGCCAAACTTTATATGGATTTTCTAATAATTTTTTAACTTTTATGTACCGTTTTTTATCTGGCTGTTCACCGCCCTGAGTCCGCAAGGAGAAGGGCGGTATATAAATCTAATAAATCAAATCAATACTTCATGTCTTCAAGCAAATACCTGACTATAGCTATAATTGTTGTCCTATATAGATTAAAGAATAAAGTAAATAGGAATAAATTAATAGTATCTATTTAAGCCTTATTAATCAGTCAGTCAGATTTAAGTGTGATGTTTAATAGTAGATAATAAGATTAAACCTGGAAGAAACAAAACAAAGAAATAAAATTAGGAAATTCAGTTCTGTGTACTTTTGCTGGGACAGGACTAACCACAACATAATCCAGCTAATTTTTCTCTTCTAAACCATTTGGCAACATTGGAAGCCAGATAGAAAATAGCTATACTTAAGAACAATTAGTCTCATTAAAGATCATTTTTTAAAAAATAGGACAGAAAATTTGCCAGATTGCATAGATATTCCTAAAAACTGAAAATAACAACAACGCAGATCTATTCTAATTCATTAACCCTCAATTAAGTAAAACCAGACTGATTATGGCTAATCTTGAAAAGCTAAATAAATTCAGATCCAATTAATTATGGTTGGAAATATCAAAGGTGTAGACTACAACGTGAAGCTAGAAAATTTGGTGCTCACTTCACCTCATGCCCACCTAGCATGTAAACTAAAGTAGATAAACAGGTACCACTTTGGTAGGAAGTTAACAGTGTTCCATGCAGCGTTTATAGTCATGGCTGGCTACATGACTACAGAAACTATTGTTTTCGGACAATGCTGGCTCTCTTGGATAAGAAATAGAAATGAGCACCAACTCCTATAGGCAGATATGACTGTACAAGGGAAACCTTTACCTTTACCTATAAGAATAATGAGAGGTCAATGTTTTTGGAAGTATCTAAAGTATGTCTCTGTGTGTAAGGGGAAATGGACATGGAAGAAAAGAAACTACAATAGAACAACCACATAAAGAGAAGGGGTAACTTTTTATGAGAAAGTATTAGAGGAAAAAATTCATCTCCTAACACTATGATGGCGAACTTATGGCATGCATGCCCAAAATGGGATATGAAGCCATGTGCACAGCAGTGCCATAAATCAGCATGTGCATGCGCACCAGCCAGCTGATTGTCAGGCACGCATACACGCTAGAACCCCAAAGTTTGGCTTTTCCAGAGTGCAGCCCCGACAAGTGTGTGCGTGACATTTCCGTGCAACCTTTTCGGCACTCAGTGCTGAAAAGATTCGCCATCACTGTCTTAACAGATGAATGGAAAGTAGACATAGGGAAAAATCATATGAATATTGGTTGGAATAATATGAAAAGAATTATGTTTCAAAGTATCATAGAAATGTGTAATTATATCCGTGAGAAACATGGTTAAGACTGCTTGATGCAATAAAGTAAAAGGGCCTATAAATGAGGATAAAAATTTATATAAGGAAATGGACAATGCAAAAAAAAGACAAAAGAAAGTCATTAGCAGATGGAAAGAATTAAACAAGGAGCCTTCAGCAAAATAAACAAAATATAAAAATGAAAGTGATGAAATGAATAGGGTGAAACTGAAATGATGGAATGCTTAAAGAAATATTCTAGAGATCTATATAGAAATTAAAGTGATACGTTGGAAACTACAATTGGAATACTTTATAAATATTTATGTCCAAGAAAGTCATAGATGTGAAAACATTAAAAAAAAACAGTCAAACTGCAGGTACAATGGCACTAGTAGCATGATGGAATTATACAAATTTTGCTATTATTTCCCTACATCAGGACATCTGATGCCAGACCTAAGTCACAGTATTTGCATGGGTACAGTGACTGTATATGTTGCTACTTCTCTCCTCTGCAGATACCCAAGAACAATATAACTGGAGGAATGTTAGGGTGGGGTTGAATTTGCAACTTGTTTAATATGTATATAAAAACTGCAACTATAGTTGAGGATTGGAAGAATGCCATTATTCTTTCTTTATGTAAAGGGAATGATAACAAGAGTGAATGTGAATGAAAAAGAGTTATTGCGGGACTAATGTATTAAGCCCCAAAAGGTATCTGCAGAATTCTGATTCAAATGATACAACGAAGTGACAATGAGCAAAATTTAGGTAGTGTTGCTACATAGTACTCATAGAGAGTGCAGATCAGGTCAGTTCTTCAGTTGGTCACTGTGAGAAAGTGAGATAGAAAAATTATTGTACATTTGCTGATTTAGACAAATCATAGAGTTGAAGTCCCAAAGATGCTTTTTTTTCCCCCAAGAGGCAACTGAACTTGTATGTCTTTGTCTTTTTTGATATTTGTTGAAGGCCCACTTGGGATAGCCACATGTTCTGAGGGCTTCCTTTATGTGTTTACATTCTTTTTCTTTCCCATCTTTGCTGGTAGGCAGGCCTTCAGGTCAGTGATGTAAGGGTCTGATGACTCCCATTTTATGCTCTAAATGGTGGTGGGGATCGAAATGTAAATATTGATCTGTATGAGTGGGTTTTCTGTAAACTTCAATGTTAAGGCTTCTGTCTTCCTTAATGTGTACTGCACAGTCCAGGAAGGCTAGATTCTTTTCCATTCTTCCTATATGAATTTGATGCATCTGTCCACAGAGTTGATATGTTTGGTGACTGCTTTCAATTCCTGTGTTTTGTTCTTGACCCATGTATCGTCCACCACCCACTGGAGCACAAAATGGAAGTCATCAGAACTTTACACAGAGATTATCAAATCTCAAAAAAGACCCTACAGGAGCTGTAATGATGAGAACAATGACGAGACAATGATGAGAACAATAAACAAAGTAATGTTGTCATTCCTTATGTTGCAGGCATATTGGAAAAGCTCAGGAGAGTCTTTCAGCCAACATAACATGCGTGCACACTTCAAATGCAAAAAAACATTAAGGCAGAAGCTTGTCCACCCCAAGGATAAAACACTCAGACAGAAACTGAGCAACGTGGTATATACAGTTCAGTGCAGTGGGCAGTGCAGATCTGTACATTGGGGAAACAAAACAACCACTTCATAAATGCATGGCACAACATAGGAGAACAAATACATCAGGACTCAGTAGTCCATATTCATAATCATAATCATAAGTTTATTTGTCAAACATATATAATAGGTAAAAATATAAACATAATTTGAATACATGAAAAGAGTAAGTAGTAAGTAAGTCAGTAGTCCATCTGCATTTAAAAGACAAAGGCCACACTTTTGAAGACAACAAGGTCCATATTTTGGACAGAGAGAATAGCTGGTGTGAAAGAGGAGTCAAAGAGGCCATCTATGTCAAAATTGAACACCCTCTTTCAACACATCCTTTCAACAGTTCCAAGAAGGCTCCACACCAAGGGTGTAAAACTCATGGTGTTATGTTGTCAGCACGTTAAGTATTACGACTTTTTTCCCCTTTGATAAACTGGAGATGGGTATAACAGCATGTGACACATGCAGCCCACAGACCACAAGTTTGATACCCCTGCTCCACACCAATTTGCACAACTCAGGTGACCCAGATGACAGCTAAACCTCCAGGTGACCTTAATGACCCACTAAAAGAATGCAAATGATCAGCTGTCTGCAAGGAGTATAAATCCTTCCATTCCCACCATTCAGTAAGAGCTGAAGACGCTTCTTGGATGAGAAGTGAAACGTCTTCAAAGAAAAACCAGAAAGTCCAGTTGCCTCTTGAAAAAAAAGTACCTTTGAGACAACCATGACCTGGATGATTGAGAATCTCTATAGACACATAAAGTTGAAAGTCAGTTGCTAAATGCATTAAAAGTATATGCACTAAAGTTAGGGGACATGTATGGATTATTTGAAGTTATAACTATCACAGAATGGGTGATTTACACCCTCTACACTATAAATGGCCACACTGCTCCTGTTGCAATTATGTGACCACATATTGGGCAGGTCACCTTTCTGACTCACTGTGGTATTCTGCAATCACATGACCACATTTTTCTTGATGATTTTTGTTTGCCTTTTTTTGCAAAAAAAACTCCCATTAAAATTCATGATTTTCCCCCCGAATAAAATTACAATTATGGTATTTGTTTAACAACCGCTGCCTAGAAGGTTGGAAAATTACTTCAGGTTGCATGGCTTTTTATCTTCTTCAAGAAATAGCTCAAAATAGCTTGATGTCAAAAGTCCCATCTCTCCATCCACTATAACAGTGTTCAGATGGAGCAGTCTAAGAAAGGAAAGCAGAGGAGGAAAGTAGATTACATATTGCTGGTCCAGCCGGTTCAGGTGATCAGACAGTGTTGTGGTTCTGATTGCTGTTGATCTTCCATTATCTTCATCTACAATATTTCTCATACTACAAATGACTGGGTATATCCTAGAATTTAACTTCATTTGAAACATTGAAACTATGGAACCCTAGTTTCTCATCATTATGCTTTGGGGGATATGAAGCAACTGCAGCTTAGAACAAGCAAGAATAAATTAAGAAAGAAGTAATTTAAAGAAATTCAAAGTCTAGATGAATTGTATTCTAGGACACTAAGGGAAGTAATAGAAGTGGTTACAAAAATACTTTTAGTAAATCTAGAATAACAGAAAACAGAGTTGGAAGGAACCTTAGAGGTCTTCTAGTCCAGCACCCTGCTCAAGCAGGAAAACCTAAACCATTTCAACCAAACCAAATAGTTGTCCAATCTCTTCCTGAAAACCTTCAGGATTGGAGCACCCACAACTTCTGTAGGAAAATCATTTCACTTATTAGTTGTTGTAACTGTCAGGAAATTTCCCTTTAGTTCTATGTTGGCTCTTTTGTTGATTACTTTCCATTCATTGCTTCTCGTTCTGCGTTTACCTCTTCTTTGTGGCAGCCCTTTAGATATTGGAAGTTTCAGAAGACTAGAGGAAAACAAATGTCATCTTTATCTGAAATATATCAGCTTAACATCTACACTGGACAAAGTTTTCAAATAAATTATCCAGCAGCATACTTGTGTACATTTGGATACATTTGTTATAATTATGAAAAACTATAGTTTGTGTGTGTGGGAGAGGGGGGAATCATGTTAGAATATCTATCAAAATAACTTTGTCAAAGTTATTACCATACTATATCATAGGAATACTGGGATTTGGTATACCTGGACCTTGAAAAAACCACCAGCAGAATTGCTCATGATATTCTTCTTATCAATAATATATGGGCTAGATTACATTAATTTTAAATGGGCCCATGGTTGGCTGAATGACCACATCCAAACAATGCTCATTAATGGCTCTATGTAATCTTGGAAAGAAATACCAAATGGAGTAGCAAGTTCTATTACTTGGGACTTTGTTGTCAAACATTTTGGATGATGGAATTCAAGTGACATTTACCAAGTTCATAGGAGTGGGAAAAACTGAAAAAATTAAAGATGAGACAGTACTGTAATCCACCTGTGAAAAATGCAAAGGAATATTATAAAAGTTCCTTTTAATGTTGATGATCTATGAATACTTATCTTGGGTTACAGTAACAAAAATATAGAACCCAGATTACAAAAAGAAATTTATCTACTCTACCCTTTCCTAATCACACTCATTTAGACCTCTGTATCCAAATCTGAACAGTACAGATCAAAGAAGAGAGTGACAAATCAGAGAAAATTTAAAGGCGGATTAACATTAAACATCTTCTTCTTAAACATTAAATCAAGAAAAAGGGGGTGTGACTGGCCGAGGAAGGAAAAAAGCCAGAAATAGATCTATCCCAGTCTCCCTCAGAAATTCAAACAGACAGCAAAATGGCTGCTGTAAGTTTAAGAAGGCCTAACGGCTGGTGAATTGAGATTTCACTGAAAATTAGGCTATGAAACATCTTGATTTATGTAGGAAAATCCTGGCATAAAGAATGACACACATAAAGACCTATGAAAATTGCTGTGTACTGAGCCTGTGCAGGGGAACGAGCCCTCTATGGTAATTGGTTGTAACATTCTGATTCATGATTGGTTGCCGCCTTTGACAGCCGGGTATAAAAAGGCTGTCAAAGGCAGAGTTGGTGTTCGTTGTTACTTTGAAGTTGAATAAATTACTTGTTGTAACTGCTGCCTCCCTTGCCTCAGAGCGATGAAAACAATTAATGACTAAATTTAACAAAAATAAAATAATAAATATTTGACTGTTACAGGGCGGAGTCAAGAAAAGGGGGTGTGGCTGGCCGAGGAAGGCAAAAAGCCAGAAATAGATCTATCCCAGTCTCCCTCAGAAATTCAAACAGACAGCAAAATGGCTGCTGTAATGTTTAAGAAGGCCTAAAGGCTGGTGAATTGAGATTTCACTGAAAATTAGGCTATGAAACATCTTAATTTATGTAGGAAAATCCTGGCATAAAGAATGACACACATAAAGAACTACGAAAATAAAATAATAAATATATGTGTGTGTGTCTGTACAGATAATATCTCGGGTTTCTTCCCGTGTAATTGTAAACATATCTTTAGAAGGGTTTAATATGTAATATGTTTACAATTACACGGGAAGAAACCCGAAATATTATCTGTACACACATAGTTTAAGCTTTAAAAAACTTTTAAAAATTAATATAAATAACTTAGCATGCAGTTTCCCTTGATTAAAGTTTTTAACATTAATTATCCTAGGTGTCATTTATGCAAAGATTGCTACAGCAATCATATAGTTTGAGTGAAAAGTAGCTCCTTAATGACATTACGAATACAATTTGGAAAGGGAAAGGATTTTTACAATTCACATATGTTGTATTGCTGGCAAGTGAAGGTATTATCTAAACGGGGCGCATCTTTGTAAAAAAAAAGTCATGCAAATATAAGCATTCAAGAGTTGGAAAGCTACTTTCAAGTTTTTAAGAATCCTGAAATGGTCTTTCTAATGGCAGTGTCTTATGGGCAGGTATAGTTAGGTAAAAATCAGAGATACAATTAATTTCCCATTTTAACAAGGAGTAGAGGATACATACTTACAATTCTATGTGAATATATCAGACAGTGATGGATATACCAAGAGGAAAATAAAACAGCTGACCTGTTACAGTCAGCCCATGCTTATTACTGATGACTGAATAACTAAGTCTCATCTCTTCTATATAACGTATTTTTTGGAGAAAAAGATGGTTTAAATACAGTCCATTCATAGCTACATACCTGCATACAAACATATCTAGCATTATAATCAACACTTTATATGTTTAAAGTGTATGTGCTTTAGCTGTGAACTTCAGGGAAAAACTGGCAAATTGAAGACAACTCCACTAATAATGGAATTGGCAATATAAATACCCTTTGTCTCTTGTGAACACCATCAAATGTACAATCTAAATGCACATATTCAAAGCATGTTTGTTTATTTTTAGTGAATCCTTTACATCTCTTACCATAAGGTATCAGCATCATTTTCAGCCAGTTTTTAACAGAACAAAGGCTTTTTTAATATATCAGAAGCAATGTAATGCTGGCCCAGAGAGTGCATTCATCACTAATGTATTTGCAGTGCAGACTGGCTGTCTGTAGGCCAAAGGAGAAATGATCAGATATTTCCAAGTATTTTTCTTTGTTTTAAGGTAGTTAAAGAGAGAGGAGCCGCTAATCTGGATCAGTGCCATAGCCAGTTTAATTCTTTTTCCTTATGCAAGCTAGCGCATGCCAAATTTTTTCAATTGCATCTCCTACTGTGCTTCACTAGTGGCCTTGCTGGCAAAGACTGTTGGAAACTGGAGTCTAAACATTGGGTGGCCACCAGATTGACTTTTTCCACCTTAGTTCATTTTCCATCTTTCAGTTAAATTTCTATTATACATAGGTGAAAGAGAAAGGATCTATACTTGCTTTATGACGTCAATATTTGACAGTACTTTTGACAAGATTTAGGAAAGTAATATTGGGGAAAAAAGTTAGGCCTTCTCTTCCGGCCTAGGACTGATGTAATTACAGATATACAAACATGAAGAGTAATTGTAAGCAAAGAAAGATGGAGCATTAACTCAGTCCTCCATCTTGTTGTTGTCTGATATCAGTCACTGCTTCAATGTTTTTAGCATGGGAAAGAGTCTATACCAGGGCTGTCAAACCTGTGGATGTGTCATGTGCTTGCCATGCCCGGTTTAGTGAAGGGGGGAAGTGCCAATATGTCATATGACACCATGGTGATGACACAAGTTTGACACCCCTGGTCTATACATACAAAGATAAGAAATACAAAGGTAATAGATCTCTCTGTGATCCTCTATAGAAGGGATCATAAGAAGCGCTCTATCAAACCCTGTACATGTTAATAGTGGTGTTCCCCAAGGCAGTGTTTTAGGTCCAACATCCTTCATACTTTACATAAATGGTCTTTGTGATCATATTAAAAGCAACTGTGTTCTCTTCGCTGATGATGTTAAACTATTCAACACCACCAACAATGCAACTATCCTTCAAAAAGACCTTAACTTTGTGTCAGATTGGTTTAACAAGTGGCAACTTCAAATCTCAACCAACAAATGCTCTGTCTTGCACATTGGCAAAAAAATTAAACCATAAAATACAAATTAGATAGACATGGCCTTGTAGATGACTCTCACTCTGTCAAGGAGTACTCATTTCTAAAGATCTAAGTGCCAGACCCCACTGTAACAACATTGCCAAAAAGACATTAAGAGTTAACCTAATCTTTCATAGCTTCTTCTCTGGTAATGTACTACTAACTAGAAGATACAAAACATTTGCTAGACCAATTCTTGAATACAGCTCATCTGTCTGGAACCCACACTGCATATCGGACATAAATACAATCAAGAGAGTCCAGAGATATTTTACAAGAAATTCTTCCGCAATAAACCGCAATAAAATACCTTATGCCACCAGACTCCAAATTTTGGGCTAAGACAATTTAGAACTACACTGACTTCAGTCTGACCTAAGCATAGTACATAAAATTATCTGTCACAATGTCCTTCCTGTCAACCACAACAATACACAAGCAAATAATAGATACAAATGCAAGGTAAACCGCTCCAAACTCGATTGCAGAAAATAGGACTTCAGTAACAGAGTGGTCAATGCCTGGAATGCACTACCTGACTCTCTAGTTTCTTCCCCAAACTGCCAAAACTTTAACCATAAATTGTCCACTGCAAACCTAACCCCATTCTTAAGAGGTCTGTAAGGGACGTGCATAACTGCACTAGTGTGCCTACCATACCTGTCCTAATATTCCTTTTTATTTATTCTTTTCATGTATTCAAATTATGTTTATACTTTTACCTGTTATCCTATATATGTTTGACAAACAAACTTATGATTATGATCATATGTAGAAGCCTGTTAGAAAGAACATTGAACTTTGAACATACTGTAAGTTTGTTACAGTATGTCACAGAAGATTCCCAACAGTACCATGAGTAACAAATGGATCCTAGACAAATCAATCTACAGTACAGGTAGTCCTCAACTTACAACCACAGTTGAGCCCAAAATTTCTGTTGCTAAGTGAGACATTTGTTAAGTGAGTTTTTTACAATTTTTCTTGCCATAGTTGTTAAGTGAATCCCTACAATTGTTAATTTAGTAACACTGTTTAAATGAATCTGGCTTCCCCATTGACTTTGCTCATCAGAAGGTCACAAAAGATGATCATATAACTCCAGACACTGCAACCGTCCTAAATATGAGCCAGTTGCCAAGGATCTGAATTTTGTTCACATGACTATGGGGATGCTGCAAGGGCCATAAGTGTACAAAATAGTCATGTCACTTTTTTTAGTGCCATTGTAACTTGGAATGGTCACTAAATGAACTACTTGTATTCACTTAATGCACAGAAGATCAGAATAAGACATCATACTTCTGACATTTTTAACTTAGGACAGGTGAAGAGCCAGCTCCCTTTAGAGGTCCATAATTCTGGGACAGTTAAAAGGAAAGAGATGAAGAGGAAAAGAGGAAGGATGAACTTGATTACAGTGACAATCAATCCAGTTTTGGGGCATCTGAAGGGTTAAGTTGGAGACAGGATATCCTAGGGAAGGTCTATATGTTGTTCTTAATGTTCATTTCTAGATGAATCTTTGGCTCTTTTATAACAAATTTAAAGTTTGTTTTAATTCCACCAATTGAGTCTCCGGAGAAGGGCAGCATATAAATCAAATTAAAAAACAATTGTGGAAATAATTGTAGGTCCTGGATATGGAGGCAATCTACTAACCACACATAAATGTCAGAACATTTTACTATCCATAAAGATAGGCAGAGGTTCTTCATAACAAATATAATAAAACAGAAGATAGGCATACAATAAATAAGTGTATGACTGCATAAGCATCAGATCTATTTGCTTGAATCTAAGTGTCAATGATAAGAGGTAACTGTTGATTCTTTAACGTTCTTGTAAATATGTCTTACTGATTAATAGTTCTGGTCAAAGACAAGGCTGCAACTCATCTCAAACTGATATCAGAAATGGTGGTAAGGAATGTGCAGGGAAACAAAGACTTCACTAAATATTCTCTACAATATTGTGACTGGTTGCATGACTTCTGGGATGATTTCCAAGATAGAAAAATTAGGCTGAAGAAAATGTACAATTGTGACTAGGAATTCCATGAAATTAGAAATGAATCTGGCATTGGAATTAGTCGTTTTAAGGCAAAAAGTGAACTGGGAACTATTCTGAAGACCTGGCAAGTGATGAATAACCTGATGTGCAGGAAGGACTGTTACCTTTGGCAAAGAGATGAAACAAACTGTATGGGAATCATTTAAATTAAATGTTTTGATGACAGAGCACAGAATAGAAATAGAAATGGATCTATGAAAAAGTTTAATGTGATTATCAGACTATGCTGACATAATATAGGGAATTGGTCCATAAAGAAAGCCAGAGAAAAGGGAAGAAAAATATGAATGCCAATTAGCAAAACCATTAAGTGTTCCAATAGACCAATTTGCAAAAGCAACACAGACTGTAGTGTAGTTATTGGTTTTAAATACAGCCATTCTTCATTTATTCTATGTTCCTTTGCCCATGGATACAAGCTATATACACTAGTCCATCATCCCAAATTGAGTGCCATCCAGATGCCAATTTCCAGTCTAACCAAACGAGTTGTAATTCTAAAATTCCAGTGTTTCCCTACTCATCTCTTCCTCCCATCCCACCACCCAGAGGTCCCATTCCCTTCTTAAAAATTTAGCCTTCTTGAAAATGGAGCTTTCCAAACATTGTTGAGAGTAGGCACTTGCTTGCATAGTGGCACAAGGCTCCTTCTTTAAGAAAGCTGAGCCTTTCAGCACCTCGGTCAGAAGCTGTGAGAAACAGAAAGGTAATTTGGGTTCTGCTGGCCCTGATGTTGGCTGAAGAGCAGGCCAAGCCATACGAGCTGCAAAAGCTTTGTGAGCATCAGTAGCCCATGAGCCTGCCTGAGACTCCCTTGTGGGGGTTAAGTGGCTGGGTTGGGAACAGGTCCAATGCTTATAGGGACCCAATGGGGGTGAAGGCAGGCAAAATGGATCTGCCTACATCTATGGAACCTTGGATCCCAAAGTCAGTAAAGGGTAATGATTACATATTCAGCTAGCCATGTTAAAACATAAGATTCCCTTGAGCTTTGTCGATTTTTTTTATCTTCACTACAGGTTAAAGAAAAAATATAAACAATATCTGGAGACAAACAGCTTTTTAATCATATAATATGGTCTACAGAAGAGAAAGTACAGGTAGTCTTCAATTTACAACAGTTTACTTTGTGACTGTTTTAAATTGCGACAATACTAAAAAGTGACTTATGACCATTTTTTACACTTACAACCATTGCAGAATCCCCATGGTCACGTGATCAAAATTCAGATGCTTGGCATATTTATGATGGTTGTTCCAAGGTCATGTGTTCCAGTGTTCCAAGGTCATGTGGTCACTTTTTGAGATCTTCAATCTGCAAAGAATGCATTTGTTTAATAGGTGGTCCTCTACTTATGCCCAGTGGTGCTTCAACTCCTTCCACTAGCCTATCTCTCCCTATCTATATGCCCTGTACCCTGCCTTGTTGGGCAGCAAGCAGCTCCAGAAGCATGGAGTCTTGGGGAACCTCATCTGCCCCAGTCCACCCGACCTACAGTAGTACCAGTAAGCATTCATTTGCCCAACTGCCTTTTTTGCTGGTTTTTTGCACTGAATTTTCACTTTTTCTGCCCAGCCACTGCAGCCAAAGCACAAGGGCCTAGCTGCCTTTTCTGTCTCCTTCTCTGTGCCTTACCTGACTGCAACTCCTTCAACAAAGTGCACTTTTTCCTAATAACTTGTCCTAAGAAACTGTCCTAAGAAATAATATTTTAACTATTTTAAGAAATTACAATCATATTACTATATACATTTTGGAAATTGCACAGCTCTACTATGTACAATTATATAAATGACATATATGGTTTATTTTCAACCCTTGCATTCATTCTCAAGGTTGACCCAAAAGAACAATAATTGAATTGTAAACTGACCAAAAGAAGTTTGTGGGTTTTTTTTCATCATAATGGCTTGTACTCATAAGAAAAATTCTTTTGTAATAACGTGTTTCATGTAATAATGTAATTTAGAATTTGCAGTCCAAATATGGCAGCCTATGATACAAGGCCATGATTTTTTTATTCTAGAATCATCTAAGGAATCTTTCAAGATTACAAGGGTACTAAAAGCTAAAAACCCATATTAAATTGAAAACAAAGAGATATTAAAGTACATTCAAATGAATATTACCAGTACATAGTTTCTGCCAAACTGTAGGTTAATTGCAAATAACTTTGTAAATATATTATCTTTACTTTTGTAACATCCAAAAAAATCTAAATCTATTTTAACCATAACTATTCCAGTTAATTAAGTTCCTGTGTGATCCATCAACAAATGGATTCAAGTAATTCATTTGCATATTTTGAACCTATACTTGCCTTGCCAGATTCCTGACCTTCATTGCTTTGAAAAAAAAAAAAAGATCAGCCCAACACATTCTCAGTGCAGCTGCAAAATAAATAAATAAATAAATAAATAAAGTAGGACAGCTGGGTCCTGATTTAGATGAATAAAATACTATAAAAGGGATAGCATAGTGTTAAGGTATCTTTATTTGTTTGATTGTATCGTAGTAAAGTATTTATTTGTAAGCATTGTTAGAAAGCAAATAAAAGTCATTAGCAAAACTCCCATAAGATTTATTTTTAGATCTCAGGATCTTCAAGATTCCTGTCAATCAGAATTTTGATTTTGAATGCAACAGTTGTGTGAGATGTCACAACAGCTGCAAGGCACTCACATAAAAAAGTAGCTAGATTATTTCATTGACATGTAGGCTAAATACATTCTAGTGCAAAAAAAATAAAGAACCCAACTACTTAGTATGCATATTTGCTTCATTTTAGAACAGTGACTCATACATAGTAACACAGCATTCAGTTATTCAGAGTACCAAAAACTTAAGCTATGACTTCATCATGGTCTAGTGAAAGAGGTCTTTTGAAGGAAAAATGCTTTGAGTATTTTTGGTCAAGAATATTTTGTTGTTGCTGCTGTTTAAATATATCATATTCTTTCATATATTTCCCCATTCCCACAACACAGGTGAGTGTCAAAGACAATTTGCCAATGATTATTTATACCACAGTCTATGCATTCACTCCTTAGCAGTGGTGGGTTGCTCCCAGTTTGCCCTGGTTGGCTCGGTTCAGGCAAACTGGTAGCAGTGGCAGTGGAAAGCTCTGCCCACCCACCCAGACTTCATCAAAAATGCTCTGTGCAGGTGCAGAAGTGCTATGCCCGTGATGGTGAACCTATGGCATGGGTGCCACCGATGGCACACAGAGTCATATCGGTGGGCATGCAAGCTCAGCTCCAACACACGTGTGAGCCAGCCAGCTGATTTTTGGGCCTTCTGGGCCCCCCAGAAGTCAGGAAACACACTGTTTCCAGCCTCTGGAGGGCCTCTGAGGGGGGTGGGAAGGCTGTTTTTGCCCTCCCCAGGCTCCTAAAAAGGCTCTGGAGCCTGGGGAGAGCAAAAAATGGGCGTATTGGGCCCACCGTGCCATCATGTGCCAAAAGTGGGGGGGGGGAACATGGGGGGGTGGGGCACATAGAATTATGGATGTGAGCACACATGCGTGTGATCCCACCATGCTCTCCCTGCTTTTAGTACGCGATGGCAAAAAGGTTAGCTATCACTGCATTATGCGCTTGCAAAGCAAGTGCGCCTGCCCGCCCACTACCAATAGTGAACCAGTAGCACCGGGATTTGACTGCCCTAAGGAGTAACACTCCTTAGGCCAGTGTTTTTCAGCCTGAACAACTTCAAGATGCCTAGATTTCGATTTCCAGAATTCCCTGACTAGTATGGTTGCTGGGGAATTATAGGAATTGAAGTCTTAAAGTTTCTGAGATTGAGAAATACTCTTTTAGGGCAATAACTATGAAATAAGGATGGGGAAGTTGTTGCTTCTTAGATGTGGATGAATGAACTCAGCAGTACAGTCAATGTGGCTATTACAGTGAGAGGGACACTGAACTTTATTCAAATAAAACTGGGAAATATATTTTATCTATCCTAATGTCCTATTTGTAAAATTAAAAAAAAAAACCTTCCAGCAATGCCACAGCAAATATTGTGAGAAAAGTACTAGAAAGATTGTGAATTTGACAGATAATTCACAGACAATTTAGACAGTATAAAAAACCATAATGTTTTTCTTTCTTTGTATATTGGAAGCTAATCATATTTCCATATGTAACATTTGTTAGACCAACACAATCATTTTGTCTTCAGCTTAATAAAAATTGAGTTCATTATTACTGATTTAGATCTGCACCATTACACGTATAATGTCATGCATTCCTCTGATTAGCAATTAAACTTTCATTCTAGTATAATCAAATACAGTTATTATTGGCAGAGAATAAAATGACTCCAGACTAAGTATGCAGCCTAACCACCTTTATTTGTAATAACAGAATCATAGTGTTGAAGGGGATCTTGGAAGTTCTACTCCAAGTCCATGTAAAAGGGCAGAAATCACCAAAGTATCCCAGGCAAACGGCTCTTCAATCTTTGTTTGAAAATCTCCAAAGATAGAGCACCCATGACTCCAAGAGTGAGATTTTTCCACTGCTTAATAGCTCTATGGGACTACGGACTATGGATAATAATACGGATAATAAATCCACACACTCTTTCTGTGACAGCTCTTCATGTATTGCTATCCATTTCTCCCTTTAGCCTTCTCTTCTTTAGGCTAAACAGTTCCAATTATTTTAACTAGTCATAGGATTTAGCCTCCTCTTTCTTAATGTTCTCTGCAACAAACATTGAATTAAAGCTGATGGCATATATCAGTGGTTCAAAAGCCCCATTGGGGCTGCCACAGAGAGGAGAGAGTCTAGCTATTTTCCAAAGGACCTGAGGGCCAGACAAGGAATAATGGATGGAAACTGAACAAGGAGAGATTCAGCCTGGAAATGAGAAATTTTCTGACAGTGAGAACAACCAATGGAACAGCTTGCCTTCAGAAGTTGTGGGAGTTTCATCACTGGAGGCTTTCAAGAAGAGGACTGCCACCTGTCAGAAATGGTGTAGGGTCTCCTACTTGGATGGGGGTAGGACTAGATGACCTACAAGGTCCCTTCCAACTCAATCTGTTCAATTTCTGTTAAAAATTACCACTTACATCCAGTTGTCATCTCAAAAATATTTGTTCTGTAATATTTTTTCCATAATATTTATTTAAGATCAGAAAATAATTGCTAGTTCTAAGAGTAAATGGGAATTGGACAATTTGTAAATTGTATTATATTAGTATTGTAACTGTTATGGTACATTATTGTGGACTATAGATGATAAAGATGGAAGACACCCATAACTCAGGTACTAAATTTTAGAGTGGCCTACCTTATCTAATACTAAGCTGGAAGGCAACACAGTATTGGATTGTGTTGAAATTCAAGTGTAGCCATCATGGACAAAGATTGTGATAGCAAAAATAATTAATACTGAAGTACAATACATTTTGAAATCTATAATATAGGAACCAAGGAGCTATTTTTGATAGTGCTGTCAGCAGCATTTGTTCCCAGCAGTTCCAAATAGATGTTGTTGTCCTAGCCTCCTTGAGAATATGCATGAAGAAATCTAATCAATATACCATTTTAGTAACCAAAAGTTTCCCAATAAACAATTCCTACTAATTTGCCCTGTTGCTTAAAATAAACACCATGTCTTCCATGTGTTATATGCAACTGTTAAAAAGAAGTCCATATTTCTAAAAAAAAAAAAGACGGCCCTTTTCAGTATACCATTTAAAATCCTTCATTCATATTGTTCCACTGAGACATAAGCAGAAGCTCTTAAAAGATATTGTGAAATACATAAAGGAACTTGCATGAAGCAATGTTTCATAAATGTATGGGAATGTTTCCATTAAAAGAGGAACCTGAAATTTGAGAAGCCAAAAGTATACTAGCTAAATTCTATTTTGGAAGGGTACTTTAAAATGGGTGACAACTTGTACAAAAAAAGGGGGGAGGGGGAGGGAGAACAACTTGCCAGATAATACTCATTTAATACAAATATGGTTGGTTTGTGCACAACTTAGTATTTTATGCCAATCCAACCAATTGTAGTTTATTCTAAACCTAGCATAAACATAGGTTTCCATTCAAGTGGCTAGTTTTGAATAGTATTTAAATATGCTGCACTAAAATATTTTCAACTAGAGCTTGACATAACTTCTTTTTGGAGGCCTCCTGTATAGACCTTTTGTTCCTTTGTAGATGGTACAATATGAAGTCTTAAGGAACATATTTCAAGTTATGTGATATGGTTTTTCACTGTGTGGGTTTGGTGTCCCCCTTATTTTAATTGATTATTTTATTTCATCTTGAAATAAGATATTGCATGAGAAATTGTAATAGGATAGAACATATGATGTAATTTTGATGAAGGGACATGACTCCTACTGTCCTTCAATAGTATTCCATGGATCTGGAAAACCAATGACATATTTGGCTCTTGGTCTCAGCTCTTAAGTTGCCCAATTACATAGTGTATAACATTCCTGTAAACACAAGATTCAAGATCGGGCTGTGAGCCTTACATGGAAATGTATATACAATCCATACTATCTATATATAGCACTAACCAGTCATCAGTGAACTGATGTATCACTGACAAGGACAGAATATAGTGATATATCAATAATGAAGGTAGGGATTCATATCAGCGATGGCTAGATAGACAACCTTGTAATAAAAAGTCTAAATTTCCACTAAACTAATCATTAAAATATATTTTCCCTGTGGGATCTACATTCTTTCAGGATTAATCAGTGGGCAGAAACGTAAGGCAATAGTGTGTAAAGTTGAATGTGACAGCATTGGAACAAGATGGAACAAGAGCCAAAAATGGTGATTTCCCCCCCTCCATATCTTTCTCAATTAACCCCTTTTTCCTCCTCCATGGGCCGACAAGATAGCCCTCCTCACTTTTTTCCAGACATTGAAATTAATCATGCAAAGCATAAGTTAAAAAAAACTCAAATAAATTAAATTCTCCCATTCTATGCATATTTACCTGTGATGTAAATGCTATTTTACTTGCCCCTGTTTGTGTATGCTCATGCATTGGCATGCACCCAGGCATACACATCTACATACACACATGGAGAGGGAGAAACAGAGAGAGTGAAAGGCAGAAGGGATTGGATTGAAAATAAGCAAGTTTACAATTCAGTATGAGGATAAGTAAAATGTATCCTTTCATTATCTGCTGTACTAATCTTTTGACACCAAGGCAGCCATTTTGTGATTTTGTAGTCAAAACATTAGGGATCTAGGGACAGTGATGAATAGAACTGCACCTAGCACCTCTATGCCAATCAATACTCTACCCAATAATAAGAAGCAATGTGCCATGCAACATGTTAACAACATATTATGTGTTCATCATGAATGTCATAGTCATTACAGGAATGGCACTCTCGTTTTTCCTTTTTTCTACAATACTAGGCTACATTTGAACTACAAAACACAAGAACACAAGGTGAGTATTCTCAGAAAAACTATTTGAAAACAAAACCAAGGGGATATGCTTACTGACCTATTCCTATCCTAATCCCATTTTTCTGTTCAACTGTTAGAGTTCAGGACAGTTATCCATATCAACATTATAGGAAACATTATAATTATTCTCAGTCATCTAGGTCATAGTTCTTCCTCCTCAAGAGAAAAACCCAGTCCAGTTGCCTTTTGAAAAAACACCTTTGAGATTACCATTCTAACGTTTAATGTTAGCAGATAGGAGGATGCCAGGTTATTGTTTTGGTTCAGTCACTAAATTGTGTCCAATTCTGCGATCCAATGGACCATGCATGCCAATTTCTAGGGCTATGACCACAAATGTGTCTATACATTAATCTAATAGAGATTAAGAATTAAAAAAATAAAGTTTTGCTTGAAAGTTTATTTTCTTTTATTAATGTAATTAATTTATTAAAAAGAGATTGAGCCTTGGTAGTACAAATGATAAAAACTGTTGTCAATTATCTTTTCTGCTTCTGTTACAATGTTCTGACAATATTTTTCAGTCAGGATTTTTAATAACTGTTTCATCACTTGCTGGAGTTTTTTAAACAACTGTTTAAAATGATTCAGGCAAAATATATGGATAAATTAATATTAATTTTGTATGGCAAATACTTGTGAAACTGCTTGTCGCTTTTAAATTGCTGTTTGCCCCTTATTATTTAAATAGCTTTAATTATTTAAATTGTAATATTTTTATTTTTAACCTGGAAAACCAATGTCTATGTATTGTGTCCATGTGCACATGTGCACATGCATTCCATAAAATAAGAAGGCAAAAAACAAAACTTCAGTTTAACACTAGAAAAGTAGTATCACACAAATAACAAACCAGCAATGCCAGGAATAAAGTCAGCTGCAAATTTTATTAACAAGCTATTCAGTTTAGTAATAAAAATCAAGGCTGGATGAAATCAGCATAAGCTTCAATCACAGTATGACCTCTACCTGTAGAAAGTTGGAAAAGGGATCAAACTGAGCTCAAGGTGTGAATGCAAAAGAACAAAGAATGTTCCCAATAGTCATGTTCTGTACAGGATTTAAGAGTTCTTGTGTTCCTTTTTTGTATACCAGAGTGTGCTGTCCCATCAGTGCATCGATCAAGTACATCCACTAATTTTGTCTGTCTCATGCCTTTTTTCCATCAAATGAATAATTAGTGGTTCATGGTTACTTCTGAAAATTTAAATATCAACCAATATCAATAAGGATATTGTACCAATTAATTACATTTTCTTATTTTGACATTCTCTTTTTGACAGGTGAAAACTTTTGGACATTTTGTTTATCCTTTAATAGTGATGAAGAAAAAAACAACAAAACTCTTTAAATTAATAGGAATATATTGGAATAGATTATGTTTCTTTCCAACATTCATATTGTATACATTTATGATTCAACACACAGCCAGCCAGACTGGATTGGCACTTTTGTCTTCTTATCAAGTGCTTTCTAAGGACCTGGAACAAGCAGATGTGGATATTTGATGGTATTACAGATATTAAGATAGATAGATAGATAGATAGATAGATAGATAGATAGATAGATAGATAGATAGATAGATAGATAGATAGATAGATAGATAGAGGTAAGTAGGTAGGTAGGTAGATTGGTATAGATATAGATCAGGGGTATCAGACTATATTTTATTGAGCACCGCATCATGTGTTTGACCTCAGAAGTCCAGAGGGGGAGTGGCCGGACTTTGGCGTGATAATGGTGAGCATAGTCATGGTGGGCGTGGCCATGGTGGGCGTTTGACACAGGCTCAAGATGCATTTTTTCCCCTTCTCTTCTTTCTTTCCACAGTTCTTTACTATAACCATTTTCCTATCTCTTCTACCAGACATTACTGGCAAACATTTATTACTTATTCTTTATACTCCACTAAACTTTTTATTTCTGTATTTAAACCTCATTCTTCAATAGTAAATTGCTTTTCCATCCAGAAAAGCTATTTATGCTATTTTTATTATTCAACAAATAATAATAATACAATAGCATAAGTAACATGATAATACAAGATCTAACAGCAGAGTAAATTTCCAGGATAGTAAATAGAAATGCCTGTCAATTTTAGATACAGAATAGAATACAGAATACAGAATAGATTGTTCTGTGGATCTACAGAATGTAAAGTTTGCCATTAAACTGTAGTATTAACATACAATGTTGTTTGTTTTCTATCCTGATCAGGCACTTAATTGAGGCCACATAATTGTAATCCCCCAGTCCAAACCAGTTCTCCTGCAGCACTCTGCTGGCCAAAAACAGGCCACAGACCATTTTGGCCAGCAGAGGCACCGTAGGCTGATCCTTTGATATTTCCAGGCCCTGTGGCCCAGATTTAAGCATCCTATGGGCTGGATCCTGCCTGCGGGTTTTGAGTTTGATATCCCTGATATTGATGTTTAATATAGATATAAAGCAGGATATAAACTGTCCCAGTAAAGCCACCTTTTCCAATTGACTGATGGAGAATTTTTCAATGCCAGTGGTATTCAAGTGGTGCTCCAGTTGTTTTGAGATTGCACCAAGCCACCTATTGCTTGCCCTTGCTTGCCTTTGCCACAGTTGTTCTATTTTAATTTGCAGATCTTTATATTTTATTATCTTATCCAATTGTTTCTATTCTATTCTGTTGTCTCTACATGCTGCCATGTCTGCTATGGAAGCACACTGTCGATAAGAGAGACAAACGTTTTTGTCTCTCTTACTGACAATTATCAGACTGGGGTGTTATATTGCAGAGGGTGTTTGAATTCTAAAATCCTAGAGCACTTTAGCTTCTTCATTTTCTATGATTTTCTATGACTTTCAATATTTTATGTTCCCATAAGCTGTTGCTTAGAGGCAAATGATATTTCTTGCAGATATTCCATTATTGCTATTTTGTCATGTCATTGCTTCAGAGGTAGGTTTCAGCAGGTTCTGACCAATTCTGGAGAACCAGTAGCGGAAATTTTGAGTAGTTCAGAGAACCAGTAGTAAAAATTCTGACTGGCCCGGCCCCCATCTATTCTCTGTCTCCCAAATCCCAGCTGATGAGGAGGAAATGGAGATTTCGCAGTAACCTTCCCCTGGAGTGGGGTGGGAATGAATATTTTACAGTATCCTTCCCCTGCCACGTCCATCAAGCCATACCCACAAAGCCATGCCACACCCACAAAGTCACACCCACAGAACCGGTAGTAAAAATTTTGAAACCCACCACTGCATTGCTTGTAGTCAATCTGTATCTTCTTGCAGCAGCTAACCAAATGGTCCAGTATTTCTTCAGCTTCTTTACATAGGCACACTTGCTGTCTGTTGCTATCTTCTTAATTCTGACTTTATATGCATTTGTTCTTAAGACTTGGTTTTGTGCAGCAAGAATTAGCCCTTCAGTCTCTCGCCTCACATTTTCTGTCCTTAGTCATTGCCAGGTCTTTTTATTATCTGTATCACCCATACTTTTTCTTCTTATGCTTCCATTTTGTTCTTTATTTGGTCTTTTGGATTTGGATTTTGAGATCTTCTTCATTCGCTTGATATATTCACTTCTAACATTTTTCTTGACTTCAGTGTGCTTGATCTCAGCTTGAAGAATGCACAGATATTTGTAATAGTTATCAATTTCATCCAAGTTCTTGATTTTAGTTCCCTAGGGCATCTTGATTTCTTCAGTTTTCACTATTTTTTCCTTTTCCACACCCCCTCTTCCTTTCTCCCTTCTCCTTCCCCTTCCCCTTCTCCCCTTCTTCTCCTTCTCCTCCTTTTCCTCCCTCCTCCTCCTCTTCCTCCCCCTCCTCCTTCCCCTGTAATTTAGGATTGTTCTTGATTAATTCAGATTTCCGGAATATGTTGCAGTTCTCGAATTCTCAGTGGTGTGACGATACAAGTGTATCAGTAAAATAGCAGCAGAAAGCAGCTGGTTTGGATTCATCTGTCTTCTTCATTATTCAGATCTAGGTGGGGTTTTTTTGATCAATCATGTTAACATTGAAGTGCGAAGACCAACCGTTTTGGAACAGGGTTTAAGGGCATTCTTAACACAAGCCCTCTGAAGGGCAAAAATCCTTCAATAATGAGTGAAGGTACTTTTTTGTGTACATTTGAAATAATTGGACTATTTTGTATAATATGCTGTGAATCTAACATACATACAATAGTTATTTTTTAAACGTTTCACAAATAATGTGGAGATTATGTTAAAACCACAGGCCTATGGGTATGTCAGATTATGAAAGCAAATAATTAGGGGTCAAATCTGCATCTATATATATGGACCAGGGCCCCATGGTGTACTATGTCTGGACTGCAAAATTCCAGAGTACCATTCTATTTCAGTAAAACACCCATAAAGTTGTTTTCTGGACTTCTTCAACTCATATGCAATAATATTGTTTTAGTAAGGCTTCACTTCTAACCAATATTTGAAGGGGAAAACTGCAACTCTTTCGACATTGTTCAAGGACAAATTCTCTAACCCCTTTGCTGGACACTTTGGAAACTGTGCTAACCTTTCTTCATTTCTGCTATCTCTGCCTTAAACAGGATCATAAAAGATATTTCAGAAATGTTTGCCATGAAATCTATGAAGCCATCTGGATGAACCTTTGCGAAGTTAACATCCTTGAAAAGTTCTAGTGAAGCAGCTGCAGGCATGTCCATTATAGTCTGTGGTTTCTGTAGTTGCTGTGGTTTCCTCTATTATGAATCAGAACTTATTTGCTTTTGTATCTGAATTTTAAGCCACAAAATCTGAATCAAACCAAATTGAATGAATGTTTATTTTGAATCAGAGCTTAATTTTTTAAGCCCATCTAACTTTGGTTTCTAAGGTCTTCTACTAAGGCCTCTAATAGTCTTGGTGTCATAATTTCAGAGTCATACTTTGCTTAATTTTAGTTTATTGAATAAGCCACCATTGATAGTACTACATCATATGTTTAGCCCCTTATCATAGTTTACAAATCTAATGACTGAGTTCACATTATACAATATGTATAGGTTCCTTACAGTAATGTCTATTTTGTATCTCTACTAATGATGCTAAATTGGACTTTTAACTTGTTATCTGTGGAACAAGGTGGACCTAAATCATAGCCCAAGCCTTCCAATAGTGAATGGTGTATGTGGGATGGTGGTGGTAGAAATCAGACTTCAAGATGTACCATTCTTTATATGTCTGGCCTATGAACATCCAATCACTCCTGATGCACCAGCATAGAAAGACAAAATTTACAAACTCTTGCTTTCATCTTGGACTAGATATTTTCATAAATGTCAAATCTTCTTTAATTTTTAATTATGATTTATTGTAATTGGAGACTGATAAAGAAATTACAGATTTCCTAATTTAATAGATAAATCTGATTGAAATTTGAGACCAGCTTACAAGATGTGATGCTTTAGAACTCATTACTATACAAAATTATTTGACACATGTCAAGTAAATAAAATGATTAACATTTCCCAAAGCTCAACATTTTAATTATATTGTCAATCCCTCATGAAAGACATTGTATGCAAATGTCTCCAATATACTTTTACATTTGCATAAACTGTTAACAAGCTTAGGGATCTTTGAAGCACATTAGAGCAATATTTTTCAAATTTGGCAACTCTAAAATGTGAGGTTTTCAATTTCCAGAATTCCCAGCCAGCAGTTGTGAAGTTTGAAAAAGCCTGCATTAGAGCAAAATATGTGTTTATACAAAATATTAGTTTGAGGAAAATACAACTAATCATTTGCATTATAAAACAAGGGTGGGCTCTCCCAAGCCTACAGTTATAGATGACAAGTCTGTTTCAAAATTGCATTTTGAAATATTAAGCAAAACAGTGCAACAGATTTAAAGACATATGACATTGCAGATGTAATAAAATACTGTTTTCCAGCAACAGTTAAGCAGAAACAGACTACATCTGATTCTGAAAGTCTGGTCCTTGTGAATAGTAACCAATAATAGAGAGGCCAAAGGTTTCTCTAATAATGTTTTAAAGCATTTAAATTAGTGGTCAGTACCATAGAATAATAATCTAGAACAACATAAAATAACAGATTTGGAAGGGACCTTTGAGGTCTTCTAGTCCAAGCCTCTGTTTAAGCTGGACACCCTATATGATTTCAGCAAATGGCTGTCCAGTCTCATCTTAAAGACCTCCAAAGATGGAGCACCTGCAGCTTTTGAAGGCCATTCCACTGGTTAATTGTTCTCTCAGTCAGGAAATTTCTTTTTAGTTTTAAGTCACTTTTCTTCTTATGTTAGGAGAACCATTGTTGGTTACCATCTTGCTTTTCAGTGCTTTGAAAAATAGGTTGACTCCAGTGGTGGGGTCCAAATTTTTTTACTACTGGTTCTGTGGGCTTATTTGGTAGGTGTGGCTTGGTGATCATGTGACTGGGTGGGCATAGCCTGGTGGTTATGTGACTGGGTGGGCATGGCTAGGTGGTCACGATCCTAGTTCCCACTATGAGGATTCCCCCATCTGGACCTGTATTCCATACAGCTCTGAACCCTTAAGGCAAACCAAATACAAGTGGTCCTTGCTTAATGGCCGGTTGCTTGGCAAGTGTTCTAATTTACGACTGACTTCTCCAGAGTTACTTGAGCTGATTTTGGAGTTTTGACAACCATGCACACACATGCACACACACGTGCACGCACGCACGCACACACACACACACACACTTATGACCAGTTACAACATCCCACAGAGTCATATGCCTGAGGTTTTCTATGTTTTTTGCCAATTTCCAACAATTCCTTCTCCCTCTCTCTTATCGTCTTTCTCTTTTTGTCATTTCTCTCTCATCTCTTTCTCTTTCTTCCTCTCTCCCTATCTTTCTCTCTCATCTCATCTCTCGCATCTTTCTCTTTCATTTCTCTTATATCTTTCTTTCTTTCTCCCTATCTCTCTCTCTTTCTCATCTCTCTCTCTCATCTCTCTCTCTCTTCTCTCTCTCTCTTTTTCTTTCCCTCTCCCTTCTCTGTGTCTTGCCGCTCTCTTCCCTCCCTCTGTGTCTGTCTCTTTCCCCCCTCTCTCTGTGATCTGTCCCCCCCCTTCAGAGACCCACAAAAACACAGCCAGCCGAGGGTTAATAATCACTTGGCACACTCCGCAGTTCTTATCTCAACCTTGGCAGCGATATGCACACCGTCTGCCAAGGACTTTATTGGTTTACACAAACAAGCAAATCTCCTACGTAGCTTTGCCGTTCATCTAGCTTCCAAGACTACGGGGTTGCTCCGTTTGTTTAGCTTTGTTCGTCACGAACTTCGTGACCCACCGTACTGTCTTATATACATATGCTTCTGGGTGTGGTCCAGTGAGTCATTGATCCCATGACTCCAATCCAATGACTCAGCATTTCCTCATACGTCTCAGCTGCAGTACCCTTTTCTCTCGCCTTCTTTGGCGTGCGTCCAGGAATGACGTCTCTCCCTCACTCTCATCTGAGGCACCTGTTTCCCCACTACTTGGCTCTCTTTCAGCTGGCACCTGAGCCGGTGCCAGAGGGGGAGGGCTGGGAGATCTGGCTGGCTCCTCTTCCTCCTGCTCAGAGCTGCCTTCCTCCAAAGGGATAGGCTCAGAGGACGGGGCCACAACACTCTGTGTGTCTCTTGTCTCTATGTCTCTTTCCCTCCCTCCCTCTCTCTTTCTGTCCCCGGGGATGGGGGACCTCTGAACTGATGCTGAGTGGTGAGAATCTGACGACTGGAGGCCGACAAGCCACATACTGAAGACCAGGTGGGGGCAATCCTGTAAAAATATCGCTTGTCGCTTGTGAGTGCTTCTAGTTAAGAGGAAGAGGAGCACAGTGGGAGGAGGCTTGTTGGGTATCAGAGGGGCAGTGAGCGTTTCATGGCTCCTAAGGGGGGGTTGAGCCTCCCCATTCACATCTTTGCCTGAGGGCATTGCTGGCAGCCACTTCCTGCATTTCAGGAGGCCTGTGCTCTTCTTGCTGCTGCTCATTCTCCTCGATGCACGGAGGAAGGAGGTGGCAGTTTCATTCACTACCTGTGAGCTCCAGGCAGCAAGCAGCCAAGCAAGCAAGCCAGCAATCTGCTGGCTGCCTGTAATCTGCAGTTTACTCGTGAGCACCATTGGTCTTTCTCCCTGCCTCTCTTGGTCAATGGTGCTCACAAGTAAACTGCAGCTAGTAATCTCAAATACGGCTGGGAATGAACATTTGTGTGGTAGCCACTGGCTGGAGTTACTAAACAGACGGTCAAACTAAGTGCCTGAAAGACCCCATCCCATCACTGAGAGTCCAGGCAACTTCCGGGCTTCTCAAGAGATGGAGTTCGCAGGGGGCTGATCTACCACTGGCTACAACACAATCTTCATTCTTATCTGTATTTGAGATTCCTAGCTACGGCTGACTTCGACAGCTTCTCTCCACCAGAGTGTTCCCTGGATGCAGTTTACAGCTCTGAGCCCAAAGCAGCAGGAGGCATGGGTTGCCTTGGTGCCACCAACGTTGGGCTTTTAGCCGTCTGCGGAGGATGCACTCAAATTGGTGCCAAGACCAGGGTCCCAGGATGGTGCGGCCAAAGACTTTTATGGCTTTCTTTCTGCCTTGCAGAAGCAGAGATGAGTAAGAGGCCCCAGAGCATACAGACCACAGCACAGCACTCTCCTGAGGGTTGCCCGCCCACCTCACTAGTCCGGCCGGTGATCTCTCGTGCACTTCTCTTGCAGGCAAGCCAGCTTCGGCAATGACACAGGGAGATCTCTGGGGCTGCGAACTCCTGGGCAGAGAGGCAGGCAGGCAGGCTTTGGCAACCACATGGGGAGGGCTCCAGCACAGAGAAACACCCACGGAAGCAACTGCCTTTTCTCTCTGACTTCTGTTCGCAGAGAAAAGGAAGAGGCAGAGCAGCAGTGACAGCAGTGACAGCAGAAGGAGCTGACTCTTCACAGCAGCATGATTACCCGGCCTCCCTTCATCTGGCTCTCCCTTCACCTGGCTCTCCTGGTGGCCCCAGACCTAGCCCTGCTTCCTCCCCCACCACCACCTGCTTACCTTCCACAGTGGCTGGTCCAGAGTCCCGTTGCTGCTGGAAAATGGCTGGCAAAAAAGCTTCCGAAAAAGCATCTTTCCAAGCCGCTTTCTCCGCAGGCCTCTGAAAAGTACTGGCAGAAAAAGCTGCTTATGTTGCCACCATGTTCTTCATGCTTGTGCACCCCATTGAACTTGCAAGGCAATGGGATGTGCATGCACAAAGAACATGGACATGACGAACATGGCAACCGGTTCGGGGGTGTGGCCAGCTGGCCATTGCTACCAGTTCTGCGACCTTGGTCAAATTTTCGCCAATGGTTTGCTTGAACTGGTGCAAACCAGTAGCAACCCACCATTGGTTGACTCCATCTTCTTTGTGGCAGAATCTCATATACTGAAATATTGTTATCATGTCACTCCTAATCCTTTTTTCTAGCCATACTCAATTCCTGCAGCCATTCTTCATGTGTTATAGTCTCCAGTTCCCTAGTCATCTTTGTTACTCTCCTTGGTAGGGAATTCTACGGTTTATCATTTGAATGAAGCAAATTTAAGTATTCTTTACCCTACAACTTATCAATATAAAAATCACTTATAACAGTACATTAAATGTTTTCTGAATTAAACAGAGAAGCTTGTTTTAATTTATTTCTGAATATACTTCTGCCCAGTGAAGCAGCATAATTTTTCAGTGGCTAACCCATTAGCAGAATATTTTCTTTCTACATAGTTGGCATAACTCCAAGACATTCAGGCCAAGGAATATTTTCTTCCCAACAGCTGTTGCTTGTTGTTGTGCTGCTTCATATCTTGATATTCTCATCTTCGCTTCTCATGATTTGCCAGTATTTCACATCAACACATAAGCTTCCATGCACATTCATCATGTGATAGCAGTTATCAATCAATAATACTACCCAGCTGTGAAAGATTTTATTACCATCACTGTCTGAGATATGCATTAGTATGAACTGCCATTCCAGATATCTTGGATGTAATGTCATTTGGTCAAGAGAGGTAGAGGGAAAGACACAGTTCCCAAAAGTGATATACTGCAAACCTTTTTATGCACTGGTAGCAGTTATCAGAATGAATCCACATAGTGGACCTCCTTCTCTATTCTCAAGGGATGGGATCAAATATTTATTTATCATAATTATTTATGTCCTGCTTTCTAGAATAATAATTCTTGCACATAAAACATTAAATGAATAATTTTTGGGAAGCTGGGTAACAATGATATTAGGGTGGCAGTAAATGATGGTGCCTGTCTTCCTTTTCCTTCTGTATTCGGGCAATTTTAATATAGAAAAGTTGGTGATAATAGCCCTGTGCGAGGCAAGAGTCAAGGAATAAAAATGTTTAAGATTCACATAACTTACATTCTGCTCCACTGCTTCCATTGCCTTTGGACAGTCAGTTACAAAGAAACAGTCTACTATTTATTCAAAATTTATTTCTATATCCCTAGACAATGATTGATTAAGGCACAGTATATTTTGGTTAAATATGATTTAATGTGATGTGTGGAGTGAAATATTTTTATCTTAATGTCAATCTATAAATCAGGCCTCGAGTTCTTCTATGGTTAAAATTAGCCAAAATTTAGTATGTTGTTAGAAACTATGAACAAGATGAACAAAAATGGTAGAAATAGTTTGACAGTCTTGATTTTGCAGTTTTATCAGTTCAAGTCAAGATAGAAGACATGGATGATATTAATGAAAATATTTTAAATATTTCAGACACTTGACAATAATTTGAAAACCAAGTAGCTTTATTACAATTTCTTGCAAAGCTTCATATAAATTATTTTTTAAACTTCTCCTTTAAATTTGTGGATAAATTTGTGGATAGATCTTATTCTGAATTTCTTCTGAGTACAGGATTCATTCAACAGATTAGTAGAAGAAATGCATGAAGTATTCCCAGTTATTGAACTGAGGTATATGCCTACACTTTCCAGATATTATATCCTTCTAATGCACCCACCCAACCACACACATACACATACACGTGCACACATGTGCACACACACACACTTGCACAAAGAAAAAAATTGCAGATATAAAAAAACCTTGGTTCTGAGAATAAAACCAATTACATTTTTATTGGGAATATCCTTTGATTATAAAGAACAAAACGAAGACAGACATCATAGTTCAGATACTGTACATCAGAGTTTCTTAGTCTTGACAATTTTAATACTGTATGTGTGTTGACTTCAACTCCCATAATGCTGACTGGATAATTTGGCTGGATAAATCTTGGAGTTCAGCTCCACAAGTATTAAAATTGCTCATATTGAGAAATGGTGCACACAGAATTTATGTTAGCATTCAAAAACAAATGTCAAGATAAAATGCATTAAAATTTAGGGAATGGGGAAATTAAGGAAAAAACCTTTGGCACTGAACTGATTTCCAACTAAATCCCAGTGGCTGAACTGAGCTCCCTGAAAAAAATCAAGAATAACAGAAACCTAAAAATACAGGCAGTGCAGTTATACTAATCTCTATCTTATGGGGCAGTATGAAAATAATCTGAACTGGTTACTGAACATCTTTCACAAAAGGAACTGTTAATAGTTAGGAAAAAGTTTCCCCAACCCCCACCCTAACTTTTCCCTAATTCCAATTTGATGACTTTGTTGCTGTAATGAGTAATTTACCCTTCTAAAAAATCAAAATGTTTTTTTACTCAACATCCTCAAAGGGAAGGAATTTCGCTAAATGATTCCAATTAGGTATTACCAAATAAGCATAATCTTTAAATTAAAAATGGGAAATTAGTTGCATTGACAAGATGAGTCAACATAAAGTAAAAGAAAAAAAAAACCAGCTAGATGCATGTAAAATCTACAAACTCTCAATTTTTGCTCAACTGAAGGTCAAATAACTAAATAACTTTCACCATGAAACTAGACTTTGGTTAAATAAGAGCTCATAAACTTTGCTATGGTTAGGAAAAGGGACGTTGTCCTACCTGTGAACGTCCTTTTTATCCTCGCTGAGAAGACAATCCTACTCATGGGAAACAACTCCTGTGATTGGATTTACTGAGTGCTCATCATAATTTTCCTTCTGCCTTAGTCCCGCCCCTTGGCTTTTCCTGTCAGTCTTTTTCACGAAGAAAGGTATCATGAAGACAACTGGAAGCGAATCCATCTTTCTGTCCGGAATCCTGTATGGAAACAAAGCACACACCCCCTATGACAGGGAATGGCTAGCGATCGGGAGGGCCGGATTGTCTTCGCAGCGAGCATAAAAAGGATGTTCACAGGTAGGACAACGTCCCTTTTCCTGACTCGCTGCTCAGACAATCCTACTCATGGGATATGCCCAAGCTTATGAAATTTGGGAGGGACCAGCAGCCATCCCCTGAGAAGGGGGAGAAATTACAGATTGTAAAACCCGCCTCCCTAGGGAAGCATCAGAGGAAGCAAAGATGTCTAACTGGTAATGACGTACAAATGAGGATAGCGATGACCAAGTGGCCGCCCGGCAAATTTCGTCTATAGAGGCTTGAGTAGACCATGCTGCGGATGTAGCGGCACTCCTAGTTGAATGAGGTAAAAGGCCCCCAGAACAGACCTGCCCTGCAGTTCGTATGCTTTTGCTTTACAGGCCTTGATCCATCGACCCACAGTAGCTGATGAGACTTTTTGTCCCATTGATGAAGGTAAGAAGGAGACAAGTAAGGCTTCTGATTTCCGAAATGATGAAGTACGTCGAATGTAACGTCTTAGTGCCCTGCGGACATCCAACATATGCCATGACTTTTCAAGTGGATGACGAGGATCTGGACAAAAATTTGGTAGAATAATGTCCTGTGACCTATGAAAATTCGTATTAATCTTTGGAATAAATGCAAAGTCAAGTCTTAGTACCACACGGTCAGGGAAGAAAATGCACAAATCTGGTCGAATAGAGAGAGCCGCTATCTCTGACACTCTATGCGCTGATGTTATCGCTATCAGAAATGCAACCTTTAAGGACAAGTGACGTAAAGAAGCTGTAGCCAAAGGTTCAAATGGAGATTCCGTGAGAGCTTGTAAAACTAGATGAAGGTCCCAAGTAGGGAACCTATGAATGACAGGTGGTCGTAAATTTCTCGCCCCCTGCAGGAAAGACCGGATGCGATGATCATGAGAAAGTAGCTGATGACCTTCACCTGATAGTGCTGTGATCAGTGCAGCCACCTGCCTCCTTTGGGTAGACGGGGCTAAACCTTTATTAAGTCCTGTCTGTAAAAACCTTAGAACATCTGGAACTGAAGCTGACATAGGGACCACCAAATTTGAAGCACACCATTGCGCAAATATGTTCCAGGACGTGTTGTAAATACGAACTGTAGAAGGCCATCTGGCTGCTTGAATAGTAGAAATGACTCCCGGAGGAACGTTGTCTCTACTCAACACTATCCTTTCAAGTGCCAGATGGTCAACTGGAACCAGCCGGGATCCGGGTGTTGAACTGCCCCTTGGCTTAGAGACAGTCTGTCTAGTGGAATGCGCCACGGTGCTGTCACAGAAAGGTCCTTCAGATCCGCGAACCATGCTCTCCTTGGCCAATAAGGTGCTACAAGGAGAAGTTCCACGTGTTCTAGAATCATTTTCTGTATTACTGCTGGAATGATAGGTATAGGGGGAAAGGCATATAAGAGACCTTCGGGCCATTTGGACCTGAGTGCATCGCATCCTTCTGCACCTGCCGATGGGAATCTGGTGAAGTATCGAGGCAGATGAGCGTTTTGATTCGTGGCAAATAAATCGACGGATGGAGAACCGAATTTTTCTATGATCTCTTGGAACAGTTGAGGACTCAGGCGTCACTCCAATGGATCCAGATGTCCCTTGCTGAGAAAATCTGCCTGGAGGTTTGTCTGTCCTGAAATGTGTTCCACTTTCAGTGAGAGGAGGTGTTGTTCTGCCCAAGACATTAGCCTTTCCGTCTCCAACATTAGGTCTTTGGACTTCGTGCCCCTTTGACGATTGAGGTGGGCCTTCGTGGCCATATTGTCTGTTAAGATAAGGACATGCTTGTCCTTTATCTGATGCAGAAAATGAATCAATGCCAGCCTCACAGCTCTCAGCTCCAACCAGTTGATACTGTGCTGTCGTTCCAAAGGAGACCAAGTCCCTTGAGCCAATTGCAAGTCCAGGTGTGCGCGCCAACCATACAAGCTGGCATCTGTAGTAATGGTAATTCGATGAGGCTCTAAAAACAGAGTCCCAGACTGAATCGCTGGTGAGACCCACCAACGAAGAGACTCTCTCACTCGACGGGGAAGAACAACTTTGGTCAAGGATTCTGACTGGCCAGTCCGTTGAAAAGGAAGAAGGTACCACTGCAAGTGTCGGGAGTGGTAACGAGCCCACGGCACAATGTGGATGCAAGAAATGAATTTCCCCAGAAGGTGGGATAGCAACAGAAGTGGTATTGCGGTTAACACTTGGTGTATAATGTTCTTGATGCTGGACTGGCGGTCCTGGGAGAGAAATACAAGGCCTTGAAAGGAATCTATAATCGTCCCCAGATGCCTGATGGTTGTAGAAGGCGAAAGCTGGCTCTTTTCCAGATTGAGGATGAAACCGTGACTCTGTAGGGTCTGGATGACAGTCGCTCTGTCGCGATGTGCCTGATCTATAGAATGGGACAGGATCAGTATGTCGTCCATGTAGCACACTATGCGGACTGAACGTTCTCTCAATGATGCTGCCAAGGCTGCCAAAATCTTTGTAAATGTCCGCGGTGCCGATGACAGTCCAAACGGCATGGCCTTGTATTGAAAATGCCACCCATCGTAAGTGAAGCGGAGGAAGCGTCGGTGCTCTGGGTGTATCGGCACATGGAGATAAGCTTCTTTGATGTCGATGGACTGCATTAGATCTCCACGCCGGATGCATTCGAGAATAGAATGGAGTGAATGCATTTTGAAATGCCGATACAACACAAACAGGTTGAGCTGTTTGAGGTTGAGAATTCTCCTCCAACCCCCGGAACTTTTGGGAACCAGAAACAATATTGAATAAAACCAGTCCGTACCTGATCCTCTGGAACCAGCTCTATGGCCTCGATATCCAACAAATATTGGATCTCGAGATCCATGAGATGCCTCGTTTGAGGTGAGGCCGACAGAGGGCACTGAACATAACGATTCGGGGGATTGGAGGTGAATTCCAGCGTAAGTCCTGTGGTGATGGTCCTCAGAATCCATGCATCTGTTGAATTCTCTTCCCATTGATGGTAGAATGGTTGAAGACAGCTGCCAATAGTGACAAGAGGCGGAGAGTCATTTCCCTCGCCTTTGGGAACGGATTCCGGATCCCCGGAATGAACGCTTGAATCCTGTTTGGGGTCTGCCTCTTCCTCTAAAGGATGAACGGACCGAAGAGGAGTACTGACCGAATGCGGAAGAACGCTGAAAGAAGGACCCACTGGGTCCTGGGCTAGCACAAAAGGGTGGCCTCCCATAAGGAGTGTAACGCCTGTCTGGCCATCTGTACGATGTGGAAAGCACTTTCCGCTTGTCTCAACCTTCAATGAGGACTGGTTCCAAAGCCTGTCCAAAAAGTGCAGATGACTTGTAAGGGGCCGTAGTAAGCCTCCATTTAGATTTTAAGGCAGCCCGCCAATGGTGGAGCCATAAGAGACAACAGTTGACACCAGAGCTCTAGATGCAAATTTTGCCGCGTTCAAAGAAGTGTCCGCAGAATACTCAGCAGCCACAATAAGTTTAGTCACATCCTGGTGCATCCTAGCCTCCTCAGTGGGCAGTCTGTCACATAGCTGGCATAGCCAAATAAGGGACACCCTATTGAAAAAAGAGGTGGATGTAGCGGCCCATATGGCCCAAACCGCAGCTTGATGAGTTTTTCTATAGGACATCTCTGCTCTTTTATCTTCCGTCTTAAGCCCATCTCCTACCTCGCCAGCCAACACAGAAGAGGAGGTGAGACTAGAAACGGGCTCATCCACCACAGATAACTGCAGCATAGCATCTAGTTCAGGTGAAGCACAATACATTGATTTGTCGTGTTTTGACGGCCCAGCAATAGACCCTGGCCATTCCCATGGCTGCTGAATCACCTGGGAGAATAAGTCTGGGCATGGTACAAAGTCAATGTCCAGTTGAGGAACCTTAAACAATGAATCATTGGGATTAAATTGGTCTCGTGATGAAGAAGCAGGGTCAAGGACTTTGCCCATATTAGTTGCTACCTTTGCCTTATGTAACAGAGACTTAAAAAGGGCCGGTCTGAAAAGGCCTGGAAAAGCAGGTTTATCCTGCAGCTCCTCCTCATCTTCAGACAGTTCA